>JAQISU010000015.1:0-1200000 GCA_029339505.1 Unio delphinus
CTGACACTGACAAAGTCAACGACAGTCATAAAAACTCCACAAGACTACATCGAAAGATTTCCAAATGTAATCATTAGACCAAACAATCAATTAGACAAATAGTATTAGTATACACATGAACCAAGAATTCAGACCGCATCCCTTGATAGCAAACTATGAAGCATCCAGTGATGGTATTGTCAGAAACTGTAGATTGAAGAAGCCAGTTGGTTTTATGACTAATCAGGGGTATTTGAGGTTTCGCGCTGGAGGGAAGAATTATTACTGCCATCGTTTCGTGTATGAATGTCATAACGGATTGATCGAAGATGGTTTTGTTATCGATCACATTGATTCCAATATTAAGAACAATTCTTTATCAAATCTGCAGGTTGTTACACAAAGCGAAAATTTGAAACGAGGAAAGACTGGACATTGTTCGAAACAAGCAAGACCTGTAAGATCCTTAATACAACAAAAAACGAAGAAATTGTATTTCAATAAATAGCTAGCGCCGGTAGATATTTCGATATTTGTCTACCTTCTGTTCAATGCGTCGCAGAGGGAATTTATCGATCTGCAAATTTCAAAAAAGACCGGACAAAAAATTCAATTCGTTTATGCATAGACATCCATTTTTCATATTAGAAATATATTATTATCAGTAATATGAATTCTCAAAATATCAATGAGGGTTATAACCGAAATTTTAGTTTTGAAATCTCAGGGGATTTACACATCGAATAATTTAGACTGCGATCAAATTATGTCCGACTTTCAGGATATTGAATACGGCGCTAACAATAACAAATATGTACTACCCAAACAATATGCATTAATAAAACGAATTCAGAATTCTATCCGTGATTCCCTGTTATGCTGTGACGACGTCAGTAAGTTTCTCCCGTTATTTACTATCGTGGAAAAAATAAGAAAACAATTAGGGAAACAGTATGAAGTAAAAAGGACGATTAATTCAAAAATCAGAAATATAAGATTGTTAATTGAACAAAATGAAAAACCTCTTTCGGATAATTGTTAGTAAAATACTTACTACAAACCATGGACGGGTTTTACTACAACGAAGTTGTAAAACATTTTTTTATTACTGAAATAAATTTTCATAGTAAAATATTTTTTTATTACTGAAATAAATTTTCATAGTAAAATATTTTATTTTTAGTCGTTTTTGACTCATTTTGTCCACTTTTTGACTGATTTTGGCCGTTTATTGACTGATTTTGGCCATTTTTGACTGATTTTAAGCGGTTTCAGTAGGGTCAAATGGTCGATTTTCTATGTTAATTCTCGTAGACTTTTTCACTTACGAATGACTTTGAGTAAAAAATCATAAAAAAATCACAAAAAGATCACAAAAAATACCAAAAACGATTAAAAAAAAGACAAAAACGACCAAAAATGACTGTTGTTTTCAGTATGGTCAAATGGTCGATTTTGCATGGGATTTCTCGTAGACTTTTTCACTTAAGAATGACTTTGAGTACTACAAACATGTATGCGTCCATGGTCGATCATAAGTGTTTTACTACAACGAAGTTGTAAATTTTCATAGCACAATATTTTTTTATTACTGAAATAAATTTTCATAGCAAAATATTTTATATTTAGTCGTTTTTGACAGATTTTGGCAATTGTTTGACTGATTTTGACCATTTTTTGACTGATTTTAAGCGGTTTCAGTAGGGTCAAATGGTCGATTTTGCATGGGATTTCGCGTAGACTTTTCCTTTTAGGAATGAATAAAAAATCATAAAAGAATCACAAAAACTGACTAAAAACGACTAGAAAACGACAAAAGCGACCAAAAATACACTAAAATTGGGCTGGTTTCAATCGGGTCAAACGGTCGATTTTGCATGGGAGACTTTTTCACGAAAATCATTTTTGGGTGACAAAATCACTGCATTTAGATTGAAATCTCTTCGTACACTAATTGGAAAATTGTTTAACAATTGAACAATTGTTTACTGCTTCAATAATGGTCAACGAAACTTTAACAACTAGATTGGCTCGTGAGCGACTAGATTCAATTAAGAGATTTATACCAATCCGTGACTCTGTCAGGAATAAACGGCAAGCTAGACAGAGTTTACAAACTGATTTTGCTGCGGAGTCTGAAGAATAGTTTAAACCAATAACCACAGCAACGAAAGGGGTAGAGCGTGCTATATACGGAGCTGTTCCCGAGACGGGGACAAGAAAAGAAAAGTCTCTTATTGGTGAGCTTGAAAAAATAGCAGCGGAAACTGAACAAACAAAACAAGCTGTACAAAAACTCCACGGTGATGAACTACCTAAATCATAAAGAACAGTAGATGATTTACACGCGAGATTTAACGAGGAAGGGTTAGCAGCAATTGATGAGACTAAACTAACAGAAATTCCTAAGTTTGTTGTTACGACTTATGAAAACAGAAAAAAATGTTGAAACCAGATCATCATAAGTATGTTAGGAGTATAACTCATTGGGCTGATATATTCTAAAAAAATCAAAACTAAAACAAGTCAAATTGATACCGATAAGGCATCATACATAGGATATATAAATGCGGCGGGTACTGTGTATAAACAATATCAAGAACTAAAACAACAATAAAAACCGCAAACATTACAAGGAAAGCGACAGGAACCTTCAAAGAAAATATCTTTCTCGACTAAAATACAACAACAACTGCGACCCCAAGCTTCGAATCGAGATGATGATGATGAAGATGATCTTAGTTATTTACAAGAAACGGATTTAGAAAAAATGGATGCTAGTAGCGGGGAGGGATTTTCTAAATCGGAATCTCGAAGATATTCAAATCAAAGATTTTCCAATCAAAAATTTTCCCAGAAATTGCCGGCATTTTCCAGAGATTCCAATCAAAGATTTTCAGGTCTAGTTAGTTGTCCTGGTAATGTTCTCAGCGATATAACACGATTAGAAGTTCTCATCGGAAGAAAACGAGCTGGAAATAACTCGCCGGAACTGATTAATGAAGCAGCTGATATCTGCAGGTGGCTATTTCTAGGCGGTATCATGGATATCAAAACATATCGAGATTTCTTTGACGAGTTAGTGGATGGTTATCATAGTGATTGATCACCATGACTGAAAATCCTTGGATTTTTCATCTGATGACGAAGTCATCGCATTAGATAAATATCATTTGAATTACTAGTAATTAGAAAACACTAGTATTTAGAAATTGCTAGCAATTTCAGAATAAGATGATCATACACTACAACCATGACAAACCAACCCCCGTCTACGTGGTAAACTCACGATTTCCAGTTTATAGAGCGTACCATGGTGATGGTCTCGGTGATACAATTGCTGAGTTATTTGCAAGAATGGCCCCAAAAGTGATGCCGCTGGCAAAACAATTAGGAATGAAGGCAATTAATGTTATTCGTGATAAGGGTATTAGTGCTGTTGGAGATCTTGCCGGGAAAGCGTTTTCAGCCGCGAAGGATAAAATAACAGCGCTAGTTCGGCGGCGAAAGAAACCGGGACCGCTGCCATCTACAGCGGAAATGCCTGCACGGGTTAGTAAAATAATAAATAACGCAGTAGAACAGAAACTAGCGTCGCTGGGGACTCCGTCGTTGACAGCAAGTGACCAGGATAACATAACCGCAAATATGATAGCGGGATGTGGCTTATAAAAACACGACGGGGGAAATCCTACGGATTTTCACGCTAGTGCTTTTACGACGATGATGAAAATCCTACGGATTGGAAATTGCTAGCAATGAAAATCGTTTACAATTTTACGATTTAGATCTACGAATCTAGAATAAAGTGTTCAAACGGTCACCTGATACAGCGTTTGATATAGACGCCCCAGTGCTCAAGAATGATTCCGTACGTGATTATCAATTTTATTCTTATCACGCAGTACAACCAGATCTCCGATCAAGAATCGAACTTCAAGTTCATGATACCAGTAAATACTTTCTACCGTGTGAAGCGTTTATCGAAGTAGAAGAAGAACTTGTAACAGCTGCTGATACTCCTGCTGTACCAGCACCATATGACAATAACCCAACTATCCGAGTTGGTTTTGTCAATAACGGTATCATGGCGTTATTCGAAAGAGCTAGTTATCTCATCGATGGAAAAGAAATTGAATCTATAGAGCGTGATGTTGATGTTGCCACAACAATCATAGGGTAAGCAAGATATTCTGATGATTATACAAAATCAGCGGGTCCATCTATGATGTTTTCTAAGGATATTACTGATCACCCTGAGCAAGAACAGTTTTCTAGAGTAAAGGCAACACGTGATGCTTCAGCTGCCGACCAGTGTAAAATCTATGATTGAAAATCCTTCATATTTTTCCATCGAATCGCTTTGCGATTTAGAATTAATCTGTTATTGTATAATGTCATATAGTGTTATTAGTGTTGCCCTGACACCGGGTCAGGTCAAGAAATTGCAATAGGAATCAGCTAAAAAATGCGGAACCACTATCACGCTGAAACACAATCAGATAACTGGCGGGGCGAATAAGTTGTTGCTGACGACTCGTCAAGTAAAACACTTCAATGATGCGGTCAAGGATAAAAAAGACGTTCAGATCATTCTCTCTGCAGCTGCGATCAAAAACATGATTAAAACCGGTGGTATATTCCCGTTGTTAGCTGCGATTCCAGCATTGATTATAGCGGCTGCCCCAGCGGTGGCTAAAGAGGTGGCGTTAGGAGCCGTTGGTACTGCAGCAGGAATGGCACTAAAGAAAGCAACTGGGCAGGGGTATAAAAAAGGGAAAGGGTCTAAGACTACCAGGAACCCCGTATTCATGGTACAGCGGAGAAGGTCTGAGAATCCCAGAACGGTTTTACTAGTTGGAGAGTCTTCGATTGAAGAGTCTTTGACTGAGGAACCTGTGGTTCCCAAGGCCAATTTTGATTTACTCGATGCTGCTAAAAAATTTGCTATACAAAATTTCAAAGGTGTCTTTATGAAAGATCAGTTGCCGGCACTACCAAACAGCGATGAAACCGGTATTATTAATCTCGATAACAGCACCGATTTTACACTGGTCGGCAGCTGAAGCATCACGTGTTGCCTTTACTCTAGAAAACTGTTCTTGCTCAGGGTGATCAGTAATATCCTTAGAAAACATCATAGATGGACCCGCTGATTTTGTATAATCATCAGAATATCTTGCTTACCCTATGATTGTTGTGGCAACATCAACATCACGCTCTATAGATTCAATTTCTTTTCCATCGATGAGATAACTAGCTCTTTCGAATAACGCCATGATACCGTTATTGACAAAACCAACTCGGATAGTTGGGTTATTGTCATATGGTGCTGGTACAGCAGGAGTATCAGCAGCTGTTACAAGTTCTTCTTCTACTTCGATAAACGCTTCACACGGTAGAAAGTATTTACTGGTATCATGAACTTGAAGTTCGATTCTTGATCGGAGATCTGGTTGTACTGCGTGATAAGAATAAAATTGATAATCACGTACGGAATCATTCTTGAGCACTGGGGCGTCTATATCAAACGCTGTATCAGGTGACCGTTTGAACACTTTATTCTAGATTCGTAGATCTAAATCGTAAAATTGTAAACGATTTTCATTGCTAGCAATTTCCAATCCGTAGGATTTTCATCATCGTCGTAAAAGCACTAGCGTGAAAATCCGTAGGATTTCCCCCGTCGTGTTTTTATAAGCCACATCCCGCTATCATATTTGCGGTTATGTTATCCTGGTCACTTGCTGTCAACGACGGAGTCCCCAGCGACGCTAGTTTCTGTTCTACTGCGTTATTTATTATTTTACTAACCCGTGCAGGCATTTCCGCTGTAGATGGCAGCGGTCCCGGTTTCTTTCGCCGCCGAACTAGCGCTGTTATTTTATCCTTCGCGGCTGAAAACGCTTTCCCGGCAAGATCTCCAACAGCACTAATACCCTTATCACGAATAACATTAATTGCCTTCATTCCTAATTGTTTTGCCAGCGGCATCACTTTTGGGGCCATTCTTGCAAATAACTCAGCAATTGTATCACCGAGACCATCACCATGGTACGCTCTATAAACTGGAAATCGTGAGTTTACCACGTAGACGGGGGTTGGTTTGTCATGGTTGTAGTGTATGATCATCTTATTCTGAAATTGCTAGCAATTTCTAAATACTAGTGTTTTCTAATTACTAGTAATTCAAATGATATTTATCTAATGCGATGACTTCGTCATCAGATGAAAAATCCAAGGATTTTCAGTCATGGTGATCAATCACTATGATAACCATCCACTAACTCGTCAAAGAAATCTCGATATGTTTTGATATCCATGATACCGCCTAGAAATAGCCACCTGCAGATATCAGCTGCTTCATTAATCAGTTCCGGCGAGTTATTTCCAGCTCGTTTTCTTCCGATGAGAACTTCTAATCGTGTTATATCGCTGAGAACATTACCAGGACAACTAACTAGACCTGAAAATCTTTGATTGGAATCTCTGGAAAATGCCGGCAATTTCTGGGAAAATTTTTGATTGGAAAATCTTTGATTTGAATATCTTCGAGATTCCGATTTAGAAAATCCCTCCCCGCTACTAGCATCCATTTTTTCTAAATCCGTTTCTTGTAAATAACTAAGATCATCTTCATCATCATCATCTCGATTCGAAGCTTGGGGTCGCAGTTGTTGTTGTATTTTAGTCGAGAAAGATATTTTCTTTGAAGGTTCCTGTCGCTTTCCTTGTAATGTTTGCGGTTTTTATTGTTGTTTTAGTTCTTGATATTGTTTATACACAGTACCCGCCGCATTTATATATCCTATGTATGATGCCTTATCGGTATCAATTTGACTTGTTTTAGTTTTGATTTTTTTAGAATATATCAGCCCAATGAGTTATACTCCTAACATACTTATGATGATCTGGTTTCAACATTTTTTTCTGTTTTCATAAGTCGTAACAACAAACTTAGGAATTTCTGTTAGTTTAGTCTCATCAATTGCTGCTAACCCTTCCTCGTTAAATCTCGCGTGTAAATCATCTACTGTTCTTTATGATTTAGGTAGTTCATCACCGTGGAGTTTTTGTACAGCTTGTTTTGTTTGTTCAGTTTCCGCTGCTATTTTTTCAAGCTCACCAATAAGAGACTTTTCTTTTCTTGTCCCCGTCTCGGGAACAGCTCCGTATATAGCACGCTCTACCCCTTTCGTTGCTGTGGTTATTGGTTTAAACTATTCTTCAGACTCCGCAGCAAAATCAGTTTGTAAACTCTGTCTAGCTTGCCGTTTATTCCTGACAGAGTCACGGATTGGTATAAATCTCTTAATTGAATCTAGTCGCTCACGAGCCAATCTAGTTGTTAAAGTTTCGTTGACCATTATTGAAGCAGTAAACAATTGTTCAATTGTTAAACAATTTTCCAATTAGTGTACGAAGAGATTTCAATCTAAATGCAGTGATTTTGTCACCCAAAAATGATTTTCGTGAAAAAGTCTCCCATGCAAAATCGACCGTTTGACCCGATTGAAACCAGCCCAATTTTTAGTGTATTTTTGGTCGCTTTTGTCGTTTTCTAGTCGTTTTTAGTCAGTTTTTGTGATTCTTTTATGATTTTTTATTCATTCCTAAAAGGAAAAGTCTACGCGAAATCCCATGCAAAATCGACCATTTGACCCTACTGAAACCGCTTAAAATCAGTCAAAAAATGGTCAAAATCAGTCAAACAATTGCCAAAATCTGTCAAAAACGACTAAATATAAAATATTTTGCTATGAAAATTTATTTCAGTAATAAAAAAATATTGTGCTATGAAAATTTACAACTTCGTTGTAGTAAAACACTTATGATCGACCATGGACGCATACATGTTTGTAGTACTCAAAGTCATTCTTAAGTGAAAAAGTCTACGAGAAATCCCATGCAAAATCGACCATTTGACCATACTGAAAACAACAGTCATTTTTGGTCGTTTTTGTCTTTTTTTTAATCGTTTTTGGTATTTTTTGTGATCTTTTTGTGATTTTTTTATGATTTTTTACTCAAAGTCATTCGTAAGTGAAAAAGTCTACGAGAATTAACATAGAAAATCGACCATTTGACCCTACTGAAACCGCTTAAAATCAGTCAAAAATGGCCAAAATCAGTCAATAAACGGCCAAAATCAGTCAAAAAGTGGACAAAATGAGTCAAAAACGACTAAAAATAAAATATTTTACTATGAAAATTTATTTCAGTAATAAAAAAATATTTTACTATGAAAATTTATTTCAGTAATAAAAAAATGTTTTACAACTTCGTTGTAGTAAAACCGTCCATGGTTTGTAGTAAGTATTTTACTAACAATTATCCGAAAGAGGTTTTTCATTTTGTTCAATTAACAATCTTATATTTCTGATTTTTGAATTAATCGTCCTTTTTACTTCATACTGTTTCCCTAATTGTTTTCTTATTTTTTCCACGATAGTAAATAACGGGAGAAACTTACTGACGTCGTCACAGCATAACAGGGAATCACGGATAGAATTCTGAATTCGTTTTATTAATGCATATTGTTTGGGTAGTACATATTTGTTATTGTTAGCGCCGTATTCAATATCCTGAAAGTCGGACATAATTTGATCGCAGTCTAAATTATTCGATGTGTAAATCCCCTGAGATTTCAAAACTAAAATTTCGGTTATAACCTCATTGATATTTTGAGAATTCATATTACTGATAATAATATATTTCTAATATGAAAAATGGATGTCTATGCATAAACGAATTGAATTTTTTGTCCGGTCTTTTTTGAAATTGCAGATCGATAAATTCCCTCTGCGACGCATTGAACAGAAGGTAGACAAATATCGAAATATCTACCGGCGCTAGCTATTTATTGAAATACAATTTCTTCGTTTTTTGTTGTATTAAAGGATCTTACAGGTCTTGCTTGTTTCGAACAATGTCCAGTCTTTCCTCGTTTCAAATTTTCGCTTTGTGTAACAACCTGCAGATTTGATAAAGAATTGTTCTTAATATTGGAATCAATGTGATCGATAACAAAACCATCTTCGATCAATCCGTTATGACATTCATACACGAAACGATGGCAGTAATAATTCTTCCCTCCAGCGCGAAACCTCAAATACCCCTGATTAGTCATAAAACCAACTGGCTTCTTCAATCTACAGTTTCTGACAATACCATCACTGGATGCTTCATAGTTTGCTATCAAGGGATGCGGTCTGAATTCTTGGTTCATGTGTATACTAATACTATTTGTCTAATTGATTGTTTGGTCTAATGATTACATTTGGAAATCTTTCGATGTAGTCTTGTGGAGTTTTTATGACTGTCGTTGACTTTGTCAGTGTCAGCGTCCTTGACACCGTCAAGGTCATTGAAGGAGTTTTTAGTGGAATCTTTGATTCTCTTATCATAATAACGCTGCAACTCTCTGAATCGCTTACCACCGCAACTCAGACACAACTGTGATTTTCCGCGCATCCCTACCCCACATCGTATGCAGGGTAACGGACCAAGGCTTCCACGTCGAACACTTTGCATATTGTATCCACAGAACTCCTTTCTGCATGATTTGTTACACGGGGTTGTTGATCCAATCATAAGCCATTTGCAATGATTCATTATATCAAATCCTTCTATTTAAATACTTGTTTCAATTATAGCATGAAGGAGTTCGAGAGATTATCGAAAATTACGCCTTGGAAAAATGCTAAATTCAATCTAGATAGAGTTTCTGATAAACCTAAGAGTAAAATTCGTGATAGAACCATGATAAGTAAAATTCGTGATTGTTTTAACGAATTCAAGCGTGATGGAGCATCTCACTGCTGGTCGACATTTCGAATCAATGGTGAAGGTGATGCTACCATGAACGAAAAGCGCAGCAGTGATAATTTCACATCTTGGGGAAAAAAGGTATTTTTTTAGAATAAAATTCATTATTCGTTCAGACACCAGAGATTGGATTATTCTTGATAATTATCTTGAAGGATAAAATAACTGTCACTGTGAGTCGAGATTCCAAACCAGGAATTTTGACTGGAATTGACAAACCGTATTACGATAGATCTTATCCTGTAACAGCAGTTGTTTACGGGGTATATCCATTAAATGATAAACCGAGTATTGAAAAACTAAAAACCATGAAACTGTCGTCAGTGGCTTTGCCACTCAATTGTGTAGCAGAACGAATAATAGAACACTTCACATATGCATCCCGGGGGAACAAATTGACTGATCTAAGACGCAAAAGAATAACCGAATGGGAATTAACAGTTAGGAAAAACGGAGCATGGATTCAGGATAAAGCTGAATTAGAAACATCATTAAGATTTCCAATAACCGTAGCGACGATAACCGGCGAGATATTATACGAATCAAAATATAAATCAACTAGAGCTTCAATCAAAATTATTGATCATAACGAACACACATGGACATCTGCGCTAACAATATTTCCGCGGGATAGAACCATAAAATATATACCCGAATAATTTTCCACTCCAGAATTCTCTGAGAACAAATTATTCGATTGTATTCACCAGTTGAGTAAAAACGATCCTGTGTCAGTGTGGTTACTTCACAGCGCTAAAAACCCCGAGGGCGGATTCGATCAGTTTGTAAGACCCAATGGAGAATTATACCGCACTGAAGCCCTCCAATAGGCAATAAAAAAACTAGGTAGTAGTTTCTCGGAGAGTTTTGACGACGAACAATTACTAACAAATTGTTTTACAATTCCGTCAGTTGCAGCTCATTTTGCGAGAAAGAAAAACACGTGGAAACCAACAAGAAGTGAATTTATATCAGATATCAGATCAAGTTGTATAGAATACAACCACGGCGGTTTATGGAATACAAAACCGTGAAAGTATTATTACAGTTGATATAGTCGCGTGTTACCCAGGGAGTTTTCTCGGGTGTGGAGAATGCGCTGAATACTTCAAGCGATTTGGACTTCCCACCCATGAGATGGTCCGTGTTGCTATTAATGGACCACTACCTGATTTTGATTTAACCGGATTCGCTCGTGTGGTATCATTTGAATTGGCTAAAGGACTCCATCGGTGTTGTTATATTTGGATTGGTAGACACATGTCTGAAAAACATTGGATGCCAATAGTGATGTTACTGTATATGATCGATTGCGGTATACTAAAATCGCTGGTTGTCGGTGAAGCGATTATATCATATCACGCGCAGACTGAAGTCTGGTTACCACAACCCGATAGTCTAGATAGTATAATCAACGAACAACGAAAACAGTTTCCCGATCTTGACGAAGAATATAACGTGAAATGGTCCAAACAGCTATTTGAAGTTAGGAATAAAGACGCAATAGATCTCGGTAGAAGAATAATCGGTAATTTCACTCAAGGTGGAAAATACGACAATAAACGATATTTTTCACGGTTGATTATAAATAGCGTTGAATACGATTTTATAATCACGGATATAACGAGTAAAGGTATATACGTGGTTCTTGAAAACGCCTTCTTGTCCGATGGAACAAAATTTGGTACAATTGTTACTTAAGCAGACGGAGGAAATCTTCAGTATACACATTTGAGAGCGTCTATGCTAGCTTATGCTTCTATCAATTTATTTTCGATGATAAATAGATTTCCTGACACTGCGGTTAGAGTCGCCACTGATTCATTTTACATAGACATGAAACACAACGAAGCAGTGGCTGAGTTCACTAGCGGTAGCAAAGCTACTGGTGACGAGAGTTTGGGATGTTGGAGAATTAAGCGGGAAATACCGTGTGATTATTCCGAATCAGCATATGTTACGATTGAAGATAAATATTTGAGAGGCGATAAAATATCAGAACTTTCTAATGCACCGCAGATATCTGATCCAATATGTCGATATAAAACCAGCTACCTAAACGGATGTGGCGTGTCAGGAAAGACAACTCGTGAGATTGAGTTATTTCGTGGAAAAAATCCTACGGATTTTCACGCTAGCGTTTCCAAATCAAATATGATTGTGCAACACCAACACACATACTTGCCAGAGAAATGAAAGAGCGAGGGGTAAATGCTTGTACTTATCACAGTTTCTGTCGATAGAAAGGCGATGAATGGACTCCTGAACGAATGGGTAAGAAATTTGTTCCTGAAGTCGTAATTTGATATGAAATATGCACTGTGTCGTTAGATATATTACAAAAGTTTATCGAGTGGTTATTGCACGCGAACACAAAAGTCGTCATGTGTGGCGATCACGGCCAACCACCACCATTTGTCGGTTTATCGCCGCATGATTGGCTAAAGAATTTTGTAGACTATTACGAAGAGATTAATATCGATCATAGAGCACTTGATGAACAAATACGCGAGCTAAAAAAACTAATCAGATTACAACCTGATAGAATACAATGTGAGATAGCGCGTGAAATAATTTCAGAAACTCCCATGAATGATTTCTGGGAAGCGTGGAGACCAAACGATTTGATAATCGCAAGTAGAAAAATAGTCAGGGACACACTTCAGATGAAGTTCTTTGAAACGCATAAATGTAAATTTGCAACACTTAAAGTGCCGTTGTGTTATAGACCCAAGGATACACGGCGACAAAATATCGAATTTGATATTCCAGGACAGCGTGAAAAGCAGAATTTAGTGTTAAATGATATTGTTCTGGTTGATATCAGCGTCGTCGAAGATGCATTGCGTGTTGATAAATACCCGTGGACGCTGGGTTACGCAGCGACGATACATTCTTCACAGGGATTGACTATATCAGATACAATTGTTTGGATAGTGGATAATCACATCGAGTGGTCAAATTTAGTTTATCTCGCGGTATCCAGAGTACGAAGAATAAATCAGCTTCAAAGAGTTGTTCTAGACTATAACGACACTACAATAAGTGATATTGTTGATAATGATATAATCAGAAAAAAAACTTTCTGGTTATAAACAGCTGGATAAAAAAATAATAGAGAATTTGATATTGATGCTGAATTAATAATTACACTGAAGCAACAACAGAATAATCACTGCGCGAGTTGCAATTGTGCAATGAGTTGGTGTTGGTCGGATAAGGATTCTCGACAATTTACCGTAGACAGAAAAGACAGCAGCGTAGTCATACTAGAAATAATGTGATGCTGATTTGTCTTGAATGCAATAGACGCAGAGGTGCTAGTTAAGACCACGCGGTGGTGATTGAGTATCCTCGGGTATCACTTGCAGTTGTTCACGAGTAAATCCTCGCTGAGGAGCAGTTGAATCCAATCTATAGATTGCTGGTCTACCCGTAGATTGTGTTATGCTGGATATTTTATGCACAGTAACACTCCAAATAGGATCAGTAGCCCTTTTTGTGCCGCCATCGAGCTCTCCTGGTTCGTATAAATACCTAACATTGACATTACCGGGTATTGGTTGTTTTGAAAAATCTGTTTGCGGTTGTACGGGTATACACTTCTTTTTAATCGCGTTGTTAGGTTTCATGTTGATTGTTCGTGTAACCTCATTATTCAGCGCGGTAATCACAGCTGGTAATCTCTTGACCCATTCACGGGATCGTTTATCCTGAATGAATTCCTTCGCGTATTGATATCCGAATAACCGCTCAGCAAGTGTGCGATTAAATCGTTCAACAATTGCCTGATCGCGATGTAGTGCAGCATGTCCTCGTCGTATGGTGACATTATGATGTTTCATTGTTGATAACACCGCACCCTGAAATTCCTTGCCAGGATCAACTTGTAATAGATTTGACCAGCGTAGATGGCCTCGTCGATAAATCCTTTCAAATGCAGAAGCCACTTCAATTGATGATTTTGTCTTTAGCGGTTCTGCTTGTTTGTATCGACTCGCAACATCAACTACAGTTAACGCGTATTTGTAGCCGTCGTCATGTGGCAAAAATAATATATCAGCCTGATGAGCCTCATTAGGAACGTTCACATCAAAATGCGAGTAGTTAACTTGTTTAGGCGGTGGTAGATAAATTTGCCATATCGCCTGTTTGGATAACCAATTAGCTGCAGTGGCCTTTTTCGGCGTTGGCGAGTTGACCGATTGCTGCTTTACCCCGCCAGTATCCTTTTGGAGAATAGTAAATAGATTCCATGTTGTTATTAATTACCAGCGCTTAACATCAATTTACCTTTCATTGCCGATTTTACAAGCCATGAAGCCAATTTTTCTTTGAAGGATTTATCAGTGATAGAATTCAACGCATGAATCAATTTCACATCTGCGATATGTCTGTGTTGCAGATTACTGCTTTTATAAGCAACATCATGGGCATGACACGCCTTATTAATGGCGTTTATTGGTTCTTCACCGTGTCGAGGTTGGTTTTGATCATCGAGTCGGATATCGAGTCTAGTCCCGGGTCCACAGTAATTATATCCTGGAAGGTGTTTTCTCCTGGATACTTCCACCATGGTGTCCTGGAGGTTTAGTTAGCTTGGCTGCAATATCACCTCCTCGTTTGTTTTTTTTTCTTTTAAATCATCAGAAATGCTAGCATTTCCTGCAGATTTCATAGAAACAAATCTAAATTTCTTTGTACTGCATTGTACGCATTTACCAGAAAGTGCTGATCGGTTATTTTTAGTTGTAATCGTCGTCAAATCGTTTGTGCCAGTACGCGCCTTACACTTCACACAATATAGATCCATAATTTATATATAACAACATGAATGTAATTGATTATTCAGCTACCCGTCGACGAGAACCTATTAAACACCATGTGATGTTGCCGAATTCAATTAGAATGATAATAATCGGACAATCTGGAAGTGGTAAAACACAACTGCTACTTAATTTAATAACGAGATGGATAAATGGGACAAGTTGTATTTGATAGCTCCTAGTGTAGACGATCAGCGATGTTACAATGTGTTAAAAGATTTTAACGACAGCGCGGTAGATGAATCCGGCGAGGGTATTATTGAGTTTATAACCGATATCGATGAAGCATCGAGCATTGATGATATTAATGGAGATATTAACAATTGAGTCGTATAGGACGATGTGATGTTAGACAATCAAAAGAATCCCGCTAGGATATTTTCCAGAGGCAGACACAAAAATACTGATGTGATATATGTAACTCAACGGTATTCACAAATTCCGAAGGTGATCAGAGATAATTGCAATTTATTGTGTGTGTTTAACGGAGTTGATACTCATACACTACGAAATATTCACCAGACCTGGTGCTGCGGTGATATCGATCATAATCAATTTAGAAATTTCTTTAGTCACGCTCAGTCAATCCCACATGGATTTGTGACGATAAATTTAGCAGACCCTCGAACGCGATATCGTGTCGGACTTGATAAAATATTTGGTTAACCCATAGGGGGTGGCGACGACGATTTTTTTAGAGGTTTTTGCTACTCTCTGGTTCCCCTTAATTTGACAAACAGGGCCCTAAAATCGTTAAGGCTCCATTTGGCAAAAGGAGACCTAAATTTTTTGCTTAAAATCTACCCCAATTAGCAAAGTCGGATTCGCCCCCTCTGCTGCTGCATTGATTAGGTATAGAAGAAACATAAGACTATTAATTAACAGCTAATGTTGTACACTTGTTACCCTTTTTAACCAATTACTCTATGACATGTCGCTACACCTGATTAATATTTCTGATGCTCCAACAGATTTGCCCTAACAGGTTTTTGTTAAATGTGGATAAGATGATGCAATCTCTAGCAGTTTTCAAAACAAATTTTTTTTGATCTAATATTCTTCAGTTTTAAAAATTATTATTTTATATTTAATATTCTTTGGAAGCAATAGATCTTGGCTAGAAAATGGTATCTGCAGTATCTTTGAAACTATTGTTTCTTATCACCAGTAAAATGACATCTGAGATTTAGTATTAAAAGCAGGGTTTGTGGGAGGAGACATCTTAACTCCTGTGCTGATTGTGCATGAGTGAAAGAAATGAGCAAATACTTCTCAATAATAGGTAAAACATATCATAAAAGCACCACACCATATTCAAGGGTCAAGCTAGACTTTAGTTTTAAGAAGAGGTGACCTCTCCTTACGGACTGAACTGGAAGAAGTAGGTGCTAAGCAAGAAACACAATGTGTGGGTGCTGTTTTCATTCCCTTGAAGTATGCTCTCCGTCTTTTAGTATACATCTTTGCATTTTACTTTGCGTTTTGCAAGAATTACTTTACTTTCAAGCAGATAATTTTTTTAGTTCTATCTATATGATATATATAGTTGGTGTATATTTAAAAACTCTAATATTCATGTTCATTGTATTTTGTCATTATGACTTAAAACATAAGCTATACATTGTAATGAAGTTTAAGTGAGCAACTAAGTATTGTAATTTAAGTGAACTTAGTAAAAGCCTAATCAGTGACCCTTAAGAACTATTCGTTTTACCTCTGAACATTCACTAAACTTTACATTTGAAAATATCTCTTAAGGTGTTTAAAACAACCATTGTAGAAATACACAAGATTTACATCATATGTTTCATCTTTGTTGGCAATGACACTTTACAATAACTGATGATAGACAACATGCTGAAGAATTAAAGTCAGTATATTAAGGAACTAAACCCTTTATTTCCTCTTAATAGGCACAACAAACATGCCAGTCCATCTATATTTAGAATGAGAGGTTTTCATTATGAAATGTCTTCCTTTTATAGCTTTGTTACAACAGTCCTTTGATAGGATTAGTTTATAAAAGGTTTTTTATTTGTCTAGAGTATATGGTATAATTATAAGCATCAGTATTTGCTTCACTTATTTCTTTGTATATTTTTACATAAATAAGTTTATTCAGAATGCAAAGTTGACCATACAGTGTCTATCGAATTCCATAACATAGGATTGTCCCATATGTTTCTGACTAATGTAATTTGCATTGTAAAGCTAGATCTTCAATAACTTAATATCAACACTGTGCATTACGAAAAGAGAATAAAGTGATAATTCCAAGACACAGCGATGATGACCACACCGGTGGCCTACGGGTTAAAGCGTCCACTTTGTTTGTGAGAGGTCGTGGGTTCGATCCCTCACCGAGTCATATCATACCAAAAACTTACAAAAATGGTACTTATAGGTACCAGTTGCTTGGCTCTCAGCATTAAGTGGTTAGTGTTGGGATTGAGGTCAGCCTGGTGTCAGGATATTGTGACTAGATGGGATATTATGCTACATGTTTGCAGCATGATGCTCCAGTGCTAGACATCACCATAAACTGCCACACTCCAGTGCAGACATCATAGCTTTATGACGGAAAAATTCTTAAAGCTATGTTGAAATGTTATTTGCATACATTTAAGTTTCGTAAAACAAGTTTTCCTATGTTTTTACAATCAAAGGATAACTTTTGGAAATCATGCAGTGATAGTTCCTCTTATCAATTCATTAAAGAAACTGAATATAAAACGCCATTTTGTATTGCGTCTCTTTCATGCCATGTCATGATAATGAGTTAGACAAGTTGTTGATGGATGCATTGACTTGGACTGGTACGTAGGCAGATAGGCAGGCAGGTATATGTTTGCAGTGTTAACACCAGACAGCAGTAGTACTTTTTCACTTCTTGCAGTTGTAGGCGGTACTGGGGCTGGAGTTGTGGTCATCTTAATGGCAGTTGTAGCTTTATTCATTTGCAGAAGATATCATCACCATAGTCAACACACAGATTATAAGGATGCCAAATCTCTTTTGATTTCCCTGATGTTGATAATGATTCAACATTCTCTTTGTATAAGCAAGAGGCAATGTATGCAGTGCATAATTAAAATAAGAAAATTTATTGAGCTAATAATAGTTTTCACAGAAAATAAAGCAATGTACATGTGAGTTAACTTGTGAATTACTTATCATAAGCAGCGTTATTCTTATTATGATACAAGGAAGGATTTTATCATTAGTTTGAGGCTATGAGCATTTGTTATGTTCTCTATAATACTTCTGTCTATATTATATCCAACATGGTACAAGGTCAAATGGCTGTGTGCTTATATCAAGCTGAATCAGCCATCCCTATCTGTACATGAGCAATAGCACCGTTACATCTACTAGAAGTTGAAAGAAATGGATAAACTGCATCAGTTTGAATTCATGTGGAATATGTTATTGGTCTGATGTGCAAAAATTCTGATTTTTGTGTATCATTCCTACTGAGTTTATTAAGTTTAAACGTGGAGAGAGTGTTCCACCAATTGACAAGATTGATAAATTTTCTTGCTGTGTAACATATTTGAGTCCTTTATTTGTTCCATTTGAGTGAACAGTCTATTGCGCACACCAGTATGTGTACATTGAATGTTAGTCGCACATATGTATCGTAAATTTGCAAATAAAGTGTAATATGCTAGCAACCCCAGTCATTTTTCCAATATTGAAATAACTGTAAACACTTGAATCATAATATAGATTCATTTAACAGCATTCCAAAACAGTTTGTTTTAAAAATATCTCTGTTGAAAAGGTTATGCATTTTTTAAATTCCAAAATATTAATAAATTTATAGAATTTGTGTCTTATTTAAACATATTGAGATTATGTAGGAGTCATGGAACTGAAGTAAAATATTCTTTCCATAAAAATATTATAACTTTCTTGTTCGTTGAGATATTATTATGACATTTGATATTCTGATTGTAATTTGCATGTTGAAGTGATTGCTTCATTAAATATGTTGTATGGCTTCAATATTTTCATTTTTAATTGAAAATCATATAAGCAGTTCAAAACTTGTATGACATTTAACTTAATACAAATATATCACATTGGTAATATTTCATATATATTTAAAACATCTTTGAAATCCCCAAAAATGCAATGTTTTTTTTTTCATAATTGTCATTAAAACAATATTGCAAGACTTAATTTAAAACATACTGTGATGTCAAACAATGTCACTAATTCTTTGTATAGAAGAAAAAAATAAAGGAACGGACCCTTCCTTTCTGCATAGTGAGATGAACATAACACATGCTGTTTGATTATCTTTTACTTTTACAACAATGCCAGGATACCAGGGATCATGATATGCAATTGCCACATATTCATTTTCTATATACATGTGGTTTAATCCTTTAAACCTTATGTCATGAGAATCATCTGAAATTTTGCACTGATTTTCTTTTCCCTTTCAAGAGCTGAACCTCTCCTTTTTTAGTCTTTCTTTGTTACCATTTCTTTGTGAATTTCAGACACAACATCTATTCATTCAATATGTGATCCTGTCACATTTCCCAACCACCCTTTCTTGTGAAAAGCATAACGCTATGTTGATTTTCACTTAGAGACTTCATCATGTTTCAACAACTGTACAGATATAAGGTGATGCATTCATGCACTAGTTTGCCTCCTCTGACTGCTGTCCAGATCACCAAAGTAATGCTCACATCCAAGATTAGTAAGATGAGCAAAATTTGTTCTCAGTTCTTCCATTTCACTAATCATCTCAGCATTGACATAGAACTTTCTCTCAGCTGTTTGTTGATTACTGCAGCTCTAGTCGAGGCAACAATTATGATGGTCGTCAACAACAGACCTCTGGTCTCTTTTTTGATTGAAAACAGATGGTCAAATAACTTTTGTTGATAATTGACCTTTCCAATATCAAAGGGGTTGTTCGGTGACCAATGTTCCTTTTGGTTCAGAATATGAGTGGATGACTCGGAATCCATTCACTGTTTTAAGAATTGTTTCATTTCCATAATATGTTGGGAAAGGTCTAGATATATAACAGTGCCTGTGGTGATGATATTCCAGTATGGCCCTGTCAGCTTCATGAAAAAATAAACCAAAGCACTGTAAAAATGTACAGAATATGTCAGACTTTAAATTCATTAATACAGATTTTAGTTTTAGATTGGGATTGTCCACTGTCTCAATAACTTTTATAAAGTTGTGTCTATGGATAAATACTTTAATTTCAAACACTGCATTAAACTTGTTGTCTCTGTAATTTCCTATTACTGACTTAATACCATTTCCCATGCAGTGTGCATTCAATCTGTCATGCATTCTACTGTGGTCACCAGCTGACCCAAACACTTATGTTGCACTAAATGACACTTTCCTTTTTACTCCAAAACTGGAACACTGGTAAAGCATAACATCCAACAGGTCCCACTGAATTGACTAGTTCAATTTCTAATATTTGCAATGCCTGGTTTGATGTCGCTATGGAAGCCAAGATGCACATGAGCCAAACAGTAGAAATGCTTACCAATACCCTTGTCCCCTTTACAGTATTTCAGAACATGAACACGCGATTCATCTAACAACATATTGGGGAATGTTTAATTACTGGCTCTATCAATCATAATTTCTCTAAAAACTGGGCCACAAATGTTGCTTCTTCTTCTGTTTCTTCCTTGACTAAGATTGCATGAAGTTTGCAGAGCTTATTCAGGTGGTTTTTGGTAGCATTATTTATGGAAATTGCATTCTGTTTATAAACTGGGTTAAACCCTAAACTGATCACATCACCAATGTCGAGTGTTATAGAAGTGTCTACATTTTACTGCTTTTTCCACGTTGTGCTATCCCTACCAAAGCCCCAGTTTTCAGCTTTATTGAGTTTTTCTGAAATAAATTGGTTTGCTATGTAATGTCCTTCATCAACTATTGCTTGTTGTTATTGGGTTTGGCAAATCTGATCTGTCTAAATGTTTTCCTAAGATATGTCGTAACACAGATTTAATTACTGGAGACACTTTCTCAACAAAAAATCTAACCCAACCAGTTCAATCACACAGAGACGAACTTCGTGGCTATAGCTTCCATCTTCACATTTTAGTTTTTATATATACATTTATAATTTCATCTTCAAGTTCTGCTAATTTGTTCTTCTTGTCTAGTATTTTAGATCTAATCATTTCTGTCACATTTCGCATTACTTCTTTCAGCACCATTAGGTACTAAAGAGTTTCTGTTTCAATTTCAAGCAGAGAGATTTAATTGTCAGACAATGGACCTGTTGTCTTCATTTTATACAATCAGCCGCTCTCAACTGTCAGATCATCACCCAGTGTCTCACCAACTGTACGCTGATGACACCCAAATATACAAGTCTAGCCACCCAACTGAAGTTGATGCTACCATCCAAGGAGTTGAGAGGTGCATTTATGATGAGAAATAATGAATCACATGTAACAAGCTGCAAATGAATGATGATAAAACTGAGGCCATCTGATCACAACACAAAGACTTTCTCATTCATATCCTTTACCTCAAACAATAAATATCAATAACACCAACATTAAATTCACTCAAAACAAAATATAGGTGTTACTCTAGGGGGTACTCTCACATTGCACCAGCATGTCATGAACATATGCAAGGCTCCATATCTTGAGTTGAGACACATCAGCTCCATTCACGAATATCTTTCAGTTGATGCCACTAAACACTTATGTGTTCATTAGTACTTTCAAGACTGGATTATTGTAACTCAATTCTGGCTGGTTCTTCTCAATATCTACTCCAGAAACTCAAAAAGTTAAAAACACAGCTGCTCGGATCATCTTAAGAGCACCACACTCAGAGCACACATCCCCCAATGCTCTGTACCCTACACTGGCTTTCCATTTGATCCAGAATCAAACACAAAATTTGTACTCTGTGCTATCTTTCACTGATGGACTCCAGTCCAACATATCTATCGGGCCTCACCCATGTGTACACACCAGCACAATACTGTTACATGCTATGGCTCGAATAAACAGTAGCATAGAAAGAGTGAAAATAACAAGCTTGTAAAAACTTAATAACAATTTATTGCGTACAAATATTTTCATTAATGAAAAATAAGCTTACGGTTTTAAGAATCAAATCCAAAGTTAATCCAGAAAGAATTCACAATATAATCCACTAGTGGAATTGCAAAAGTCCTGATAATAAAATGTCCTAATAGTTCCCGGTTTGAATCTTAGTGAAGCAATCCAAAATGGAAGATGATGTCATGTGATGAAGTCAGTTCTAGTCTTATGATGATTCAATGAACACGAGTATTTTCCAGATAAACAACAATAAATTTCTCTTGATCAAAACGAATTGAAATAAATAATTTCCCGTACAAGGTAATTTAAAATAACTCAAACAATAACACACATCCTTGTATTCTAAAAACCCAAATCTTCTACTGAATTAGCTCGATGTCAAACACAACTATATACTGCTTTTTTACGTAAACAGAAAGGGGTCATGTGATATTCTAGAAGCTTTAGAACGAAATCACGTTCACAAAGTCAAGTATACACCTTATGAGAAAAAGATATCCTTGGAATCAGCCAATCATTTTAAAATTTTGTTTACCAGCCTTGAAGCAAGGTCAACATCTGGTGTTTACTGTAGAGTATATAGGTCATCCCAATTTTCTAGAAAATATCTCCCAATTAATAAATTTTAAACGCAAAATGTTAGATTTGAATTTGACAAACAAACAATTAAAACAAAAATGAATGACTTAAAAGCAAATATATGTAACAATACCTATGCTCCTCTTCTGACAATCGTATGCTCATTGTTCCCACTATGAAAACGAAGTCATATGGACAACATTATTTTGCTTAACAGGGCCCAGCAATGTGGAATGAATTGCCCACTGAAATTAGATACAAAGACACAGAGATCCTTTTCAAGAGTGCTCTTAAAACTCTCCATTTTTGACTGCAAGAACAAACGTAAGGACCTAATAATGTTTTGTACCTTAAATATTTTCAGCATTTTTAAAAAATTCTTCCAATTTCATAGATTTTGTTTTTGTTTTTTCTGTAGTCATATCATTATTGATGTAAAGCGCTTAGAGCTTCTACAGATTAGGTACTACACAAAGTCCTCATTATTATTATTATTATTATTATTATTATTATTATTATTATTATTATTATTATTATTATTATTATTATGTGATGCTGGACAAACAGTCCAATCCTGCCAGAATATTCTCCCAAGGAAGACATAAAAATATGGATGTGATTTGTGTTACTCAGCAATATACACAAATTCCAAAAGTGATCAGGGACAATTGTTACTAATATTCTTGCTGTGTTAATGAAATTTATACACATACATTACACAATATTCATCAGATCTGGTTACAGTAGTGGTGATTTGGATTATAATCTTTTTTGAAATTAATTTTCAAAAGTTTAAGCTAGCCCACACAATTTTATACAATAAATTTACATGATCCTAGATCAAGATATCAAAATCGGTCTTGATAAAATATTTTTGATAGCAGCAGAGGGACTGCGACCTCGATGGGCAAATACAGACATATAATAATGAAGGAAAATAAATGATAAAAAAAACAGTAACAGGTAACTCTCAGTTGGTTAGAAGCTTCGGTTTGCGCTTTTTGACGTTATTTTTTTCATTTTCATAAGACACCATCGTTTAGCAAATGGACGCTTCTAAAAAGTTGTAGGGATTTCCCCCTTTGCTACTTTTTCTTCAATTTTATCATTATTATTACTATTCTAACTAACATGCTACTTATCAGCTTCAAAGCTACTTTAAAATACATAATTTAAGACATATATTAAGCTGCCACAAAGCTCTATTATTATCATACCACAAGCAATTTTATTATTCCAACAAAGACTTTTTTCATCCCTCAGACTACTAAACAGGCGCTAGGACTTGTACTAGCACATGCCTAGATTGAATTTTGCAAGTCAAACAAAAAAATCAATTATATGACCAAAATTCTGTGATTTTGGTCTAATGTCAAACAGTTAATGTTAATAATTAAGAATATCAATTACTACTGCTTCAACCTCTCAAAAAACCAGAATAGCTCATTATCCACAAACAAATAATAAATAATTTAAATTAACCCCCAAACATAGGCAAAATATATATATTTTTTAATAAACCCTCAACAAATAGTAACCAAAATAATAGGCATAAAATTACACCACTAAAACCTTGCTAAATAACGTAACAATCAAAACTAGACCAATTTGCGTGCCTCCCCCCACGGGCTATTAAACATAACAAACAAACAAATCATAGTTTAGCTACAGGGTAAGGAAAATTGGCTCACCCAAACACAGCAGGTGCTAGAACCCATATTGTTATTAGCCTGAGGCAAACTCCGCTTACGCCAATTAAACCTATACAAACCCACATTAAGTACACTGACCATAAACTAAAAACATTCTCAAATAAACACTAGAAACAAAAACAGCATCAATCAAATGCGATACACCAGAAGAAAATTGAGCACCCTCCAAAAAAATGAGGCAAACCAAAACTATGACCCAACCTCACATTTTAGGCAAACCAACTACCACACCAGAAACGCTCGTATGTAACTCCAACATCAGACTCACTAGCATTGTAGTCATTAGTTGGTTGCTGCTAGTAAACTCTACTACCCCACCTCCCCCCAGCTACCGACATAGCATCGCACATCGATTACATCATCACCACTAAATGTCCGAATGTAAAACATAATGGGAAATCAAAACATCGTCCAGTCTAAGAAGAAACAGGAAAACTACTGCACACTCATCTGCCTCGCCCTTCACATTTCCTAAACTCTACCAAAGTTCAGATCTAAATAAGACCGATGTAAATGACACCATCCCCATAGATACCGCTCAAGCACACAATTCAGCTGTTGACAACACACAAAGGGATAAAGCAAAACACATCAATCCCTTAGAAGTAATAGGCATAACCGAACCCAAACAACCCCCACCATCCCTACAGTTAATAAGGCAACCACCCAAAAAGGAAACAATCTAGTCATGCCAAATGTCAGGCCCCTCCAACGAAAACAATTAACCAACTGAAGATATTAATTATAAATTCTTTACACAAAACCCACAAATAAAAAAATCTCGCAAAACAGGTATGAAGGCAAAGGGAAACAACCCCAACCAAAACAAACAAACTACACAATACCAGCCCAAAACAAAGCAACACCATGCAAAATAACCTCTACCACAACTACAAACTAACAGAAAACAACAAGACACCCCAAACCAACAAGGGCCTAAACCACAACCTACGCTACAACCAAAACTCAATTACAATAAACAAGAATCAAACACTAAACATAACCCAATAGATTCAACCATATTCATATCCAGCAAAATCTCAAAATTCCTGAACCTCACACAAAAACCTATCATCATTGGACTCACCAAGGCCCACGGAGTGGAATTCACTACAGTCCGACCCAATACATTACATAATAATCAAATGCAGCACTATTCAGCAAGTTCACAAATACATGGAATTGGACACCATCGTTGCCCTAAAAGTCATAGTAACCAGGCACTCTGCCCGAAAGGGCAACAGTGGGAACAGGAAATCCTCCCACCCCACAATTCCATCAGTACACAACAAACAATTACAACCCCTGAGGTCTAGAGCAACCCTGGGATCTACTCCGAGAAGTGGGTTACAGGGAAGGAACAGAGGAAAGGAGAGACTAATTGATGCAAAGCATGGTGTGTCAATCGGCACATGGAATGTGAGGACACTCTGGAAAGAAGTGAGCCTTGAACTTTTTGTCAACAGAATGAATGACTGGTTTAAATGGGACGTAATTGGTTTAGCAGAGGTGCGAAGAATTGGTCGAGGAATAGTGGAATGCGATGGCCACACATTATTGTACTCCAAAGAAGAGAAGAAACGTCAAGGAGGTGTAGGCTTGCTTTTATAGAAGATGGCACCCAGAAGCCTAATTGATTGGAATCCGATATCGTCAAGGCTGATCAGCGCTAGGTTTATTGGTCAAGGACACAACATCACTATCATCCAAGCGTACGCACCGACTACAGACTATAATGACGAGGTAGTCGATGAATTCTACAAGACGTTGCAACATGCAATTGACAGCGTACCAAAAAGGGACATCAAGATCGTAATGGGCGACTTCAATGCACAGGTTGGAACAGACAACACCACATGGAATGAAGTATTGGGACGCTATGGCTATGGATCAATGAATGAAAGAGGTGACCGACTACTCCAATTCGGCAGGCTAAACAAACTGAACATCATGAACACCTGGTTCGAACATAAGCCTTCGAGGAAATGGACTTGGACATCACCCGGTGATCGAACGCGGCAGATGATTGACTATGGAGGAAGATGGAGGAGCTGCATCAACAACGCACGCAGTTACCCAAGTGCAATAGTGCCAAACGTGGTGAATGATCACAATCTTGTGATGGCAAACTTCAGAATAAGATTCAATGTTCAAAAAAGGACACATACAAAGAAGGTGGACATTGAAAGGCTGCGTATTCCTGAAGTCAAAGAACGATATGAGATAGCGATCAAGAATCGCTTTGAAGCACTCGGCAACATGATCGAAAAGGAAAGCCTAGATGAAGCACTCGAAATTGTTAATCATACGATAAAGGAGGCAGCTGAAGTAGAGATTGGATTCAAGAGGTACAAGAAAGATCCATGGATCAGTGACGAGGTACTCAACCTGGCTGATGAGCGACGGGCAATAAAAGCGAAGATAAATAAGAACCAGAGAAATCCGAAAGTTAAAGATTGGAAACGTCAATACACACAGCTGAAGAATGTCATAGACAATAAGGTTGAGGAATGCCGTGAAGAATGGTTTAACAAACAGTACCATGAAACGGAAGAAGCAAACCGCAAAAATGACATGCGATCTCTCTTTCAAAAGGTCAAAACACTCAAGAAAGGTGTGAAACTGAAGGATAGGCGTGGAAACATTAGAGACAAGGATGGTAACCTACTCATAAAAGATTCAGACATTCTCCAAAGATGGCACGAGTATGGTAAGAGCCTATACAACGCAAATATAGAAACAGACGAGAGCGTACTCGGACAACTTTGGCCAAACTGTAAGAGGGATGACCTTGAACCGAATCTCCTTGAAAGTGAAGTGAGGAAAGCTATTGAAAAGATCAAGCTGCGTAAAGCTCCTGGAATTGATGTCATTGAAGGAGAACTGATAAAGGAAGGTGGACAAACGGTTATACAAATATTGCACAAGATCTCCAACAAGATTTGGGATGCTGAAGAATTCCCAACACTTTGGACAAAGTCTCTTGTAGTCACCATCGCGAAGAAAAGGGACACTACCAAATGTGAGAATTACCGAACGATTAGCCTCATTTGCCACGCAAGTAAGATCATATTGGAAATAATCAGGAGCCGAATGAAGAATACAATTGAAGCGCAGATGTCGGAAGAGCAAGCCGGTTTCAGACCAGGAAGAGGCACAATTGAACAAATTTTCTCACTGCAATTGATAGCAGAGGAGTACCTCGCATTGCAGGACAAGGAATTGTACTTGATTTTCATAAAATTCAAGAAAGCCTTTGATCGTGTATGGTACCAAGGCTTGTGGAGGGTACTACACCATTATGGCATACATCCAAAGCTGATCAATCTCATTGAAAATTTGTACAAGAGAACGCAAAGCGCTATCAGAGATGGAAACCATGTGACGGAATGGTTTCAGCAATTGATTGGAGTGCGACAAGGCTGCATTTTATCTCCAGACCCATTTAACATCTACCTTGAACATATTATGCGAGAGGCACTCGATGGCCTAGAAGACGTTGCGACACGCATAAGTGGCAGAACAATTAACAACTTACGTTTTGCCGACGACATTGGTCTACTGGCTGAACTGCTCGGACAAGCTCAACTCCTTCTGGACAAAGTCGATGAGATCAGCGCACAGTATGGACAAGAAATTAGTGAGACCAAGACAGAATGGATGATAGTGAGTACCAAAGACGCGGGAATAGTAAAAAGGAGAATTGAGAATGGACTTTTGCTTAGAGGAAAGAAACTACAGCATGTGGACAGTTTTAAATACCTTGGGACTACCTTAACCGAAGATTGCAGAAACGTGAAGGACATTGAAACACGTACAGCCACAGCCTTGAAAGTGATGAGCGAGTTGGACAACATCTGGAAAACAAGTATGTCAAGAGTAAGACGAAAATGAGGCTATACCGAGCTCTTATAGTCCCAATTGCCCTGTACGGGTGCGAAGCTTGGACACTTAGAAGCGCTGAGGAGAGGAAACTACTTGTGTTTGAGATGGCGGCGCTTAGAAAGATTCTAGGAGTTCACATTATGGACAGGCTGAGAAATGAAGACATCAGAAAGGCTCTTAATCAGACAGAGACAATCGTGCAAAAGGTGCACGAGAGACAACACTAATGGCTAGGACACGTGATAAGGATGGATAAGAACAGGATAGCGAATATTGTACTGCACGGTAGAGAAGAAGGAAAGGCGAAAGTAGGGCGTCCGAGAACGACATGGATGAAATCAGCACTGGCTAGATACGACGTGGAGAAGCAAGTTATAATGAGGACTGCACAGGAGAGAGAAGAATGGCGTTTGTTGTCAACACATGCAAGAGCCCACGTCGATGATGTGCAATATAAATTGTGCAGAGATATGGCGGAGAAGAAGAAGAAGAAGAAGAAGAAGAAGAAGAAGAAGAAGAAGAAGAAGAAGAAGAAGAAGAAGGACAAGAAGAACTTTCTTTAAGAATAACTTCAGTAAAATTTAATTAAGTATAGGCTGGCGTTTCAGGAGCACTTTGCAATAATGCCTCCCTGTTCAGGTTTCTCGTCTCCTTTTCCTTTTCTGTATGCCGTACATGGGTGGAGATGTGAAACAATTTTCGCTCGTTATATTACAGGTGACCAGATCCGACATCATAAGTCATTGACCAATCACGACTGGCGTCACATATTGCATTGGTTGCCATCTAGCAGTTTTGATATTGACATTAATAAATAACATGAGTGCGTGCTGGGTACTTATCCCACTCGTGTAAGTAGCCTACCATACAGGTCGCTAGGGCCGAATTTGGCCCAGGACCTGATGGCCCAATTAAATAGCACGTTTATCACACATTAATGCGTGGAGATGTGGCACCATACTGTTCCAGATGCACATGCCCAAACATCTATTATTAAAATCATCAAAAACGAAAGTACCAAAAGATCTTAAGAATATGTTTAAACAAGACCAAGATAACGAAAGTAGAAATACTTTCTTGTTTTAATGATGTGGTAAAATATTTTTTTTTATTTGTCAGACATTTTTCTTACTAAAAGTAATATATGTCATATTTCTTCAGCTGCCATAGATGAAGGTCCTAAATTGCCAAAGTCAGTTGGCTGGAAATGATGCCTGAAGGCACGCCATTATAATTAGATGATTCAGTGCAAGCCAATGCAAGTACAGTGCTTTGCTCAGAGACACCTAACAGCGAACATGTTTAATCTTAGTTGAACCGGCAACCCAAGTATCACAAGTCTGGCACTCAAACCTCTCAGTCACTACCAAAGTAATAGGGGACATGTTAAAACCTGTCTATATTAAATGCAAAATGAACTTATACTAGCATTTTTCTCTTTGAAATCCATTTTACCAGTTGAGAAACAAAAAAGTAAAAACCTTAACTTTGAAAATATTCCAATAAAATGACAACACTAAGACACCATATCCATAATGTGAATAAGTTAATTCTGCTAAATGATTGCAATATATGACAATTTTATATCATATAAAAAAGGGTGTACAGTTGAAAGAGTAATTTTTAGTTGCTGGGTTTTGTTCCTGTTGTGACAAGATCATTGTGTAATGAAACTGGAACACCTCTTGCTCTCCAACCTGGATACATTCCATAATTTTTCTCCACAACAAAGTTTCATGTAGTCTTACCAAATCTAGGATTTGTGAATAATGACTTTTGCAAATTGATTGATTCAGAAATGTCATGATTATTATCAATATCTCATTACTGACCACCAACATTAACTGTTTTCCAACTAACCTTTTCCATGTGTGTCCCTACTCCCCTAAACAGTGAGTGCTGAAATCATTCATCATATCTGCCATGCACTAGAAAAACTCTCAACTGGGTTATTATGTATTTTTCCAATTTCTATTTTGACAATACCCAACTTTTACGTAGTGTAATACACACCCATTTCTCAAGAGGACACATCCTCAATGATGTCACAGCCTCAAAATTGTTTACACTGATCAACTTTGAGTTACACAGACAAAAAGATTTGTCAAAAGTCATATTATTATTAAGTGTTAGCTATGTGACTCATGTTAGCTATTTGACTCACAATTGATAACTATCTGCAACACTATTTAGAATTGTGCATAGTGTCTTATATGGATATGTCATTACTGACTTTCTGAGGTGGTTCATGGGTATTTTAATTTGGAGTAATGAACACGAAACACACATTTGTATGATATATTTCATAAATAAATCAGCATCCCTGTACAATTTTCTTAAAAATAGTCAAATTTCAAACATCCTTTAAAATCAAGGTAAACAATATATCTCATCATTCCTGTATGTTTTACAAAAAAACTTCTTTTCTTCTGCATTAAATCACTTCAAATCTTTAGAGCCTTCAAATATTAAAATGGCTTGCAAAATAACATGCACATAATATACCTGTATCTAAAATTTCTTGCATAATATTACATTTCTTAATCAAACTCCTAGCTATAAAGTTAGGTAATAGTGTACTCTAGGTTACAGCCATTTGTCACTGGCAAGTTTCCATCAATGTTGCTCCTTTTATACCTCAAAAACCATTAAACAACACGTCTTTCAAACTTCCATCCACATTAATTTTGTATGGTTTTACAGTCAAAAAGCATTAAACAACACGTCTGTCAAACTTCCATCCACATTAATTTTGTATGGTTTTACAGTCAAAAAGCATTACTCATGTGTCAAATTTCCATCAACATTTTCTCATTTCTGGAATCATAATACAAAGTCATGTGTTTGTAAAGGTTTCATAATTCACCTTACATCATTTTCTTCTGTAATTAATGTACAACAGAACATGACTGTCCATTCACATTATAGTTTTACTTGTACATCATTTCATGTCTAAGTATCAAAATGCTACTTATATAGTCATTGACAGTTGTATCAATGCACTTAACTGTTTACTTGTATAACCATTGTGCGCCAGAACATTTCAGTCATGCTTGAACACTTGTTACTTGCTTTTATATCTTCCATTACTGCACATTATAAATGGGACAGAATAGAGAAGTCAGATTAGGACAAATTGATAGATTTTACTGAAAAAGGTAGAATTTTCAATGAGAATAGCAAATTCTGTCTCTGTGATTTTTTCTCATCAAAATATGGATCCAAAAGTTGGGTTACTAAGTGAGGAGTTTTTGTCCATTTCTATGATAACGTTATGGTGAACATTAGTTTGACTAGATCTAATAAATAACTTGCTGCCAGAAACAAATTATATTCTGCTATAAAGTTTGAAAACAGTACATCAGCATTCTTATCTATATCCGCATATGACGCCGATTCTGTGAATACGGATGTCAGTGACAGTGTATATATCATCATTCCCATATGACATCGATTCTGTGAATACGGATGTCAGTGACAGTGTATATCATCATTCCCATATGACATCGATTATGTGAATACGGATGTCAGTGACAGTGTATAATATCATCATTCCAATATGACACCGATTCTGTGAATACGGATGCCAGTGACAGTGTATATATCATCATGCATTACATTTGACACCGATTCTGTGAATACGGATGTCAGTGACATTTTATATATCATCTTTCCCATATGACACCGATTCCGTGAATACGGATGTCAGTGACAGTGTATATATCATCATTCCCATATGACATCGATTCTGTGAATACGGATGTCAGTGACAGTGTATATATCATCATTCCCATATGACATCGATTCTGTGAATACGGATGTCAGTGACTGCCAGTGTATATATCATCATTCCCATATGACACCGATTCTGTGAATACGGATGTCAGTGACTGCCAGTGTATATATCATCATTCCCATATGACACCGATTCTGTGAATACGGATGTCAGTGACAGTGTATAAATCATCAATCCCATATGACACCGATCCTGTGAATACGGATGTCAGGGACAGTGTATATATCATCATGCATTACATGCTCTATGATATCATTTCTTGCCACTGTAGCAGATTTTAAAATTAGCTTTTAGTAAGGACATAAGGAATACTTGTGAGCTTTGAACTTGATTCTACCCATTGATTATGTAGCCTTTGATTGTCTAGATTCCATCCATCATTGAATTTTGTTTGATATTTTGATTGTAGAGATCTCAGTGCTTTTGCATTGAGAAACACTGTATTCTTAGGCATCTTGACAAACTTTAACACTAAAGCCAAGCCGATAGTGTTTTGTGTTGATTGAGATCATTAGTAATTCTGTGTTGATTAATTAATCTCTTTAATCCTTTCATAATTACTTCTGACACTATGCCATGTTAACAAGCTATAAACACTGAAGCCACCTGACCTTGACAACATAATCATTGGGGCATCATTTGTTTATGCTACTTGAAATGTAGGTACTAAATTATCTTGCTCTTCTTAACTCAGTTCAAAGTCACATGATCACAAGAAAAACAGTATTACTGGAACTAATACTATACAGATTTCCATCCACACTATGTCATGAACTAATCATGCTATTTCATCAGATGTGACTGTTAGAAATGTTTCCAGTTTTCACCTTCTTCCAAATATTGTATTGCAAAGCAGTTCATATTTTGCCTTTACATCATCATAGACTGACTTCATAGAAATACCCTGTTCAACAAAGAAATTGTTTGGGATTCCACTAGTATTTCCTTGATACTTATCATAAAGCCATTTTGGATATCCAAACAACAACATCAGCTCAACATAAGCCTGACCATCGCTTGGGTTGTTCCAAAAACCTGGTGATCTTGATGCACGTTGTTCAAATGAGCAGTGAAAGAGAACACGCTGTTGATTCTCAGTACCATCGTACCCATTCCCATTAACAAAGTCCATACTCCATTTTTTGGCATTATCAATATCTGATTTTGTCAGCGTAATATACTGTTACTTATCTGTTTTCTTTATAGCAGCCTGGGATTGTCCAGTGAAGTAGCCATGACTTTTATCCTAGGATAATCATGTAACATCAGTGAATTCGGTCAAGTGTGGTGGGTACACCTTGGTATCAGCTTTGAGCTTTAGAATAGCCGTATCCAGATGAGCACTCTCATATACTATTTCAGGTTCAAAGTAAAACATGAGATTCGGATCACTTGGTAGACTATTCAATTCATAGCAGAAACCTATTAACACATGAGCATCACTCAGTTGATGTTGTTCAAGGAGCTGAGGTTGCTGCTGTTGTAGAAATGGGACTGAAAATGGATGATAATGGAATTAAACAGTAAGTGTATTCAAGGAATGATAATCCAATACTTGGTATTTGATCATGATGTTTTAAAAAAATGCCAGAACTATAAAATCTCAATTTAAAATGTGCCATTTGAGTGATGAATATTTTGAAATTTTTAATCTACACAAGACCAAGACATGCATATAAAGCCAGTGATTGAAGCACTAAATTGACTACAAGGTCGCATAATGAATATATCAGTTCTATAATAATTGAGTATAAGGATGAACATACTCCATCTATGTTGTTAGGAGATTTATGTACATTGATGCAAGAATAAACAGTGCAGTATATGCCCTCCCTGATCTTTAGCAGTACTAAATGTAGGCACTATAGCTGTGCAAGGTTGACAAATGATTATTCACCAAAGAATCTCAGATGACCTTACCTTGGGACAAGTTATACAGACTTCAACTAACATACGGTGCAAAACTGTTTCTTATTATACCTACCATGACCATGACATCTAACCTTTACACCTCAAATCATCAAAGGTTTTGTGAATGAAACTTACTCTTGAAGATGTCATTCTGAAAAATCCATTTATCTTTGATATCCAATGACCTTGCCCTTTGAATCTTTAACCCTAAATCAATAGGCATCTTCCATGTCCCAAGTGACAGTTTACTTCTTTCCATGTGACCTTGACATTTAATACTAAAATATGCTTTGTTTTCTTCCAGTGCAAGTTTTCCACACAATTTGGTAGTGTTAGATTCTAGAGAATTTGAGGTTTTCATGTGTGGAAATGAAATAGGGCACAGACAGATATACAGGCAATATCATAACACTATACGCTATGAAATAGGGCACAGACAAATATACAGGCAATATCATAACACTGTACGCTATGAAATAGGACACAGACAAACATACAGACAATATCATAACACTATATGCTATGAAATAGGACACAGACAAATATACAGGCAATATCATAACACTGTACGCTATGAAATAGGACACAGACAAATATAGAAGCAATATCATAACACTGTAAGCTATGAAATAGGACACAGACAAATATAGAGGCAATATCATAACACTATACTCTATGAAATAGGGCACAGACAAATATACAGGCAATATCATAACACTATACGCTATGCGTTATGGTGGCCATATAACAAACAATGGAATCATGGAACAGTAGGTACATAATACCATACAATATGAATTCATCCACTTAAATTCATGGCAGTATACAATTGTGACATACAGACAGAAATAAATTAAAAAGTACAATGTTGATGCATATTAATCAATCAACAAGAAAAACAATCATCAGTGTTCCTGGGTTGAGACAAAAACAGCTGCAATGGTCTAAACATATAATCACATCATTATCACATGTATTCAGAATAAGCATACTTCATCTTTGGGTGGATAGACTTGTATATTTGGGTGTCATCAGCGTACAATTGGTGAGACACCGGGTGATGACCTATGACACTTGAAATGGTAATAATATCCTGGATATAACATGGTATTATTATGTCCTAATAATATCCTGGATATTACATTGTTGGTATCTAAAAATTACGCCAATCAGTGATACAGCTCATATAACTGCAGTATACGGCTGTATGTATCCAGCTCTAGTAATTACACCCACCAATCATACATCTAATATAATTGAAGTGTACCGATGTTCTAAGTGGTCGGTGAACAAATGCGAGTTCGGTCAGTTACTCTGTTATATATGTGTCTGTGTATATGCAATTGTCAATAACATCAGTTGTTTTGAATTTGCCCTTTCAGTCAATACAATTTGTTGTACATATTTTCTGTATGTATATGTACATTCAAATAGTAAACCGATGAGTTATTAACTTATTACTGTCGTAAAGGTGCCTCAAAATTTACCAATCAAGCTTTTTTTAATTTGATGAGAAAGATGTTTCAGATTTTTATTCATTAATATTAGTATATACCCCTGAATTGGAATGTGTAGAAACATGTGCTGCACTTGTTTAGACATGTGTTAATTACGACGAACACTCAATCTTAGGCTTCGTTCATTTGTGCACTCTGTACTTGTAGGACGTTTATTTAGCCACTGGACTGTATCAGCCTAATGTATGAATCATTGTATAAAGATACACATATTTCCAAAGAAAAGACTTGCATTGCGACCAGTTGCGAATTACCAAAATCTAACTGACAGTTTGCTGTACATAGACCGAGTTTAAGGATTTGCCGATTATGAAATTTTACTTGACAGATATTAAGGAAAAGTGTGCTTTAAGAAACTCGGCCAAAACACTGCCTTTCCAATCAGTCCTTTATACTGAATGTATTAGAGGTGTCGGTATGAAAATATTGACCAACATATTCCATTAAGTAACTCAGATATTAGGTAGAAGAACAGTAGGAAAACATTCACTGAAATATTCCATTAAGTATATCAGACCTTAGGTATCAGACCAGTATGAAAACATTCACTGAAATATTCCATTTAGTATGGCAGACCTTATGTAACAAAAGAGATACATTTAGACGTAATTTTGTGCTGGCAATGACCCCATAAAAATTATAAGTTTCAGATTACTTTGTCATTTCATTGTTTTCGGTAGCTAATTATGATAGGTTTTCCCCAGGTTTAATATTGCTAGAAAATACAACCTTTCCAAGTCATATTTTTCTACACCAACAAGTAGACCTCCATTTTTATAATTGGTAGCTGTCAGAAAAAAAGAAGATATCTACAAGTTGGTCTAATAATTTTAAGTAATGAACAAAATGTTTCGAGTATGACAATATTCACGTACATATTCCATTATGTCAGAGATTAGATAACAAAGTGTATAAAAAATATACCCTGACATACTCCATTAGTATGTCAGAGATTAGATAACAAAGTGTATAAAAAATATACCCTGACATACTCCAATATATCAGAGATTAGATAACAAAGTGTATAAAAAATATGCCCTGACATACTCCATTAGTATGTCAGACATTAGGTAACAAAAATGTATAAAAAATATACCCTGACATACTCCATTAGTAAGTCAGAGATTAGATAACAAAGTGTATAAAAAATATACCCTGACATACTCCAATATGTCAGAGATTAGATAACAAAGTGTATAAAAAATATACCCTGACATACTCCAATGAATCAGAGATTAGATAACAAAGTGTATAAAAAATATGCCCTGACATACTCCATTAGTATGTCAGACATTAGGTAACAAAAATGTATAAAAAATATACCCTGACATACTCCATTAGTAAGTCAGAGATTAGATAACAAAGTGTATAAAAAATATACCCTGACATACTCCAATATGTCAGAGATTAGATAACAAAATGTATAAAAAATATACCCTGACATACTCCAATATATCAGAGATTAGATAACAAAGTGTATAAAAAATATGCCCTGACATACTCCATTAGTATGTCAGACATTAGGTAACAAAAATGTATAAAAAATATACCCTGACATACTCCATTAGTAAGTCAGAGATTAGATAACAAAGTGTATAAAAAATATACCCTGACATACTCCATTATGTTAGAGATTAAATAACAAAGTGTATAAAAAATATACCCTGACATACTCCATTGTTGTAAAATAGACAGGAAGGATTGGTTGGAGCGAAAAGGAGACGAGGCCCAGGAAGCGGCAGACCGTGGAGATGCAAGGACTTTGTTCCGGGTGGTCAGGGACCTTACAGGGGCCAAAAGTGGATCCAACGTTCCGATCAAAGACAAAAACGGCAAGGTCCTTGCCAGCAAAGAAGAGCAAGATGAGCGTTGGATGGAGCATTTTCCACAGCTGCTGCGTACGAACGGACGCTGGCCACACACCCTTCTTTGGCATTGAGACAGGAATCCGTCAGGGATGCATACTCTGGCCTTTCTTTTTCCTTCTGGCAATAGATTTTGTCATGACAAGGGCGATGGACCATCCGAAATATGGCATCACGTGGAAGGATAAGGCACGCCTGACAGATCTGGATTTTGCTGACGACATTGCGCTGCTGGCAGAGAATGCGAGATCTCTTCAGGAAATGACCACCAACCTGGAGGTGGAGGCGGCTAAAGTTGGATTAAGAATTAGCACAGAAAAGTCGAAGACACTGGCGGTCAACCGGAAGACACCTGTGCGGGTCAGCGTAGGCGGCCATACCATCGGCCAAGTCGAGCAGTTCACCTACTTGGGAAGCACCATCGACAAGGAAGGTGGAGCTGATGCAGACGTCAAATGTCGAATTGGCAAAGCGGCGGCCATATTCCAACGTCTTCTCCCAATTTGGACACGTCGGTCGATTCACACAAACACCAAACTTCGCCTCTTCAACACTATCGTCATCCCATCCGCCAGTTACGCCTGCGAGACATGGAAAGGCACGAAGAAGCTGGTCAACAGGCTGAACGTATTCCAACAGCGATGTCTGCGACGTATTCTTCGTGTCACCTACCACGACCACATCACTAACGAGGAAATCCTCAGAAGAGCAAACACCCGAAGCCTGGGAGAAGTGGTCACAGAAAGAAGATTACGTTTTGCGGGACATGTTCTGAGAATGGCCGAGACGCGCCACGCAAAGACGGCGATGTAGTGGACGCCAGCACGTGGGAAACGAGGCATTGGACGACCGAGAAAGACATGGCGACGGACATTTATAGAAGATCTGCGAGCCGTCAATATCAACTTAGACGCTGTGGAGGTTAAGGCTGCCGATCGAGATGACTGGAGGAAGCTTGTTGCCCTATGCGCCCAACTACGCGGAAGGACATAAAGAAGAAGACATACTCCATTAGTATGTCAGAGATTAGATACAAAGTGTATAAAAAATATACCTTGACATACTCCATTAGTAAGTCAGAGATTAGATAACAAAGTGTATAAAAAATATACCCTGACATACTCCATTAGTATGTCAGAGATTAGATAACAAAGTGAATAAAAAATATACTCTGACATACTCCAATATATCAGAGATTAGATAACAAAGTGTATAAAATATATACCCTGACATATTCCATTAGTAGGTCAGAGATTAGATAACAAAGTGTATAAAAAATATACCCTGACATACTCCATTAGTAAGTCAGAGATTAGATAACAAAGTGTATAAAAAATATACCCTGACATACTCCATTAGTAAGCCAGAGATTAGATAACAAAGTGTATAAAAATATACCCTGACATACTCCATTAGTATGTCAGAGATTAGATAACAAAGTGTATAAAAAATATACCCTGACATACTCCAATATGTCAGAGATTAGATAACAAAGTGTATAAAAAATATACCCTGACATACTCCAATATATCAGAGATTAGATAACAAAGTGTATAAAAATATACCCTGACATACTCCATTAGTATGTCAGACATTAGGTAACAAAAATGTATAAAAAATATACCCTGACATACTCCATTAGTAAGTCAGGCATTAGATAACAAAAGTGTTTAAAAATACACCCTGATAAATTCCAATAGTAAGTCAGGCATTAGATAACAAAAGTGTTTAAAAATACACCCTGATAAATTCCAATAGTAAGTCAAGCATTAGGTAACAAAAGTGTATAAAAATACACCCTGATAAATTCAAATAGTGTGTCAGGCATTAGATAACAAAAGTGCATAAAAACATACCCTGATATATTCCATTAGTATGTCAGACATTAGATAACAAAAGTGTATAAAAACATACCTTGATATATTCCATTAGTATGTCAGACATTAGATAACAAAAGTGTATAAAAACATACCCTGATATATTCCATTAGTATGTCAGACATTAGATAACAAAAGTGTATAAAAACATACCCTGATATATTCCATTAGTATGTCAGACATTAGATAACAAAAGTGTATAAAAACATACCCTGACATATTCCATTAGTAAGTCAGGCATTAGATAACAAAAGTGTATGAAAACATACCCTGATATATTCCATTAGTATGTCAGACATTAGATAACAAAAGTGTATAAAAACATACCCTGATATATTCCATTAGTATGTCAACAAAAGCATAGGAAAATATACCTTTATGTCATTTGAATTTAAAAACTCATTGAACATTTCATGATCAAAAAAATCATTGCTTCTACCGAGTATAGTTATGTAAAAAAAATATCAAAAGAAACCCACAAAAATCTTAGATACATATTTAAAGAAGATACGTTTTATATATAATTTATAGAACACTTATGGTTTTCTAGTGTCACTCACTCAACATTAATCAGACTGCATCCATTTTCTGACTGTCCTTCAATGGCCATCTTTGGTAGTCACAAATTGTCGATGAGAGTTACTGTCTCCAATTTGAAGAAAGGCGTCAATCCAACACAATGCTGACACAAGGGTTAGACTGAAAAGAAGCAACATTATGTCATGTCATACCTAATTTTTTATTTATACATTATTGTAAGATTTGTTTTGTAAAGAGCTTGTAAAGATAATCAGTTATTTTGTGCACTTGAAAACAGATGAAAGTGCTCTATTATTTTACTCTCAAAATATAAAAAATATTCAATGAACACTAATATTGAAATACTGTTGTTATCCTCATTTGGAATTCATCCTGTGCACCACAAACTATGTAATGAAATAGAATGCAGACAAAAGAAGAGATGCATGCACACATACACAGAGAGACAGAGAGAGAGAGAGAGAGAGAGAGAGAGAGAGAGAGAGAGAGAGAGAGAGAGAGAGAGAGAGAGAGAGATTAGTCCACACAGATGTATAAGTGTTACGTGTTTAGGCTCTAATAAACAGTAACACCGAAAGAGTGAAAACAAGCTTTGATAAATTTAAAAAAATAATTAATTTCCCTGGATAAAGATTGTAAAAATAGAAAAAGAACTAACAGTTTAAAGAATCAAATCCAAAAATAGTCTAAGAATAATCCACGAATTAAATTACAAAAGTCCTAGTAATGAAATGTTCTAGACAATTCAAGTTTGTGTCCCAATGATAATCGAAGATGGAAGACGATGCTGTATGTACTGTAGTGTTGCATCTACAGTTTCTTGTAGAAACAACAAAAGTAACGCTAAAAAATTTACACAATCGAGAGGAACATTAACAAAGCCACACTCTACTACCTGAAGAAGAACACTCATTAGAAGAGGACTTCTTAGAAAAAGGCAAAGTATATGACAATAAAAGAGTCTGAGAAGCTCATTTTTCCCTTAAACTTTTAATATGATTGGGACTGGCTGAATCACCCAAAAGTGATGTAGAACCCTTTGTTATGAATGCTTCACAATTCTCCATAATAAAATCAGACTGGGGTTAATTAGACCCAACAAATATATTGCTATCAATACATGACATTAACCTTCACCCTCTTAGAAATAAGACCATTTTAAATAGGTCTGTCTTGATTATGATGCCTATTGTTCAATTTGTAGCAATCAGAAATAACGCGTCCTTATTCTTGCAATAGGTACATGTAGGAAAAGACAAGGATCTAGAATCAAGCTTCTCTGAAAATTGACTTTTAGAAGCTGTGCCAGTTTGAGATTTAGAAGGGATTTAGAAGGGATTGTATTAAGCTAAATACTTTTCTGTCAGAAGACTGTTGAGTACAAGTCTTATTTACAAAATGGAACTTTATGAGTTGAAGTATTCTCACCAGTGGCATGAACATCATTTTCCTAGTGTCAGTGAATTGTAAATATCACCAGCTTTACTCATAACCCATCTAGATATAGTCCTTAACTACATCATAGTCAACACTCTGTCCTAGTGTCAGTGAATTGTAAATATCACTAGATTTACCAATGATTACACACTGTAGTAATAGAGTCTAGTGTCAGTGAATTGTAAATATCAATAGCTTTACCATGATTACACACTGTAGTAATAGAGTCTAGTGTCAGTGAATTGTAAATATCACTAGATTTACCAATGATTACACACTGTAGTAATAGAGTCTAGTGTCAGTGAATTGTAAAATATCAATAGCTTTACCAATAAGTACACACTGTAGTAATAGAGTCCTAGTGTCAGTGAATTGTAAATATCAATAGCTTTACCAATAAGTACACACTGTAGTAATAGAGTCTAGTGTCAGTGAATTGTAAATATCAATAGCTTTACCAATGATTACACACTGTAGTAATAGTCCTAGTGTCAGTGAATTGTAAATATCACCAGATTTACCAATAATTACACACTGTAGTAATAGAGTCTAGTGTCAGTGAATTGTAAATATCACTAGATTTACCAATGATTACACACTGTAGTAATAGAGTCTAGTGTCAGTGAATTGTAAATATCACTAGATTTACCAATAATTACACACTGTAGTAATAGAGTCTAGTGTCAGTGAATTGTAAATATAACTAGATTTACCAATGATTACACACTGTAGTAATAGAGTCTAGTGTCAGTGAATTGTAAATATCAATAGCTTTACCAATGATTACACACTGTAGTGATAGAGTCTAGTGTCAGTGAATTGTAAATATCACTAGATTTACCAATGATTACACACTGAAGTGATAGAGTCCAGTGCTCTCTTGGCCATTTCAAACTTTATGCTATTTTTCAAAACGAGAGAATTATTTGTCTGCGTTTTTTTCCAGAAAATGAGGTACTAACCTGATATTACTTAACATATCAAAAGTAGTGGAGTGTTTTCCTTTTGACAGCTCTAACTCTTTAAATTCAATTTAAAATTCCCCGTCATCATTCTCTCTTTGCATTTGCCATTGTCTTTCTTGCATTTCACTCTCTTTTTGAAACTGCATTCGTCTTGCTTCCAACTGTCTGTCCATTTGCATAATTTCTATCTGAAACTAAATATTCGAAAACTAGGGAAATTCAAATTTCAAAACCACCCAACGTTTTCTGAAATATCTTAAACAAAATTCAAATCTGAGGATGAGCAACCCATTTCTATGTTACGAATTTAAAATTGAAAAGATTTTAAAACTTAAAAAAACAATCAAATTAAAATAAATTTATATTAAATCAGGAATACGTATCAATAAGCATTCAATTTCATTATCTTTAAATCCTAAGTCACCTAAAGGTATCATGTCATCTTAGCGAAGTTAATGAGCACACTGACTGGAAAAAGCACTGTGCATTTGTGTTTAGGGAGTTACTGATGTGTTTAAATAATGGGGATGGGGAGATAAGTGGTGGGTGTAAATACTATGGATTTGGAGTTACTTTTGGTTGTCAATACCGTCAATGGGAGAAACATTGACTAAATATTGTAAATGTGGGGATCAGTGGTGAGTATATATACTTCAGATGAGGAGTTAATGGTCGGTATCAACACCGCGGATGTGGAGTTAGTGGTGGATGAAAATACTGTAATGGAGAGATTAGTGTTAGGTGTAAATATTGTAGATGGGGCAATATTAGTAGATGTAAATATTGTGGATTGGGAAGTTAGTGGGGGGTGTAAAGATTGTTGATGATTATATGTGGTGGGTGTAACTACAGTGAATGGGTAGGGTTTTCATGAGTGTAAATACTGTTGATGGTCATATATGGTGGGTGTAAATACTGTGGATGGGGAGGGTTTTCATGAGTGTAAATACTGTGGATAGGGATAGTTTTTCATGACTCCAAGTACTGTTGATGGTAATATGTGGTGGGTGTAAATACTGTTGATGTAGAGGGAATGTGATGAGTGTAAATAATGTTGATAGTTATATGTGGTGCATGTAACTATTGTAGATGCGAATGGTTTTCAAGAGTTTAAATACTTGTGATGGGGAGGGTTTTTCATGAGTGTAAATACTGTGGATGGGGAGGGTTTTACATGACTAAATCCTCTTTATGGGGAGTGTTTTTCATGAGTGTAAATAATATTGATTGTAATACATTGTGGGTGTAAATACTGTTGATGGAAAGGGTTTTTCATTAGTGTAAATACTGCGAATGATTGCTGCTATAAAAGCTTCATCTAACATAATTGACCACACATTCACATGTACTTATTGCATTTTCATTAAAATTGCAATTATTGAAAATGGACAACTTTCTGAACAGTTAATGACCTAGGATTTAAGTTAACTGTCATATAATATATGGGCATGGTAATATGTGGTGGGTGTAACTACTATGGTTCTCTCTCTCTCTCTCTCTCTCTCTCTCTCTCTCTCTCTCTCTCTCTCTTTTATGAATGTTCAATTAAGAGCACAACTCTCCCCGCATTTAGTAACCTTGATACGAGTAAAGGTTATTCCAATGTCATGCATTGACTCAATATGAGTTCAAGCAGTTATCAACACAAATAATACGAACATATACTTGTACGACGAATATATAAAATACACGTAGTTTATAAATAATAATGAATAGACTGATATTTACAGAATATCTATAAATCCCGCAGAATGTCCATGTCCAAAGTTAGCTAATGTATTCTGTACAATGAGAGTACTTGTTTAACATCGCCAAGCAAGGTATTGTTACCATGTACGAAGCCAACCAATAATTGCAGATAAATCCAAGCACATGACAAGAAGCTTATTATTATTAGTCCACCTTGCATGGCAAGTCCTTGGCGTGTACAGACAAATAATCGAAATAACTGACCTAGACTTTAAATGACTTTTGTTATGATATGAACATCTCGTTTCAACTGGTTGAATTGTGTACACAATTTTGTTGATATAATAATTGTGAAAGTCAATCAGATTAATTTGCCTGCCTGCCTGCCTGCCTGCCTGCCTGCCTATCTATCTATCTATCTATCTATCTATCTATCTATCTATCTATCTATCTATCTATCTATCTATCTATCTATCTATCTATCTATCTATCTTGATGGCTATCTATCTTGATGGCTATTACTCTGCTTTTATGTATGTCGACCCAGGCCTATTACCTCTAATGAGATTCATCCACCCCTTCCTTCTAATTCTACTGTAACTGACCTTCTGCACAATAATTAATAAATATACTGCTGCTTCTGATACAACAACAACTACTAATATGACATTTACTAACATGGCTGCGACACCATCCGGATAAGCGGTCGAGCGATGTTCATCCAGATGGATGATATAAAGCAATACGGAATCCTTTACCGGGTAGGTGGTCGTATGAAGCATTTTCCTTCCTTTCTGTGTGTATAGTATATTTTGTGGTTTTTGATAGTATATTTTGTGACTTGTTTTCTGTCCCTTCTGTGTGGATAGTATATAATATGTGAAGTGAGTGTAAATATGTTTTCTATTACATTATAGACGCTTTCGCCACAAAACGCATGTGCTCTTGTGGCTGGAAGTGTCTATGATTTAAATTATCATTATCATTCACGGAATTCAACATTGAATACATCATGATGGCCATCAAGTTATTTAACGAACTCAGACACAGTTGGTTTTGGATGATGTATGTAGATTATGTATTGGAAAGGCTAGAAATGAATGGAAATATACAGATACCAAAGACATTGTGTCAAGTAATGTGACCAACCTGAAAGTAGCCAGGAATTTGGTGGAAAGTATGTTACTGGAAGAAGTAGAAACGTTAAGAGGTTTCATTACACGAAAAAATCTAAGAGTGGGGACCTTTAAGGATGCATTTGACAATGTGATCAAAGTCCCGTGCTTTTTAAAAAACATATTCAATTTCACAGAGTGGTCATTTGTGAAACGGGGGCTAGACCATATAAAGAAAGCCGATGACATGATGAGAAAATGTACTGGTAGAAGTAAAAACAAATTAAAGATACACGGCTAAAGAAAGAAAGGAATAAGAAAACATAAAGAAGAAAGAGGAATTTGAAAGACTGAACAACAACTGGAAAAAGGTTCAGAAAAGTCTAGAGCGATGGGACATCCTGACTGGATTCTAGAGAATGAAAAGAAGAAGGGGGTGGGGGCCGAGTGGTCTAAAGCACTGTCCATTACAGACCACTGCCTGTTCGAGTCTAAGATTTGGCAAATGTATTTATGTGAGAAAGCTTGCCAGTAGCTTCTCATGGGTCGGTGGTTCTTTCCGGGGTTTGTCAGGGTTCTTCCTCCACCGTTAATACTGGCTGCCATGTATAACCTACATTGTGTTGAAAAATGGCGTTAAACCATAAAAGAAAAGGAAAAGAAGAAGAAGAAGAAGATGTTTTTTTATGATTTAACGCCATTTTTCATCACAAAATAGGCTATACATGGTGGCCAGTATTAGTGGTACCACTCGGACACTCGGGGCCCCCGGAGAAGAAGACGATGATGATGATGATAATAGTGATGATGATGATGATGAAGAAAACCCAAATGCCCTTTTAAGGACCACTTATAGGTCTCGAAAAGATTACCTTTCTTTGCCTCAACAAACAGAATAATGTGAACTGTTTGTCACGGTATATTATTGTATGTTGTATATTGTATATGTTCTTCTATTACTCTGTGTACATTGGGAGTATAGCTATACTCACCAAATGAGGTCAACCCGGTGCACACCTGCTACTTCCATTGTTGCAACATTGTCACCTCACCATTCCATTCCAAAATGTTGAAAATATAATTCTACATGTTAATGTTTCTCTCTACTATTTCAAAATGGTACAATATGTTTGTAGACAAGTTTCTTGACTCAGGCTTTCCGGTGGTAGAATTATTACCTGTACCTTTTTATTAGTAATGTTTCTCTTTACTATTTCAAAATGGTACATTATATTTGTAGACAATCTAATTTTATATAGTAATGTTTCTTTTTACTATTTCAAAACGGTATATTATATTTGTATACAGTCTATTTTTTACATGGTAATGTTTATCTCTACTATTTCAAAACGGTACATTATATTTGTAGACAATCTAAGTTTATATAGTAATGTTTCTTTTTACTATTTCAAAACGGTAAATTATATTTGTAGACAATCTAAGTTTATATAGTAATGTTTCTTTTTACTATTTCAAAACGGTAAATTATATTTGTAGACAGTCTGCTTTTTACATGGTTATGTTTCTCTCTACTATTTCAAAATGGTACAGTATGTTTGTAGACAACCTAATTTTACATGGTAATGTTTCTCTCTACTATATCAAAACGGTACATTATATTCTTAGACAAGTTTCTTAACTCAAGCTTTCCGGTGGTAGGATTCTTACATGTACCTTTTTGTTAGTAATGTTTCTGTCTACTATTTCAAAACTGTACATTATATTTGTAGACAGTCTACTTTTTATATGGTAATGTTTATCTCTACTATTTCAAAACGGTACATTATATTTGTATACAGTCTTTTTTATACATGGTAATTTTTCTCTTTACTATTTCAAAACGGTACATTATATTTGTAGACAGTCTAATTTTTACATGGTAATGTTTATCTCTACTATTAAAAAACAGTACATTATAGTTGTACACAGTCTACATTTTACATGGTAATGTTTCTCTCTACTACTTTAAAGCGCTACGTTATATTTTTGCACGGTCTAATTTTTACATGGTAATGTTCCTCTTTACTATTTCAAAACGTTACATTATGTTTGTAGACAACCTAATTTTACATTGTAATTTTTCTCTCTACTATTTCAAAACAGTACAGTATCTTTGTAGACAATCTAATTTTACATTGTAATGTTTCTCTCTACTATTTCAAAACATACTGCACTGAGTGAAATGCAAGAGCTGGTCTTGAAATCAAACGAAAACGAATGGTTCAATTGTTGTTTTGAAAATAAGTTAATCTGATTAATTTTATAGAATATTTTGGTTTTGATTGACATGGTTAAATGCTCTACGGCATATCAACACACAAAGGTTATTACTAACGAGTCAAATGGAGTAAAGTATCTTGACTCAGGCTTTCCGGTGGTAGGATTCTTACCCGTATTTTTTTGTTAGTGAGTCTGACAAACTATTGACTGAACCACCGCGGCTTCTACAAAGAAGTAAGAAAAGGCTCTCTCTCTCTCTCTCTCTCTCTCTCTCTCTCTCTCTCTCTCTCTCTCTCTCTCTCTCTCTCTCTTCTGTTTTGTTTTTTCTTTAAACTTTAGCCTCTTTATCTGCATTTGCTTTAAGGTAGTTTGAGAGCTAGTTTCGACAGACGAAATGATAGTTAAGTAAACATTGTCAGTTTGAAAGTTGTTGATGTTTGCTCTAATCGTTCTTGATACTATTTGTTTTGTTTTCTTGCGTGTTTGGGGGTAAATTATGTGATTTGGAAATTCCTATTATTCAGTACTTTCCCTGTTGGGGGTGGGGTATACCTACTTTTTCACACAGCTTATTCTTGAATTTTACCATACTGCCGATAAAACAACTTGTGTTTTTACTATTTTTTCGATCGCTCTGGCCGGTGGCCTTAGTGATTAGAGCGTCCGCGTCACAAGTTTGAGCCCAGGCTGAATCATACCAAAGACTTCTCAAATTGATACTGGAAGCTGTCTCGCTTAGCGCTCAGTATTAAGCGGTTAGTGTTAGGAGTAACACTATTCAAATTCAGTATATATTTTTTGGGAGATGATAGGGTATTTTGGGGTGGAGACGGCGATGGGGGTGGGGTGCCAAATAAGATTTTTAACATTGTAGCCTTACATAATTTTAGACTTTTAATCTGGCACACACCCAAATTGTCCTGTTTAAGTTTAATCTGACACACACCAAAATTGTCCTGTTTAAGTTTGACAATTAATATATCACTGTTTGTTTGAAAATGATGAAAGAAAAAATGAGACAATGAAAATGCATCGAACTTAGGTTTCTCCCTTGACCTAATAAAACAAAAATAGTTGCAACCTAATATTAATTTCGTCTTGTCCTTCAATACGGCAATAATGATGTCTTATTTCTATTTCTATCTATACTGCATACTACTACAAATAATAATAATAATAATAATAATAATAATAATAATAATAATAATAATAATAATAATAATAATAATTTAACAATAGTGATAATTCATTGACCTTACTACTACTACTACTATTACTACTCCTACTACTACTACTACTACTAATAATAATAATAAAAATAATAATAATAATAATAATAATAATAATAATAACAATGATAATAATGATAATAATAATGAAACATTAACAATAGCGATAATTCAATGATCTTAATAATATGAACAGAAACAACATAAAACAACAACAACGACAATAATAATAATAATAATAATAATAATAATAATAATAATAATAATTCAGTGACCTGAGTAATACTACTACTAATAATAATAATACAAAAATCAAGGATCTAAATAATAATGACATTATTATTATTATTATTATTATTATTATTATTATTATTATTATTATTATTTGTCAAGTAAGACCCCTTATTAAGGGTGAACACAAAATAAATAAGATACTGGACAGTAGAGAGTTGTGTGTTGGTGTAAATCAAAATATTAACTGGACTTCCAACTTTCTGTGTTACACACACACACACACACACACACACACACACACAAACACACACACACACACACACACTTTAGTTTGATGACTTTGATCAACGGAGAAATAAAAGTTAACCAAGACACAATATATTTTCGCCAAACTACTGTTACTAGATTTGTTTAAAATATCAAATTGACACAAGTACACTGACCATGGTGGTGAAAGGTCAGTCAGTACATTTATCAATCTACGATAACATGTGAAGATGTCATAATGTAATCCTGTATGGGGTAAAACAAAGTCCGTGAGTATATTTATCAAGTTACCATAGCTAGTGAAGAAATTCAGTTGAAAATCTCTATCAAGCTTAATGAATGAAACTTTGACTTCATTGTACACTAGTAGAATTGAAACATGTTTAAAATCTGGATAATAACAAACGTGATTCTATCTTAATATTGTAACATCTATTTAAGAATGATATTTTACAATGATATGAACTCGTGTCTAGAAGAATTATAAAATAGTTTACATTGCAGATATATTTTCCCTTTCGATAAAAATTAAACCATTTGTATTTCCTTTTTTAAAACTGAACCACCAGACCAGTGTCAGATTGAGAGTGAATGCTTTTTAGCAAAATGTATTGTTACATACATAGTCACGTTTTTGTGTGATAGTACCTTCAATGCATACCCATCTTGTACGTAGGCAATGTTTATCGCGAGTAATAGTGTCTTAGCAAGCACCATCAATCAATATGTATATGCTACATACGTAGCAATTTAAACTACACGCGTGCTGTACAACAATGCTAAAATTATACTGCACTAATTTATTGTGAAGGTAGTCATTCTTTACAACGTTATAAATCGTGTTGATATATTAATGTTTATTGTTTTGTAGATGAAACAGAATGATAAAAGCCCTAATACGTTCTAATCAATTCAAGTGAGTGGAACTTAATAATAAATGTCGTTTAAATAAATGGTGTTGACATATTATTCAAAGAACGTTTTATCACAATCTCTCTCTCTCTCTCTCTCTCTCTCTCTCTCTCTCTCTCTCTCTCTCTCTCTCTCTCTCTCTCTCATTGCATACACACACACACACACACACACACACACATTCATCCTTGTGTTAATTGTTCTTTCTAGGACAGGAATAAAAAGGTAATAGAAAAAGTACAACAACTGAGATGAGTAAGTTCAAAAGATAGTTTGAACATAAAATTTAATCCCAAATAACAGTTAAAACAAGCTTGGTATTCCGCCGTGAGTTTCGAACTCTCAATCTCTTCTTGTTGGCAGCCGTAACATACAGAGACAAGTGCGGGTATATATCTTGAAACATATCCGCTCGAGTGCAGACTGTTGCTTCATATAAGACTGTTACAAATGTAGCTATAAACTAATATGGCACCAATGCTGATTTCTCTTTTGTCCGCCAAATATTTAATGCTCTATTTACCATATTTTACCGATCATAATCGGTGTCCTTTACAGCTAACAACCAACCAATGGCAATTATTCATCGTTAACCTGTTTTTCCACCTGATCAGGATCGGATGCACTTAGCCTTGAAGGCTTTAAAAATGTAGGGATTTCACCTTTTGAATTATTAACGTTATCATTCTTTGTTGTTGTTATCATTGTCATTAGTATCATCATCATCATAATTATTATTATTATTAGTAGTAGTAGTAGTAGTACTAGTAGTAGTAGTAGTAGTAGTGGTAGTAGTAGTAGTATTCCGCTTACCATTGTTATGTTATGGTATTGTTATCAGTATATACAAATCTCTGTTCTCGGCCCAGTTCTCTTCATTTATACACTCAGCCGCTCTCAAAGGTCCTAGATCAAAATCCGGTGTCTTAATAATCGTATAATGATGAGACTCAAATATAAAATTCTAGCTGACCAACTGAAGTTGAGGCTACCATTCAAGGCGTAGAGATGTGCAATACCAACTTTAAATTCAATCAGTACGAAACATAGAAGTCACTCTCGATAGTTCTCAATAATTACACCAACGTGTAATGAACAGTGCTATATATCTGAAGCTGAGACGCATCAGCTCAAATCGCAATTTTCTTTCGTTATGCCATTAAAACACGTATGTGTTCTTTAGTACTTTTAAAAGTAGATTATCGTAATTCACTCATGTCTGTTTACGGCTGTTCGGATCACCTTATAGTACGGAAAAATTAGTTCACCTCCCCCATCCCCAGGTTTGTAACCTTCAATGGCTACCCGGTCGATCCACAATCAAACACAAAATGTGTTGAGTATGCTACATTTCGTTGACTTTCTCCAGTCCAATACATTTATCTGACCTCAGGTATGTTTATACCCCTCTAGAAGCTTACGCTTCTCTTTGACAGCCGCATTCTCGTTTTTAAAAGGAAGTCATGAATTACTAAATATATAACCTGTAAAAGTCGTGATGGGCTCTTGTTTCAAAATTTACCTCTGAAGTTCAGGAAGTGAAAATGATCAAGCGAGCTAACAATTGCTGGACATGTGCTCGTCTGATGTGAGGGCAAGCTGTATGCACTATAACCCAAATTACGAGTCAACCATACACCATAAGAAAGGGAATTAAAAGTTGCTGTAACCATACCAAAGTCACGATGTTTCTTTCAAATAGCAAGTGTAATCAGTGAGAAAATCGGTGAAATTCTTTTTTCTTTAAAAATTTGACTTCATGGAAAATAAGAGACGATAAAGCGCCGCCTTAATTATGTTGTGTTTCTTAAAATCTGCCTCCCCTACCCCAGGTCAAATGGTGGTTTCGTATATTGCAAACCACAGAGAACCGAACAGTAAGACTATTCATAAACGTTTCTGTACAATCCTGCCCATTTTAGGTGATGAATAACTTCATTTTATATTTCCAACTCACAGGGAGCCAAATATGAATATGTTTGAGCACGTGAATATGTATCTGTGTATGCATGCGATCAGGGAGAAGAAACTGCTGAAATAGCGACTGTAATAACAATTAATGAGAAGCTAACGCTGCACTAATAATACCTTTCCCTGCGTCACGTATGGCGTAACAAATGAAGAAATGTATTTCGTTTATACATTTTTCTTTTGTACCCAAACTTCAAATTTGTATTTAAAAAAAACAAATGAGATTAAAGCGATCAGCCTTAATTTTATTCAGAATTAGTAATAAAATAACAAAAAGAGATTTACACATTTATTTTTTTTTCACAGACTGGGTAACTCGTCAGGGTTCGCACGTTATTTAAAGGTCATTTAAAGTTATTGAGAGATGATTGATTGAATGTCATTGAATTTTAAAGATTTTGTTTTAAAAATTAAAAGTGATTGAAAAGTTTACTTTGAGTTATTTATATTAATTTGTGTGACTATTGTAAGTACAGTTTGATTTTCTATCATGGGCTAACAATTCCCCAAATCATGCCAGCAATGTGGGTGAAACCATAGGGACAATTGTAAAAGGGAAACATCAACATGCACTAACTGTGGGGGTCGCCACCAACCCCAATTCCCTGAATGCCCATTTGTTATAAGGGAAAGCCAATTATTTGACCTTATGAACAATAAACAACTGCAATACCATTGTCACATTGTAAGGAAATAACCAGATTGCAGCATGAATATGCTAGACCCTGAGGCTAATCATTTTGCGCAATAATGTACTAAGGTCAGATCGGCGAACAATTCAGTGTAAAGCCAGCTATTTGACACGGCCATAAAAGTCGGGACAAAAGACTTGATTTTGTCAAACCATTAACATAACATTGCCATAACAGATAAGTGATTAAATCCAGTGTTCGGATCAAATGAACATCAAGCGTGGGTTGTAAATTCTCCTTTGACAGATCATAAATCCACCTTTGAAATCCAGTGTTCGGATCAAAGGATTGTAAATCCACCTTTGACAGACTGCCGGGGATGGGCAGTATCTGATACTTACGTGAATCAGCTTCCACTAGGAATTGAGGAAGACGTGGCCATCATTAGACTCGTTAGTTTGAATCTATTATCTTGGGAACTAAATGCACTAGTCGCTGAACAATCTTGTGGGAATTATAAGAGAAGATAAGCTACTCCGACGTCATTAAAATTGGAGGGAAACATGTTATTCTGAGAATTACAAGGAGCTTCAGAGCAGATCAGTGACTATTTGCTCGATTGTTGTAATATATTACCGCAAAGTAAATGTACCTTAATTATTGCAGTATGTATAAGTCAGTACTAGAATCGATTAGTACGTAGAATTACCATTTGTAGGTTGATTCATTTATAGTGGTTGATCTACATGCATATTTTGAGATTTGAGGAATGTTTATGTAAAGAATTAATATTGTAATTCGCTGTTTGGTTAATTCGTGGTAACCTCTTGCATTCATTCATGTGGTATTCTAGATTTGTTGAATTGAATTATAACTTTACATAATGGTTGCAGTGTGCAACATTTGTCAATAGAGATTTGACTTTTATGTGAATATTTTGTAGGAGTATAATGTGTAAAGATATATCAGCGCATGGATATGTGGATATCTGTGTACACCTTGTACAAGTGCAATTTAAAGAAATATATATTTATATATATCTATATATATCTATATATATCTATATCTATATCTATATATATGTGTGTGTGTGCGTGTGTGTGTGTGTGTTATGTAGAAAAATGAAGATGTAGTCATCACAAGAGAGGAGAGAGAGAGAAGAAGGAAGAGAGAAGGTTCTCTTAAACAAGTGCCGCCACGATGATAAGACAGCTACACTACATCTGAACTGATAATCGCCAGCTACAACTGAAATGATAAGGCGAAGATCTATTTCCTCGTCGATAGGAACTGACTTTATTTAATTAATCAACACACATATATTGACTACATTCTAAAAACACATCTAAAAAGTTTGTAATAAACATTCATGCAATACATATTATATTTTCATTTTTCAAGCTTTCCAACTTCATTTATTCGTATAACTTCTGCATTTTAGAATATTATACAAATAGTTAAGTCTCAATCAATTTCAAGATAACCAAGGTATAAAAATGTAATGACCATAATTAGTGTAACAATTAATTTAAAGAAATGCATTTTACTAATTTTAAAATAGAACATAGATTTAAAATATGTTGCTAGATATTACTCTTTCTTGCTTAAAGAATACATTATTTCAATCATTAAATCAAAACATGAAGTTGGTAGCGAATTCAACCTTTACAATAAAAATTACATAAATATAATTAAGTTATAATTCTTTAGAACATTTAAACACTCCGTTACAATATATTACAAATAAAAGTATTAAGTGAACAATGTTGCTAACATAACAATGTTACCACCAAAACCTCAAACATTAAAAGTACTTATTCCTAAAGAAGTTACGACATATACAATTGTTTTACCTGAAATGATTAGGCGAAGATCTATTTCCTCGTTGATAGGAACTGACCTGACCCTTTAATGCGTGGTCTATTTATACGCATCTTGTGTCAGGGTTTAAGGCATCGACGAGAAAATATGTCCGCTCTTTTCAGGTAAGAAATAGTTTCTCCCGGTCAAAACTGGTTTATTTGACGTCATCTGACATAAGGTAAAACTCAAATCTATATTCGTTTGACATTAGTTAGGTCCAAATAAGATAATTCCTTAATATTCTAAACCAGCAACATGTTTAACATACTAAGCCAGCAGCAATGTCTGTCGATCATAAGATAAGAAAAATTTTGTAGCGACGACTGTCCATCATTAGATAAGAACCATTCTGTATTTACGTCAGAACGGAAGTTTGTTCTATGTTTTACTGATAAGACTTATGGGCTGACTGATTTTTGCTTTATAACCTAATTCCACACAATAATGTACATTCGTATAGCTAGTGATTTACGTTGCCAACTTTGCACATCAACTATTTTCCTTCAATTAATATATAGTTTGTGCTTTGGAAATAAATGAAATTAATCTTAACACACTTTAGAACTTACTTAATATAAATGAATAAAACATTACTTTAATACAATTTAAAGAAAATAGTAATCTTATTAATTTTACTAAAAAATCAATTCCTAATAATACCCTCTGATTTATTTGAGCCGAGACCACGAGGCTCGAAAAGAAAAATAAATTTCATTCATCAAAACAAGATAAAAGGTGAAAGATCAAAAATACAATGATAAAAGAACATTGCGAGACATTTTCGCAAAGTTTAAAGATACAATGTAAACACTGCAAATGCATTGCAAAATACTAGGTAAAATACAAAAAATACCATGAGAAAGTACATTGCAAAATACTCAGTCAAATTCACAAAGTACAGTACAATGCAAAATATTTGATAAAATTCCCAAAACACAATGGGAAGTGTATTTCACAATACTCAGTCAAATTCCAAAAAATACAATAAAGAGTACAATGAAAAAATCGTGATAAAATTCTCCAAAAACACAATGGAAGAAAACTTAGCAACATTGAATACCTTCATAAAATACAGTAACGTAACGTGGTACGATATTAAACAAAAATTCAAAAGTTTACGTAGACTTAAACAGTTTCACAATATAAATTTCTACAAAACCTACATATAAACTAGTCTTGTCAAACGATTGTAACACAAAATAGTATCATGCAGTTCTTGGTATCTTTATTTTTCTTTTTCTATTTTAGTTTACTCTTTTTTTATATATTTTTTTTCTTCTTTTGTCTCTTCTTCTCTTTTATATTTATTTGTATAACATCAGCAGAACATATGTATGGGTGATTACGTTATTAGATTGCTTCAGCCATGTGTACTGAAAGAATTCTTGTTCGTATGAATAATGCTAGTAAGCCGATATTGAGATGATCTTCCTAGTTCAACAAAAAATTAACAGTAGCTTTGAAGTAAGAATTGTTGCAAAGAAAATGGCGTAAAAATTTAGTATTAATCAAGAGTTAGGAAACTGACAATTTAATGTTGTTCTAGCCTTAATAACCATGACGTATGTTCACTTACAATCAAAGTTTGACCTGTGCGTTTATGAATATGTATCGCCTTTGAATTAACCTAAGAACAATAAGTGAAAAAATCATTTAATAGTTTGGTACGGCATGGTCTAGTGCAGCTTTGAAATGTACGTGTATTATCAACGCTATCTGTGACGATGGAAAGAGAATGTATTTCCGTATCGTTTCAAACAAATTTTGACTCAGAAGCTGGCCGTATATAGACCAATAGCTGCTCATATTATGAGAGCTATGCATTACGTGATCTCGGATTTGAGTAATTGCTATGACACTTTGACTATTTTATATCATTTAAACATACATTTACGAGAACATCAATTGATGTTGCAAAACCAGTGAAGGAAAAGCACCTCTTCTACTGGCTGGAAGGTATGCATTAGAGCCGTTCCTACAGTACTTACCATAAGGTATAGACATTCATACAATTGTATGAAAATTGTGAGAGAAACCTCTAAAACATTGTCGAACCATTTGGCTGACAAACAAAAACATCTGAAGTCAATAAGTTTGAAACGGCTAGGCGGAATTTACAATTCTCCCTCAGATAGGTAAATACGGTAATACTATGTTGAATGTGCTGTTAGCGTATCATGTATACGATAGTTTCAGATTTCAGTACGAACAGGGTTTTTGATAGCTTAGGCGAAGGATACAAGAAACGTCAGTTGTTTCATTCAAGCTCTAGGCAGAACATTACATCTGTGATGAATATTGTAGTAGATATAAGCAATAATTATGTTACTACATAAGAAATACAGCAAAAATTAGATCAGTTGTTTAGGAATATCAATTAATGCATTAACCCTATAATATTTGTATTATAAGAAACGAAATGAGATTAAGCAAAAAACATACCTGTGTGTGAATTACCACAGTCCAGAAATATTCTTCCTATGAATGAATTGTATATGAAGGAAATAGTAAACAATACACGTATTATCTGTAATAATGAAAGAGTTCAAATTTTAAATAGTTCAAATCACTGTCACTGGAAAGAAAAATGTTAATGCAGCTGTCGTTGACTCTGGGTCTGGCGGAGATGTTGCTGTTAGGTCAATGGAAATCTGGGTCTACAGCATAGATGTATGTCAGTCTGGATTGCAGTGAGCTTGATTTCGGCGCTTGACTAGGTATATGTACATTCGACATGTGGGATGTTTCAAACGATACTGTGGGAAGAATTCTCATCGGCAATATGCATTGTATGCTGGTAAACGTCTTAGTTGTACTTGTTGTTATTCCCATGGTGTGATGATATTGGTGCTGATGTCTTAGAACTGACCCTTCGTGTGGGCGAAAAATACGAAAATCACAGAAGAGTTGTTCTGTCATTCCTGAGTTCACGTAGTGTAGCTGGCGGCGTGATGTCTCATGATAGCAACGATGTTGGTGCGAGTCTCTCCCATGGATCATAGTTATACGTGTGACACCTTTATTCATGATGTTAGTCCACAATAATTTGATGAAAACACTGTAGATAGGCTACATCTTGGGGACATTGGCATTGCGAGAGGGTCCAGAGATCTGTAATATTCTCCATCCACTTGTTTTGATGAAAAAAGTTTGGTAACATAACAAGGGAGAGAGAAGAAGGAAGAAGAGAAGTCTCTCTTGAAAGCGTGCCGCCACGATGATCAGCTACACTACATCTGAACTGATAATCGCCAGCTACAACTGAAATGATAAGGCGAAGATCTATTTCCTCGTCGATAGGAACTGACTTTATTTAATTAATCAACACACATATATTGACTACATTCTAAAAACACATCTAAAAAGTTTATAATAAAAATTCATGCAATACATATTATATTTTCATTTTTCAAGCTTTCCAACTTCATTTATTCGTATAACTTCTGCATTTTAGAATATTATACAAATAGTTAAGTCTCAATCAATTTCAAGATAGCCAAGGTATAAAAATGTAATGATCATAATTAGTGTAACAATTAATTTAAAGAAATGCATTTTACTAATTTTAAAATAGAACATAGATTTAAAATATGTTGCTAGATATTACTCTTTCTTGCTTAAAGAATACATTATTTCAATCATTAAATCAAAACATGAAGTTGGTAGCGAATTCAACCTTTACAATAAAAATTACATAAATATAATTAAGTTATAATTCTTTAGAACATTTAAACACTCCGTTACAATATATTACAAATAAAAGTATTAAGTGAACAATGCTGCTAACATAACAATGTTACCACCAAAACCTCAAACATTAAAAGTACTTATTCCTAAAGAAGTTACGACATATACAATTGTTTTACCTGAAATGATTAGGCGAAGATCTATTTCCTCGTTGATAGGAACTGACCTGACCCTTTAATGCGTGGTCTATTTATACGCATCTTGTGTCAGGGTTTAAGGCATCGACGAGAAAATATGTCCGCTCTTTTCAGGTAAGAATTAGTTTCTTCCGGTCAAAACTGGTTTATTTGACGTCATCTGACATAAGGTAAAACTCAAATCTATATTCGTTTGGCATTAGTTAGGTCCAAAATAAGATAATTCCTTAATATTCTAAACCAGCAACATGTTTAACATACTAAGCCAGCAGCAATGTCTGTCGATCATTAGATAAGAACCATTTTGTAGCGACGACTGTCCATCATTAGATAAGAACCATTCTGTATTTACGTCAGAACGGAAGATTGTTCTATGTTTTACTGATAAGACTTATGGGCTGACTGATTTTTGCTTTATAACCTAATTCCACACAATAATGTACATTCGTATAGCTAGTGATTTACGTTGCCAACTTTGCACATCAACTAATTTCCTTCAATTAATCCATAGTTGTGCTTTGGAAATAAATGAAATTAATCTTAACACACTTTAGAACTTACTTAATATAAATGAATAAAACATTACTTTAATACAATTTAAAGAAAATAGTAATCTTATTAATTTTACTAAAACATCAATTCCTAATATATATATATATATATATATATATATATATATATATATATATATATATATATATATATATAAATATATGTGTGTGTGTGTGTGTGTGTGTGTGTATGTCGATGTGCACGAATGCGCGACCAAAGAAGGTAATGGCTATCTGATGATGATGTTGTTTAGTGAGAGTTTAAATAGCTAATGAAAGATGTTATGCTAATGTCATTGTGTGTTAATACAGGAAGCTTTTAGAGACCAGAGCGACTGAGAGAAATACCCTAGTGCAGTTGATCCGAGTCTCTGGGAGACAAAGCAAAGAAAGAACGGAGGCAGAAGTAGAGGGGCTGGAGGGAATCGAATTAGCAGTACAGAGAAAGATAATTCAGATGAGTAGGAACACATGACAGGAGGAAAATCTATTACACTAAGTCAGATGATGAAACAGGTCATCACTTCGTTGAGTTAATAACGAATGATAGGGTTTTTAATTTATATTTCAATACATTTGGAGTATGCGCATTTGATAGCGCCCCGTTTTAAACAATTCTTAGATTTGTGTGATTATTGGGATTCGGCGCCATGGAAATATTCCTAGCCCGAGATAATTAACCAGTTATTAGGAACAAATATTATGGAGTCGAGTGTTAGGAGTTTGAACCGTGCTATGGTTCGCTAGTAGTGAATTCAGGTACAACCCGAATGACTCCCTGGAGTAAGATAGTAAATATTAAAATCTAGTGGTGTATAACAGTGCTGTGGTTGAGGTGGCAAATGACATAATGGAATCAATAATTTGGGACTTGGTAGATACCGTTTATGTGTCCATAGTGGAAAATATGTGCAGTTATATTAGCGAAATACGCCGGTAAAAGCGTATATTGACTAGCCTAGGGTGGCGGAGTTAAATAGTTCCCAGTGGGAAAGGGGATACTAGTGTATTTTCTATGGCATAACCAGCTGGTGGTACGGAAATCTGATGATGGTGATGAAAAACCATGCACATATACGGTTGATGAACTTTTGACAAGTTGTTTAATCTGTGGTCTCAAATTGGTTAGAGTAAAATTTAGACAATCCCCTAATATGTAGGAAGTTTTATTCAGTGACCGAACAGGTTGACAGTGGTTGACAGAGATCGGCAAGATAGGGGTTGACTACCAATTATAGCTTATCGTTATGGATTATAAACTAGCATATGTTACAAACATTCTATATCAAACGATACAATCAATTAACATATGAAATACAAATATATACTGTCATTTGTAGATGTATAAGAAATATTACTATTGACATCACCCCTTAAAGCCCCGGGAATGTTGAAACACAAGATGATGTATGTTGTACCCAGTTTACTGCAAAATTCTTCTTTGTTCAGGTTAATCGCACTACCAAGGGTCAGGTCAGATCACTTTTAATACGAAAGATGTAATAAAATGTGTCACGAATGTCGGTTTGAATAATAAACAACGCGAAAGTAGAAGGGATTGGAAATTAGATAGGAGATAGATGACTAAATTACGAAGATTGAAAATTAGGGAGGGAGATGGAGGAATCAAGGGCAAAAATAGAGAAAACAAATGTGTATAAGAAGTACTGGCATCTCAAGTGACCAATGTATTCTGTTGTTTTAATGTCATTTTACTCGAATTTGCAAACGAAATGTTAGAACACTTCAAACTTTGTTACGATGACAGTACTTATCAGTGCAAACATGGTGGAATACCACGGCTTTATATATATATATATATATATATATATATATATATATATATATATATATATATATATATATATATATATATATATATACAACTCAAAATTACTTCTTTGTTCAACAATACTTTTGCTTTTGAGTCATGTAAAATCCATAGTGTGTATTTGGTGTACGAGTTTTTAGGACCAATGTCAAATATATGAGTTACTATTGCATGCTTTGATGAGTGGATGGATGGATGGATAGATGAACGGATGGATGCATGAATAGTTCAGTGTAGTTAAATTGGGTGCTTTACGGCAGAAAAACACAACGAAGTTATTTAGTGCCGATGACACACCACAATAGCTGACTCAGTCTGGTCCAGTCCTAGGATTTGAACAGTAACCAGTCTGTCATGATGACGGTCAAGGTTAATTCATTCATTCATTCATTCATTCATTCATTCATACATTCATTCATAACAAATAACAACTTTTATATGATTTTAATGATCACACAAACACATGAGCAACATAACACTGAGATTTACTGAAAAGAGAATATCATTAACACATATGGTATATGTATTGCTTTTCTTCAGATTTTTGCAAGCGTTGTCTGTAACAACTCTTTAGCATAATTCGTCGAATTGCATATTTCGTTGCAAAACGCAACGTAAACTGAGTTAAGGTGTGGACTATGGTAATGAACAAGTTTAAATATTACACTTTTTAATAGTTGATATAGTAATGTTAATTTGTTTATGTTCCATATTAGTTTGATACCCTCAACCCATTAATACCCTTGTGAGAATACCCTTGCATTGCTACTTTCCTGTTATGATATAAATGAACATGAATTAACATATTCTACAATATTTGTAACTTATAGCGCCATATTAAATAATAACTTAAGTACAAATATAAAACAAGTTTCATGCTGTAAAATGCTTTCTTGTTTGTATTCTTGTTTTAACTTAACTTTTCAAACCATTGGTCCTATGTTTCTTTTTCTTCCATATATGGTTTTGTGTTTACCTTTATGAATCAGAAAAAATAACCGTACTCAAAAATCACAGACAACATATGTATTATCATCACCATCGGCGTTGTCATCATCATTATCATGGTCGTTGTCGCCAACCATCTACATAGCAACATGAGAAGTGGTAGTAGTAGCAGCAGTCATTGTCGTCGTAGGGGGTACGGGCGGGATTGCGCAAGAGTTCAAGTGAGCAGGGAACAAAAATGACGCTCTCTCGGGGTGCCGCTTCGTCCAGTGCCAACGTGCGACAGACTTGCCAGCAGTAGTATTAGGAGTTGCTGGTTTTGTTATTTATTTCGTTTATGAAAATGTTGTCGCATATGACGAAAACGATGAAGATAATGGCCGAATCAGAAGTATTGCAAAGTTATCTGTAACTTTCAAATTCATTTTGAGGGATTTTCTTATAAACTCTTGGTCGTGCTAATTTAGAGAGAGAGAGAGAGAGAGAGAGAGAGAGAGAGAGAGAGAGAGAGAGAGAGAGAGAGAGAGAGAGAGAGAGAGAGAGAGGCTCTTTAAAAGAGGTGTCACTATGACGGCAAAATAAAACTACATCTGGGGACGAGGTACCGGATCTGAAATTAGAGAGGCGAGTCTTTCTGTCTTCAGAATGAATTAACTTTATTTATTTAAATAATTAGTATAATTAGTATACATATATTACTACATTCTAGAGATACATCTATAAAGTTTATATTTACATTACATGAAATACATATAAAATTACACTTTCTTTTCGAGCTTATCAACTTCATTCATTTGTATAATTTTTGCATTTTATTATATATGATCTCGATTAATGTTATGATACCCAAAGATTAAAATACGTAATAGGTGCGATTAATACAACAACCATTTTGAAACAAATGTATGTTACTAATTTTAAAATAGAATATTGATACGGAATATGTTATTAAATAGTATTCTTTGTTACTTACAGAATACTTTATTTCAATATTGAATCTAAACATCAAATTGGTAGCGAATTCGTCTTCTACAATAAAAATTGATATCAATGAATATGAATTCTTTAAAACAATTGAACATTCCATATAAATGTATTATAAATAGAAGAATTCAGTAAAGAAAAAAACTTGCAAACATACAAACTTTACCGTTAAAATCATTAAAAAGTGCCTATTCCTTAAAGACGTTTACGAAAATAGACGATTCTTACCTGTAATTAGAGAGGCGAGTCTTTCTGGCTTCAGATTGAATGAACTGATGGTGTGCGATCTGCACTACCTTTATGTGTAATCCTGTAATAACCACACGACCAAATATGGTTACTTGTCAACATACTGGTGTTCACTTCATTCTAGCCAGAAAGAGGCTCTCATCTCCAAAACACAGGATCGTCCATGTGTTATATTACGTCATTCGACATAAAGTTTGCTGCCTTACCAATTTACTCATTAAATTGGAATTCTAAGAAAGTGTAGTCTGTAACCTTTGTAGCATACCAAGTGAATTTTATTTGCTGACTTTGCAATACAAGAGCAATGTAAAAATGCAAGGGAGTTTTGCCTTTGCTTATAAGGTCGCAAACTTTATTAAAATAGTATATAGTTGTGATTTAGAAACATGAAGTTAATCATAATCTATTTTAGTAGAAATTACTTTCAATAGAACTTAGTTTTAAAAATTTACTTTTAATACAATTTTGAGAAAATGTCAATCTTATTACTTTTACTAAAATTTCTGTCCTACTACATGCATAACAGCGAAAAAAATATAATAAGTTACCGGAATTCTAGCGCAGTCAACTTCAAATTGATGTATTCCACGTTTCAAAAATTCGCCAGTAACAATTTACATCCACTATTAACATAAAAATATTTCTAGTATGCTATTAATCTCGAAACAGAATATAATGGAATGTTAATTGATTATGGTCCTAATGCACAGTTATTAGAATAGCGACTGACCTTGAAATTAAAAATGTTCGGGTACATATCACATAGAGCAGCAGAGAGGGTGAGCCGGACAACATTTTTAGACAAGTTTTCACTGAAATCACGCTTAAAATCAATGAAACCAATGACATCAGACCCCAAAGTCAATGACATCAGGTCCCAAATATGTGTGTGTTTCATGGATTAGGTCCAAAAAAAAAATATGAAAAAATCAATGAAATTAATGAAATCAAAAACTTTTCAACTATTACATTTTTGGGGAAAAAGGGACTACAACATCGTTGTCACTCACCCTCTCTGCTGCTAGAACTTTCAGTTGGGGTTAACCGAATATTTTATCCAGTCCGATACGATATCGTGTTCGAGGGTCATGTAAATTTATTGTTACAAATCCGTGTGGGGTAGACTGAGCATGACTAAAGAAATTTCTAAATTGATTGAAGTCCATATCAGAACACCATGTCTGCCAAATATTTCGTAGCGTATGTGTATCAACGCCGTTGAATACAGCAAGCATATTACAGTTATCTCTAATCACTTTTGGAATCTGAGTGTAGCGTTGAGTGACATAGATCACATCAGTGTTTTTATGCCTGCCTCTGGAAAATATTCTAGCAGGATTTTTTTGATTATCTAACATGACATCGTCGTATACAACTAAATTGTTGATACTTCCATCGAGGTCATTCACGGATGGCGCCTCGTCAATATCGGTTATAAATTCAATAACATCCTCGGCGGCAATCTCTGAAGCGTTTTCATTAAAATCTTTTAGCACTTCATAGCATCGTTGATCATCTACGCTAGGGGCAATTAAATACAACTTATCCCACTTCATCCATCTCATTATTAAATTGAGCAACAATTGCGTTTTACCGGATCCAGATGGTCCGATTATAATTGCGCGGATAGAGTTTGGTAGCGCTGCATGATGCTTCACTGGTTCTCTTGTTTTAGTCGCTGAAAAATCAATTATATTCATATCTCTATACATAAATTATGGATCTATATTGCGTGAAGTGTAAGGCGCGTACTGGCACAGATGACTTGACGACGATTACAACTAAAAATAACCGATCAGCGCTTTCTGGTAAATGCGTACAGTGTAGTACAAAGAAATTTAGATTTGTTTCTAAACCCAAGGAACTCAAGGGACCTTTCAAAAAAAACGAGGAGGTGATATCGCTGCCAAATTAGCAAAACTCCCTGGAACCCCATGGGCAAAATACCCCGGAGAAAAACACCTTCCAGGGTATAGTTATTGTGGACCGGGAACAAGACTTGATATCAGACTCAATGATCAAAATCAGCCCCGACCCGGTGAGGAACCAATAAACGCTATTGATAAGGCCTGTCACCTTCATGATGTTGCTTATAAAAGCAGCAATTTGCAACACAGGCATCTAGCAGATGTGAAATTAATTCATGCGTTGAATTCTATCACTGATAAATCCTTCAAAGAAAAATTGGCCTCCTTTTTGATAAAATCGGCAATGAAAAGTAAATTGATGTTAGGTGCTGGTAATTAATAGCAACATGGAATCTATTTACTATTCCCCAAGAGGATACTGGAAAGGTAACGCTGCAATCAGTAAACTCGCTAGCGCCGCAAAAGTGAAAAAAACCACTGCGGCTCATTGGTTATCCAAACAGGCACTATGGCAAATTTATCTACCACCGCCTAAACAAATTCAATTCTCGCATTTTGATGTAACCGGACCCAATGAAGTTCATCAGGCTGATCTATTATTTCTGCCACATGATCGTGGTTACAAATATGCGTTAACTGTAGTTGATATTGCAAGTCGATACAAAGAAGCAGAACCGTTAAAAACAAAATCGGCCACTGAAGTCGCTTCTGCATTTGAAAGGATTTATCGACGAGGTCCTCTGCACTGGCCAAATCTGTTACAAGTTGACCCGGGCAAGGAATTTCAGGGTGCAGTGTTATCTACAATGAAATATCACAATGTCGCTATCAGACGAGGGCATACTGCACTGCATCGTGATCAGGCCATTGTAGAACGGTTTAATAAAACCCTTGCTGAGCGGTTATTTGGATATCAATATGCAAAAGAATTCATCCAAGAAAAAAGATCCCGTGAATGGGTTAAGAGATTACCAGGTGTAGTTACCGCACTGAATAACGAGATTACTAGAACCATCAACATGAAACCTATCAACGCGATTAAAAAGAAGTCGATACCTGAAAAACCACAAAAAGATTTTAGCGTTTCCCAACCAATTCTTGGTAGTAATGTCATTGTGAGGTACTTATACGAACCAGGAGAGCTTGAAGGGGATAGAAAAAGGGCTACTGATCCTATTTGGAGCGTCACTACGCATAAGATATCTAGTATAACACGATCTACGGGTAGACCTCCAATCTATAAACTGGATTCAACTGCCCCTCAACGGGGTTTTACTAGACAACAATTACAAGTGATACCCGAGGATACTCAATTGCCACCCCATGGGCTTAACTAGCACCCTTGCGTCTATTGCACTCAAGACAAGTCAACATCACATTATTTCTGACATGACCGAGATTGTTAATTTTTCTGTCTACGGTGAATTGGCGAGGATCCTTATCCGAATACTGCCAACGCATTATACAATTGCAACTCGCGCAGTGATTATTCTGTTGTTTCTTCAAAGTGATTATTAATTCAGCATCAATATCAAATTCTCGTTGTTTTTTTTTTGTCCTGCTGTTTGTAACCGGAGAGTTTTTTATCAATAATATCATTATCATCGCCAATGATTTCATCATCACCAATGATTTCATCATCTCCACTGGCTTCGCCAACGACAATTCTTCGAAGTTGATTTATTTTTCGTACTCTAGACACTGCGAGATAGACTAAATTCGACCATTCTATGCGATTATCTACCATCCAAAGAGTTGTATCCGATATAGTCAATCCCTGTGAAGAGTGTATTGTTGCTGCGTATCCTAGCGTCCACGGGGATTTATTGGCACGCAATGCATCTTCAACAACATTGATATCAACCAGCACAATATCATTTAATACTAAATTCTGTTTTTCACTTTGTCCTGGAATATCAACTTCGATGTTCTGTTTTCGTGTATCCGATGGCCTATAACATAACGGTACTGGAAGTGTTGCAAATTTTTGTTTATGCAATTCAAATAACTTCATCTGAAGTGTGTCCCTGACTATTTTTCTACTTGCAATGATTAAATCATTTGGTCTCCACATTTCCCAGAACTCATTCATGGGAGTTTCCGAAATTATTTCACGGGCTATTTCACATTGGATTCTATCCGGTTGTAATCTAATTAGTTTCTTCAATTCTTTTAATTCATTATCAAGTGATCTCTGATCGGTATCAATTTCTTCATAATAGTCTACAAAACCCTTTAGCCATTCATGGGGGGATGCACCGACAAATGGTGGTGGTTGCCCGTGATCACCGCACATGACGACTTTTGTATTCTTCAATAACAACCACTCAAGAAATATTTTTAAGACATCTTCTGACACTGTGTCTATTTCATCCCAAATGATAATTTCAGGAATAAATTTCTCTCCCATGCGCTCAGGAGTCCATTTATCTCCCTTCCATCGGAAAAAGCTGTGATAAGTGCAAGCATTTACCCCTCTCTGTATCATTTCTCTTGCAAGTCTATGAGTTGGTGTTAGCACAATCATGTTAGAAACGCTAGCGTTTCCACGACGGAATAACTCAATTGCCCGGGTTGTTTTTCCTGACCCGCCACAACCGTTTAAATAAACTGTTTTATACAGGCATATTGGATCAGAAATCGGTGGTGCATTAGAAAATTCTGAACACTGATTGCTTTCTAAGTAATTATTTTCAATGGTAACATCTGCTGATGGAATATAATCATGAATCATTTCTTTCTTAATTCTCCATGATCCCCATTTCTCGTTGCCAGTAGCTTTAAAATCAGCCATTTTGCTATTTATGTAAAATGAGTCAGTAGCAACTCTAACTGCGGTGGTAGGAAATCTATTGATCATTGAAAATAAATTAATAGAAGCATAACCAAGCATAGAAGCTCTTAAGTGTGTGTACTGCGGATGGTATCCATCATTGTAGGTAACAATTGTACCCAATTTGGTTCCATCGGACATAAATGCGTCCTTACGATTGACATATAGGCCCTTATTCGTTAAATCCGCCATTACAAAATCGTATTCAGCGTTGTCTATAATCAATCGTGAAGAATATTTCGTATTATCATCTTTGCCACCTTGGGTAAATTTACCGATTATTCTTCGTCCAAGATTTTTTGCTTCATTGTTTCTGATTTCAAATAACTGTTGGGACCAATCCATGATTTGTTGTTCATTAAAATCAGGAAACAGTTTTCGCTCTTCGCTAATTATTTTTTCTAGATCAGGTTGTGGTAACCAGACTGATTTCTGTGCTCGATAGGATATAATTGCTTCACTGACAATTAATGATTTTAACATCTTGCAATCAAGCATATACCGTAATAACACTATTGGCATCCAGTGTTTTTCAGACATGTGTTTACCAATCCAAAGATAACTACACGGATGAAGTCCTTCAGCCATTTCAAATGATACCACACAAGCGAATCCGGTTAAATCAAAATCAGGAAGTGGTCCATTAATAGCAACACGCGTCATTTCGTGTGTAGGGTGTCCAAATCGTTTGAAATATTTCTCGCATTCTCCATACCCAAGAAAACTTCCTGGATAACACGCAATCATATCAACTGAAATAACGGAATCAGAGGTGTATTTTGTGTTCCATAATCCGCCGTGGCTGTATTCAAGACAGGACAATTTGACATCTGATAAAAACTCACTTCGTGTTGGTTTCCACGCGTTTTTCTTTCTAGCAAAATGTGCTGCAATGGATGGTACTGTAAAACAGTTTGCTAATAATTGATCGTCTTCTTCTCCGTCCTCAGAAAACTCACTAGCTAGTTGTTTCATTTGATTCTGCAGTTCTTCAGTACGGTATAATTCTCCGTTGGGCCTTACAAACTGATCAAATCTGCATTCTTCGTCTGAATTACTATGAAATAGCCACGCTGACACAGGATCGTTTTTACTCAAATGGTAAATAGCATCAAATAATTTCTGCTCGGTAAAACATTCTTCAGGTCCCAACCCTGCTGGGGATAGATATTTTACGGTTCTATCCCGTGGAAATATTGTTACTGCAGATGACCACGCGTGCGCGTTATGATCAATAATTTCAATGGGGGTTCCTTTTGATTGATATTTCGATTCGTATAATACTTCACCGGTGATTGTTCTTACCGATATTGGAAATCTCAATGATGTTTCTAATTTGGCTATATCCTGAATTGTTGCTCCATGCTCTTTTACCGTGAACTCCCACTCGGTTATTTTTTTTCGTCTTAGATCAGTGAGTTTATTCCCCCGGGATGCATTTGTGAAGTGTTCTATTATTCGTGTTGCTACACAATTTAGCCCTGTCGAATATTTCATGGGTGCTAGTTTTGAAATATCAGGTTTTTCATTGAGCGGATAGATCCCGTAAACAACTGCTGTGACAGGATAAGATCTTTCGTAGTAGGGTTTATCAATTCCAGTCAAAATTCCCGGTTTGGAATCCTGATTCACGGTGACAGTTTTTTTGCCCTTGAGAATGGGTTCAAATTTATCCTTAATAATCCATTTGCCATTCTCACGGATAATGAATTTGATTCGGAAAAAATGACTTTTTTCCCCAACACGTGAAATGATTGCTGCTGCCTTTTCATCATTCATGGTAGCGTCAACAACACCATCAATTCGAAATGTTGACCAACAATAAGATGCTCCATCACGCTTGAATTCATTAAAACAGTCTCTGATGGGTTTATCAAGAATTTTATTCTTGGGTGTATTAGAAACTATATCAAGATTGAATTGAGCATCCTTCCATGATGATCTCATGTTTCCGTCTCTTGGACGTTTGTTACGTTTTTTGGGTCTATCGCGATTAAATCTAGGATTGATTTTCAATAATCTCTTAAACTCTTTCATGTTTCCGTCTATTGGGCGTTTTTGACGTTTTTTGGGTCTATCGAGATTAAATCTAGGATTGATTTTTAATAATCTCTTAAACTCTTTCATGTTTCCGTCTCTTGGACGTTTGTTACGTTTGTTTCCGTCTATTGGACGTTTTTTTGGTCTATCGAGATTAAATCTAGGATTGATTTTTAATAATCTCTTAAACTCTTTCATGTTTCCGTCTCTTGGACGTTTTTGACGTTTTTTTGGTCTATCGAGATTAAATCTAGGATTGATTTTCAATAATCTCTTGAACTCTCTATCAGCATTGAATTTAGCATTTTTCGAAGTCAATCTCTTGAACTCCTTCATGCTATATAAAAAACAAACATTTAAATGAAAGTTTTATGTATAATGAATCACTGCAAATGGCTCATGATGGGAAATGTAACCCCGTGTAACAAATCATGCAGAAAAAATGAATACTGTAGGTATCATATGCAAAGTTTTCGACGTGGAAGTCTTGGTCCGTTACCCTGTATTCGATGTGGGGTTGGGGTTAAGGGAAGATCACAATTGTGTATTGACTGTGGTGGTAAGCGATATAGGGAATTGAAGCGTTATTATGATAAAAGAATAAAAAATGGACAATCCATCAGAAATTATGACCCTGAAAAAGCCCTTGACCCTGACAACATCAAGGATAAAATCATAAGAACCCCGCAAGACTATATCGAAAGATTTTCCAGTGATGTAATTATTGAACCAAACACTGAATTAGACAAACAATAGAATAGTATATATGGACCAAGAATTCAGACCACATCCAGTGATTACAAAATATGAAGCATCCAGTGATGGTACTGTCAGAAACCGTAGACTAAAGAAACCGGTCGGTGTTGTGAATAATCAAGGGTATTTGAAGTTTACTGTTGGAAAGAAAAATTATCTCATTCATCGTTTCGTATTTGAATGTTTTAATGGATTGATCAAAGATGGTTTTGTTATTTATCACAAGGATTCTAATCCAAAGAATAATTCTGTATCAAATCTGCAGGCTATCACACTGAGTGAGAATTCCAAACGAGGAAGAGCTGGCACTTGCAAAACGGTTTGGAAGAGACCTGTGACATCTTTGAATACAACAACTAATGAAGAAAAAATATTTCAATCATTATATGAAGCCGGTAAATTTTTCGATATTTGTGGACCGTCAGTACGAAAAGTTGCAGAGGGGATTTATCGATCGGCTATTTCAAAAAAGACGGGACAAAAAGTTCAATTTAGTTATGTCTAATGCGTCATAATTTCCAATTAGAGATATGTCATTCTTATAGAATAATGAATTCTGAAAACATGAATAGCATCATAGTTGAAATAGCAAAATTGAAAAATCAGGATATCAAACTATCAGATGGATTAAATCCTGACCAAATTGCGTCTGATTTTCAGGATATAGAATACGGGGTTAGCACTAACAAGTATATGCTACCCAAGAAATATGCACTCATCAAAAAAATTCAGAATTCTATTAAAGACTCTCTTTCATTTTCCAGTGACATCAGTGTGTTCGTCCCGTTGTATACTATCGTAGAGGGAATACGAAAAGAATTAGGTAACGAATACGAATTGAAAAAAGAAGTCGACTCTAAAATTAGAAACCTACGAGCATTAATTCAGGAAAATGAACAATTTTGACTGACCGACCATTGATTGCCCCGACTCTTATCATTTTTTGATTGCCCGATTATTTATCATTTTTTTTAGCCGACCCTCAGAGGGATGTCAAAAATCGATGGACGATGTGTCAGATTGGTCAAAACTAGAATGTTGAAACTATCAGTATTATTTTATTTATATACAATTTTGATACTTTCAACATCAATGATAGAGCTGTCAAAACAATCAAATAACACTTCCATGACCGTATCAAAAATCATCCGACATGTAACAAAAGTGGGGAAACTATCAGTATTATTTTATTTATATACAATTTTGATACTTTCGCCACACCTGATAGAAGGGGTCTCACGATGAAATAACACTTCCATGACCGTATCAAAAATCATCTGACATGTCAAGTGTTTTGCAATTGAAAAATAGTTTGCGATTTCAAATAATGGTCAATGAAGCATTAACAACCCGATTGGCTCGTGAACGACTGGATGCAATTAAGAGATTTGTACCAATTCGCGACTCTGTAAGAAATAAACTGCAACAAGCGTGCTTTACTGGGAGATGGTCCCGAGACGGGAAAATCTGTTATTGGTGAGCTTGAAAAACTAGCAGCGAAAACTGAACAAACTGAACAAACTGATCCGAAAAAAACGACTGTTTCTCTGTTGAATAAATTTACTGATCATGCTAAAATATTAATAAAAAAACCTAGTTTATTGAAATCAAAGGATTATCAAGCCTTTGGTAATTTTGCTGCTCAAAGTTATAATTCAAAAAAAGATTTTTTAAAGGACGAGTATAAAAATGATAGAATATCAAGTAATGATTGGTTCGATTATTTGTATAAACTAAATAAAGGGATTGGTCGTTTGAATAAGGATGAGATAGGATACAAGGAATTTAAAAAAGGGAATTAGTAATTATAAAAGAGAACAAATAGAAGAGCGACAACGAGAAATAGAAGAACGGCAAGAACTAAAACGTCAAACACCAACACGTAGACAAACAAGAAGACAAAAAAAACAACAACTACCACCTGATGATGATGATGATTTAGAAGAACGACGTCAAACACCAACACGGAGACAAAAAAAACAACAACTACCACCTGATGATGATGATGATACTCTTGATTATTTACAAACTACGGATACAGACAAACTAGATGAAGCAACTGGTTATAGCGGAAGTGGACTGCAAAATCCAAGGATTGGAAACATTTGTCCTGATAGCGTTATCAATGATATATCACGATTAGATGTTCTCATCGGAGGAAAACGAGCTGGAAATAACTCTCCAGAAATAATTAATGAAGCAGCTGATATCTGTAGACGGTTATTTGCCGGCGGTATCATGGATATCAAAACCTATCGAGATTTCATTGACGAGTTAGCAAATGGGTATCATAGCGATTAAATAACAATTGAAAACACTATTGTTTTTATAATAATGATCATCCATTACAATCATGATAAACCAACCCCCGTCTATGTAGTTAATTCACGGTTTCCAGTTTATAGAGCATACTACGGAGATGGCCTCGGCAATACCATTTTAGGATTCTTTTCAAGAATGGCCCCAAAAGTGATGCCGTTAGCTAAACAATTATCAATGAAAGCCATTGATGTTATTCGTGATAAGGGTATTAGTACTGTTGGAGATCTTGCCGGGAAAGCGTTTTCAACTGCGAAGGATAAAATAACATCATTAGTGAGGCGAAAAAAGAAACCGTTACCGTCTACAGAAGAAATGCCTGCAAGTGTTAGTAAAATAATAAATAACGCAGTAGATGAAAAACTAGCGTCGATGGTAAATCAAGGGGACCAAAGCAATATTGCAAACATGATAGCAGGAAGTGGCCTTAAAAAACTACGTCGATGAAAATGGAAAAATCGTTTAAGATTTCACTATTAGACTCTGATAAATAGAATAAAATGTTCAAAAGGTCATCTGATCCAGCATTTGATATGGATGCCCCAGTGCGTAAAGATGATTCTGTACGCGATTATCAATATTATTCTTATCACGCAATACAACCCGATCTCCGATCACGAATTGAACTTCAAGTTCATGATACCAGTAAATACTTTTTGCCTTGTGAAGCGTTTATTGAAGTAGAAGGAGAACTTGTAACAAATGTTGCAGCTGATACCCCATATGACAATAACTCAAATGTCCGAGTTGGTTTTGTTAATAACGGCATCATGGCGTTATTTGAAAGCGCTAGATATCTCATTGATGGAAAAGAAATTGAATCCATTGACCGTGAAGTTGATATGGCCACAACAATCATAGGGTTAGCAAGATATTCTGATGATTATACAAGATCAGCGGGTCCATCTATGATGTTTGCAAAGGATACCTCTGATACCGCTGATCACCTTCAATTCATTAAAGTGTTAACAGCACAGGGTACTGCAGAAGCCAATCAACAAGAAGCAGCTAATCCAGAACGTCGAATTAGACCCGGAGCTGCGTTTGATATTCTCGGAGGCGTTAATGGTAATCTCAATTTAGGATTTGCAACACGTGTAGCAACGTTGCATGGGCAGCGTCGACGATTTTCATGTGCGATTCCACTGCATCATATATTTGGATTCTGTAGAAATGTTAGAAAAGTTATTTATGGAGCCAAACACACAATAGCGCTTGTACGAAAGGGTACTGATGATGATGCAATCTGGCGTAATGCTGGGGTTGCTGCCGGTAAAGTCATTTTAACAAAACTATCATTATGGATGCCAGTGTTAACTCCATCAATCACAGACGAACAGCGACTACTATCATTTATGGACCAAGGAGGAAAGTCGTTGTTAAGTTGGTTATCAGTGACCACGGATATTAAACAAGACAGTGTTGATGGTACATTCACATGGCACCTGGCATCAAAACAAGGGGTTTCAGCTCCACGTCATATATTTATTGCGTTACAGAATGCTGCGCGAGTTGGTAATCAAGAACGAAGTCATATGATATTTGATCAGTTAGGTGTTAGTGAAGTCTCGCTGAGAATAAACGGACAGCAGGAACCATCCGAGGATATACAACTTGATTACGGTCAGAATCATATTGCACGTGTCTATCATAACCTGTTGTCATTTATGGCACGTGATCAAAATGTGGATACCGGTTTGCAAATATCACAATTGGATTTTAAAAGCCTCTATCCGATTTATTACTTTTCATTGGAACATCTTGATTTGATGAGACAATCTGTCGTTGATATACACTTTAGAGCCCGTGTAACCCGTCCGACTGGTCCACCAGTTGGTGGGGTACCTACTATCCTTATCCCGAATTATAGAGCAGTTGCTGTCATTCTTAGTGATAAATCAATGTTACTTGAAGGTGTTGGTGGAAGAATGAGAGTGGTAGATGCCCCAGTAGAAAATCTTTGAACGATTTTTCATTGAATTAGAATCAATCAATTATATATAATGTCATATAGTGTTATTAGTGTTACGTTACCTCCTGGTCAAATCAAAAAATTGCAATCAGAATCGGCTAAAAAATGTGGAACCACAATCACGTTGAAACCTAATCAAATGACGGGTGGTGAAAATAAATTATCGCTGACAACTCGTCAGGTGAAACATTTCAATGATGCTTTCAAGGATAAAAAGGGAGTTCAGATTACTCTCTCTGCGGCTGCTATTAAAAATATGATGAAAACAGGTGGTATATTTCCATTGTTAGCTGCAATACCAGCATTGATTGCAGCAGCAGCCCCAGCGGTGGCTAAAGCAGCAGCGTTAGGAGCCGTTGGTACTGCAGCAGGAATGGCGTTGAAAAAGGCAGCTGGACAAGGATATAAAAAAAAGAGACGATCCGTTCAAGGATTGGGTCTAAGACTACCAGGAACCCCGTATTCATGGTACAGCGGAAAGGGTCTAAGACTACCAGGAACCCCGTATTCATGGTACAGCGGGAGATCCGTTCACGGATCAGGCCTGAGACTACCAGGAACGGTTTATTAATTCAGAAATCTATGGTTCCAATGTCCAATTTTGATTTAATGGATGCTGCTAAAAAACTAGTGATTAAAAATTTCAGAGGTGTTTTTATGAAAGATCAATTACCACATCAACCAAACAAAACTGAAACAGGTATTATTAATCTCGATAACAGCACCGGACCTGGAACTCACTGGGTTGCATACGCTATTGATCCACGTGGGATTGTCTATTTTGATTCATATGGATTAGCCCCACCAAAAGAGTTTATGCGGTATATAAAAACCCTTCCAATGAAAACTTGGTATTCTACGCTACCAACACAACAAATCAATGACCCACCAATATGCGGCAGTGAAGTATTAAATGTCCTTGACGCTATTTCTAACTCCTTGGATAACCCAATGGGAAAACCACCACACATTGTCGTAAATGACTACACCAGCAATCGCTTTTTAGAGAGAGAAAGAGTTTTACAATAACATGATTGATATTTGGGGAAGACCTCTGAAACCCAAACCCGATGACACTGCAACCCCTGATTCTATCAAGGATATAACAAAAAAAATTAAAGATGAAATCGCTGAGACGTTAAATTTAACAAGTGTTGACCCGAATGAAATAGTTGTATTTCAAGACAAACAGGGTAAATTGAAATCTAGTAATATTTCTCTGGATGATATTTTAGTTAAACAACAAAACGCAATCGAGAACACAGTTGCGTTATTTTCCGATCAGGGTAAATTGAAAACCAGTAATATCTCTCTGGATGATATTTTAGTTAAACAACAAAATGCAATCGAGAACACCGTTGCGTTATTTTCCGATCAGGGTAAACTCAAACCAGGTGTACTCGTTTCGACGATTACAGATCGATTAAAAACTCTCAACGACGAGTTAAACAATTCTGTGGTTGTACTAGCAACACTTGAATCTAGAATTGAAGAACACATAAAACAGTTTATATCATTTCGTAGAAATATCATTGATAAATTTATTGGAACCCCGTTAGATAAAATTGAAATAAAACTCCCTGATATTAAAAAATCCATCGATGAGACGAAAACTTTCATCGAAGACATCAAAGGGGATGCAACGAGGATGATAACAGCCATTGAAAAAACAAAAATTCCTCATGAGAAAACCAACAACGTGGTATACACAATCCAACACGGAACATTTGCGTGGACACTTACAACCAACACATTAGATATCACTGCAACCGTTAAGGGTATTTATCGATTAACACTAGTAACACCATTAACTCAATTTAATATTTCATCGTCCAGTTCATCCGGGGTCAATACGATTTCAACGATCATCGACAAGGGTACAACTGAAAAGTTCACTATAACAACTACTGATAAAACTTTGTTTATGGTTTCAACAACGTGGTATGTGGAATTCGTAGCGGATTTAAGTTGAAAATTGAAAGGATTTCACAATTGAAAACGCTAGCGTTGTTAAAATAAAAAATGATTTCATCATCGCAATATCGCTATGATCAGGTCAGAGAATATCAAACTAGACTCAAAACCCTGTCTGAGGAGTATGCAATGAAAATTAAAAAATATCGCAGGAGAATTACCGCAATTGATGTTACTGTGTATTCAGTGAGTGGTGTAATCACCGGAGCCGGTATTATACTGTCTTCAGTGACAATGATGGCCCCGATAGCTGTTCCAATTTGCATTTCTGCGGCAACAACAATCGCTGGAATTATTTCAATAATCACAAAAAAAATATCCTCATGCAGCCAACGGAAACTACAAGACTACATAATTCATTTTCATGTTGTGTCCACTGCATACTCGCAATTATCCTCATTGATATCGTCATCGCTCGATGATACAATTATATCAGAGAGTGAGTTTTCAGCGATGGTAGATATATATGATTCTGCGATGTCAAAATTAGAAATACAAAAACATGAGTATAATAACAATGACAACACAGATGGAATTACTTCAACAAATAGTGGAGAACACAAACCCAGTACAAACAAGCATGATCTCAATAACCTCAACGAATCCAGAATTCAGTGTGAATTTCCCCTCTCCAGTCCCAGTGAAGGAGATAGCGCTGGCAAAACTACGAGTATACCACAGTTGGCCAAATATTAGGTCAAAATCATTTGGTGGTCAACAACCGAATAATTCCCTGGTATTTGCAAATAAGAATAAACCCGACGGTACCCCAGACTGGAACGTTGTTTCCATACCAACCGGATCATACCAAATCGAACAAATCAATGATGAATTCGCGCGTAGAATAAAATCGATTACTGGAAAAGAATCAAAAATATCTATAACAGTTCATGTGCCGACACTATCATCTGCCATTGAAATAAGCACAGAAGGATACGTCGTAGACATCTATAACAGCTCGATAAGAACCGTACTAGGATGGCCTGAATTACCACCCGGTGGAAAAACCGTTAAATTACCAGAACCACAAAAAACTGATTATATCACCGACAGGACAAAATCTGATAATCCAGTAAAGAGTTATAGAGATTATGACAAATTGAATTTTTTCATTAGAGTAGAATATGAGAACGGCCAAATTGTTTATCATTCTGCTAACTGGGATAAAATCACTGAAAATTTCACAGCTTTCAATAACGATATTTCACTGTTGTTATTATCCCTTAAATCCGGTACTCTCACCCGAGATGAATTTATCAGCGTCATAGAAACATGTAACAAAATCATCAATGACATGGAAACATTTCATTCACAAATTATTCAAGAAGTATTAGGTGACAATATCCCCCTATCGAGAACAGCATTTGCATCGAACTTAAATATCCCGGTCAAGGATATTCCAACAGTCAAACTTCCAGGATATAATATCTCAGAACTACAAAAATCTCTCGATGATGCCATCGATGAAGGTTTCAAAAAAATCCATGATACGTGGAAAAAAACACCATCACAACCACAAACAACTATCCTCAAACATAATAATGACCCAGATGGCGGCGGCAGGCACATTGCTCCGTTCAATGTGAATATTTCGTCGGTGATAGCAATCAATTTAGTGTGTGATGTGATCGAAGGAAGCTATCAAATAAATTTAGAACGATCAAATCAAGCTCAGCAAGGATATATTTTGTATTCATTTGCACCAACAGCTCCTCCAGGGTTTCTAATTATTGAGGATCCAACTAATCCAGTCTATATGCGATGTCATAATAATTCATTAACCAGAATTAATTTCAAACTCACTGACCAGTCCAATAATCTGATTGATTTACAAGATGAGGTTTTACAAATTAGTCTGTTTGTGAAATCCTAAGGGGATTTTCGTCCCCCAGACAAAGTCTGGAACACGATATCGTATCGGACTGGATCAAATATTCGGTTAACCCATAGCAGCAGAGAGGGTAGTGACAACGATGTTGTAGTCCCTTTTTCCCAAAAAATGTAATAGTTGAAAAGTTTTTGATTTCATTAATTTCATTGATTTTTTCATATTTTTTTTTTGGACCTAATCCATGAAACACACACATATTTGGGACCTGATGTCATTGACTTTGGGGTCTGATGTCATTGGTTTCATTGATTTTAAGCGTGATTTCAGTGAAAACTTGTCTAAAAATGTTGTCCGGCTCACCCTCTCTGCTGCTCATAGGAACGACAAGAACTATGTCATTTGTTGGTAACTGTATTGACAAAATAAACGTTCATTTAAAAGTGCACTTATTTGGCAAGAAACCTTTTGCCACTGAAACTTCTCTTTCACGGTCTGTATTAAGCATAAATAAAACAGCAATTATATTTTCCTTAGACATTCTAATTTCCTGACAGAATGCACGAGAGTTCCTTTTTAAACATCATTTTCTCTGATTTATGGAGTGTTTAAAATGCTGTCAGTGTTGGAGTCATTCTGTATTTTATCTGTGTTATCGTCAAACAGTTGTTTATCTAAAGCCTTGAGCAGAAGAATCCTTATATATCATAACAATAATCCGTATATATCATAACAATTTCATTGCTCATCGCAATTAGTTTGGGTTTCTTATAGTACAAATTTGAATACATTCTAAAACTAAATATCCTGAATATCTTTGTTAGTTATATTTTTAAAAAAAAATTTAAATAGTAATTTTAATTTTCCTCAGACTAACAAATACTAACTCATCAATCAGAAATTTTCTGCTAGGAACTAATAGATCTGTTTACAATGTTTAATATTTTCATTCATTCCAAGGCTTTAACCAATGCTATGTTTCCAACAATAAACTATATCCTATTAATTTCAGGTATCACGGTATCAATTGTTTTTCCATAGACCTCAATGCTGATGTTTTGTGAAATAAATATACTTTATATCCTACTTCAGCATGCATATCACACACTGTCACAGAGAACAATCTTAGATTGCCAATTTGACAAGGATAAAACCAGGTACTCCATTGCATTTAAAAGAGATAACTCTGCTGGAACTATACAGGGCTAAGAGTTGTCTAGTTACAACAGACCCAGTTTCACCCAGGTGTCCCACAATTTTAAAAAAAAAAAAATCATAAAACATACAAACTATGATTTAGATATGAATTAACTTAATCTCACATGTTGCCATATGGCTTGACTATTTTTTTAAAACCCTAACAGAAAGTATAGTTCTTACATAATGCACCAACCATAGCTAGTGTTGTTGTTTATTTCTGAATGCCCTACACTTTAAGCTCCGCCTACCTGTGGTTGTACAATTGGTATCGTCATACCATCACGCCCAGTTACATTTGTTGACACATGGCCCAGATTTTTATGCTGCCAACATTTTGATACGCTATGTCTGACTTGGGAGATTATGTCATCTTAATCATCAGCATATACATCATTATCAACTTTTTGCATAATTGATAATTGTACGCCAAGTTGTCCGCTGACTTCTTTAAATTGTTAAAATAAAAACATTGTACGTTAACAGTTTATGTGATACATTTTTGGCTGTATTGAAAATAACTGGAATAATATTTCTAATCTTCTTAAAAGTATCGCATATCATCAATACATCCTTCTGGAAGGAAGATTTGCTTAATTACTTTATATTTCCAGTTTAAAATTCTTCATGACAACTTGAATGGCGATATTCATCATTAGATATGTTCAAAATGAAGCTTGAAGAATTAAACTGCATTCAACTTTCGTTTAGCATAGTCTCATCATGTTTTAAAACTGTATTGTATACCAGCAAAAGCATAGGGTCATGGGGGTTCTGGACACATGTTTTATTTTAGCTCCAGGTTTATCCTGTGTAAAATATTTGCTATGCAAAAGAAAACGATGGCGGTTCTAGACCACTCTTTATTTCATGATGTGAAAACGATGTGGGTTCAAGACGAGGTTTGGTTTTGGAAAATTACAATAATATTTGCTGATGTATTAGCGATGGAGGACATGGGGAGTTTGCCATGATGGCTTTTGAGAATTAAGGAGGACGAAAAAAGTGGTATTGGTAGAGGACGTTATGAGCATGGAGGCATTAATAGAATAAACACGACAATAGAAGTAAGCTATGTTCCGATGATGATTTATTGTGACGATGGTGAAATGGAAGACCAGACATATTTATTATGAGGATATGATCGCCATTAATGTTCTACTCAGCGAAACATACAGCATTATCATATACAGCATAAGCTGAAAAAGTTCGAGCTCTCGCGTGACAAGTGAGATAACTTGTATGAGATACTTGGAAGGATCACTCGTGCATGCCTGGTCATGCAAAGTTTATAAAATTTGACTTTGTGTTTAGGAGATTATTTGCGATGACTGGTTGAGCTGATGCAGCTGAAAACTGAAAACCAGTTCGTGGCAAAGAGCTATGTTAGCAATCCGCCACACAAAGATTTCACTCGATTCTGAGCTGTTCTCTGCCAGTACCAGTATCAAGCGATTAGGAATTGTTTTATATATTAGCGATGGAGGATACGAGGATTTTGCCACACAACTATTTCACTTGAATCTGAGCTGTTCTCTGCCAGTATCAGCATCAAAGTGTCTGCAGTAAATTTGTATAAATAGTTCTTAAACAGGATGTGTAATCGTCGTCGCTTGCTTGAGATAATTTGTTTTGGTGTTTGCTACTGGTATTGCCATCAAATGATAAGTGTTTTAGCGTGATAAGTCTTTCCAGTATGAATAGCACATTGACCATATAAACTTTGTGTATGGTCACTAACAAACCATATAACCAATTTCCAGCCCTGAGCTATGCTGTTACTTCCCTTCTATTTCGGTACCACCTTAATGTTTATCTTTACAGCAACATGTTTTTTCTCTTTTGTCAAGGTCATATCTTATCTTGAATTAAACGTATTTATAATGTTAGTAAGGTATTACTTCTTTTTATCAATGTCCTACCTTGGCTTGAATTAAACATAGTTATAATGTTAATAAGGTATTACTTCTTTTTACCAATGTCCTATCTTAGCTTGAATTGATTGTATTTATAATGTTAGTACAGTGCTACTTCCCTTCTATTTTGGTACAACCTTAATGTAAGTTAAGTTAATTTGTCTTTAACGCAATGTGTTATTAGTCTTTTATTAAGATCCTATCTTAGCTTGAATTGCACTTATTTATAATGTTAGTAAGGTGTTACTTCCTTTTGACCTGCATAATAAGTATGAATTGAATTTATCTTAATATTGAGGTGTTATCTCTACTTTATCAAGGTTCTAACTTAGGTTGAATTGAATTTATGTAATTGATAGTAAGGAGTTTATTCCCTTTCACAAGGTATTAAGACTGAATTTAATTTATTAATCTTGATACTAAGATGTTACTTCCCTTTTACCAGGGTCATATCTAGACAACAGATGAACAGTTAAAAACTGTACAGTGTTATGACAAAGGCTTTACCAATATAAGACAACAGATCTACAGTTTAAAACAGTGTTATAACAATAACAATAAAAGACTCTGAGAAGCTCATGTGTCCCTTAACATTTCAATAGGGGTGGGATTGGCTGAATCACACAAGAATGATATAGAACCCTTCAATATGAATGGTTCATAATTCTCCATAATAAAATCAGACTGGGATTTATTAGACCCAATAAATCTAATCATTTAATCTGAATTGCCAGTTTACTTTGTGTATTTTAGTCCCTTTTTTATTTATCTTCCATTAACAACCCACTCCTTGTTGTTATCGTTGTTTTATTTTCTTCTTACTCTTCAGACATAAATTCCAGACATAAGTTAAGCATGCCATGACCTAACCCTCAGTAGCGTGGGTATCAAGAACCAGGAAGAAATCTATACCTTACCAAGTACAGCATGTCATGTCATGTAGCTCTATCATTCCTGGGTAATGTACATGACGACACAAGTGTTACTGGGTGTTGTCAATATTAATCTGTCCTAAATTTTACAACTTCGAAACTGTTAATAAATATTGCTTGTCATGTATGTTGTGTTTGAAAAGGGCAAATCCAATTGCAAGCTACACTTTTGCAAATGTTTCTTTGAAGGCATCCCCTATCTCATCGATCTCTGTCAACAACTGCCAACGTGATAGATAAATTCGGTTACTAACTGAAACTTCCTAGTAGCATCATTTAACCTGTAAACAGTAAAACATATAGGGGTAGAGAAATAGGGTGGGTGAGAAAGTCTACATACAATGTTTGAACATAACAAAGAAAATGAAATATAATCACTGATAATTCTAGACTTTACAACGTTACAAACATGTGAACAAAAGACCAGCTTAATTTAACACATACGTACACAGACAACCACCCACCCACCTGTGACATCACAAGACCTCATACTGCATGTATGGCAATAAAGTGACATCACAGGACCTCATCCTGCATGTATCAGAATAATGTGACATCACAAGACCTCATCCAATGGATAAGGGAATAAAGTGCCATCACAAGATCTTATTTTATCTTATTTTCACAAGATCTCATCCTGCAAGAATAGGAATAAAGTGCCATCACAACACCTCATCTTGCATGTATGGGAATAAAGTGACATCACAAGACCTTATCCTGCAAGTATGGGAATAATGTGCCATCACAAGACCCCATACAGCATGTATAGGAATAAAGTGCCATCACAAGACCCCATACAGCATGTATGGGAACAAAGTGCCATCACAAGACCCCATACAGCATGTATGGGAATAAAGTGCCTTCACAAGACCCCATACTGCATGTATGGGAATAAAGTGCCATCACAAGACCCCATACTGCATGTATGGGAATAAAGTGCCATCACAAGACCCCATACTGCATGTATGGGAATAAAGTGCCATCACAAGACCCCATACTGCATGTATGGGAATAAAGTGCCATCACAAGACCCCATACTGCATGTATGGGAATAAAGTGCCATCACAAGACCCCATACTGCATGTATGGGAACAAAGTGCCATCACAAGACCTTATCCTGCAAGTATGGGAATAAAGTGACATCACAAGACCCCATACAGCATGTATGGGAATAAAGTGCCATCACAAGACCCCATACTGCATGTATGGGAATAAAGTGCCATCACAAGACCCCATACTGCATGTATGGGAATAAAGTGCCATCACAAGACCCCATACTGCATGTATGGGAATAAAGTGCCATCACAAGACCCCATACTGCATGTATGGGAATAAAGTGCCATCACAAGACCCCATACTGCATGTATGGGAATAAAGTGCCATCACAAGACCTTATCCTGCAAGTATGGGAATAAAGTGACATCACAAGACCCCCATACTGCATGTATGGGAATAAAGTGACATCACAAGACCTTATCCTGCAAGTATGGGAATAAAGTGCTATCACAAGACCCCATACTGCATGTATGGCAATAAAGTGCCATCACAAGACCCCATACTGCAATGTATGGGAATAAAGTGCCATCACAAGACCCCATACTGCATGTATGGGAATAAAGTGCCATCACAAGACCCCATACTGCATGTATGGGAATAAAGTGCCATCACAAGACCTTATCCTGCAAGTATGGGAATAAAGTGACATCACAAGACCCCCATACTGCATGTACAAGACCTTATCCTGCAAGTATGGGAATAAAGTGACATCACAAGACCCCATACTGCATGTATGGGACTAAAGTGACATCACAAGACTTTATGCTGCATATATGGGAATAAAATGACATCACAAAACCTCATACAACCTTTGAAAACTGAGCTGTTTTATATGTTTTATAGCAACTTGAAGCTATGTATGTACCTATGTATGTATGTATGTATGTATGTATGTATGTATGTATGTATGTATGTATGTATGTATGTATGTATGTATGTACGTATGTATGTATGTGTAAACAGTATAGAATGAAATACAAAAGTTAAAACACAAATACCAAAATATAACATAAAAATTTATTGAAATATAGAAAGAAAACACATAGGTACTACTAGTTGACTACAATGGTGACACAAGTTAATTCAAATGTGATAGGTATAATATTAGCAAATTTACTCAAAAGTAAGATCAACATATTTTCCAAAACATAGCACATCCATATTTCCAATATATGCAAAGCAATCTGACATGACTTACCTCTTGTGATGCGTGTGTAAACATGGTAGTAATCCAATGTATAATCCAACACTAAGGAGGCTGTCACATTGATAAATATGGTAGTAATGCACACCCAAACTTGTTTGCTTGTATTTCTGTCAATAATGAGTGTAAAGGTTATAGGTAACCCTTTTCATAATATAAAATAAACTGCTGCCCACCCACCCACCCCAAGGAAAATAGTTTTGACTCCAATGAATGGCAGTGGATAGAAATGTAATCTAAGACAAGTACAATCATGAAAAATAATTGGTCTAATCTTGCTTGGCCCAAGAAAATGATTGTTGATGGCATGAATGGTTATTTAGTAGTAAGAAAATTAGTGTTACTTGTCTTGCCCAAGGACATAGCATTATACCATCTGGGGTTGAACCAATGGTAGAATTCAAATCGACGTCCTTCCAAATTGCTAGTAATGCTCTTATTTTAAAAGGTTTTATCAATGTGTAATGTTTAGCAACTTAGTAAAAAAATTGTAAAGTTTTGGAAAAGAAGTATTGTGACATTTATGACTGTCCATTACTACAGTGTGACAACATCCAGTTATATGCTTACTTGATGATTTAAATTAAGACATTTGGTTTTCCTTAATAAAGGTTAGCTATAGGACTACAGCATCCAGTTTCACATTTATTTTAAAATGCAATGCACCAAATTTGGTGGTCCTTAATACAGGTTAGCTGAAAGATATAGGGACACAGCATCCAGTTTCATATTTATTTTAAAATGCAATGCCCTAAATTTGGTTGTCCTTTACAAAGATCAGTAGAGAATTATAGGTTCACGTCATCTAGTTCTATACTTGCCTGAAGCTTTGAAGCAAGAAGTTTGCTTTTCCATTTTTCAGATTAGAATATCATCATAGGACAACAACATCCAGTTCAAATCTTATCTAAATTTAAATTTGAAGTAAGATGTTTGCTTATTCTTGATACAATTTAGCACAGAACCAAGAATCTACAATTAAAACCAAAACAAAAATAAGTTGTGGAAAAATTAGGAGGAAAGGTTTGGTGCTCCCTCATATAAAGCACATGCAACTTCATCAATATAAAATTGCTTTAACATAAATACATCTTTTTGCCACTTATACACCAATTTCTTTTCTCAGTTACCTTTTCAACATATAATGTAGAGGGATGGAAACAGGTCTAGCATTATGGTATTCAATTTTATGATGTGGTTAATGCTGATTCAATATATCTTTGTTTTGTAAATTAAATATTTTACGTACAAGGGTATAATAATATTGGGACACTTGGATAGATATAACATTACTGGGACACTTGGATAGATATAACATTATTGGGACACTTGGATGGATATACAATTATTGGAACACTTGGACTGATATACCCTTATTAGGGCACTTGGATGGATATAACATTATTGGGACACTTGAATGGATATAACAATATTGGGATACTTGGATGGATATAACAATATTGGGACACTTGGATGGATATAAAATCAATACTAATGAAAGACTATGCTTAAAACATAAAACCACACATTTTTCTTTTGGAATATATAAAACAGGAGTTTGTTATTGCCAACCATACAAAACATAAATATATACACATTGGATATGGCACACATCATAATAAGATTGTTTTAATTACCAGATATAAAGTGAATTTCAAAGGCATCTAGACCAAACTCAGTGCAAAGTTACACCATATAAATCACCATATAAATATACTGTAGCTTACATCTTGGAAGCTACAAAACAACAGTGCTATTTATAAACACTAGTAATTCACATAGTTACAAAGTCCTTGATGATAAATTACTGTGATTCATGCCAGTCAACAGTGCTATTTATAAACACTAGTAATTCACATAGTTACAAAGTCCTTGATGGTAAATTACTGTGATTAATGCCAGTCAACAGTGCTATTTATAAACACTAGTAATTCACATAGTTACAAAGTCCTTGATGGTAAATTACTGTGATTCATGCCAGTCAACAGTGCTATTTATAAACACTATTAATTCACATAGTTACAAAGTCCCTGATGGTAAATTACTGTGATTCATGCCAGTCAACAGTACTATTTATAAACACTAGTAATTCACATAGTTACAAAGTCCTTGATGGTAAATTACTGTGATTCATGCCAGTCAACAGTGCTATTTATAAACACTAGTAATTCACATAGTTACAAAGTCCTTGATGGTAAATTACTGTGATTCATGCCAGTCAACAGTGCTATTTATAAACACTAGTAATTCACATAGTTACAAAGTCCTTGATGATAAATTACTGTGATTCATGCCAGTCAACAGTGCTATTTATAAACACTAGTAATTCACATAGTTACAAAGTCCTTGATGGTAAATTACTATGATTCATGCCAGTAGTCATCACTATTACTGTACTCGTACTACCAACTCATCTCAGAGTTCTTCAAAAGTATATATTTGTACATTTTAACTTAAGAATAACAAAAATTATAAACCATTTGTGAATTTATTTCTTCAAATTGTGAAATGCATTGCTGATGGCAGCTAATACTAGATCATTCCACGTGTAATGTTAAGCTAACAAATGTAAATCAAAGGGTGTAATCATGTCATGATTCATGACTGATATACATAACTAAAACCATTACAACTGTTAAGACACCAATTCTGAGATAGGATGTGTTATGGTGTTACTAGTTATGGAAGCTGACAACACTGCTGAAATGTGTTATGAATTTTCAAGTCATGAAGTTAAACATGTAGTTTTGACAATACATAGCCAAGACATGCTCAATTCTATCACAAAACGTCCTCTTGTTTGTGACAGTAAAACTCATGGGAACTTGTCTGCACATGGCATAATAATGCTAATACTGTGATGAAAATGCCTTTACAAATCAAAAAACAATTCAATATGACTTATTCCAATATTCATAATTTTTTAGTAATCTTGGAAATTTGTTTCATTACAAAAGTTTCTCTTACATTATTCTCGCGAATGATTAAATTACCAGTACAGTCATATAATTATGACAATTTAAGATGAAAATACATTTATTTTTCTTGATATCAGTTTGTTTGAAACTAATTAAAGTAGTCAAGGTATTTCAAAATTTATAACGGGCAACTTCCACCAGGTGTATGATATATTGTTTGATGTTTGGAAAGCATATCAGCAGAAGCAGGTGATCTAGAGCAATTGTAATAGTATCTTGCCCAATAAGGCACCATTGTAGCTTACCTAGCCTGATCCAATGGTAGTGTTTGAACTGTTCTAGTCATGAGTATGGCATGCTAAGTTCCAAGCAACTACAGCTTCATTAGTTACATCTTCAAAATATGGAAGAGAGCTTTGTCCATGAACCTGTTGTAACAGCACTGTGAGCATGGTTTAGCAGTCACAAACCCCTTAGACTGTCCATTTAGTTCTCATATTTCATGCCTATTCCACATCCTTGGACCAGCAGTAATAGCTCTGTACACATGATTCAACAGTCACCTACAGTAAAAGCACTGTACACATGATTCAACAGTCACCTACAGTAAAATTACTGTACACATGATTCAACAGTCACCTACAGTAAAAGTATTGTACACATGGTTCAACAGTCACACCACTGTGCCATCATTGTTCCTGTCTCTTATTACATGTCTGAGAGAGTAGCAGGCTAATTCCCTGTACTTACACTAACAGCACTGTAAACAAGGTTTAACTTGCTTAAATAGCGATTATTATAAACCCTGCTTTACCATGTAAATATGCTGATGTAGGTGCATGATAATGTAGCAAAATTATAAATGAAAAGGTAAGAATTAAAGATTAACTATAAAAACTCCTGACTTTATACATGTATTTAATATATATATATATATATATATATATATATATATATATATATATATATAGGCACACACATACAAACACACACACACATATTGTCCTCATAACATCATACAATATAACCCAGTATGTACCCTTCTTGCTATACTGGCTGTCTTTTATCTACTGTTACCTTTTTGTACCTTTTTGTATCTTTCTGTACCTTTAAATGGCTCTTTTATCTACTGTATCTTTCCGTACCTATAAATGGCTGTCTTTTAACATAACATCTGTATCTTTTTGTACCTATAAATGACTGTCCTGTATCTACTGTATCTTTAATTGCCCATAAATGGCTGTCTTTAATCTACTGTATCTTTCTGTACTCATAAATGGCTGTCGTTTATTTATTATATCTTTATGTACCCATACAGATAATGGTACCTCTTTTTAACATGGTATATGTAATGCTAATTTTGGAGTAGTATAATGTAAAAAATAGATAAACATGCATTATCATCTTGAAAAAAGAAAATAGCTACTTATTGAAAAATTTCTGATATGCAAACTGAGTCAAAATAATTTAAATTCAAGTTTAATAAGCCTTTCATTACTTAGAGTAAAAGTTCATTAACTTGAAGATTCAAGTTACCTAACAAAGCATTTCAAGTGGTTTGTGGCAGTAAAGTTCAATTTATATATGTAAAGATAATTTATTCTAAACCAATTTTGTGTCAGCATATTGACAATGAGTCTACACAAGCATATTGACAATGAGTCTACACAAGCATATTGACAATGAGTCTACACAAGCATATTGACAATGAGTCTACACAAGCATATTAACAATGAGTCTACACAAGCATATTGACAATGAGTCTACACAAGCATATTGACAATGAGTCTACACAAGCATATTGACAATGAGTCTACACAAGCATATTGACAATGAGTCTACACAAGCATATTGACAATGAGTCTACACAAGCATATTGACAATGAGTCTACACAAGCATTTTTAGTACAATTTCAATGACCAACTTATTATATACTTCAAATCGTTTAAAGACCTAAACATTATGATATACACATTCATATAAATAAATATAAAAAAATTGATTGATTTTAAAGTATTTTAAAATTTATAAACATTATATCATGTCATTAAGGTTAAAGTGATCAACTACTACTTAGTATAATAAAATCAATATGTTTCCAAATCATTGTTGACTAGTAATTATAGAATATCAGGTTGTCATTGAGGTCTAGCAATTATATTTTTTCAGGTTGTCATTGAGGTCTTGTAATTATACTACACCACACACTGTTATTAGTGTATAATAATTACACTGTATCAGATTGTCACTGAGGCCAGATAATTATAGTATATCAGGTTGCCAAATAAATTTAGTATTTATACTGTACCACAATGTCATCAATGTATAGTAATTATTCTGCAACACATGTCAACAAGGTCTAGTAATTATAGAATATTAGGTTGTCATTGAGGTCAAGTATTTATACTGTTTCAAGTTATCATTGATTTCTAGTAATTATACTGTTTCAGGATGTTATTGAAGTCTAGCAACTATACTGAACCAGAATGTCATCAAGGTCTAGTAATTATACAGCATCAAACTATTATCATGGTAACATTACTGCATCACACTGTCATCAATGTCTAGTTATTGTAGTGTATCTATGTGTCTTTGAGGTCTAGTAATTGAATTGGTTCAGGTTGTCATTGAAGTTTATTAATTAAAATGCACCACACTGTCATCAAGGTCTAGTAATTATAATGTATCAGGTTATCATTGATGTCTAGTAATTATACTGTATCAGGTTGTCATTGATGTCTAATGACTATACTGTTTCAGGTTATCATTGAGGTCTAGTAATTATACTGTATCAGGTTGTCATTGAGGTCTAGTAATTATAATGTATCAGGTTATCATTGAGATCTAGTAATTACACTGTATCAGGTTGTCATTGAGGTCTAGTAATTACACTGTATCAGGTTGTCATTGATGTCTACTGACTATACTGTTTCAGGTTATCATTGAGGTCTAGTAATTCTACTGTATCAGGTTGTCATTGAGGTCTAGTAATTATAATGTATCAGGTTATCATTGAGGTCTAGTAATTATACTGTATCAGGTTGTCATTGAGGTCTAGGAATTATACTGTTTCAGATTGTCATTGAGGTCTAGTAATTATACTGTTTCAGGTTGTCATTGAGGTCTGATAATTGAACTGCAATACACTGTCAGCAAGGTCTAGTAGTTATACTGTATCATATTGCCAATGAAGTTTATTAATTTGATCTTATGAGACTGATATTGAGGTCTAGTAATTACAATGCATCACACTGTCATCAAGGTCCAGTAATTATATGTATCAGCTTGACATTGAGGTCTAGTACTTACACTTCATAACATTATCTTTATGGTCTAGCAATTACTCTGTACTACACTGCCACTGGTGTCTGCTAATTATATTGTATCTTATTGCCATTTGAGATCATAATTGTAATGTATTATAGTACTAGAAGATGCAAGGTACAGTATGTCAAATATATGATACACCAACCAGTAAATATAAACAGCTAGTAAATATAAAATAGGCATCATACATAAAACCTAAAATATTGCTAAACTATAAAAGTACCATTGACAGAATCAATGTATTAGCTATTATCACATTTCCATAAAATACTTATAAACATTATCACGATAAATTGAAACTTTCATTAATTAGAACATTAGGCTTCATTTGTCAATTCATTCATGCATTACCATAAGTACATAGGATCTACCCAACCACCTCCATTATATATTAAGGTAAAAATTATTTATCCTAAACTAGTCACAGTCAGAGTTCAAATTCTATAAATTTCAACCATTTCAAAATACATTTGTGATGGACTATTGCTCTATAATAAAGGAAATTCATAACATGTTTCTTGCAATAAAATAATTTGTTTTTAAAGAACATACTATGCCATCATAAATAATCTAGAATTCCAATAAATTTACTTTTGTCAAACAATTCGGTTAAATGTTCCAAGAAAGTTAACTTGTGCTGCATCATATTGAAACCTCATTTAATCCAACTAGTTACAGAAATGATGGGCTCTGACCGTTTATTTCAATTCGACAATTTAATGATGATGCAATGGATGCACGGCTCATACTCAGAGTTGTAACTGAATATTCCCTAGCCAGTCTCCATCAGAAAAATATTGGTATTCTAATTACTTTCAGTATTTGTAATTTCTTTTTCAGGTTCTCCTTCAATTCAGCTGTGTTTACTTTTTCCTTTTCTTTCTTTTCTTTGTAGGTTCCATGAAGGTAAGGTCCTTCTCTAAAGCTGGCTGTAATGGAGCTAGGTGTGAAGGTAACCTGCTGGAAGTAGGTATGTCATTTGGCAAGCCTTGCATATCATCATCATAATTAGCAGACAGACCTCGAAGGTTTTGATCTTTTAAATTCCTGTACTCAGGTGGTTGAGGCTGTGGACGATGTTTTTGTTTATGTTCAATTTCTCCACTTATGGGAGGTAAAGGTCGATGTTCATCTGGGTAAAAGTTTCTTGTTGTTTCTGTTTCAACTTTATGCTTTGTTCCAAGATGAAATGCTGGTGGCCTAGAAATCAAGAATCTCTGTCTCAATAGCACATTATTATACTGTGTTAGAATATGAAGAAAACTATGGAATGTAATCCTGAATGTTATCTTGCAGTTAAAATAGTTTGTAAGAAAAATATTTATGGATGTTATTTCAATGGTGCAAAATTTTATATTTTCATATATCTGTACACAGGACAGGTCAATCTAGTCAATCACTTTCAGTATCAATTCCTATAGTAAGTGCACATGAAAATATAGTTATAGTGAGTTTAATTTAACATTGGAAATTATCAGAGTTGTGGAAATGAATTTAGGCTTAATGAGCAACATTAACAGTTTATATTTACATAGATATGTTAATGAAGAAGACAAGAAAGTAAGAATAAATACAAATATAAATGCATTAAAAAATTATTTCCAAACAATGGAACCATAGTTAATACTGTATATAGTATTTACCTAATTTTGTTCCCCAATTAGTAGATGCCTAAGTTTGCACATTTTATTACCCCAGAGAAATATATATATATATATATATACAAACGGGGCCACAGGCGGAGATGAGATGAGATATAGAGAGAGAGAGAGAGAGAGAGAGAGAGAGAGAGAGAGAGAGAGAGAGCGAAAAGTAAAAATTAATCACCCAATATACATTTATGATGGCTGGACTATTAGCATTATTTTTGATCTTACATTTGGCAATGAATTGGGAAAAGTACATATAACCATAATTTATTGTAAAGCAAGTATTCTGAAAGTGATATGTCTGCTTTTGTTCAGGTATCATGATGCATTCAGTCTAGAAAGATAACAATGTTTATAATAATATTGAGAACTGTTCCAATGGATTATGTAATATTTAAAATTGATATGTCCTTATTATTATTTAAATATTATAATGTTCTAGAAATATTATGTAATAATTACAACTGACATGAGCACTATTATGCAAATTTTCCTGTAATTACCATGTTCTATATTGAATAAGTAATTCATGTACTAACAATTTGTATAAACACAGTTATTTATTAGAACTCAAGAGAGTATTAAATTCAATTATATTTTTCTTTCTCTGAGACACTACTTGACCAACATGAAATCAAGCAACCAAGGCTAGGGAAGTATGTAATAACATAATCAGAGCAGCCATACCATTTTGATATATTGCGAACCACAAGACTATTGATGTGATATTAAGAGGCACTCTATTTATAGTTCTTAGAACAAGTTTCAGTATCATAGGATTATATTCAGACTTCTTAATTATAGATCTTAACATAAAATATCCACTTTTTTTTAAAACAAAAAAGAAAAATGAAAGTAAAATATTTACAGAGCCAGAGTTAGTCTGATATTACTCTAGTCATTTATATAACGGTTGACTGATATGACTGCATAATAATTATGCTAATAAGCAGAATCAACCCATATCATGAAATTATGGAGTTAAAACATCTGTATAGACAGTTTATCAATAGCCAGCATTTCATAAAGATTGTTATTTTAAAGAAATACATTAAACAATGTTTTGTCAAAATATTTTTTCAATCATATAAGCTTGCCTCAGTCACATGCACAGATATTGCCCATAATTGATTACATTCATGTTTTTTTAAAATAATCCTGAATATCTGATTTTAGTCCAAATTGAAGCAGAACCCGAATGGTGAGAGATAAGTAAAGACTATTACAGATGTTGATGATAATGTTTGATTCAAATCTTAAAAGAAATTAAATAGATTTAGTAGTATCATGAAATTGTTGATTTTATAATTACTGGAATAAGGATTATGCATAGCAAATGCAATTTAATTTCATGAGTTCATTTAGCCTGAATGATTGATGCTCAATAGAATACAATGATTTCAAAGAATTTAAGACTGGACAAATTCTTCCTTTTAACTGCTGAGTGTTGAAACTATCTCTGAATTATTTTTTCTCTGCAATAACAATTTAGATGCTAGAGTGGCAACGTGTTCAATCAGGACCAAACGGACAACAGTGGATATCAATTCAACTCAATTTATTTAAGCCCATATTGACATCATAAAAATCTTTCCATTAAAGCAACATATTGATATAACCATTCAGAAGCAGTTTAGATAACAATATTTTCAAGCTGGTCATTGTGGTGGACAATATTTTTATTTAAGACAAACTTGACTAAATGATGAATGTTTGTGTGTATCATGTCTTTGCAATCTTTGAAGTAGTTTAGAAGGACTAGCAATAAGCACGTGATAATAGATGGGCTAACCATCCAATATATTCTGTTCTAGGACCAGCTGAGCTAAAAAAAAAAACAATATGTGGTATAACAGCAATTTAAAGAAGTGACATTTTAAAAAACCAGCTATTATGTCATAGTTTATATAGCCAAGATTTGTCAAGATATTATCAAAACTACCCAATGTATCAAGGAATGTTTCATCTCCTGACAACTGAAGCATCAACATATATTTCTTTGTTAATTATGAATATTGTGTACAATTGTTCTGACCACTTTTTTTACATTTTATTTATGTATTATTTTTTTGTTTTAGAAAATATGAAAATGACAAAGCATCAATTTTCAAAGTTATAAGAAATTTACTTTTAATGTTTTATATTTCAATTGATAATTTAATAATTTAATAAATTGTTTGAGAAGTTAAAGAACAGTTCAAGGATAAACATTTCCAGAATTCAAGACATGTTTTGAGACAGACCTTCAGATACAAGGATTGTTCAGCATTGTATGAGCTGTGCATGTAGTACTATACAACTCATGATGATAACTATCTGACTGGTTTTGCATTATACCCTATGATGATAACTATCTGACTGGTTTTGTATTATACCCTATGATGATAACTATCTGACTGGTTTTTGCATTATACCCTATGATGATAACTATCTGACTGGTTTTGTATTATACCCTATGATGATAACTATCTGACTGGTTTTTGCATTATACCTCATGATGATAACTATCTGACTGGTTTTGTATTTATACCCTATGATGATAACTATCTGACTGGTTTTTTGCATTATACCCTATGATGATAACTATCTGACTGGTTTTTGCATTATACCCTATGATGATAACTATCTGACTGGTTTTTGCATTACACCCTATGTTGATAACTATCTGACTGGTTTTGCATTTTAGTGCCAATATCCAACAGAAATAAAAATTGATTTAAAATAATCAAACAACAAACAAGAGGCAAGAGTGAGCTTAACACCACTTGTCTGTTTGACATATACCTTACAACCACATGTAAGAGGAAGTGGCCAAGAAAATGGGTTAATATGCTGAATTCTGTTGATATTTTTAAAAATATAATATGCTGAAATCCGTTTCACATTTTTTAAAAATTAACATGCTGAAATCTGTTTCATATTTTTTAAAAATATAATATGCTGAATTCCAATTCATATTTTAAAAAAATATAATATGTTGAAATCTGTTTCATAATTTTTTAAAATATAATAATTGCCTGGAAATCTACAATACAATTTGGAGTACATATCATTTTATAAGGAATGAGATATGTAATATATATATTTGCCATGATTATTTCTTGCCTCCAGAGCACAACCAGAGTACACAATCCATATGGAGGGCTGAGAATGGGGGGGGGGGGGGGGGGGTGGCAACCAGGACACAGGACTGTATGTAGCCTGGGCCAAACAAAACTTTTAATTTTAGAAAAAGAATTTTTTTGTTTGAAATTAAACTAGGAGAGGTTGGATGTTTCTTGCCCCTGTGCCCATGATCACTCTCTACAGCACTGTCCAGATGATATGTCTCAAATCAAGATAAAAACTAAATTGTAATCCCTATGAAAGACTGGAACCAAGCTATCTAATCCATAGGATACTCCAGACTATATACTCCCTAGGATACACAAAACTAACTACTCTGGACCATAGGATACACCAAACTATCTAATCCCTAGGATACACAAAACTAACTACTACCTAGGATACACAATCTATCTAATCCCGAGCATACACCAATCTAATCTCAAGGATACACAAAACTATCTATCTCTAGGATACATGAAACTAATCCATAGGATACATGAAACTAACTACTCCCTAGGATACACAATCTAACTACTCTCTAGGATACACAAAACTAACTACTCCTTAGGATACACAAAACTAATCCCTAGCATACACAAAACTAACTACTCTCTAGGATACACAAAACTAACTACTCCCTAGGATACACAATCTAACTACTCTCTAGGATACACAAAACTAACTACTCCCTAGGATACACAAAACTAACTACTCCCTAGGATACACAAAAATAACTACTCCCTAGGATACACAAAACTAATCCCTAGCATACACAAAACTATCTACTCTCTAGGATACACAAAACTAACTACTCCCTAGGATACACAAAACTAACTACTCCCTAGGATACACAAAACTAACTACTCCCTAGGATACACAATCTAACTACACTCTAGGATACACAAAACTAACTACTCCCTAGGATACACAAAACTAACTACTCCCTAGGATACACAATCTAACTACTCCCTAGGATACACAAAACTAACTACTCCCTAGGATACACAAAACTAGCTACTCCCTAGGATACACAATCTAACTACTCCCTAGGATACACAAAACTAATCTCTAGGGTACACAAAACTATCTTATACATAGGATACACAAAACTAACTACTTCCTAGGATACACAAAACTAACTACTCCCTAGGATACACAATCTAACTACTCTCTAGGATACACAAAACTAGCTACTCCCTAGAATACACAAAACTAACTACTCCCTAGGATACACAATCTAACTACTCTCTAGGATACACAAAACTAACTACTCTCTAGGATACATAAAACTTACTACTCCCTAGGATACACAATCTAACTACTCTCTAGGATACACAAAACTAACTACTCCCTAGGATACACAAAACTAACTACTCCCTAGGATACACAATCTAACTACTCCCTAGGATACACAAAACTAACTACTCCCTAGGATACACAAAACTAACTACTCCCTAGGATACACAATCTAACTACTCCCTAGGATACACAAAACTAACTACTCCCTATGATACATAAAACTAATCCCTAGCATACACAAAACTATCTACTCTCTAGGATACACAAAACTAACTACTCCCTAGGATACACAAAACTAACTACTCCATAGTATACACAAAACTAACTACTCCCTAGGATACACAATCTAACTACTCTCTAGGATACACAAAACTATCTACTCCCTAGGATACACAAAACTAACTACTCCCTAGGATACACAATCTAACTACTCCCTAGGATACACAAAACTAACTACTCCCTAGGATACACAATCTAACTACTCCCTAGGATACACAAAACTAATCTCTAGGGTACACAAAACTTTCTTATACCTAGGATACCCAAAACTAACTACTTCCTAGGATACACAAAACTAATCCCAAGAATACACGAAATTATATACACTCTAGAATATACTAAACTATCTACTCACTAGGATACAAAAAACTAACTACTCTCTAGGATACACTAAACTCTCTTATCCCTAGGATACACTAAACTCTCTAATTCCTAGGATACACTAAACTCTCTAATCCCTAGGATACACTAAACTCTCTAATCCCTAGGATACACTAAACTCTCTGATCCCCAGGATACACTAAACTCTCTAATCCCTAGGATACACTAAACTCTCTAATCCCTAGGATACACTAAACTCTCTAATCCCTAGGATACACTTAGAGTAATGATTAACTTAGCCAATAAATCATGCTACACAGTTTGATAGTAAACATGAATATCATGGTATAATTAAATGTACAAGATATAAATTTTAGATAAAGATGTATTTTAAATAAGGTTCTGAAAGAGAGGCATCAAACTGTTACTAACAAATTGTTTGTACTTGTGTTGCTCAACGGAACATATCTTGTAAAATGTCACATGGTTTGGCCATTAGTAACATCCACTAACAGAATCTGGTGCTGAAACAAGACTCCTGGGCTAAATCTAGGCTTCAGTATGGATAGTAATTCATTTCAAGCTAATAAATGCATTTATATATTTTAATCATTGTATAAATCATGCAAATCCGTGCAAGGTCAAGTTCCATTAAATATAACAGATCAAATTGTTGAATTTTATTAATATTTTAGAGATGTTTGGTCAAATCAGAGCCAAATAAACTCATCTGATTTCCTCTCTGTAGCATAATAATTTTCTTTGGACCATTTTATTCCACTAAAGCAGCAATGGAGAAATCTCAGCAAATACCAGTCAGAATTTCCAGTGATTATGAACTATATTTTGAAAGTATGGAATAAGGCTAGGGTTATTATACTCCTTGGAAAAATATAATTGGTATGCAAACATACAAATTGATGCTAGCAGATTGAAAGAAATGGCAAGAAAGTCAGTTTGCTTTTAAAAGTTTAAACGAATTTTTGAATATATGGGCATGACCTTTTCATAATTTACAGTTAAATCCCAAGAGGCCAAACTGTGTTTAAAATAAAGTCTATAACAACTGTCATCAAACTTATTATTTTTTGTTAATAAAATGTATCATTATTTTGTTTTGATGGCATGACAAATATGGGATAAAAAGCCAACAGTTGATAAAGTTTGATGGAAAAGTCACTAGTACATTATTATAATAATAATGCTGGAGAAGATGATGATGTTGCATAATTATCAGACATAGTAGATTTTGCATGAAAATAAAAGCTGATGGTGCACAACATAGCAAAATATATCACTCACCCACTCTTCTTGTTATTCACATGAATACTGGCTTCAATGTCCTCCACATCTAGAGGATGGAAAAACACATAATAATAAGAAACATGGGTAACGGTTCTAAAGAGCATGGTGTCTTGCATATTTTCAGAGTAATAAGCTTGCAAACAGACTGAAACTGAGCATGAAATGTAATATCATTCTTGCTCTATCTCATATTTGTCTCAAAGAAAGACACAAGATTAAACAATGTCATACATTTCAAATGGAAAGATACTGAATAGATACATGCGTGTTAGCTCTCTTGTACTGTACAAAATAATAAGACACCATGAATGGTAGGAAAATGGAAAATTATATCTCATACTCTTCATGATGATCATGTGCCAGATGATAACAACAAGATGTCAAATTTTTGATAAAGAAATATATTTATTACAACAAAGTCATCTAAATTCAGAGAATGTTTTATTTTATTATCCGGTGAGAGGACTTTGCAAAATTGCATGAAAGACATCATTAACATTTGATTGCATTTCAGGTAATTTGATTTCTAGCAATGTTAGCCCTTTTGTCAATTGTTGAATATATTCCAAAAACTTACTTCTTGCTAGTAAGTACCTCCCACTAATTAAGATTATCTATATTTTAGGAAAGATTATCTGAAGTTCTATCGGGTCCATCCAGATATTGGTGATGTGGTGTTGGTAGTACAAATATGAGGAGCCCAACAAGACGTTTGGAGATGTGGCATTGTTAGTACAACTCTATTGAGCCCACCTAGAAGTTTTTCCATGTGGAATATTTAGTACAACTCAACAGCTGAGTTCACCAAGAAGTTTGAAAATGTGGCATTGTTAGGACAACTCTGCTGAGTCCACCAAAGAGTATGGAGATATGTCATTATTAGCACAATACTGATGATACCACCAATAAATGTGGAGATGTGGTGTTATTATTAAACTCTGCTGACTCCACCAAGATGTTTGGAGATGTAGCGTTGGTAGTACAATACGGCAGTGTCTACCAACATATTTTGAGATATAGCATTGTTAGCACAATACTGCAGAGACCACTAAGAAGTTCAAACATATGGCATTGTTAGTAGAACACTGCTCAGTGAACCAAGAAGTTTGGAGAACCGGTATTGTTAGTATAACTCTGCTAAGTGAACCAAAAAGTTTGGAGACATGGCATTGTTTGTCAAATTCTGCCGAGTCCACCAAGTTGTTTGGAGATCTGGCATAACTCTGCCAAGTCCACTTAGAAGTTGCATTGTGCACTATTAACAGGAATGTAGCCATGTGATACAGCAGCTGACCGTTATACCACAAAACAATCAGAAAACATGACGATAAATTCGTATAAGCGCAATTTTGTATCATTTTTTAAAATTGTTTTTCTTGTTAGTTTGTTTTTTAAAAAGATATTTCCTATCAGTTTTAGAAGTATTCTCCTTGAGGCCGTCTGGTAAGTAGTTAATTATAGAGTAGGGGATTCTCCAACGCAGTAGTTACGTCAACATTATACAAACAATTCTACTAATGGTAGGCTATCTAAGATTTTGAACATTCCAAAGCACTGGTCGGAAACATTAAATCTAACTTGGAATATGTACTATGAGTAGCTGTTTGCCTGAGAATTGATTATTCCGATATTGTACTCCAGTCTAAGTGGAATCCTTCTTTAGTTGTGTTCGTTTTAGAGGATTTATGTATGGATTTATTTTAATTATTCGCTGAAAGTACAGCGTGCTCTGAAACTACATGATTAGAAAACTGTTTTGCAAATATGAATTCATTTAAATGCATATCATATTACATTATTGTGATACATCAAGACTGTTATCACATCAAAGCTATTCCAAAGTATTGGCCCATCGGCAAAATATAGTGTATATTATTCAGAGGCACCGATGGAACTCATTTGAAATACTCGATAACTCTGGTTTTATAATAGTATTACGTGTGTTTGCTCTTATAAACAGTAACAAGAAATAGTGAAGACAAGAAGTTTTGTAAAATTTAACAAAAAAAAATTTTCTCTAGAAAAACAAGGTAAAAATGAGACAAAGAGCTTAAAGAATCAAAATAAAAATTAAACCAAGAACAATCCAAGAATTAAAAATTAGAAGTCCTAGTAATAAAATGTTCCAATGAATTTAATTTAGAGTGAGAATATATAAGATTGACTATATCATTTTCTATGAAAAAGGTTCACTGGGTCAGGTTTTTTAAGTAAAGGATTAATTTCATCAATATTTTTATTTCGCTGTATCAATTTCATAGTATTATGTTTCTATATTTATGAATGTCTTGAGAGTAAGGAACTTCGGAGAACTTTTACTGGAGCGATTTTATGAGGATTTCTAGTGTCTGTAATATATACACTTTACAATGTATCAAAATGCTTGATGGGGTAGCTAGATACATTATTAGAATCTTGAATCATCTCTGTGCTTAATTTAAAGCATGAAGAACCACTGGCTCCATCTTGTTGCTATTTTAGTGGATCAGATTTAGCTTTCGGAGTTTGAGATCTTCAGTGGATTTTGCGTTTAATTGAGTCAGTTGTTTGCTCATCTTTGTGAACCTGGTTTGATCGTGATGCTACGTAATATCTGCCTGCAAACATATATAAATTGTGGAATGTTGCGTTTCCTCTGTAGCTTCCCTAGTACACGATTAACCAGCTGTGTTAAGTTGTCCACACCTTTGACATTTATACCCCCAAAATGTACAAGATTTTATTATCATCCTAAGTGCAAGTCATCTACAAAGTATTGTTAAGAAACTTGTAACAGAACAAGTTATTTTGATAAACCCATGTGTTAACTGAAAAACGATAATTGTCACCATTGACCATTTTGCCTTAAATGCAACATTTAAATGCAAGACCTCTACATATATTGATTAGGTACATGTTTAGAACTGAAGTTATTTTTGCAGTAGATTCAATTCATTTTTCATATTTGATATGATACTTACAGTACGGAAGCCTGATGATATACACAACTGGGTTAGTGGAATTTCCTACACTTAAGCTCAAAGAACACGGCCAAGAATTTCCATCATCCTCTGCAACAAGGTTATTCAAAGTCAAACTGTAGATATTGTTCACATGATCACAACTGTAGATAGTTCTATTCATATTGTAAACAGTCGAATCTGGTGTATTTGCAGCAATACAGTTCGCAAAAAGTCGAATTTGTACTCCTGCTGAATTCTTCTCCCAAACTAAGCTATTAACTGTAAATAAGCCATTGTATTTGCACGACATTGTCAAATTCACTCCAATTCGAATCTCTGTAGGATTAACAGTAATGTAAGCATATGAAGCAGCAGCAGAGAGGGTGAATCCTACAACGTTTTCAGACAAAATTTTGATTGAATCCTTAAAACGAGCCTTCCTACGATCTTATTTTAACCAAAAAAAGGCGAACCCTACAACGTTTTCAGACAAAAAATTGATTGAAATCTCCCTACGAAATCATTTTAACTAAAAAAATGAAAACGATTTTTTAATTAATTTTGGTCGCAACTTGTTGTCATCCACCCTCTCTGCTGCTAAAGTTTTCAGTTCTGGGTTAATAATTCTTTTACGATTTTAACCGAATATTTGATCGAGTCCGATACGATATCGTGTCCGAGGATCATGTAGATTTATTGTTGCGAATCCGTGCGGAGTCGACTGAGCATGACTAAAGAAATCTCGAAATTGATTGAAGTCCATATCAGAGCACCATGTCTGCCAAATATTTCTAAGAGTATGAGTATCAACTCCGTTGAATACAGACAATAAATTGCAGTTATCTCTGATGACTTTTGGAACCTGAGTGTAGCGTTGAGTGACATATATCACGTCAGTGTTTTTGTGACGCCCACGGGAAAATATTCTAGCAGGATTTTTTTGTTTATCCAACATTATATCGTCGTATACGACTAAATTGTTAATATCTCCATCAATATCATCAATACTCGGTGCTTCATCGATATCGGTTATAAAATCAATGGCGTTCTCACCCTTAATTTCTGATGCATTCTCGTTAAAATCCTTTAACACTTCATAACATCGTTGATCATCTACGCTAGGGGCAATTAAATACAACTTATCCCACTTCATCCATCTCATTATTAAATTGAGCAACAATTGCGTTTTACCGGATCCAGATGGCCCGATTATAATCATCCGGATAGAGTTTGGTAGCGCTGCATGATGCTTAATTGGTTCTCTTGTTTTAGTCGCTGAAAAATCAATTATATCCATATTTCTATACATAAATTATGGATCTATATTGTGTGAAGTGTAAAACGCGTACTGGCACAGATGATGTGACGACGGTTACAACTAAAAATAACCGATCAGCGCTTTCTGGTAAATGCGTGCAATGTGGTACAAAGAAATTTAGATTTGTGTCTATGAAATCTGATTTTAAAAAAAACGAGGAGGTGATATCGCAGCCAAATTGGCAAAGCTCCCTGGAACCCCATGGGCAAAGTACCCCGGAGAAAAGCACCTTCCAGGATATAGCTACTGTGGACCGGGAACCAGACTTGATATCAGACTCAATAATCAAAATCAACCCAACCCCGGTGAAGAACCAATAAACGCCATTGATAAGGCCTGTCACCTTCATGATGTTGCTTATAAAAGCAGCAATCTGCAACACAGGCATCTAGCAGATGTGAAATTAATTCATGCGTTAAATGCTATTCCTGATAAATCCTTCAAAGAAAAATTGTCTTCATTTTTGATAAAATCGGCTATGAAAAATAAATTGATGTTAGGTGCTGGTAATTAATAATATGGAATCAATTTATTATTCTCCGAGGGGATACTGGAGGGGTAACGCTGCAATCAATAAACTCGCTAGAGCTGCAAAAGTGAAAAAAACCACTGCGGCTAATTGGTTATCCAAACAGGCACTATGGCAAATTTATCTACCACCGCCTAAACAAATTCAATTCTCGCATTTTGATGTGACCGCTCCTAATGAAGTTCATCAGGCTGATATATTATTTCTGCCACATGATCGTGGTTACAAATATGCGTTAACCGTAGTTGATATTGCAAGTCGATACAAAGAAGCAGAACCGTTAAAAACAAAATCAGCCACTGAAGTCGCTTCTGCATTTGAAAGGATTTATCGACGAGGTCCTCTGCGTTGGCCAAATCTATTGCAGGTTGATCCTGGCAAGGAATTTCAGGGTGCAGTGTTATCTACAATGAAACATCATAATGTCACCATACGACGAGGCATACTGCGCTACATCGCGATCAGGCCATTGTAGAACGATTCAATCGGACGATTGCTGAGCGGTTATTTGGATATCAATACGCAAAAGAATTCATTCAAGAAAAGCGATCCAGTGAATGGGTTAAAAGATTACCATCTGTGATTACTGCACTGAATAACGAGATTACTAGAACAATCAACATGAAACCTATCAACGCGATTAAAAAGAAGTCAATACCCGTACAACCACAAAAAGATTTCCCTAGAAACGCTAGCGTTTCCCAACCAATTCTTGGTAGTAGTGTCATTGTGAGGTACTTATACGAACCAGGAGAGCTTGAAGGGGGTAGAAAAAGGGCTACTGATCCTATTTGGAGCGTCACTACGCATAAGATATCTAGTATAACACGATCTACGGGTAGACCTCCAGTCTATAAACTGGATTCAACTGCCCCTCAGCGGGGTTTTACTCGACAACAACTACAAGTGATTCCCGAGGATACTCAATTGCCACCGCATGGTCTTAACTAGCACCGTTGCGTCTATTGCACTCAAGACAAGTCAACATCACATTATTTCTGACATGACCGAGATTGTTATTTTTTCTGTCTACGGTAAATTGGCGAGGATCCTTATCCGAATACTGCCAACGCATTATACAATTGCAACTCGCGCAGTGATTATTCTGTTGTTTCTTCAAAGTGATTATTAGTTCAGCATCAATATCAAATTCTCGTTGTTTTTTTTTTGTCCTGTTGTTTGTAACCGGAGAGTTTTTTATTAATGATGCTAACATCAATATCACTTATTGTTGTGTCATTATCATCGAAAACAACTCTTCGAAGTTGATTTATGTTTCGTACTCTGGATACTGCGAGATAGATTAAATTCGACCATTCGATGTGATTATCCACCATCCAAACAATTGTATTCGATATAGTCAATCCCTGTGAAGAGGGTATTGTTGCTGCGTATCCTAGCGTCCACGGGGATTTATTAGCACGCAATGCATCTTCAACGACATTGATATCAACCAGCACAATATCATTTAATACCAGAATTTGTTTTTCATTCTGTCCTGGAATATCAACTTCAATATTCTGTTTTCGTGTATCCGATGGCCTATAACAAAGGGGTACTGGAAGCGTTGAAAATTTTTCTTTATGCAATTCAAATAACTTCATCTGAAGTGTATCCCTGACTATTTTTCTACTTGCAATGATCAAATCGTTTGGTCTCCACGCTTCCCAGAAATCATTCATTGGGGTTTCTGAAATCACTTCACGCGCTATTTCGCATTGGATTCTATCCGGTTGTAATCTAATTAGCGCTTTGAACTCGCGTAATCGTTCATCAAGTGATCTATAATCAGTGGTGATTTCTTCATAGTAGTCTACAAAACCCTTTAGCCATTCATGTGGAGATGCACCGACAAATGGTGGTGGTTGGCCTTGATCACCGCACATAACGACTTTTGTGTTTTTGTTTAACAACCACTCAAGAAATGTTTTTAATACATCTAATGACACTGTGCGTATTTCATCCCAAATTATGATTTCAGGAATGAATTTATCACCCATACGCTCAGGAGTCCATTTGTCACCTTTCCATCGAAAAAAACTGTGATAAGTGCAAGCATTTACCCCTCGTTGTATCATCTCTCTGGCGAGTCTGTGAGTCGGTGTTAGCACAATCATGTTAGAAACGCTAGCGTTTCCACGACGAAATAATTCAATTGCACGAGTTGTCTTTCCTGACCCACCACAACCGTTTAAATAAACTGTCTTGTATCTACATACTGGATCAGATACCGGTGGTGCATTAGAAAGTTCTGATTGAATTTCAATACGGTTACAACAAATATATTTATCATCCATGGCAACGTCTGCGGATTCACAATACTCATGTAGCATCTCCTTTTTAAATCGCCAACGCCCCCAATTTTCTTCGGGATCTGTGAATGCCGCTACAGCTGATTTGTACTTATTGTGTATATACATCGAATCAGTGGCCACTCTAACCGCGGTATTAGGAAATCTATTTATCATCGAAAATAGATTAATAGAAGCATAGGCTAGCATTGAACTTCTCAAATGTGTGTACTGGGAATTATATCCATCACAGTAGGTAACAACCGTACCTAATTTCTCACCATTGGATAGAAAAGCATCCTTACGGGATACAAGTTTTCCCTGTTTCATTAAATCCGCTACAATAAAATCGTATTCAGCGACATCTATGATCAACCGCGAAGAGTATTTTGCGTTATCGTATCGTCCACCCTGGGTAAATTTACCGATTATTCTTCTTCCGAGATCTTTTGCTTGTTCTTTTTTAATTTCAAATAACTTCTTAGACCAATTTATGATTTCTTCTTCACTGAAATCTGGAAACTGTTTTCGTAGTTCGTTGATTATTCTATCTAGATCGGGTTGTGGTAGCCAAACTTCTTTCTGAGCTCGATAGCATATAATAGCCTCGGAAACAATCAACGATATTAGCATACCACAATCAATCATATATCTCAATAGCACTATTGGCATCCAGTGTTTTTCAGATAGGTGTCTACCGAGCCAAACATAACTACACGGATGTAACCCTGTAGCTAATTCAAATGATATCACACGAGCGAATCCGGTTAAATCAAAATCAGGCAATGGTCCATTAATCGCAACACGAGTCATTTCATGCGTGGGGTGTCCAAATCGTTTAAAGTACTCAGCGCATTCCCCATATCCGAGAAAACTTCCGGGATAACACGCGGATATATCAATTGAAATCATACCATCACGTGAGTATTTCGTATTCCACAGTCCTCCATGACCAAATTCGACGCAACTCAATTTAACATCCTCGAGAAAATCACTTCGTGTTGGACGCCATGAGTTTTTTTCTCTTGCGAAGTGAGCTACCACTGATGGAATAGTAAAACTATCCGTGAGTAGTTTTTCATGGGAATTCTCCGGTGAAAAATCACTAGCGATTTTTCTCATTCTGTTATCTAATTCTTCAATGCGATATAATTCACCATTTGGTTTTACAAATTGATCGAATTCTTCATCACTTCTAAGTAACCACACTGACACAGGATCATCCTTACACAACGCATGAATAGCATCGAATAATTTCTCTTCATAGAAAACATCCCCGACGAACTCCTTAGGGATATATTTCACGGTTCGTTCTCGTGGAAATATTGTTACCGCAGGTGTCCACGCGTGTTTGTTATGATCAATAATCTGTATTGGCGCTCCATTTTTGTTATATTTCGGTTCGTATAAAACCTCTCCGGTTATCGTCATAACGGTTATTGGGAATCGTAATGATGTTTCTAATTTAGCTATATCAGAAATCTTTGCACCATGCTGTTTCACTGTCAGTTCCCACTCGGTTATTTTCCTACGTCGCAGATCAGTTAGTTTATTTCCTCGGGATGCATTTGTGAAGTGTTCTATTATTCGTTCTGCTACACAATTAAGCCCTGACGAATATTTCATAGGAGCTAGTTTTGCGATATCGGGTTTATCATTTAACGGATATATCCCATAAACCATTGCTGTTACGGGATAAGATCTTTCGTAGTATGGTTTATCAATGCCGGTTAGAATCCCTGGTTTGGAATCTCTACTTACAATGACAGCTTTTTTATTCTTGAGGATTGGTTCAAATTTATCCTTAATAATCCATTTGCCATCGACTTCGATAATGAATTTGATTCGGAAAAAATGCCGTTTTTCCCCAACACGTGAAATTATCACTGCTGCTTTTTCATCATTCATGGTAGCATCAACAACACCATCAATTCGAAATGTTGACCAACAATAAGATGCTCCATCACGCTTAAATTCATTAAAACAGTCTCTGATTTTACTAATCATGGCTTTATCAAGAATTGTATTCTTTGGTGTATTAGAAGCTATATCGAGATTGAATTGAGCATCTTTCCAGGGTAATCTCTTGGACGTTTTTTTTGGTTTATCGAGATTAAATCTAGGACTAATTTTCAATAATCTCTTAAACTCTTTCATGTTTCCGTCTATTGGACGTTTTTCGGGTTTATCGAGATTAAATCTAGGATTGATTTTGTTACGTCTTTTTGGTTTATCGAGATTAAATTTAGGATTGATTTTTAATAATCTCTTAAACTCTTTCATGTTTCCGTCTCTTGGACGTTTGTTACGTCTTTTTGGTTTATCGAGATTAAATTTAGGATTGATTTTTAATAATCTCTTAAACTCTTTCATGTTTCCGTCTCTTGGACGTTTGTTACGTTTTTGGGGTTTATCGAGATTAAATCTAGGACTAATTTTTAATAATCTCTTAAACACTTTCATGTTTCCGTCTCTTGGACGTTTTTTGGGTCTATCGAGATTAAATCTAGGATTGATTTTTAATAATCTCTTAAACTCCTTATCAGCATTGAATTCAGCATTTTTCGAAGGCAATCTCTTGAACTCCTTCATGCTATACTAAAAACAAGTGTCTAAATGAAAGGTTTATGTATAATGAATCACTGCAATGGATCAGTCAATGAATTAGACAAATAGTATAGTATACTAATGAACCAGGAATTCAGACCACACCCAGTGAGTACAAATTATGAAGCATCCAGTGATGGTGTTGTAAGACACTGTAGACTGAAGAACCCAGTTGGGTGGGATAATGGTATGGGGTATTTGTTCTTTACTGTTGGAAAAGAAGAAATATTACAATCATCGTTTCGTATTTGAATGTTTCAATGGATTGATCAAAAATGGTTTTGTTATCGATCACAAGGATTCTAATCCAAGGAACAATTCTTTATCAAATCTGCAAGCAATCACACAGAGTGAGAATTCCAAACGAGGAAGGACTGGCATTTGTTCAAAAAAAGTGAAACCAGTAAAATCTTTGAATACAACAACTAACGAAGAAAAAATATTTAAATCAATATATGAAGCCGGCAAGTATTTCAAGATTTGTAGAGCCTCAGTACGATTCGTTGCAGAGGGGGTTTGTCGATCGGCTATTTCAAAAAGGACGGGACAAAAAATTCAATTTAGTTATGTCTAATGCGTCATATTTTTCATTTAGAAATATATAATTGTTATAGAATAATGAATTCTGAAAACATGAATAGCATTTTATCCGAGATTTCAAAATTGAAAAGTTGGGATATTGAACTATCAGATGGGTTAAATCCTGATCAAATCATGTCTGATTTTCAGGATATAGAATACGGAGTTAACAACAATAAATATATGCTACCAAAGAAGTATGCGCTCATCAAAAGAATTCAGAATTCTATTAAGGACTCTCTCGCATTTTCCAGTGACGTAAGTGTGTTCGCTCCGTTGTATACCATCGTAGAACGAATACGAAAAGAATTGGGGTACGAATACGAATTGAAAAAGGAGGTTAATTCTAAAGTTAGAAACCTACGGGCGTTAATTCAAGAAAATGAACAATTTTGATTGACCGACCATTTATCATTATTTGATTGACCGACCATTTATCATTATTTGATTGACCGACCATTTATCATTATTTGATTGACCGACTATTAATCATTTTTTTTAGCCGACCCTCAAGGGATGTCAAAAAAATCGATGGTGTTAGGTCGGGATTGAAAAATTGTTTTACAATTGAAAAATTGTTTCTGATTTCAAATAATGGTCAATGAAGCATTAACAACCCGATTGGCTCGTGAACGACTGGATGCAATCAGGAGATTTGTACCAATTCGTGACTCTGTACGGAATAAACTACAACAACGACAACAAGCGCAGACTGACTTTTCTGTGTCAAGTGAACAACTGTTTACTCCGATAACAAGTGCGACCAAAGATGTGAATAAGTTAACTGAAGCAGCGATATATGGAGATATTCCTGAACGAGAACGAGCAAAGAAGGCACCGCTGCTTGATACACTTGAAAAGATAGCAGCAGAGACCGGACAAACACGCGCAGGGATACAACAGTTATCCAGTGATATAAAAACTCAGCGCGAGTATGATGAACGATTAGCTGATATTGATGATTCTGCGCCTGAAACTCAAAGAGTTTCCACACCTGAACCACAACCTGTTGATGTCGTCACCCCAAGAGGTATCCCCTTTATAGACAAATTCACCGAAGAAGCTATAAAAGAAATCAAAGAATCTCAATTAATAAAACTCGAAGATTATGCGGATTTTGGTATTTTCGCTGCCCAAAAATATTATTCAAAGGGAGAGTTTTTAAAAGACGAGTATAAAAACAGTAGAATTAAACGAGACGACTGGGTAGATTGGTTGTATAAAATAAACAAGGATATTACTGGTAATTTGAAAAAGGATACAATTAAGTACAGAACTTTTAAAGCAGGAGTTGATAGCTATGGTATACAAAAACAACAAAGTCGAGGCCGACAAAGACAATTACTTGATGATAGTGAGGGCGCAACTGGTACAACTGAGGAAACAAGCGGAAAGGGATATTCGATTGGAAATCCAAAGGATGTCTTTGACTCTACCACGACATGTCCTGGTAGTGTTATCAATGATATATCACGATTAGAAGTTCTTGTAGGAGGTTTCCGAGCTGGAAATAACTCACCGGAAATAATTAATGAAGCAGCTGATATCTGTAGACGATTATTTCAGGGTGGTATCATGGATATCAAAACATATCGAGATTTCATTGACGAGTTAGCAAATGGGTATCATAGTGATTGAATAAAAACGCTAGCGTTTCCAATTGAAAAATTGTTTCTGATTTCAAATAATGATCATACACTACAATCATGATAAACCAACCCCCGTCTATGTAGTTAATTCACGGTTTCCAGTTTATAGAGCATACTACGGAGATGGTTTAGGCAATACCATTGCAGGGTTATTTGCGAAAATGGCTCCAAAAGTGATGCCGTTGGCTAAACAACTAGGAATGAAAGCAATTGAAGTTATTCGTGATAAGGGTATTAGTGCTGTTGGAGATTTTGCTGGAAAAGCGTTTTCAACTGCGAAGAATAAAATAACATCATTAGTGAAATCACGAAGTGATTTACGAAAAAAGAAACCGTTACCATCTACAGCAGAGATGCCTGCAAGTGTTAGTAGAATTATAAATAACGCAGTAGACGAAAAATTAGCGTCGATGGCTTTAACTCCCGACCAAAGCAATATTGCAAATATGATAGCAGGAAGCGGCTTTAAAAAACTACGACGATGAAAATCGTTTATGATTTCACGATTTAGACTCTGATAAATAGAATAAAATGTTCAAAAAATCACATGATCCGGCGTTTGATATAGACGCCCCAGTTGGCAAGGATGATTCTGTACGCGATTATCAATATTACGCCTATCATGCCATAGACTCAAATAGTCGAGCAAGAATTGAACTTCAAGTCCATGATACCAGTAAATACTTTTTGCCCTGTGAAGCGTTTATTGAAGTAGAAGGAGAACTTGTAACAGCTGCTGATACTACTGCTGTACCAGCACCGTTTCCAGCTGGTACTCAAGTCGGTTTTGTCAATAATGGTATCATGGCGTTATTTGAGAGTGCAAAATATCTCATTGATGGAAAAGAAATCGAGTCGATAGATCGCGATGTTGATGTGGCTACAACAATAATCGGGTTAGCGAGATATTCCGATGATTATACAAGATCAGCAGGACCTTCTATGATGTTTGCAAAAGATGCTACAAATACCGCTGGAGGAAAACAATTCGTTGTAAGACGACCAAATGATCGTGCTGCTAACCCTGCTCCTGCTGGTATCGAAGATATGATTATAAACAACGATGTTAATTTCAATCTAGGGGCTGCAACACGTATTTCAATGTTGCAAGGAGCGCGTAAATCATTTTCATGCGCGATTCCACTGCATCATATATTTGGATTCTGTAGAAACGTCAGAAAAGTTATCTACGTGGCGAAGCATACAGTATCGCTTGTACGAAAGAGTGATGATAATGACGCAATCTGGAGGATTCCAACAGATGTTGCAAATCCAAATACTGATGCCGGTAAAGTCAATTTAACAAAAATATCATTGTGGATGCCAGTGTTGACTCCAGCAATCACCGCAGAAGAACGATTACTATCATTTATGGACCAAGGAGGAAAGTCGTTGTTGAGTTGGCTAACCGTGAGTACAGATGTGAAGCAATCAAATCTGAACGGGTTATTCACGTGGAATCTAGCATCAAAATAAGGTGTTTCTGCGCCACGTCATATATTTATTGCGTTACAGGATAACACACGAGTTGGCAATCAACTCTCCAGCCATATGATATTTGATCAGTTAGGTGTGAAAGACGTCTCACTGAGAATAAACGGCCAACAGGAACCATCCGAGGATATACAACTTAATTACACAGAAAATCATATTGCACGCGTGTATCATCGTCTGTTGTCATTTATGGCACGTGATCAAAATGTCGATACTGGTTTGCAAATATCACAATATGATTTTAAAAATCTGTATCCGATCTATTACTTCTCACTGGAACATCTCGATTTAACAAGACAGTCCGTCGTTGATATACACTTTAGAGCTAATGTGACTCGTGGTGCTATTACTAATTATAGAGCGGTTGCTGTCATTCTCAGTGATAAATCAATGCTACTTGAAGGTGTTGGTGGAAGAATGAGAGTGGTAGATGCCCCAGTAGAAAACATGTAATTGAAATTGTAAACGATTTAGAATCAATCAATTATGTATAATGTCATATAGTGTTATTAGTGTTGCGTTAACTCCCGGTCAATTAAAAAAATTGCAATCGGAATCAGCTAAAAAATGCGGAACCACAATCACGTTGAAACCCAACCAAATGACTGGTGGTGCAAATAAACTATCGCTGACAACTCGTCAAATAAAACATTTCAATGATGCACTTGCAGCCAAAAAAGGTGTTCAGATTACTCTCTCTGCAGCTGCTATCAAAAATATGATTAAAACAGGCGGTATATTTCCGTTGTTAGCTGCGATTCCAGCATTGATTGCAGCAGCAGCCCCAGCGGTGGCTAAAGCAGCGGCGTTAGGAGCCGTTAATACTGCAGCAGGAATGGCACTAAAGAAAGCAACTGGGAAAGGATATAAAAAAAAGGGAAAGGGTCTAAGACTACCAGGAACCCCGTATTCGTGGTACAACGGAAAGGGTCTAAGACTACCAGGAACCCCGTATTCGTGGTACAACGGAAAGGGTCTAAGACTACCAGGAACCCCGTATTCGTGGTACAGCGGAAAGGGTCTAAGACTACCAGGAACGATTTATTAATTCAGGAATCGAAGATTCCTATGTCCAATTTTGATTTAATGGATGCTGCTAAAAAACTAGCGATTAAAATCTTTTGAGGTGTCTTTATGAAAGACCAATTACCACATCAACCAAACAGCGTTGAAACCGGAATCATTAATTTAGATAACAGCACCGGACCTGGTACTCACTGGGTTGCATACGCTATTGATCCACGTGGGATTGTCTATTTTGATTCATATGGATTAGCCCCACCAAAAGAGTTTATGCGGTATATAAAAACCCTTCCAATGAAGACTTGGTATTCTACGCTACCAACACAACAAATGAATGACCCACCAATATGTGGCAGCGAAGTATTAAATGTCCTTGACGCTATTTCTAACTCCTTGAGTAACCCAAGCGAAAAACCACCACATGTTGTCGTGAATGAATACACTAGCAATCGTTTTTTAGAGAGAGAAAGAGTTTTACAATAACATGATTGATATTTGGGGGAGATCTTTGAAACCCAAACCCGATGGCACTGCACCACCTGATTCTGTCAAGGATGTAAAAAAACTAATTGAAGATGAAATCGCTGAGACGTTAAATTTAACAAGTGTTGACCCGAACGAAATAGTTGTATTTCAGGACAAACAGGGTAAATTGAAATCCAGTAATATTTCTCTGGATGATATTTTGGTTAAACAACGAAACGCAATCGAGAACACCGTTGCGTTATTTTCCGATCAGGGTAAATTGAAAACCAGTAATATTTCTCTGGATGATATTTTGGTTAAACAACAAAACGCAATCGAGGATACTATCGCGTTATTTTCCGATCAGGGTAAACTCAAACCGGGTGTACTCGTTTCGACGATTACAGATCGATTAAAAACTCTCAACGATGAGTTAAAAAATGTTGTGGCTGTACTGGCAACGCTTGAATCTAAAATTGAAGATAACGGAAAACAGTTTTCAGTTTTTCGTAGAAATATCATTGATAAATTTATTGGAACCCAGTTGGATAAAATTGAAATAAAACTCCCTGATATTAAAAAATCCATCGATGAGACGAAAACTTTCATCGAAGCCGTCAAAGGTGATTTTTCGAGGATGATAACAATCATTGAAAAAACAAAAATTCCTCATGAGAAAACCAATAACGTAGTATATACAATCCAACACGGATCATTTTTGTGGACACCTACAGACAACAAATTAGATATCACAGCTACTATCAAGGGTATTTATCGATTAACGCTGGTAGCACCAATTCAATTTAATATATCATCGTCGAGTTCATCCGGGGTCAATAATGTGATATCAACGATCATCGACAAGGATACAACTGAACGGTTAACGATAAAAGCCGATGATAAAAGTTTGAATAGGGCATCAGTAACATGGTATCTGGAATTCGTAGTAGATCTGAGCAAATAACTAAATTGAAATCGTAATTGAAAACGCTAGTGTTTTTAAAATAACAATGATTTCATCAACTCAATGTCGCTATGATCAGGTCAGAGAATTTCAAAATAGACTCAAAACCCTCACTGAGGAGTATCAAATAAAAATAAAAAAATACCGACGAAGAATCACCGCAATTGATGTTATTATATACTCGGTGTCAAGCGTTCTCACTGGCGCCGGAATAATACTTGCATCTGTTACAATGATTGCCCCGGTCGTAGTTCCAATTTGCATTTCTGCGGTGGCTACAATCGGGGGTATATCAACAGGGATAGCAAAAAAGATATCATCATGCAGCCAGAGTAAACTGCAGAATTACTTACTTCAATTTCATATTGCAACAACCGCATACTCGCAATTATCATTGATGATATCGTCGTCACTCGATAATACGATTATATCAGATAGTGAATTCTCAGCGATGGTCAGTATTTTTGATTCCGCGATATCGAAATTAGAGCGACAACATGAGTATAATAACAATGACAACACCGATGGAATCAGAAAACACGAACCCAAAAAACAAAATGATCTCAATAATATCAACATTACCAGATTGTGAGTTCTCAGTGATGGTCAGTATTTATGATTCCTCGATACCAAAATTAGAAATAAATCATGAGTATAATAACAATGACAACACCGATGGAATTACTTCAACAAATAGTGGAGAACACGAACCCAGTACAAACAAGCATGATATCAATAACATCAACGAATCCAGAATTCAGTGTGAATTTCCCCTCTCCGGTCCCAGTGAAGGAGATAGCGCTAGCAAAACTACGAATGTATCACAGTTGGCCTAATATCAGATCAAAATCATTTGGTGGTCAACAACCCAATAATTCTTTAGTGTTTGCGAATAAGAATAAACCCGACGGAACCCCAGACTGGAACGTCGTTTCGATACCAACAGGGTCATACCAAATCGAACAAATCAATGATGAATTCGCGCGTAGAATAAAATCGATTACTGGAGTAGAGTCAAAAATCGCTATAACAGTTCATGAACCGACGCTATCATCCGCAATTGAGATAAACACAGAAGGATACGTCGTAGATATCTATCAAAGTTCTATTAGAACCGTACTAGGATGGCCTGAAAAACCACCAGGGGGAAAAACCGTTGATGTATCACCCGAACCTAAAAAATCTGATTATATCACCGACGTGATAAAATCTGATAATCCAATAAAGTGTTATAAAGATTACCAATCCAATGCAGATTTTTTTGATTTCGCATATTACTCAACTGGAGGAGAGGAGGATATCATAGAGAGAGATCTTTTTGTTAACAAACCTAAAGTCGTTGAAAATTTTACAGCAATGAATAATGATTTTTCACTGTTGTTAATACCCCTTAAATCCGGCTCTCTCACCCGAGATGAATTTATCAGTGTTGTAGAAATATGTAACAAAATCATCAACGATATGGAAACATTTAATTCACAAATTATTCGAGTTATATTAGATGAAGATAACCCAAAATCGAGAACAGAATTTGCATTAGACTATAAAATCCGCGTTGAAGATATCCCCACATTCAAACTACCAGGATATAACGTACCAGAACTAAAAAAACTTCTCACTTTTCAATGATGCCATCGATGTTGGTTTCAAAATAATTCATGACGCATGGAAAAAAACAACATCACCGGAAATAAAAATCCTCAAACATAATAATGATCCAGATGGTGGTGGTAGGCATATCGCTCCGTTCAACGTGAATATTTCAACGGTGATTGCACTTAATTTAGTGTGTGATGTTATCGAAGGAAGCTATCAAATTAATCTCGAACGATCAAATCAAGCTCAGCAAGGATATATTCTTTATTCATTTGCACCAACAGCTCCTCCAGGATTCCTAATTATTGAAAACCCAATTAATCCTGTCTATATGCGATGCCATAATAATTCATTAACCAGAATTAATTTCAAACTCACCGACCAGTCAAATAATCTGATTGATTTACAAGAAGAGGTGTTAGCGATTAGTCTGTTTGTGAAATCATAAATGATTTTCGTCCTAAAGACTCGATCAAATATTCGGTTAAAATCGTAAAAGAATTATTAACCCAGTGATGAAATCACTAAGCAGCAGAGAGGGTGGATGACAACAAGTTGCGACCAAAATTAATTAAAAAATCGTTTTCATTTTTTTAGTTAAAATGATTTCGTAGGGAGATTTCAATCAATTTTTTGTCTGAAAACGTTGTAGGGTTCGCCTTTTTTTGGTTAAAATAAGATCGTAGGAAGGCTCGTTTTAAGGATTCAATCAAAATTTTGTCTGAAAACGTTGTAGGATTCACCCTCTCTGCTGCTGAAGCCCCTGAAAAATTCATGAGAAACAAAAAAAAAACGATAAACAAATGACAATTTTAAAAATGGGAAAAAAATTATTAAAACATTGGCTGTTAATATTCACTCTTTAATTGTAAGGAACAGGTGTGTTCTTCGTGTTTTAGATCAATATTTATGTGAGGAAATACTCTTGCGTACACGGTCACCCACGTGTATATATATATATATATATATATATATATATATATATATATATATATATATATATATACAACACAAGAGGTATAAAAATTATTCTAGCATCAGTCTTACCATACAAGTATACCAAAGCTGTTTTGCAAGTATGTTCTCATCCAACCTCGCTTCCAAATAATTCATGCAACATGACATTCTTCGACTATTTTGAATGGAAGTCACATCTCTAATGTTGAGTGCATTCTCTAGGAAACGAATCTAGATAAAGCAATATATATATATATATATATATATATATATATATATATATATATATATATATATATATATATATATATATATATATATATATATATATCGTCTTTATTAAGGTGTCTAGACCATGTCGATGTTGCATGCCAGGTAACTTCGATCAGGAAAAAACCTGCATACAGGGATATCACTTTTTTCCTTTTTGTAAATCGCGGGTGGAGAATATGTATAATAGTTTCACCAGAACATCCATCTGCTTTTGTGTTAATGTATTAATGAACAAAATGTATTTATTTTTACACTCTGTGTGTGTGTGTTGTGTGTGAGAGAGAGAGAGAGAGAGAGAGAGAGAGAGAGAGAGAGAGAGAGAGAGAAGAGTATTTCATACCAAGCATGTGCACATTATAGCAAAGGATTAAGATGACGAAGCACAGTGGCGAATTCCGTTCCATGTCAGACAATGATCGAAAACTATGGTGAATCTGTTCCAAAGCAGAATGAATGTGGGTCTTCGTTTTCGTCAACAGGTCAGAGAAATGTTGAAGTGCTATTTTATGTGCGTTTGCATTCTGTAATCTGGCTAGACTCGAGTTTTGAATAATAGTCTTTAGCTTACATTGAACCAGTCAGTTTTTTTCGACAATCAGGACACTTGATATATTAATCTGGTTCTCGGACCATTTCCACTACATTTATCTTTTCTTCTGTTCAGTGGAGTTCGATTATCCTCGGCCTTTACCACTCCGTGGCAGCAAAACCCCCGGAAGTAATAAATTTTCATTTTGAACTGTCACGAAGACTGTCGTTGTCAAAACTTAACAATTAATTCGTCATGTTGCGATAGCTTATTGACTTGTCATTGCTAGCAGAATCGTAAGCAAAATATTTAGACTATTGAAACGAAATTATATCTTCAATATATTTATTACTAATCTGCATAATTAGCATTCAAAATTATTACTCAAAATATCTCATTGACTGTTTAAACCAAGCAGCAGAAAGGGGGAATCCTACAACGTTTTTAGACAAAATTTTGATTGAAATCTTAAAACGAGCCTTCCTACGATCTCATTTTAACCAAAAAAAATGTCTCAGAGGCAAACCCTACAACGTTTTTAGACAAAAAATTTATTGAAATTTTAACGAGCTTTCCCTACGAAATCTCATTTTAACTAAAAAAATGAAAACAGAGATTTTACGATTTTTTAATTAATTTTGGTCGCAACGTCGTTGTCACTCACCCTCTCTGCTGCTGAACTTTCAGTTCTGGTTAATAATTTTTTTACGATTTTAACCGAATATTTGATCAAGTCCAATACGATATCGTGTCCGAGGATCATGCAAATTTATTGTTGCGAATCCGTGTGGTTTTGACTGAGCATGACTAAAGAAGTTTTTAAATTGATTGAAGGCCATATCAGAACACCATGTCTGCCAAATATTTCTAAGAGTATGAGTATCAACTCCGTTGAATACAGCAAGAATATTGCAGTTATCTCTGATTACTTTTGGAATCTGAGTGTAGCGTTGAGTGACATATATCACGTCAGTGTTTTTATGCCTGCCTCTGGAAAAGATCCTAGCAGGATTTTTTTGTTTATCTAACATTATATCGTCGTATACGACTAAATTGTTAATATCTCCATCAATATCATCAATGCTCGGTGCTTCATCGATATCGGTTATAAACTCAATAATACCCTCTCCGGATTTTTCTACCGCGCTGTCGTTAAAATCTTTTAGCACTTCATAACATCGTTGATCATCTACGCTAGGGGCAATTAAATACAACTTATCCCACTTCATCCATCTCATTATTAAATTGAGTAACAATTGCGTTTTACCGGATCCAGATGGCCCGATTATAATCATCCGGATAGAGTTTGGTAGCGCTGCATGATGCTTAACCGGTTCTCTTGTTTTAGTCGCTGAAAAATCAATTATATCCATATCTCTATACATAAATTATGGATCTATATTGTATGAAGTGTAAAACGCGTACTGGCACAGATGACGTGACGACGATTACAACTAGGAATAACAGATCAGCACTAACTGGTAGATGTGCAACATGTGGTATAAAAAAGTTTAGATTTGTTTCTACAAAATCAAAGATTTTACAATTCGGAGATATTTTTAAAAAAAAAACGAGGAGGTGATATCGCAGCCAAATTGGCAAAGCTCCCTGGAACCCCATGGGCAAAGTACCCCGGAGAAAAGCACCTTCCAGGATATAGCTACTGTGGCCCCGGAACACGATTAGATATCAGACTTGATGATCAAAATCAACCTCGACGTGGTGAAGAACCGATAAACGCTATTGATAAGGCGTGTCATGCTCATGATGTTGCATATAGGAGCAGCGATTTGCAGCAAAGACATCTAGCAGATGTGAAATTAATTCATGCATTAAATGCTATTCCTGATAAATCTTTCAAAGAAAAATTAGCTTCATGGTTAATAAAATCGGCTATGAAAAGCAAATTGATGTTAGGTGCCGGTAATTAATAACAACATGGAATCTATTTATTATTCTCCAAAAGGATACTGGCGGGGTAACGCTGCAATCAATAAACTCGCTAGCGCCGCAAAAGTGAAAAAGGCCACTGCGGCTAATTGGTTATCCAAACAAGCTATATGGCAAATTTATCTACCAGCGCCTACACAAATTAATTACTCGCATTTTGATGTGACTGTCCCTAATGAAGTTCATCAGGCTGATATATTATATTTGCCACATGACAACGGTTACAAATACGCGCTAACCGTAGTTGATGTTGCGAGTCGATACAAAGAAGCAGAGCCACTGAAAACAAAATCATCAACTGAAGTCGCTTCTGCATTTGAAAGGATTTATCGAAAGGGTCCTCTGCGTTGGCCAAATCTATTGCAAGTTGATCCTGGAAAGGAATTTCAAGGCGCTGTTTTATCAGCGATGAAACATCACAAAGTCACCATCAGACGAGGGCATACTGCGTTACATCGTGATCAGGCAATTGTAGAACGATTTAATCGGACTCTTGCTGAGCGGTTATTTGGATATCAATACGCGAAGGAGTTTATTCAGGATAAAAGATCCCGTGAATGGGTTAAGAGATTACCAGCTGTGATTACCGCGCTCAATAACGAGATTACTCGAACAATTAACATGAAACCTATCAACGCGATTAAAAAGAAGTCTATACCTAAAATGGAAATAGAAGGAATTTCGCAAAATGATTCTAGCGTTTCCCAACCAATTCTTGGTAGTAATGTCACTGTTAGGTATTTATACGAACCAGGAGAGCTGGAAGGTGGCACAAAAAGGGCTACTGATCCTATTTGGAGTGTTACTGCACACAAGATATCTACTATAACACGATCAACTGGTAGACCTCCAATCTATGAACTGGATTCAACTGCCCCTCAACGGGGTTTTACACGCGAACAACTCCAAGTGATTCCTGACGATACTCAATTACCACCACAGGATCTTAACTAGCGCCGTTGCGTCTATTGCATTCAAGACAAGTCAACATCACATTGTTTCTGACATGACCGAGACTGTTATTTTTTCTGTCTACGGTAAATTGGCGAGGATCCTTATCCGAATACTGCCAACACATTATACAATTGCAACTTGCGCAGTGATTATTTTGTTGTTGTTTCAGCGTGATTATTAATCCAGCATCAATGTCAAATTCTCGTTGTTTTTTTTTTGTCTTGTTGTTTGTAACCGGATAATTTTTTATCAATAATTTTAACATCAATATCATCCATTGTTGAGTCATTATCATCGAAAACAATTCTTCGAAGTTGATTTATTTTTCGTACTCTGGATACTGCGAGATAGACTAAATTTGACCATTCGATGCGATTATCTACCATCCAAACAATTGTATCCGATATAGTCAATCCCTGTGAAGAATGTATCGTCGCTGCGTATCCTAGCGTCCACGGGGATTTATTAGCACGCAATGCATCTTCAACGACGCTGATATCAACCAGCACAATATCATTTAATACAAGAATTTGTTTTTCACTCTGTCCTGGAATATCAACTTCGATATTCTGTTTTCGTGTATCCCAAGGCCTATAACACAACGGTACTGGAAGCGTTGCAAATTTTTCTTTATGCAATTTAAATAACTTCATCTGAAGTGAGTCTCTGACAATTTTTCTACTCGCGATTATCAAATCGTTTGGTCTCCATGTTTTCCAAAAATCATTCATTGGAGTCTCTGAAATCACTTCACGCGCTATTTCACATTGGATTCTATCCGGTTGTAATCTAATTAGCGCTTTGAATTCTCGTAATCGTTCATCAAGTGATCTATAATCAGTGTTAATTTCTTCGTAATAGTCTACAAAACCCTTTAGCCATTCATGTGGGGATCCACCAACAAATGGTGGTGGTTGGCCGTGATCCCCGCATATGACGACTTTTGTGTTTTTGTTTAACAACCACTCAAGAAATGTTTGTAATACATCTAATGATACTGTGCATATTTCATCCCAAATTATGATTTCAGGAATGAATTTATCACCCATACGCTCAGGAGTCCATTTATCACCCTTCCATCGAAAGAAGCTGTGATAAGTACAGGCATTTACCCCTCGTTGTTTCATCTCTCTGGCGAGTCTGTGAGTCGGTGTTAACACAATCATGTTTGTGAAATCCGTAGGATTTTTCCCACGGAATAATTCGATTGCACGAGTTGTCTTTCCTGACCCACCACAACCGTTTAAATAAACTGTCTTATATCTACAGATTGGATCAGATACCGGTGGTGCATTAGAAAATTCTGATTGAATTTCAATACGGTTACAACAAATATATTTATCATCCATGGCAACGTCTGCGGATTCGCAATACTCATATAGTGTTTCCTTTTTAAATCGCCAACACCCCCAATTTTCCTCGGGATCTGTGAATGCCGCTACAGCTGATTTGTATTTATTATGTATATACATCGAATCAGTGGCTTCTCTAACTGCGGTATTAGGAAATCTATTTATCATCGAAAATAGATTAATGCAAGCATAGGCTAGCATAGAACTTCTTAAGTGTGTGTACTGGGAATTATATCCATCACAGTAGGTAACAACCGTACCTAATTTTTCACCATTGGATAGAAAAGCATCCTTACCGGATACAAGTTTTCCCTGTTTCGTTAAATCCGTTACAATAAAATCATATTCAGCGACGTCTATAATCAACCGCGAAGAATATTTTGCATTGTCGTATCTTCCACCCTGGGTAAATTTACCGATTATTCTTCGTCCAAAATCTTTTGCTTGTTCTTTTTTAATTTCAAATACCTTCTTAGACCTATCCATGATTTGTTCTTCATTGAAATCAGGAAACAGTTTTCGCTGTTCGCTAATTATTCTATCTAGATCGGGTTGTGGTAGCCAAACTTCTTTCTGAGCTCGATAGGATATAATCGCCTCACTGACAATTAACGATATTAGCATACCACAATCGATCATATACCGCAATAACACTATTGGCATCCAGGCCTTTTCAGATAGGTGTCTACCAAGCCAAAGATAGCTACACGGATGTAACCCTGTAGCGAGTTCAAATGATATCACACGAGCGAATCCAGTTAAATCAAAATCAGGCAATGGACCATTAATCGCAACACGAGTCATTTCATGTGTGGGGTGTCCAAATCGTTTAAAGTACTCAGCGCATTCCCCATACCCGAGAAAACTTCCAGGATAACACGCGGATATATCAATTGAAATCATACCATCACGTGAGTATTTCGTATTCCACAGTCCTCCATGACCAAATTCGACGCAACTCAATTTAACGTCCTCGAGAAAATCACTTCGTGTTGGACGCCATGAGTTTTTTTCTCTTGCAAAGTGAGCTACCACTGATGGAATAGTAAAACTATTCGTGAGTAGTTTTTCATGGAAACTCTTCGGTGAAAAATCATTTGCAATTTTTCTCATTCTGTTATCTAACTCTTCAATGCGATATAATTCACCATTTGGTCTTACAAATTGATCGAATCCTATTTCGGGATCTTCATCACTTCTAAGTAACCACACTGACACAGGATCATCCTTACACAGCGTCTGAATAGCATCGAATAATTTCTCTTCATAGAAAACATCCCCGACGAACTCCTTGGGGATATATTTCACGATTCGTTCTCGTGGAAATATTGTTACTGCAGCCGTCCACGCGTGTTCGTTATGATCAATAATTTGTATTGGAGATCCATTTTTGTTATATTTCGGTTCGTATAAAACTTCTCCGGTTATCGTCATAACGGTTATTGGGAATCTTAATGATGTTTCTAATTTAGCTATATCAGAAATCTTTGCACCGTTCTGTTTCACTGTCAGTTCCCCTTCGGTTATTTTCCTACGTCGCAGATCAGTTAGTTTATTTCCTCGGGATGAATTTGTGAAGTGTTCCATTACCCGTGTTGCTACACAATTCAACGTCGAAGATAGTTTCATAGAAGCTAGTTTTGCGATATCGGGTTTATCATTTAGCGGGTATATTCCATAAACGACTGCTGTTACAGGATAAGATCTCTCGTAGTATGGTTTGTCGATTCCAGTTAAAATTCCTGGTTTGGAATCTCTACTCAGTATGATTGTTTTTTATTCTTGAGAATTGGTTCAAATTTATCCCTAATAATCCATTTACCATCGACTTCGATAATGAATTTTATTCGGAAAAAATACCTTTTTTCCCCAACACGTGAAATTATCACTGCTGCTTTTTCATCATTCATGGTAGCGTCAACAACACCATCAATTCGAAATGTTGACCAACAATAAGATGCTCCATCACGCTTGAATTCATTAAAACAGTCTCTGATTTTACTAATCATGGCTTTATCAAGAATTGTATTCTTTGGTGTATTAGAAACTATATCAAGATTGAATTGAGCATCTTTCCAGGGTAATCTCTTGGACGTTTTTTTTGGTTTATCGAGATTAAATTTAGGATTAATTTTTAATAATCTCTTAAACTCTTTCATATTTCCGTCTATTAAACGTTTTTTGGGTTTATCGAGATTAAATTTAGGATTAATTTTGTTACGTTTTTTGGGTTTATCGAGATTAAATTTAGGATTAATCTTCAATAATCTCTTAAACTCTTTCATGTTTCCGTCTGTTAAACGTTTTTTGGGTTTATCGAGATTAAATTTAGGATTAATTTTTAATAATCTCTTAAACTCTTTCATGTTACCGTCTCTTGGATGTTTGAGATTAATTTTGTTACGTTTTTTGGGTTTATCGAGATTAAATTTAGGATTAATCTTCAATAATCTCTTAAACTCTTTCATGTTACCGTCCACTAGACGTTTTTTCGGTTTATCGAGATTAAATCTAGGACTAATTTTTAATAATCTCTTAAATTGTTTATCAGGATTGAATTGAGCATTTTTCCAAGGCTTAATTTTCGATAATCTCTCGAACTTCTTCATACTATAATTAAAACAATCATTTAAATGAAAGATTTATATATAATGAATCACTGCAAATGGCTCATGATTGGATCAACGACTCCGTGTAACAAATCATGTAGAAAGGAATTCTGTGGGTATCATATGCAAAGCTTTCGTCGTGGAAGCCTTGGTCCGTTACCCTGCATACGATGTGGGGTTGGGGTCAGGGGAGAATCGCAGTTGTGTTTGAGTTGTGGTGGTAAACGATACAGGGAATTGAAGCGTTATTATGACAAAAGAATAAAAAATGGACAATCAATCAGAAATCATGACCCTGAAAAAGTCCTTGACAATGTCAGTATCAAGGATAAAGTCATAAGAACCCCCCAAGATTACATCGAAAGATTTTCCAAAGATGTAATCATTAGACCAAACAATGAATTAGACAAACAATAGTATAGTATAAATGAACCAAGAATTCAGACCACACCCTGTGATCACAAATTATGAAGCATCCAGTGATGGTACTGTCAGAAACCGTAGACTGAAGAAACCAGTTGGTGTTGTGAATAATCGAGGGTATTTGATGTTTGGTGCTGGAAAGAAAACTTATTACAATCATCGTTTCGTATTTGAATGTTTCCATGGATTAATCGAGGATGGTTTTGTTATTGATCACAAGGATTCTAATCCAAAGAATAATTCTTTATCAAATCTGCAAGCTATCACACAAAGTGAGAATTTGAAACGAGGAAAGACTGGAAAATACTCGAAAAAAGCGAGACTCATAAAATCTTTTAATACGGCAACTAACGAGGAAAAAGTATTTTCATCAATAACTAGCGCCGGTAGGCACTTCGATATTTGTTCACCTTCTGTTCAAAGAGTTGCAGAGGGGATTTATCGATCTGCGATTTCAAAAGGGACTGGACAGAAAATTCGATTTAGTTATGTCTGATGCGTCATATTTTTCATTTAGAAATATATAATTGTTATAGAATAATGAATTCTGAAAAAATGAATAGCATTATTGATGAAATTTCAAAATTGAAAAGTCAGGATATCAAACTATCAGATGGTGTAAATCCTGATCAAATCATGTCTGATTTTCAGGATATAGAATACGGAGTTAACAACAATAAATATATGCTGCCAAAGCAATACGCGCTCACCAAAAGAATTCAGAATTCTATTCGGGACTCTCTTGCATTCTCCAGTGACGTAAGTGTGTTCGCTCCGTTATATACTATCGTAGAACGAATACGAAAAGAATTGGGTAGCGAATGCGAATTGAAAAAAGAGGTTAATTCTAAAATTAGAAACCTACGGGCGTTAATTCAAGAAAATGAACAATTTTGACCGTGACCGATCTTCAAAGAGATTTTGATTGTGACCGACCCTCAGAGAGATTTTCATTTTTTTTTTAGCATTGTTTGATTGAAAACAACAAAATCGATAGGCCGTTAATGGATGGTTCTCTCGATACGACTGTTCAGATTGATCAGCGTAGAAATGGCGAAAGTGTGATATTAATTATTTTATATACAATTTCCACACTTTCGCCATCATTGATAATGCTGTTAAAATGCTTCTACGGTGATTCCATCACTGGTGTTAAAAATCATCCGAAGTGTTGAATTAACTGAAAATTGTTTTACAATTGAAAAATTGTTTGCGATTTCAAATAATGGTCAATGAAGCATTAACGACCCGATTGGCTCGTGAACGACTTGATGCAATCAAGAAATTTATACCAATTCGCGACTCTGTAAGAAATAAACTGCAACAACGACAGAGTTTACAAACGGATTTTGCTGTGGGATCCGAAGAATTGTTTAAATCAGTAACCACAGCAACGAAAGGGATAGAGCGTGCTATACTGGGAGATGTTCCCGAGACGGGGAAATCTGTTATCGGTGAACTCGAAAAAATAGCAGCGAAAACAGAACAAACAAAACAAATAGAATCAAAAGAAATAGTAGATGATTTACGCGTGATATTTAACGAGGCGGGGTTAGCAGCAATTGATGTAACTAAACTAGAAGAAATTCCTGAGTTTGTTGTTACGACTTATGAAAACAGGAAAAATTTGTTGAAACCAGAACATCATAACTTTGTTAGGAATTTAGATCATTGGGCTGATATATTCTACAAAATCAAAACTGAGAAAACAGGTAGAATTAAGAAGAAGGGTAACGCATCATACATTGGATATATCAATGCGGTGGGCGAAGTGTATAATCAATACGAAGAGTTTAAACAACAACAAAAACCGCAAAAATTGCGAGGAAGGCGACAGCAACCTGCAAAGAAAATATCTTTTTCACCTAAAAAACAACTACCACCACCTGATCGAGATGGTGATGTTTCTGATTATTTCCAAGAAACCGATTTAGAAAAACTAGATGAAGCAACTGGTTATAGCAGAAGTGGATTGCAAAACGCTAGCGTTGGAAACTCTTCGAGGGAAAATCCTTGGATTTCATGTCCTGGTAGTGTTCTCAGTGATATATCACGATCAGAAGTTCTTGTAGGAGGTTTCCGAGCTGGAAACAACTCACCGGAAATAATTAATGAAGCATCTGATATCTGTAGACGTTTATTTCAAGGCGGTATCATAGATATCAGCACATATCGAGATTTCATTGGCGAGTTAGTAGAGGATTATCACAGTGATTAATCACCGAGACTGAATAAAAACGCTAGCGTTTCCAATTGAAAAATGGTTTCTGATTTCAAATAATGATCATACACTACAATCATGATAAATCAACCCCCGTCTATGTAGTTAATTCACGGTTTCCAGTTTATAAAGCATACTATGGTGATGGTTTAGGTAATACCATTGCGGGGTTATTTGCAAGAATGGCTCCAAAAGTGATGCCGTTAGCTAACCAATTATCAATGAAAGCAATTGATGTTATTCGTGATAAGGGGATTAGTGCTGTTGGAGATTTTGCCGGGAAAGCGTTTTCAGACGCGAAGAATAAATTAACATCATTGGTGAAATCACGAAAAAAGAAACCGTTACCGTCTACCGCGGAAATGCCTGCACGGGTTAGTAAAATAATAAATAACGCAGTAGACGAAAAACTAGCGTCGATGGCTTTAACCCCCGACGCAAATATGATAGCAGGAAGCGGCTTTAAAAAACTACGTCGATGAAAATCGTTTATGATTTCACGATTTAGACTCTGATAAATAGAATAAAATGTTCAAAAAGTCACATGATCCGGCGTTTGATATAGACGCCCCAGTTGGCAAGGATGATTCTGTACGCGATTATCAATATTACGCCTATCATGCAATAGACCCAGATAGTCCATCGCGAATTGAACTTCAAGTTCATGATACCAGTAAATATTTTTTGCCTTGTGAAGCGTTTATCGAAGTAGAAGGAAAACTTGTAACAGCTGCTGGAGCATCATATCCAGCTGGTACTCAAGTCGGTTTTGTCAATAATGGTATTATGGCGTTATTTGAGAGTGCAAGATACCTCATTGATAGAAAAGAAATCGAGTCGATAGATCGCGATGTTGATGTGGCTACAACAATAATCGGGTTAGCGAGATATTCTGATGATTATAGAAGATCAGCAGGACCTTCTATGATGTTTGCAAAAGATGTTAAAAATACCGCTGGAGGAATTCAATTTGTTGTAAGACGACCAAAGAATAATGCTGGCACTGCTAATGTTGATGCCGAGGATATGATTATAAGCAACGACGTTAATTTCAATCTAGGAGCCGCGACACGTATTTCAATGTTGCAAGGGGCGCATAAATCATTTTCATGCGCGATTCCACTGCATCACATATTTGGATTCTGTAGAAACGTCCGAAAAGTTATCTACGGGGCGAAGCATACAGTAGCGCTTGTACGAAAGGGTGATGATAATGACGCAATTTGGAGGATTCCAGCAGACAATGCAAATCCCAATGCTGATGCCGGTAAAGTTATTTTAACAAAAATATCATTGTGGATGCCAGTGTTGACTCCATCAATCACTGCAGAAGGACGATTACTATCATTTATGGACCAAGGAGGAAAGTCGTTGTTGAGTTGGTTAACCGTGAGTACAGATGTTAAGCAATCAAATCTCAGCGGGTTATTCACGTGGAATCTAGCATCAAAACAAGGTGTTTCAGCTCCACGTCATATATTTGTAGCGCTACAGGATAACACACGAGTTGGCGATCAACGTTTCAGTCATATGATATTTGATCCATTAGGTGTTAAAGACGTCTCACTGAGAATAAACGGCCAGCAGGAACCATCCGAAGATGTGCAACTTAATTACGGTGAAAATCATATTGCACGCGTGTATCATAGATTGTTGTCATTTATGGCACGTGATCAAAATGTGGATACTGGTCTGCAAATATCACAATTTGATTTTAAGAATCTATATCCGATCTATTACTTTTCGCTGGAACATCTCGATTTAACAAGACAGTCTGTCGTTGATATACACTTTAGAGCTAATGTGCTTCGTGGTGCTATTGATAATTATAGAGCGGTTGCTGTCATTCTCAGCGACAAATCAATGCTACTCGAAGGTGTTGGAGGAAGAATGAGAGTGGTAGATGCGCCAGTAGAAAATCTATGATTTTCATAAACATCTAATTGAAATCCTCTATTTAGAATTAATCTGTTATTGTATAATGTCGTATAATAATATCAATGTGTCGTTGACACCTGGTCAATTAAAAAAATTGCAATCCAAATCAGCTAAGCAATGTGGAACCACAATTACGCTGAAACCCAATCAAATGACTGGCGGGGCGAATAAACTATCGCTTACAACTCGTCAAGTAAAACATTTCAATGATGCACTTGTAGCAAAAAAGGGTGTTCAGATTACTATTTCTGCGGTTGCTATCAAAAACATGGAAAAAACAGGCGGTATATTCCCGTTGCTAGCTGCGATTCCAGCGTTGATTGCGGCAGCAGCCACAGCGGTGGCTAAAGCGGCAGCGTTAGGGGCTGTTGGTACCGCGGCAGGAATGGCATTAAAGAAAGCAACGGGGAAGGGTTATAAAAAAAGTGGAAAGGGTCTAAGACTACCAGGAACCCCGTATTCGTGGTACAGCGGAAAAGGTCTAAGACTAGGACCGGTTTATTAACCCAGAAATCTTCGATGGTTCCTATGTCCAATTTTGATTTAATTGATGCTGCTAAAAAACTCGCCATAAAAAACTTCAGAGGTGTTTTTATGAAGGATCAATTACCGACACAACCCAACAGCGTTGAAACCGGTATCATTAATCTCGATAACAGCACCGGACCTGGTACTCACTGGGTTGCATACGCTATTGATCCACGTGGGATTGTCTATTTTGATTCATATGGATTAGCACCGCCGAAGGAATTCATGCGTTATATAAAATCTTTTCCAATGAAGACTTGGTATTCTACGCTACCAACACAACAAATGAATGATCCACCAATATGAGGCAGCGAAGTATTAAATGTTCTTGATGCTATTTCTAACTCCTTGGGTAACCCAAGAGGGAAACCACCTCATATTGTCGTGAATGAATACACTAGCAATCGCTGGCGAAAATCGTAGATTTTTCAACGAAACGATTTTAGAGAGAGAGTTTTACAATAATATGATTGATATTTGGGGAAGACCTCTGAAACCTAAACCCGATGGCGTTGCAACCGGTGATTCTAACAAGGATATAAAAAACTAATCGAAGATGAAATCGCTGAGACGTTAAATTTAACAGATGTTGATCCCGGGGAAATAGTTGTATTTCAAGATCGCCAGGGTAAATTAAAAAGCAGTAATGTGTCGTTGAATGATATTTTGATACGACAACACGACGCCACTGAAAACTCTATTGCGCTGTATTCCAGCGGCGGACGACTTAAACCAGGCGCACTTGTGTCTACGATCACCGACGCAATTGCCGCCCAAGACAGCATGATTGCCACCCGCGGCCGGGAGCTGGATGATCATATACGAGGTTATAATAATTTTCGCAAAAATGTCGTACATAAATTCTTTGGAACCCCGCTTGTGGTTGGCATGACTCTCGCTGAAATTAAAAACTTTCTATCACTATTCTTTTTTAACAAGGACGCGGAGAGGATGATGAATGAAAATGAAATCAAGGCAAATTATCTTGATATTTACAATGATATTTCTAAACTAATAGAAAATCTTGAAAAAGTACAAAAACCCACTAACGACGTCGTTGTTAAGTTTTTTGGAACCCCACTTGTGGCTGGCATGACTCTCGCTGAAATCAACGAGTTTATCGGCAAGCATACTCATAATGCCTACGTCGCTAATAATTTCTTTGGTGTCCCGGTTACATCTACAATGACTCTCAAAGATATTAATATGTTTATGGTGAGACAAACAACACTTAATACCATCGTTGATAAATTTTTAGGGAGAACACCTGTCTCTGAAACCACATCGTTGACAGGCCCGACTCTCGCTGAAGTTAAAAGCGCGTTTGACGAACAAAAACGCATCAGCGAAATGGCTAATAAGTTCTTTGAGGGCTCTGAAAATTACAATATCACGACGACATATTCTCAACTCAGCCGGTATTATGACATGCAAGAAAGTTTGGGAATAGACCTCCTTTGTTTTCATTTTTTTAATAGCCGCGATAAAAGATTGATGATAAAATATACCGAAATCAAAAAAACCTATCTCGACGTCATCAACGATATTGCTAAACTAAAAGAAACCTCTGAAAGGGTAAAGCATGGGACCTTTGATTGGGTAAAAGAATCTAATGCTAAATTGAAGGTCAATATCGAGAAGTGGCCCCATGGTATCTACAGGATGACGTTAATCTCTAACAAGCAATTTGATATCATCGTAAGCGGTAAAACCTACTTTGGTGGCACCGCAACAGTAATTATCGGAGGTGAAGAAGAATTTGAGATTATCGCGGTTGATGACATCGTTAGAAAAGAAATATCCTGGTGCTTAGAATTCGTATGCGAAGTAAATAACTAAATTGAAAGGAAAATCCTTTAGATTTCACAATTGAAAACGCTAGCGTTTTTAAAATAAAAATGATTTCATCAACGCAATGTCGCTATTATCAGGTCAGAGAATTTCAAACTAGACTCAAAACCCTCGCCGAGGAGTATCAAATAAACATAAAAAAATACCGACGAAGAATCACCGCGATTGATATTACTATGTACTCGGTGTCAAGCGTTCTCACTGGTGCCGGAATAATACTAGCATCTGTTACAATGATTGCCCCGGTCGTAGTTCCAATTTGCATTTCTGCGGTGGCTACAATCGCGGGTATATCAACCGTGATAACAAAAAGGATATCATCATGCAGCCAGAGTAAACTGCAAGATTACTTAATTCAATTTCATATTGTACCAACCGCGTACTCGCAATTATCCTCGATGATATCGTCGTCACTCGATAATACAAATATATCAGATAGTGAGTTCTCAGCGATGCTCAGTATTTTTGATTCCGCGATATCAAAATTAGAGAGACAACAACAGTATAACACCGATGGAATTAGAAAACACGAACCCAAAAACCAAAATGATCTCAATAACATCAACGATATCAACGATATCTGATACTGAGTTCTCAGTGACGGTCAGTATTTTTGATTCCACGATGTCAAAATTAGAGCGACAGCATGAGTATAGCAACGATGACAACACCGATAGAATTACTTCAGCAAATAGTAGAAAATACAAACCCAGTACAAACAAGTATGATATCAATAACATCTACGAAACCCGAGTTTAGTGTAAATTTTCCTAGCCCAGTCCCCGTGAAGGAGATCGCGCTGGCAAAACTACGAGTGTATCACAGTTGGCCTAATATCAGATCAAAATCATTTGGTGGTCAACAACCGAATAATTCCTTGGTTTTCGCGAATAAGAATAAAGAAGACGGGACTCCAGACTGGAACGTCGTTTCAATACCAACCGGATCATATCAAATTGAACAAATCAATAATGAATTCGCGCGTAGAATAAAATCGATTACTGGAAAAGAATCAAAAATCGCTATAACGGTTCATGAGCCGACGCTATCATCCGCAATTGAAATAAGCACAGAAGGATACGTCGTAGATATCTATCAGAGTTCTATTAGAACCGTATTAGGATGGCCTGAATTACCACCCCGGGGGGAAACCGTTAATTTACCACCTGAACCACAAAAAACTGATTATATCACCGACAGGATAAAATCTAACAATCCATTAAAAAGCTATATAGATCACAAAATTACTACAAATTTTTTTAGTATCTTTGACGATATAGATAGAAAAGAGAAATTTCTTGTTGCTAACGAACTTAAAATCGTTGAAAATTTTATAGCAATGACTAATGATATTTCGTTGTTGTTAATACCCCTTAAATCCGGCTCTCTCACCCGAGATGAATTTATCAGCGTCGTAGAAACATGCAATAAAATTATCGACGATATGGAAAAATTTAATTTGAAAATTATTCAGGATATACTAGATGATGATCACCCCATGTCGAGAACAACATTTGCAACAGACTATAAAATCCCCGTTGAAGATATTCCAGCATTCAAACTACCAGGATATAACGTACCAGAACTAAAAAAACTTCTCAGTGATATCATCGATGTTGGTTTCAAAATAATTCATGATGCATGGAAAAAAACAGCATCATCGGAAATAAAAATCCTCAAACATAATAATGACCCAGACGGTGGCGGCAGACATATCGCTCCGTTCAACGTGAATATTTCATCGGTGATTGCAATCAATTTAGTATGCGATGTTATCGAAGGCAGCTATCAAATTAATCTCGAGCAATCAAATCAAGCTCAGCAAGGATATATTCTATACTCATTTGCACCAATAGCCCCTCCAGGATTTTTAATAATTGAGTCTCCGGTGAATCCAGTCTATATGCGGTGTCATAATAGTTCGTTAACGAGAATTAATTTCAAACTCACAGACCAGTCCAATAATCTGATTGATTTACAAGATGAGGTGTTAGCGATTAGTCTGTTTGTGAAATCTTAGTGATTTTCATCGTAAAAAAATTATTAACCAGAACTGAAAGTTCAGCAGCAGAGAGGGTGAGTGACAACGACGTTGCGACCAAAATTAATTAAAAAATCGTAAAAATCTCTGTTTTCATTTTTTAGTTAAAATGAGATTTCGTAGGGAAAGCTCGTTAAAATTTCAATAAATTTTTTGTCTAAAAACGTTGTAGGGTTTGCCTCTGAGACATTTTTTTTGGTTAAAATGAGATCGTAGGAAGGCTCGTTTTAAGATTTCAATCAAAATTTTGTCTAGAAACGTTGTAGGATTCACCCTCTCTGCTGCTAACCAGGTCGAGTGCTAGTTTCAACCCATCTCATGTTTGAGAGTCTGTTAGTGCACATCTAGCCAGATATTATTCTGCCACAATTGTACCAATCCATGTTTTGTAAATGGTCGAGTTTGTCCGAATTACAGATATCGACATATATTCGAGGTATGATTCGTGAGACGAACCTCAAAGCTGTTAAGTGGAATACCGAGAGAGAGCAAAGCGATTGCATTCCTTCTTCGTCTAGCTGTTATGTTGTCAGAGTTCGAAGTATCGCAGGTGAGTGTTAGCATATTTTATGAGATCTTAATTGTTTCAAACCGTTTCTGTTCTTGTACAGCATTAATGCCAACATGTCCAAACTAAAACATTTGGCTTCATATTAACATTATCGAGAGGTCAACTTGAGCATTGCAACAGGTTCAAGTGGGCGAAATCGGAGCAGTGGTAGACAAAAGTATCAGTTTTAACCCAAACGAATCTAAGAATTATATCAATCAAGTTAGAATTGTTTCTTATGTGCTTCTTAACGTAACTTCCGACTCAGAAATGAATTTTAAAGACAACTTCTGAAATTCATGTTTGAAACATTTGTTTCAGAATAATGGGGTCCCACATAATAAAAAATTCAAGCTTGTTATACAAAGCATGTAATAGCTTCAATTTTAATAGGAAAAAGAAAGAAAACTATATTAAGTTACAAACATGCACATTTAAGTGTTTTAAAAAATCGAAATACTTCATCATATCATTATACTGTGAATAGTTATGATGTTATGGAGTTCAAAAGAGAGTCAATCTTTGAGTTCTGTGGTGTAATATAGCTTAATGTATTTATAGAAAATCTACATGGAAAACAATTGCATTTCAACACCTGATTTGTATCTATTTCATCTTATTTGAAATGATTTCAACCCTCTTCGTTGCAAAAGTAGATGCTTTGGGAACTACTTCGTCAAAAGTTGGGTTAATTTATAAATAGGTGTCATACATTCATTAACAGTTCATTATTTATTTGAGACATTCAATATAACATCTCATTATCACATTTACTGGTGTCTAGAATTTATTCAGTTTTGCAATAGGGTTAGGGTTGGGTTAGAGTTAGAGTTAGTCAATAAAACCTTAACCCTAACCCTATTTTTGTAGCTTTATACATTATGAATAGATTATTATACAGACAAACCGTTTGACGCGTCGGTCATCATTAGTACCCCTTCTATATTCTATCTACTCTGCATCGCAGGTAAGATCCTGGCCAGGCTACTGCTGAACAGACTCACAGAGCACCTTGATCATGGCCTACTACCAGAAAGTCAGTGTGGCTTTAGAAAGGAGAGAGGCACCATCGACATGATCTTTGCTGCTAGGCAGTTGCAAGAAAAGTGTCTTGAGCAAAATGTCAAACTATACACCACCTTCGTAGACCTGACTAAGGCATTCGACACTGTCAGCAGGGAAGGCCTTTGGAAAATTATGGCCAAATTTGGATGTCCAGAGGTCTTCATTGAAATGGTGAGACATTTTCATGACGGCATGCTTGCCAGAGTTCAGGACCAGGGCAACTACTCCGAACCCTTTGCAGTCACGAATGGTGTGAAACAAGGATGCGTTTTAGCCCCCACTCTCTTCAGCCTCATGTTCTCCGCAATGTTGATGGATGCTTTCAAGGACAGTAATGTGGGAGTAGGTCTCTGTTACCGTATGGATGGGAAGTTATTCAACCTGAGGCGGCTTCAAACCAAATCCAAAGTCCAAATTGCGAACATTTGCGACCTCCTGTTTGCAGATGACTGCGCCCTCAATTCCAATACGGAGGCAGGCATGCAACAGAACATGGACCTGTTTTCTACAGCGTGCACTAACTTCGGACTCACCATCTCTACCAGCAAGACTGAAGTTCTGCATCAGCCAGCCCCTGGAGAAGATTACCTGGAACCATCTATCACTGTCAATGGCCAAAAGCTCAGAAATGTAGACAGGTTCACATACCTCGGCAGCACTCTCTCACAAGCAGTTCACATTGATGACGAGGTCAATACAAGGATTGCCAAAGCCAGTGTAGCTTTTGGCAGACTCCGCTCTAATGTCTGGGACAGGAGAGGAATCAGGCTTGCAACCAAACTAAGAGTCTACGCAGCGGTTGTTCTCCCCACCCTCCTCTATGCTTGCGAGACCTGGACTGTGTATAGCCGCCATGTTAAGAAACTGAACCACTTCCACATGAGCTCCCTGAGAAAACTATTGAAAATTAGATGGCAGAACAGGGTGCCGGACACAGAGGTACTCAAGCAGACTGGCATGACAAGCATCCACACCATGTTGTGCAAGGCACAACTCCGATGGGCTGGCCATGTCGTCCGCATGCCGACAGAACGCCTACCCAAGAAAATATTCTATGGAGAACTGCAGCAGGGCAAGAGATCTCATGGCGGTCAAAAAAAGAGGTACAAGGACACCCTCAAGGCCTCGCTAAAGAACCTATGCATTGATCCTAACAGCTGGGAGAGTGTCGCTGCTGATCGATCTGCTTGGCGCAGTCAAGTTAATGCCGGTGCGGCAGCCTTTGAGCACAAAAGACTGGTGGACGCAGCTGAGAAACGTGATCTGCGCAAATCCAGGAACAGCAGTTCTGCGATTCACAGTCAACAACCTGCATATCCATGTCCCCACTGCAACAGACTATTCCGGGCCCGGATCGGACTGATCAGCCATCTCCGGACCCACCCTCAATGAATCGATGACATTGAATGGTCTTCATCGACCTCGATGGACAAACACACACACACAGTTAGTGAAGATACATGAATGTGTCTCTGTGTATATGCTTGGAAATAAATTTACAAAACTGTATAAAAATAAATTATATTTATTTCCCCACAGGTATTGCATCATTTAATAATACATTGACTATCCACCTCATGATACCCATGCCAACTCTACCAAACTGATCACAATAACGCCAATGCAATTTGAACAGAATGAGCTCTATAACTAATTGTCTGAATAAGACTCCTTAACAACACTCATCATCCAGCATTATATTCCATGATTGACATTGAAAATATAATATAATATCATTATGATATGATATGATATGATATGATATGATATGATATGATATGATATGATATGATATAATATAATATAATATAATATAATATAATATAATATAATATAATATAATATAATATAATATAATCTACTATAATACAATACAATGTAATGTAATATAATATGATATGATATGACACGATACAATACGATACAATGCAATGCAATAAAATACAATACAATACAATACAATACAATACAATACAATACAATACAATACAATACAATGTAATGTAATGTAATATAATGTAATATAATATAATATAATATAATATAATATAATATAATATAATATAATATAATATAATATAATATAATATAATATAATATATTATATTATACTATAATATACTGTACTATGCTGTACTATACTATACTATACTATACTATACTATACTATACTATACTATACTATACTATACTATACTATACTATACTATACTATACTATACTATACTATACTACAATACAATACAATTTAATATTATATAAAATAACATAGCATAACATAACATAACATAACATAACATAATATAATATAATATAATATAATATAATATAATATAATATAATATAATATAATATAATATAATATAATATAATATAATATAATATAATATGTGATGAGAATTGATATAATATAATATAGTATAATATAATATAATATAATATAATATAATATAATATAATATAATATAATATAATATAATATTGTAATGTAACATTACGTAATATAATATAATATAACGTCACATAATATGACATACCATTTTCATTTTTATAGTACTTTCCTGAATATGGCATATATTTGCACTTGTTTACCCATATGTAGAAATCAGATCTGCAGACTACAAATTTGGAAAATACTGGAATAATGCAAACCAAAATTACAAGAGACATATTAAAAAGTAATATTTGACACGAGTACATTTTCTTCAAATCTTGCCAATATTTTAAAGAAAGGAAGATTAATAATATGATGCTATTTTTAACCTGTATAATTAATTATCACAAAAAATAAATAATACATGGTTTGATTACAATACATATACAAAATAATCCACTTGATAACAATCTCATTCAACAAGATCCATATGGGGGTTATCAACTGTAGATCACATCAAAATAATTAAATTATAACGCTATCTAAACAAATGTTTAGATATCTGTGTCTAAATGTTATGTATATATAGATATCAGATATCTGTGACAATTATTAAAATGATTACATTGTTAAGATTAGTACAGGATAAATGATAAATAGTATTGTTACGAGTCTATGCTCATAAAATAAATAACAGAAGAGAGTGTACAATTTAAAAAATAATTTATTTCGTTAGTATACAAAGTGAAAAATTAGAAGAAAGAACTTACGGTATCGCGAATTGAATACAAATATAATCCATGAATGAAAGACCCAAGTTCTAGTAATAGAAATTCCTGAGTGAAACCCAGTTCATGTCCTAAAGAGATCCACCATAGATGGCGACGAAATGTTTGTTATTGCCTACGAAATGTTGTTTGTCCTTCAATTTGACGAGGACCACTCTAGTCATCCGAAGGTTCTATTCTGCACATGCAAAAGTGACTGATAAGGCAAATCCTTGCACGAAATGTTCATTTGACAGGGAATGAGTGGGACATCTCCATAAGGTTTATGGCACTTGCTTCCAGGTTTGCATCTTCATCTAAGCAGGTCCAGAAAGTTGCACAGGCTCTGGCAATGCGAAGGTTGACCTTGTCATTAATAGTGACGCTCTGAGACAGTGTGCTGCCACGGTAGGTGAAGTGGTTGAGGTTTTGGCCGTTGACAGTGATGTTGTGCTCAAAATGGGCTGGCTAATACAGGACTTTAGTCTTCTTGTAATGATGTTGAGACCAAAGCTTGTGTAGGAACTGGAGATCTTATCAATGCTTCATTGCAGGTCGGCTTTTGAGCCAGCATGGAAGGCTCAGTCATCATCAAAAAAGAAATCCCTAGTGGCGTCTGTCATAACCTTGGTTTTTGATTGTTGCCTTCTGTGATTGAATAGTTTTCATCTGTACTGTACCTTATACAGACTCCAACCTCTCCGCCTCTGAAAGGATTAGTCAGCATGGCAGAGAACAATAAACTTAACAGTGTCTGTCCCAGAACACAGAACTGCTTGACGCCACTGGTTACTAGAAATTGCTCAGTATTAAAGTCCCTTGTCAAGTCGACGTAGATGGAGAAAAGGTCGACGAACTTCTCTTGACATTTCTTTTGTAGCTGCCTCACAGCAAATATCATGTGGATGGTCCCACCTTATTTTCGGAATCCACACTGGCTTTCTGGCAGTAGTCCCTGGTCAAGGTGCATAGTGGGGTGGTTCAGTAGGATTCTGGCGATTATCTTTCCAACAATTGAGAAATTATATACCCCAGTGGTTGTCAAAGGCCTTGGGGTTCCCTTTGCACTTATATAGGTGGATTATGGAGGTGTCTTTGAATTCTTAGTTCTGCTATTGCTGCCACATCAGTAAAATCAGTTGGTGGTGCCTTTCTATTAATGATGTGCCCCATTCATTGCAGACTTAAGCTGTGATGGAGTCTGAACCAGGTTCTGTGCCACTGGAGAGCGACATATCGCTTTCTGTCTCCAGCAAGGTTGGCGGTTTATCCAGTGCTTCGTTGATGGGTAATTTGGAGCGACGACTGATGGCTTCATCAATGATGGATGAAGGGTGATTCAAGAAGCTGTCAAAGTGTTCAGCTCTCGTTGAAGAATCTTCTCTTTGTCACTAATGAGTGTTCTTCCATGTGCACTGAGGAGGTTGGATGCTCCAGAGGATGTATTTCCATACACATCTTTCAGGGCATTGTTGAAAGTGGTTCAGCTTCCTGGCATGTCTTTAGTACACTGTTCATGTTGTGCATGTGTAAATGTGTAAAGTAGTATGGGGAGCACAACTGCCTTGTAGATCTTTAGTTTAGTCTGGATGCTGATGCCTCTTCTATTCCAGACGTTGCATACAATTTGCTGAAAGTTGCAATGATCTGGCTATACAAAAGTTCAATTGGTTGTCAATATTGCGGCTCTGTGCAGTTCACTATGTTGAGATTTTGGCTATTGACGGTGATGATGGGCTCCACATAGGGCATTTCAGGGGCCGGCTGATGCATTACTTTAGTCTTCTTGGTACCGATGGTGAGACCAAAGCTTGTGTAGGAGCTAAAGAACTTGTCAACGCTGCATTGAAAGTCAGCTTTTGAGCCAGCATGGTGGGAGGGGGGATGGCGTAGTCATCAGCAGAAACAATATCCCTGATAGTGTCTATCGTAACCTTGGTTGTTGCTTGAAACCTCCTGGGATTGAATTGTTTACCATCTGTATGGTGCTGTCTGGACTCCAACCTCTCCGTCTCTGAAAGCATTAGTCAGCATGGTGGATAACACTATACTTATCAGTGGCGGTGCCAGAACACACCACTGCTTGATGCCATTGATTACTGGAAATGGCTCAAATGTCTTTCCCTGATCTCGTGTCTGCATGCCATCGTGGAAATGCTGCACCATGGATATAAATTTTATCCGGCATCCATACATGCCCATTACCTTCGAGTAGCCTTCTCTGCTGAGAGTATCAAAGGCCTTTGTCACGTCAACATAAATGAAGAAAACAGCAAACACCATGTAGATGGTCACATGTCCTTTTCGGAATCCACACAGGCTTTCTGGGCAGTAGTCCCTGATCAAGGTGTGTAGTGAGGAGGTTGTCGGATTCTGGCAAGTATTTGTTTTACAATTGAGAGTAAGGATATACCCCCATGATTGTAGCAGACCTGGCAGTTCCCTTTGCATTTATAAAGGTGGATTATGGAAGTGTCTTTGAATTCCTGGGGGATTGTCTCTTGTTGCCACTTAAGTAAAAATACTTGGTGGAGCATTTCTATCAGGCTTGTTCCCCGTTCCTTGTAAGCTTTAGCTGGGATGGATTCTGGACCAGGCGCTTTGCCAGTGGAGAGCAGACATATCAATTTATGTTTCTCGAGCAAGGTTGAAGGGTCATCCAGTGGTTCGTTCATAGGTAATTGGGGAGACGACTGATCACTTCATTATTGATGAATGAAGGATGATTCAGGACGCTGTCAAAGTGTTGAGCCCATCATTGAAGTATCTTCTTTATAAGTAATCAGTGTGTTCCTGTCTGCGCTGAGAAGGGGGGATGATCCAGAGGATGTAGTTCCATGATATAGAGACACAGCTATGAGACACCTTCATACTTTCATTTTATTGTCCACACCTAATACAATTTCCTTATAACAAGTAAATGCCATCATTTTTCACAGCTAATATCTCCTGTAGTGTTGGAACCTGGTGATAACAGTAATATATCACAGTCAATTAGTGCACAAAATGTAGTGAACAAAAGATGTCAAAAAAGCCAAGCTTATTCTCGTGTAAACTAACTGCAAAATATGCATGCTAAGTACTTCACAAAATATGAACAATGCACAGCAGATATAAACTGCCCAGAACTATCTCACTGATTCTTGATAAAGGTCAAATCTATTCTAGAACAGAGAAATTTGATGTAGATGGTAAGGAAGGCGACTCATCGGATAACAAAATGTATGAACCAATCTTTGTAATCTGAACGATATTACTTGGTAAACTTATCCAATGACGTTGTACACATATTCATCCCATCTGTTGTTAAAACAATATGCATGGATAATGTAAGTTTAGAACACTAAGAAGGTCACCTTTCCATCATTTTAACACTGGCCAGCATATATTGTTGCTAAGTTGCTGTTATTTAGATAAGTTTGGTTTGCTACTGGTTTCCACCTGCATAGAATTAAATCAAAAGAAAATAGAGAATCATGCAAAGGAAAAAAGCTGAGGAGAAAAAAACGCAATGTTAAAACGGACATCCATTTCACATAACTCACCAAATACTCAAATGAAGTTGATGCGGATATATCTGTTCCTGTGAAATCTCCACAACGATTGGTGCATCTGACTCCCAAGGAAATCTTTGATGGTGTCCTGACTAGCAATATCACATTGGCAGGTGTGCTCCCATACATCTCGAGGCCTAAAAGAAAATAAAACCCCACACTTATTATATATAGGTCATTATAACTTAAATGTGTATAATTAGATGAAATCTATGTATTGAAACATTATATTATGAGTTGATGTGGATGTAAGACCATTAAAGAAGGCAACTATCATTACATATGGAAAATATACTAAGCATGTACGGAAACAATTGATAAACTGAATAAGTATGTGATATACTTTAATTAAACCACCATGAAATTTATAAGGCTTTTCTTGTTCATTGGAAGTCTGGATGAGATGCAATACCTGGTAAATCTAAAGGTGTTGAGTTAACTCCCATCTTCTTCTAATTATTAATGACTCTCAAATCGATAGGAATTTAATATTTGGAACACCTATGTCAGATTCAAGACTTGGAGGTATTTATGAAATAATGTATGGCACAGTGAATAATATTTGACAAGACTGAAAAAATGACACCTGTTGTTATGGTCTCACGTGATAGTTTCTCTCGGCACTTTTCATCTGACAATGACTTATTACATTAAAAATGAGAATACGTTTACACTGAAGATTGACATAACAACTGTTGTTTTTCTTTTTGTGGAAAGCATGCACGTGAGATTTTGACTGCGACAAAATCAGTTTAATTACGTATATAACTGGTGGCCTTCATATTCAACCAATACTGCCACCAACCCCTCCTTTTCTACATTCATCTTTGACAGAAAAGAGCTATTGTGAATATATTACTGCGACAAGGCAACTAAAATAATCAGTATGTGCCTTATGCATGAATACAGTTCACTAGTAGTGTAACAAATTAGCATACTTTCCATCACACCTCAACCATCATGATTTTTTAGAATTTTTACCTTTGTAGCAGGTATATATAAATACGTTTGCTAAATTAGCTGTTAATTTGCAGCCCGACTTATGTATTTGATATCCAATGCTGGACTACATGTGACAGGCAGTCACCAAATAAGTCAACCTGTTTTCAAGACTAACGCAACGTTACTCTAAACCACATTACTGATATAGCTTATGTGTGAATTTGTAAATGTTCCGCTTATGATAATTATGTTCATGCCTTCTACCTTAAAAATAAGGAAGTTGTCCAAATAGGAAACCATCCAGTGATACCTAATCAGTGGAGTTAAACTAATATATGCTTCAAATTGTTTGCAAAGTCAATATGAAAGCCAAGACTTCCTTAATTGATTATGGAATATTTGTATGGTGCCAATTTAATATTTTACACTGGATAATAAGCATCACATTTTGTATCTTTTTGAACCACTCAAATCAGATAGCATTCCATCATGTACATTCTCACTGTGTGGGTCATGTGCAACTAAATTGATTTAAGAACTGACCTTGCAATATATATAATTATATATTAAATCAGGGATCGCGCTGGGCTTCGCCAATGTCGCAAATTGCGATTTTTTTTTTCCCTTATTGGCGACAAAAATATCCCATCTGGCGATTTTTTGGGCGACAGACTTTTTGGTTATTTAATTTGTACATACAATCATGGATTTGGACTGAATAAATTAAATGGGAGAACGAAAGGAAGCCACAAACTTGACTAAGAAATGCATTGGAATTAATTTGTTACACAAACGATCATTTTTTGGTGACAGCTTTTTAAAAGCCAGGACCATCCCTGATTTATATACATACATATATATATAAAAATGTAAAAATTTTTAAAATGTTAAATTATATATATATATATATATATATATATATATATATATATATATATATATATATATATATATATATATATATATATATATATATATATAATTTAAGCCATTTACAATTGTGCTATGACCAAACGATATAGCCATAAGATGATTTTGAGGCATGTCCACATGAGCCAGCAATGTTTCACCATCCATTCCGATATGTTTCTGTAATATCTTAGTTTAATTTCTGTATGAGTAGGGTGAAGATTATTTTTTGCTTATTTACAATCCTTTGACAGATTATATCTGAAAACAGTAACATAGTGTAGAAGATCGGTCTTTGCATTTTAGTTGAAATTAAGTTTCTCTTTTAATAGCTGCAAGGTCATCGAACAGTAAGAACAAAATAATTGAAACAAAATGATTCTTGAATTGATTCTTTATTAGCAAGCAACATGAAACGAACACTGGATAATCAGCATCACAGTATCCTAATATCATCCACTATAATAGCAAAATGACGGAATAATGTTTTAACATTTTTGATTAAATCTTTCCAAGACCACATGAATGTCAAGGTGATAGGCAGAACATTTAAACTGTTGCATGCCTACTTCTTGCATATCAGGTTGGACAATTCTATATATAACATTTGATTTTTAGTTGGTAAGTCAACTTTTACAAAGTTTTTACTAAGGTTTAACGTTTAATATTTCTCAATATGTTTGACGTATGTATCATGGTCAACAAGTATTGGCTGCCTGACTTAGCCTTAGGTAAGGGACTGGCACAGTCTATCATTATCCTGTGAATGGGTTAATTAAATGCAGGAATAGGATGCACATGAGCCTTACGTGTATTCTGATTGGGTTTTCATACCATTTGAGATATGAGACAAGATGTACAGTCTTTAAAAGTACCTGTTTAAATTTTGGGCAATAAAAATGATTCATAATTATGAGATATGTCTTACTGGTCCCTATCTGACTTGTCAAGGAAGTTTAATGTGTGAGATAAAGAAATTAATGTTGATGTTACTTCCGAACACCAAAAATGTGATAGTTCACTGACTACTATTCATCAGCGGGGACCTTAGATGAACATCTCGTTCCCCACAATGACCCCATATTTTCACAAACTACCAAGTCGACATGTGAGACTTCTGCTCGACTAATAGTCATCTGAAACGAACATTTCGACATATTGTTCCTGTTCAACAATGAGTGACTCTCTTTTGTTACCATACTTAGAAAAGAAGATCCAGTGCCCGTGAAAATTCCAATTCGGTTATGCTTGGAAGAATATCCACTAAGCGATCAATAACCTTTTGACATCAGTGATTATTCTATTCATAAGTATTCAAACAGGAAACACAGTGGGGTTTGTTTGACCCAACAATTGCATTGTTTTCAATAAAAGATTGTGACATTGACCTCCAAGAAATAATAGCATTTGAAATAGCTCTTTTTAAAACATGTTCCTTCTTTGTCAACATGCAGCAATTGGAAGTGCCTTTAGTTTTACAGTAACAATAGGTGGGAAGAAATGACGCGTTCTGAACAGTCATTTTCGTTTGACCTTTAAACCTTATGCCATATTGAGGTTTGAGTGACAGATGATTTTGTACCGACAAAACTTCTGAGAGGACGGTTAATTGAAATATGAAATTTTTCCAAGGAATAACAATCAGTTGTGCGAGTAGCATTTACCACTGTTTGCAAAGCAAAATATGTCTTGACAGCACCGCGGATTCAATTATTTGACTGAAACTTTATTTAATATGAGCTGTCTGAGGACATCATAATTTTTACAACCTTCTTGTCAGAGCACCACCTATCAAATATCTGTTCATTTTTCCTTGCAAATTTGAAATATGTTTGTCTAGTTTCTTTAACCATTATATATATGCTTTAGGTTCCAACTCATAACCCTTCAAACTCCATTCTTTAACCAAACCATAATCGTCACTTTGTTGTACGATAGTGAAGTGTAGACTTCACGAGCTTTGCCCAAGAGTACAATTGGAACAATGAAGTGCAATGCTATATTGGCTATTTCGAATTATCTTACAAAGTGCGTAAAGCAGTTACTTACTTCTTGTCAGCAAATGGGGGTAATAGTCTAATATGTTTTTTAAAACGAGAACATGAATGTTTGTGTTATGAGCATGGGGATGCTCTGCCCCTCAGATTCTATTCATGTAATATATATATAGCATTTCCTTTTTCCCCTCTGCATCTTTAGTATTCCCTCCTCTATCTCCGCATCTGCAGAGAGAATAAATAAAAACTGAATAAAAATTGACTTTGCATTTGTTTCTAGTCTACATATGTCCACATATATATTTCCCTCTCCTCCCCTTCATCCTCCTCTTTCCTGCACCTTTCCTCTTTTGAAATTTGCATATCCATTATTCGTCTTGAATGTTAAGTTTTTTTTATACAAATTCCATCTGATTTTATAACTGTAATTCCTTTAACTTTATATTAAGATGAGAGAAAAATGTACTAATCAAACCCAAAGCACTATAACCAAAAACTTCTTTTCCCACCAAACACTGTATCAATATATTCTTTATCTATTGATTTGTGAAGATGTTTTCGCTTCTGAAAAATTATAATATCGGTTACGCTCATGCAACTCGTACTTTATCGTAGACTCTATCCCTTCCTTAGTTGGTCTTGAAAAACTAAATCAGATGACATTGTAAATTCTTGCTACCAATAAAAATGTCACTAATGTGTTAAAAGTCTTTACCAGCCATTGGAAATTACAAACAGTTTAATTTTAAATCTTAAAGACAATTTGTAATATCTCTGAAATATTGTAAAGAATCTCAGATCCCGGACAAACCGCCAGTGTCTGATATGACTCTATGTATGTAGTTAAGTAACATAAATAAGTGAAAGCAAGTAAGTCAGTTAAAAGGTCAGTCTTTAAGTTTTAGGGCTGAGTCTAAACTTCCTCAATGATTTGGTACAGGTCCATAGTTTTCTGTATCCATTGCAATTTTAATTGCGAATATTTAACTTTGTATCCATTCTCTTTTTTAAATTGACCTGTGTGTTGGGGAGCCTTCTGCATTTGTGAAATCCTTTGCATAGCAGAATATTCTGCTGTCGATTGTAGGCATCTGATTGTCAGAGAAATAGTAACTATAGTTAGACATATCTAACTCATTTAAGTGGCCTAATATACCTATAAATCTTTGGCTGTTTGGTACATTTCAGATGAAGATATACTTCTTTATGATTTTCATCCTCCAAGGACTGTCGTCGATGACAATGTCAGGTAAGCCGGAGCCCTTCACTTTGATTGGTTTTGTCTTTGCATGTTTGCATGCTGCATTGAAGCATATATTTATCTATCTAAATATATATATAGTGGAACCCCGCTATAACGCGATGATCGGGGTCCATAAAATCGGATCGCGTTAAAAGCGGGGTCGCGTTAATGCGGGGTTTTACAATATTTAACTTTTTTTCCGAGAACATATACGTGTATACATGTACAATGATCAAAAGTCGGCTTATCATCAGATGAATATTAACTGGAATGCATTAATTAAGATATATTCAAAGTAATCGATGGCTAATATATTTATAGGTTATTACTGTGCATTAAAAACATTTACTAATTTTTATTTGTTTGAACGATAATACAGATTGACCGATAATACCAGACTATCGCTATATCATGAAAAGTGTATCAACATCGTATGCTACTGTGCCGTCGTGGCATGCAGTTCATCCATAACGGATGTAATTTCATTGAAAATCGTACAGATTTAAAATATTCAATAATTTTGTAATAGTCTGAATTCGTCGTGTAAAATATAGGATGAACAAAATATTGAAACCATTTACTTGCCGTCTGATATCGTACGGTCATTGCATGCAGCTATTCCCGGGTCTACATACGGTGTCTGTACAAATTTCATGCCGCTAAAATTTTATCATATGCGACAACTGCAAGAATAATTAACAATCAACGCATGATTTCAGCGTGCAAATAACTTTTATTTCAGATGTTGTGAACATCAAAGAAACATGTGAAAACGGCTAAATTAATCGTTGCGCAAAGTGCAAAGTCAGTGTGGTTCCAAGTTTAAATTTCATCATTTCTTGAAAAATATATCCAATGACGTTTGCTTCTTTGCTCTAGGGCATACAGTTTCTCTTCAGCAGAAAACGACTTGCGTTTTTGAACTTGCTTTTCCATAATAGTAAAATATTTTTTATATAAGCAAACAACGTACACAGATAAAGCTCGATAACTAAGTAATGAAGGCCTGCAATGGTTACGAATCACTTTTTATATAAAACAAAATTAAGCTGAACGGATGTACAATTTCATACCCTTTTAATTTACAGATAATAAAGTGGATATTATTTACTTTCAACTGTTTGTTGTTTGATCACACCGCCAAGCACAGCATACATGTTGGCGGCTTTCGTCCTTTGATGTTTATTAAATTGTGCGACTCTTGTATCAACCACAGATTTGTCTGCTGCTTGGCTGTGATTGCAGTTAAATAAGAAGCCCATGTCGGCTATTGTTTGAGCAACGACTGTATACAGAATTCATGGAAGACAATCACAAAGACGATTTACTGGCTTTACTCCTGGGTCCGTAATAAGTAACACTTCCGATAATGTTTACTTCGGCTTAACAATTCAAAAACCTAATGAAACCAGTTTCCTCTTCTAGAGTAGAATACGGAGCTTCACCACAACCTGTTCAAACTGATAAATTTCAGAAGCCAAGCGTTGTACACACTATTTCTCGTACGTGATATATATCGTATTATTTTAGAATTCATACACAATCACTTTTCCAAAATCACTTAAAGAACCTGAATAAATTGTTAAGTTCCGATCGTTTATTATTAAAAGTCATACGCGAATTCTTCCACCAAATTATAATAAACGTTTTACACACTATTTCTCGTACGTTAAACAAATATTTTCACGGTCCGATAAAAATACACGTAAATGAATTTCAGATTTCAGGAACCATGCCACGATCATATTATTTTAAAAGTCACAACTAATCTCATGCCCAAATTGAAGTTAATTTCTTGTTTTGTTTTTTTTTTTTTTACTTTTCTCCAAATTTTTTTTCTCCATGTGTGAATGAATATACATATACGAAATTTCGGGAGCCATGCTACGACCGCGTTATATCCGAATTCGCGTTATGGCGGGGCGAGTTATAGCGGGGTTCCACTGTATATACATATATATATATATATATATATATATATATATATATATATATATATATATATATATATATATATATATATATATATATATATATATATAGGGGATAAAAAAACAACACAAACGCCGATAAACTTGTGCGACTAGTTTCGCATTTATGCTTCTTCAGGCACAAACTTTATTTGAAAGAAACTGATGACGTCTATAAAGTTATAAACAATTACGTCATTAACATAACGTCATGCTTTTGAAAGAAGCGGATGACGTCTATATGTCAATAATTACGTAATTGACATGACATCATAATTTATATTCTTTATTATACAAATATCATATGTACAACTGGATCAGAATGATGCATGAGTCTCTAATGAAAACTGAGAGTGAGATTATAATGTAGAGACTAACAGTAATACATATAACTATATATTTTATTTAATGCCTTAGTATTAAGGCCATTGGGATAAACAGTATCTAACCGATTAATCCAATAACTTTCTTTAATGAGTCTGTTCATTTCTCCGTGCACAATATCGATTGGCATAAAAGAAAAATCCCTTAAAGAGTGATTATTTGTATTAAAAAGCATTGAAACATTAGAGGAGAATTGAGGATCCATATAATTTTTTATATGAAAGCGGTGATTATTCATTCTCTTAGAAACTTGTTGAAGTGTTTGTCCAACATATTGCATGTTACATTTTTTACAGGTTATCAAATAAATTACATCAGTTGATATACAATCAGTGTTATAACGTAGAGAAAACATTTCTTTAGTATTGGAGCTACTAAAATAGGTACTTTCTGTAATATTTGCACATTGAGAGCACCTACGTCTGTTGCATTTAGATGACGAAAAACATCTTTGAAAATTTTTTGTCGGTTTAGTTCTGATCAAAAGATCTTGTAAATTCCTAGGTCTTCTATAAGCAAGAATTGGCTTGCTCTTGTAAAGTGTTTTGACGCTGTTTTTTTCTGATAAGTTAAGGAGAGTCCAATATTTATTAATTATAAGGCCTATATTTGGCAAAGATGGATTATATTGTATTAAGAAAGGAATTATATTTTTATCTTTCGTACATTCTGCTGTATTTAAAGCATCATTTTGGGTAAGAATACAGACTTTACTTACAGCAGACTCTATTACATGTATAGGATAATTTCTTTTTATGAAATATGTTTTTAATTCATTTAAAGAATGTTTTAATTGATGATCGTCTGAAATGATACGTCGATATCTTTTCGCCTGACTATAAGGTATGCCGTTTTTACATGACCTAGGATGACAAGACGAATATTCCACATATTGGTGGATATTAGTTTCTTTTACGTGAACATTTGTAGAGATAGTATTATCAGGATTTTTCATCACATTTACATCTAGAAAGGATACATGCGTAGTGGATGCAGTGTAAGTAAATTTAATTGTGGGGTGAAAATTATTTAGGCTATTAATAAATTTGTGTAGATCTTCTTCTGAGTGGTTCCAGATCATAAATATATCATCTAAAAATCTTAGCCAAACAGTGGGCTTAAAATTCTCGTTTTCAAGAAAATCTTTTTCTAATTTACCCATGAAAAGGGAAGCATATGAAGGAGCCATAGGACTACCCATTGCCGTACCCATTATTTGAATGTAATTAGTACCATTAAATTGGAAATTATTATTTTCCAAGATAAGAGTTATTATTTTACAAATATCTTCACTCGATAGTCTGTTATTATTAAGAGTGTTGTCAAGAAAATATTTACACGCCTTAATACCATCTGCATGCGGTATGTTTGTATACAATGATGTAACATCTAAAGATACAAGGAGGGAATTATGAGATAGTTGTGGAATAGACTTCAACTTTTTTATGAAATTAGTAGTATCTTTAATATATGAAGGAAGCGATTTCATTAAAGGCTGCAAAATACTATCTATAAATTTGGATAAGTTCTCTGTATATGAATTACAACCTGATATAATTGGTCGTCCTGGATAATTTAAAGGTAATGTATGATCAGGAAATTTATGAGTTTTGGGCAATATGTAGAACTGAGGTGTACGTATTTTGAGAGGAAAAGTATCAAATTTTTCATATACGGAACTATTATTCTTAGATATTTCATCAATGCATGTGGAAATTTTAGATTTAATTTCTAATGAAGGGTCTTTATCGACTTTTTGATAGTACTTTTCATCATTTAATTGACGTTCAACTTCTTTAACATAGTCTTCCTGATTCATAATAATAATATTATTTGATTTATCAGCCTTTTTAATAACAATACTCTCGTCATTAATTAAATTATGTAAAGACTCCATTTCTTTCTTAGAAATATTACTATAACCTCTCTTATGAGGAATGTTGTGTAATATTTCTTGTGTGATAGCTTCAATGTAAAAATCTAAATGGGAGTCACGTCCACTCGGTGGTGTAAATGATGATTTGTTTTTATTGAAATAACCCATATTTTTTTTAACAATAAAAATATTGTAACAATATATATATATTGTTACGACCGTTTGCTAAGGTTCTTTCAGTCATAACATATTCTGGGTTCGTCTGGTACTGGCTTGAGGTGAAATAAATGTAACAAATTTATTGGGGTGTTTGCATTGATATTTCTGTACAATAAAAGACTAGAATGACAGAAGAGCTTATAGAGGAGAATGAAGAACTGTGTACTATTTATGACAAGTAAATACAAAATAAATTATGTTTTACTTTTTATTGTGTTCTCTCTCTTATTTGCTTTTATGAAATATTCACAATATCACAAGTACATTGACATACACAATTGTAATTATACTTTATGACTATACATTTAATATATCCAAGAATGTGGCTTGTTTAATACACAAGTTTGTAGCCATCTTTTAAGAAAACAAACATCAATTTCAGAATCAAGGTTTTATGAACTAGATTTTATAAAATAAAGATTTTATAAAATAAAGTTAATGTTTTTATAACATCAAAGATTAATCTTATTGGAGACAGGTATTAACCCTAATTACCTAAACTATATAAATAAATTGTAAAAATCATATCCGAAATTTGTGTAAAATCAAAATCTGGACAAATCCGAATTTTGGGGCTAATCCGAAATTTGGAAGAAATCAAAATCTGGACAAATCCGAATTTTGGGGCTAATCCGAAATTTGGAAGAAATCAAAATCTGGTCAAATCCGAATTTTGGGGCTAATCCGAAATTTGGAAGAAATCAAAATCTGGACAAATCCGAATTTTGTCATTTCAATAATACATCACTTTTGTTGAGGGATTTTACCTATAAAAAATTATTCATGACTGAGGAAATTTAGAACAGTTCGATTTCAATGCAATCAGTCTCAATCTCTATCTAACCCCTTTTTCTTTTTTTTTGGGGGGGGGGGGGGGCACCAGACAGATGCCCCCTCTCCCTATTGAAAAAACTAAAAAAAAGGTTTTATGTGTATGTGTGTTCCCCCGATATGTAGTTTGGTATGTTTTTTATGAATTTCCATTTAATTTAAACTAACCTTAATTTTTTCCCATCGGGATTATATAATAATAGGAAGATATTTTTATCCTTAGTGTTTCTCTATGACTATAGGAATAATAGCTTAATAAAATTATTAGAAGTGCCAAGGAAATTAAGATCAATAAAAGATTTACTATTCAAATACAGAGATGTAAAGGAATTTTGGGACACTGATACAAAATGCACATACAGATGGCTAGCACAAAACACAATAAATAAGGACAAAAATAAGGTAGAACAAAAACACATGAATATTAACTGGGATAGGGCATGGGGAAATTGGGTCAAACTCAGATCCATTAAAATCAAAAGTACCTTGTTCAAATACATGCATGATGCATGGTTGACAGGGGAAATAGCAGTGCGACGGCGTATGATCGCAGTGTCGCCAAAATGTCCACTATGCAAAAATTTCTCTTACAAAAAAACATATTATAACGGAATGTCTTATAACTCAAATTGATAGAAACAAAATTGTCACTAATATTTAAAAAAAACAATTATATGACAACATACAACTCTTATATCTAGATGGAAAATTTACAAAGACAATTTTAGAAGAAATATCAGCTTTTATTATTAAGTATATGATAGCATGCGGTCCAATTAAAAACTATGGGGAAAACCCCTTTTTCTCTATGTCTCTCTCGTCTGCTTGCTTGCTTAATGCGTCTGCGAACGAACGAACTGAGATTTTTATAGTTATAACCGTCCCTAGGGACATTTGTACAACTTTTATAGCTACCATATCGGTAGCCATTTAGGTGGGAGGGGATGTTACTCCCTCCCTTAAAAGTGCTTAAATGCACTATAAATTTAGGCGTTCCCCTGAATTACTAAAAAGTAACTATCAGGGGAAATGAAGGCCTATATTGGGGTGGGTGGGAATAGTACCCACACACACCCACCCCTATCTCTATCAACCAATCGAAAAAAGGTAGCGAGGGGAAATTTTTCCTCATTTCGCTAGTAATTTGGTGAGTCGGAAATGGCAAAGGCGGAAAAAGTCCAGGTCCAGGAGGGCGTTGACACAGCAGCACACACCAGAGCACGCCAACAGCAAGACAGCACAGCAAAGGACGCAGCCCACACCTGAAACAACAAGGTCATACTAAAGGTCAAATTCAGTCCAGTTATACTAATGGACAAATTAACATCCAATAATGTGTTAGCCACCTGTGCAATTATTCAAATATTTAAGTTGAAGAATTATTATTTAAAGTCCTATCATTCAAATAAAACTAGTACATAAGCGTACATATAATAAGTCCCTAACAAATTTAGAAAATTAAAATGTCTAAGCGACATATAATAGTGTAGTCAATGATAGGTAATTTTGGTCTTGAATTTTGTTGGAGGCGGTACCAATAAGGTCAAATTAGCTTTTTAGGGCCACAGAAAGTTGTTCAAAGAGGGGTACTCGTAACCAAATGAGTCCCCTATTATTCAGGCGAATGAAAAGATAAATGGCAAATATCTTTTCGTTGTACTGCTTTATCCGAGTAGTCCGATGGTGATGACTCATCCGTAGACAGCAGTATTTCCATCAATATACTGGTTATCCAAGGTAGGGTTTCGCTGACTTGGTGATATCATCCTACGGCAACCTGCGGGATACTCAATATTTTGACATCACCAGTCAGCGCGCCTCAGGTCCGCCATATTACTTAAATTCCCATGGCTGGTTGTAATATGGTTCCAGTAAACTGATGCAGGTGCAGCCAACTTCAAAATCCTTCATTTGTCTTCTTCACATAGTTAAGTGGGCTATCCAGTTTCCCCATATCTTCAATCTCTGCCACTTGTTAAAGGGACTTATAAAAAATCCAAAATGGTTCCGCTGCATAGTCCACCGCTGTATATGTTGATGTTTCTCTCTGTAGTTGTGAAGTAAAAACGTCTCAGTTCGTCCTTAGCTGAGAAAGCCCGGGAAACATGCTCTCGCAATCCACCTTGACGTCATCAGTTCGCCAGCTCCAGATAAGCCGTCCTACTCGTTAGTTAGTTAATGAGATTTTTATAGATGTAACCGCCCACTTTGGGGCATTTGTACATCTTTTATAGCCACCCTGACGGTGGCCATTTTAGGTCCTTTGGGGGGGGGGGGGGTCGCTACTCCCCCCCCCTCAGGATTTACAGTGCTTAATCGCACTATAGTTTAAATAGGGCGTTCTCCCGAATTACTAAAAAGTAACTATCGGGAGAAATGAAGGCCCTTTGGGGTGGGTAGGAATAGTACCTACACACACCCACCCCTATCATCCAATCGAGCTGTAAGTAAGGTAGCGAGGGGAAATGTTTCCTCATTTCGCTAGTAATTTGGTGAGCGGATACGGCAAAGGCGGAAAGGGTCCAGGTCCAGGAGGCGCGGGCGACACAGCAGCACACACAGGCCACGCAAAGAGACAGACAGCAAGGCGACGAACGCAGCATACACCTGAAACGAAAGAGCCCTACTTATTTCAAATTTAGTCCAGTTTTACTAATGGACAGACCTAACTTCCAATAATGTGTTAGCCACCTGTGCAATTATTCAAATATTAAAGTTGAGGAATTGTTATTTAACATCCTATTGTTCTAAAAATCTAGTACATAAGTGTACATAAATTAAGTCCCTAACAAATTTAGAAAATTAAAATGTCTAAACGACATATAGTAGTGTAGTCAATGGTAGTTTGTTTTTAGTAATGAATTTTGCTGGAGGTACCAAAAATAAGTCATATCAGCTTTTTAGGGCCACGGAATAGTTATTCAAAGAGGGGTACTCGTAACCAAACGAGTCCCCTATTGTTCAGGCAAGTGAAATGGCAATGTGAAGTCACATCTTGCTCCGCAGGCACTTCTTCGGGTGTAGTAGGTGGTGGTCACAGAGTTACTCATGTGACCTCCTATCCCTGCCTTTGTTATATCTTCTACTTTGCTGTCCTCTTGGTTGTGGAAACGTTTTCGACTTCGCATGGGTCCCCTTCACGTGCTTTGGCAGCCATCTTGGTTTTCCATGAAAAGGCATTTCTAGGTCAGCAACGTATCGATTATACAGCATTATATCTTCTAGTGGCTGGATATTTGAAGACTAATTGGTAGTGGAGCTTTACTCTACACTACCGCTTCTACTACTCATATGGGTGCGTTTCTCTGTTAGCACTCCTAATTGGTAGCTTTATCCATGCTATTATGCATTCACGCATTTACACCAGGTAGTCCTGCCGTCCCGGTCCTGCCTGCTCCGTGTTCACCGCCTGAATGAATGTGAATGAATCTCCAATGCGTCCTACTCGGCTGACTGACCTGGTTGTTTTATAGCTGCAGCCGTCTACTAGAGACATATGTGCAGCTTTTATAGACACCATATCGGTGTCCATTTAGTTCCTTCGGGGAGGGGAAGGATGCACTCCCTCCCCTTAGGGTTTGAGTGCTTAATTGCACCACATTTCAGTCTTTGTTAGGCGTTCCCCTGAATTACTAAAAAGTAACTATCAAGGGAAATGGTAGCCTATAGGGTGGATAGGACTGGCACTACACACATCCACCCCCAGTCAAGTTCCAATCGATGTATTATTAAAGGTAGCAAGGAGAATTTTCTCACTTCGCTAGTAATGTCATGTCCGGAAGCGGCAAAGGCGGAAAGGTCCAGTTCAGGAAGCTCCAAGCTCCAAGGTACTGCAATCGTCGTCCAGCACGAAGAGGGGGCGAACGCACACCCGGACCCCAATACGAAGAAACAAGAGGCACACCTTAGGTGCTTGGCTACTTTACAACCTCATAGGACATGTATCAGAGTGTATGTGCTATATAGTTGTGTTTTGCATTGTTTTGGTGTTATTTATTGTGTAACATTTATTTGCAACATTGTGTTGCGGGAGCCTGATAGTCCTGGATTAAGACTACCTTATATTAACTAAGAGGGGCAGAAGTGTGTGTACGTATATGTGTGCTGTCCATGAGGCTGCATTCCCTTTGACTCTATTCAATTATCCAGTTGTACTAGTGGAAATTCCTACTCGCCAATAATGTGTTAGCCACCTATGCAATTATGTCAAAACTATATAAGTTACTGAATTTTCCAAAAACTTAACACTATATCAGTAAGTAAGTACCGAATGTACTATATGAGTCGCCACCATCCTCCTTCGGCCGGTGAAAAGCCCTTCTTTCGAGGGTAATTCACCCTATGAAAAAACAAAAAACCTATACTATGTCAAAGTGACTGCATCAGTTGTTCACGGTGGATTGTTCAAAGTTGTTAATTTGGTAAGGTGTGCTCCGAAAGGATCAATTCAATATTGATGTTGGTTAATCAAATGGAATTCTCGTACCAATCGAGATTATGAGAATTCATCTTGTAATAACATATAACAAGAAGACGATACATAGTACAGAATGAGAAAGAGAAAAGGTTCAACATCAGCTTCCCTGAGAAATTAATTGAGTGGATACATACAGATGTGTACTAGGCTGTACACATATATTTCTCCAGTCCAGGCTTGGAATACCCGTATCTCCACTGTTCCACTGATCTTCACCAAATCCCAAAGAATACAAAAAAGGGGGGAATAGATATATCACATTGACAGTACAATTACAACAATGACATTAACAACACGAGTACAACAACACAAACCTTAACAACACGAGTACAACAACACAAAAAAAAAATATATTAACAATGTTAGTAAGCTATAAAAACACAAGGTCAGTAAAAACAGTAAATAACAGTATCTTTAGTATAACATAGTTGTATTAGTAAAAAATTCAATACAATATTAGTGAACAATAACAATAACAATATTAATCATAACATATTAACAAAATTACCATCAATACAACTATACTAAGATTAGCATCAATACAAACTATACTAAGATTAAGAGAACAAGAACATAACAAGAATAAAAAAGCCCTGAAAAGGACTGTTGTATAATCCTATGAATCTGTAGTCCGTCCTCCACGTTTCCATTGTCTTCAAGGATAGCGCCATGAACTCCATTGATATTCCTAAGCTGTCCACACTTTGTGTAAAGTTCTATTATACTTTTGAATATCAAGTGCCAATGACTTTGCTCCAACAGGAAAGTGGTAAGTAAAGGTGTTAGTAATTGTTTCCAGACTACAGTTCAATTTAATAATTTAATTAATATTCTATAACAATTCAAGCAATGATCTCTGTAGAGCGTTGCATCAAGTGAGTGTAGATCCGTGAGAGACGTTTAAGCTCATAATGAACTCAATATCTACACCCACCCAAACCGCGCACCAATCAGAGTCATAGGCCAGTTTGAAGTCCTTAGTTGATTATAGCGATGATCTCTGCAGAGCACCATAATGAGCAGATATAGACTCGTGAGTAACGTATCAGTTCATTATGAACTAAGTATCTATACCCTCCCATATCATGCATCAATCAGAGTCACAGGCCATTGAGAATTGTTTTAATTGTATGTTTTATTTAATAATTAGTTTATAGCTAACCAAACCCTACGTAGCGATGATCTCTGTAGAGCACCATAGTGAGCAGATATAGACTCGTGAGTAACGTATCAGTTCATTATGAACTAAATATCTATACCCACCCATATGATGCATCAATCAGAGTCACAGGCCATTAAAAATTTCTTTTAATTGTATATCCTATTTTATAATTAATTTTAATTGAAGAACTTTAATGTATGTTGAGTCATTATTATATTTTATGCATTAGATTTGAGTTTGTAATAAAATCCATAATATAAGTAGCAGCCATTTGCATATTAGGCTGATTTAGATCAAGAAGTTTTGGATATAATTTAGTTGATTTACTTATTTTCAATTTATTTTTAAGGATATTTCTATATGTTATGTTTTTAAGGCATTTATTAAAGATATGATCTAAATCTTCCACTTGATTACACATAAAACAGTTAATATTATGTGGAAATGGTCCTAAATATTTTCCAAAACTGTTAGCCAGTTTCGTTTTTCCTACCATTATCCTTATCATTTTAATTTGCTGAGTTCTTGTTTTACCTAGAAGAGTAATTTTTCTTTTGACTGTTTTCATGGTGTTATAAAGTACTCTCCCTTTGGGGGATATATTCCAATTGTGTTGCCACATACTATTTATCATGTCAGAAATAAATTTGTATATCTCTGTATGACTGTACTGTATTCGTTCATAAGACAATTCATTTAGTTTTTCTTTTGCTATTTGGTCTGCCAAATCATTACCTTTTATACCTATATGTGAGGGAACCCATAGGAAGTCTATTTCAATATCTTGGGTACTAAGTTTACTTATTTGAAATTGTAATAAATATAGAAAAAATTTTCTGCTGTTAGAGTTGTTTGTGCTAATAGATTTTAGAACACTTAATGAATCACTAACAATTAGAAATTTTTTGTAGTTTAAGTTTGAGTGTTGTATCCATTTTAATGCCTGGAGTATAGCCCAGAACTCCGCAGTATATATGGAGCAGTAATCTGGTAGTCGCATTCCTTGTTTAATGGTAAATTCGGGAATAACCCATGATGCTGCTGTTCTTGCAGGGTCTAGTTTTTTGGATCCATCAGTGTATATTTTGACATAATTTTTGTATTGAGTATTTAACTTTTCGTTGACAATCATTTTAAGATAGTGGGAGTCCTGTATTTTATTTCCTTTGTCTTGTAAAGTGTTATCTACTTTTATTGTTTTTAATCTCCATGGAATTATAATGGGATTTTTTGTTTTCTGTACATTAAATATATCGGTAGGTAAGTTCGTTTTTAGACGAAAAATTTGCTTGCCAAATGATGTAGAGTATTTGCCCCGTTTAATAAGTGGTTTAGTACACTTTTTAATTGCCTTTAGGGTAGGGTGCTCATCGTTTTGAGTTGACAGTCTAGCAACATATCTTAACATGATTTCCTGTCTTCTAAGATGCAGTGATGGTTCACCAGTAAGTATTTGTAATTCTTCTGTGGAGGTAGATGGTAGTGCTTTAGTTGCAAGGAGAAGGGCTTTACGTTGTATTGAGGTGATTTTATTTAGTAGAGCTGGCGATGCTGTGGCATAAATATGACACCCATAATCGATCTTGGAGCGTATCAAAGATCTATACAGGGTCATGATTGTATTTTGACAAGCACCCCAATGTGTGCCTTGTATGCTTCTAATTAGATTTAGATCAAGGTTACATCTACTAATTAAGTCATTAATATGATATTTCCATTTCATATTCTGATCAAAATACATCCCTAAGAATTTAACTACTTTGACAAAAACTATATTTTGATTTTGAAGAGTAAGTTTAGGATAAATTTTATTATAGTTAAAGGGAGAGAATACAACTGCTACTGTTTTTGTATGGGAAAATTTAAATCCCCATTTATCAGCCCAACTGCCAATATTATCTAAAGTTTGTTGTATCTCAGCAATATGTTTTTGATTATTGGGATTTCCAGCACGCCATAGTGCACTATCATCCGCAAATTGAGACAAATCAATATTGGGGGTAGCTAGATTTGTATCAAGGTCATTAATCATAATATTAAATAAAGTTGGGCTGAGTACGCTCCCTTGGGGTGTACCATTATCTAAGTCATACTTTTCAGAGTATGTTGTCCCTATTCTAGTTATAATTTTACGTTCACTTAGGAAATCTTTAATAAAATTAAATATGTTACCAGTTATACCATACTTATTTAGTTTAATTAGTAGACCATTAGTCCATACTAAGTCAAAAGCTTTTTCCATATCTAAGAATACAGCAATAAGATTTCTATTTTTTTTTTGATGATTATTAAAAGCTAATTTAATTGCTGTTTCTAATTTAATGAGTTGATCTATAGTAGATCTGTTATTTCTAAAGCCACATTGATTTTTAGATATGAAATTATTAATTTCCAAGTGATATTTAAGTCTGTTATTGATTATTATTTCCATAATTTTACAGATGTTATTGGTAAGAGAGATAGGACGATATGAATTTACATCATTCCTATCTTTTGTTTGTTTTAGTATTGGTATTACTACGGCTGTTTTCCATTTAATGGGTAGTTTTCCAGTGTCCCAAATTTGATTATACATATTAATTATTATTTCAACAAAATTACGTGGTAACTTCTTATATATTGTATATCCTATGGTATCTTCTCCAGGTGATGTGTCTTTTTTAGTTTTAAGAGCTTGATACCATTCATTAATTGTAATTTTATCATTTAAATAAGACTTTTTATTTCCCATATCTGAGTATGTATTTTTATTATTTATTTCAATTTTGGATCTATGGTTCTGAAATTCCCTAGTATGATTTTTATTACTGCTCATAGCTTGAAAGTGCTTTGCCAATGAGTCAGCTTGCTCTTTGTAATTATTAGTATTATTGATTTTGGGGATATTATTTGTATGTTTACCCCTTATTATTCTAATTTTGTCCCAAACTTGTTTTGAATTAGTTTTATAGTCTAGGGTACTGCAGTATTGTTTCCAAGTATCTTGCTTAGCTTTTTTAATAGCATTTTTAAGTTCAGTTTCAATTTTTTGATATTCTCTTAAATGTTGCGTATTATTAGTACGTTTAAATTTATTAAGTGCTTTTCTTTTATTTTTCCTCATTTCACTAATTTCATTATTCCACCAAGGAACTCTAGTTTAGTAGGATTACCTTTTGTTTTAGGCATTGAGGCATTAGCTGCCCTTGTTATAGCATTAATTATATTATCATAGTATTGATCTATATTTTCATTTTTAATGTCCTCAAGTATTTCATTTTCAATATGATTTTGGAATTTAGTCCAGTCCGCTTTTTTGTAATTCCATTTTGGAATTTTACTACTATTTTCCAGTTGGGCAGAGTTTTGTAATTTAGTTATTATGAGAAAGTGGTCACTGCCCATACTGTCTTCCTGTTCTACACTCCATGTTGCTAATTGAGCGAGTTTGGGAGTGCAAAGTGTTAAATCTATGGCTGATAAGGTGCCATTTGTCGAATTTAATCTTGTTTTGGTGCCATCATTAAGCATTACCAGTTTTGTTTTATTAATCCAATTTTGAACAATTTTACCTCTATGATTAGTTACTTCACTACCCCATATTACATTGTGTGAGTTGAAGTCTCCTAACACCATAACTTCATTTTGCCCTATATGTAAATTGAGCGCTTTTAGTGCTAATTCGTGGGTTAACTTAATGTCACCTCCTGGATCATAAAAGTTATATAATATAAATTTAAGTTTACCTGTATTGAGTTGTAAAGCTTGTACTTCTATTTTAGAGTTATTAATTTCTTGTATATTAATTGGGACTACTGTTGCTGAGGGAATGTTATTACTAATGTATATAACCAGTCCCCCCCCTTGACCTTCATTCCTATGTTGAAAGTATCCAGGAGAGTAACCTACAATGGCTGGCAATGTTTTAGTTTTATTTGATATTTTAGTTTCCTGAATAGGGTTTAGGGTTAGGGTTAGTTTCCTGAATACAAATTATATCTGGTTTCATTAGTGTGTTAATTAGTTTGAGTTTTAGTTCATTAATATTAATCATTAAACCACGCGAATTCCATTGCCATATAACTAAATTTGCATTATTATATTGAGTATTTGTTATTATTTGAGTTGTGTTATTCATGTTGGTTTAATAGATTTCCTGATTTTATACCCTCCTGTACATGTTGGATAAGAGCATGGAGCCCGTTCGTGAGGGTGTATAGATAACTCTCGTTTTTATTTTGTGCGTTACTAATGTAACGACCTATTTCAGAAATTGCATTACCAATTGTGTTTAGACCCAAATTATTTGTAAGGTCTATTGAATTTTCTGTTTGAGTAGAGGTTGTTGTTTTTAATTTCTCAGATGTTGCAACAGGTTTGTCCATTTTTGTTGTTATAAGAGCAGGGGTTGTCTTTTCCTGCTTATTTTGCTTTTTAGTGGTTTGTTTATTGAGATTTATTGTTTGTTTTGCAGTAATGTAATCATAGTTGAACTTATTCATAAGTGTTATGATCTCATTTTCAATGATCGCAACACTGCATGTATTGGAGTTAGAGGGGTGATCTCCCTTGCAGTTAACACATTTAGGCTGTTCTCGTTTACATTGCCCTGTATGTGGTCCCCCGCAGTTCTCACATCTGTGTTTGAAGGTACAAGTTACCTTGTAATGACCCCAATGTTGGCAGTTGGTACAGAATCTGACTTTGTTTACGAATGGTTGGGTTCTATAACGAACACCCACAGGTCCTACTCGCATTACAGTTGGGATTGGTGTTGTTGATTCAACAACCACCACACTTTGAGCTCTATTGTCTTGTTTACCTATTTTGTAAATTTTATCAATGTTATTTCCTGCTTGTACGATTTTATCCTTAATGTGCTGAGTTGTGCACGTTGATAGCTGTCCTTTAAGTTTGAGTACAGCCTTGTATTTTATTGGTCTAATTTGTTGTTGTTGTTGTTGTTGCCTTGCTTGTTTACTTTCTTGTTGTTGTTGTTGTTCCTGCTGTTTTCTTTCATTTTGTTTTTGATCTTGTCTTATTGAGTTTGCTTTTATTCCATCATTGGTGTCAATGTTGTTGTTGTTGTTGTTGTTACTTTTAATTTTAGTAGCTTGACAGATCTTTGCTTTTTTGTGCAGCTCCATAATGACTGGCATGCCGCAAAGTTTGTTTGTTTCTAGGAATTTAGCAGTTTGTGCTCTCGTACTACAGTGTAATATCACGTAGTTTGTTTTAGGGCGTATAATTTTACATTGCCCTGAATGAATTTTCAGTAGTGCCTTAGCAATACTGATTGTTGTAAGGTCAAAAAATTTGCTTGTTTTTCCCTTCAAAAACACGGTCATGTCAACATTATGATAATGTTTGTTTATTTTATTGGTGTATGGTCTAACTTTATTTTGATTTTGTTCTACAACTTTAGTGTTTTTGGCAGGTTTTTGGTGCTTAATGTTAAGCGCCTGCTTTCCTTTCCCTTTATAGGTGGGGGGGGAATAGTGCTCTATAAGTTGCACACTTTTAACCACTTCGCTATCTTTACAACTACCAGATGTTCCTGGGTTCTGGCTACTGTGATACAGTGTAGCCTTATCTGCTTTGGTTTGACCTACTTTCCTGGTAGTTTTGACTATTTGGGCGTAGGTAAATTTTTTCTGTTGAAAATTTGTTCCGGCCTGCATGGATTTGTCCTCTACCATTTGTGTAGAGTCAAGCGGTGCTTTAGTATTTTGAGCCTTGTCAATCTTTATCCCTACCTTTTGTATGGGCTGATTGTTGCCCGAGTTAGCGGAGAGGGGGGTGGGTGTATCGTAGGGCAAAGTATCATCAAGATTTTGTGCGTTTGACACATGAATAATGTTTATGCCTACTGGTTTGTTTTTCTGAGTTGTAGGAATTATTTCATTGGTAAAATTGTCCCCCAAATTGAATCTGACTGGGGATAAAGGATTTAATTTGTCCGCTTGTTCTTTTCTTTGACGATAATCAGGCGAGGTCAGAAAGTTGAGTTGTCTGATTCTAACTGCCCTCTTATTTGATTGATGTGAAACATCAATGACACCAATTTTATTTGCAGTATTTGTTTTTGTGGGTTTAGGAAGCCCAGATTTGACCAAAGCTGCAAGCTTAATGTTATCTCTATGCATTTTGGTTACTGTTGTTGAAGGTATTTGGAGAATTTTAATTCTAATTTTTATATGATGAGTATAAGTTAAGTAATAATCTACTATTTATGTTTTATTATAGTCTAAGTTATAGTAACTGTAGTAATCTGTATTAAAATTGATTATTAGTTATTAGTTGTTAAGGCTTTGTTTAGAGTCTAAGTCAACGGCACTCAATTTGTACCCGTAGGTTTAACAATTTACCTTAATTCAATGTGCAGCGTGTTGGAATATCTTGTAATCAATTCAGTATCCCTCTCGAAAAAGCTGGTTACTTGATTTGCAGAGTGGAATGGTACTTGCTATCCGGGATTCACTGTGAAACCGTGGCAGTCGAAAACAGGTAACAGGTTCCTATAAGGCGTGGGTATAAGATTTTCAGAGAGCTGCGGTAAACACGTCTGTGCAGTACAGAGAGCTTAGAGCGAGTGTCCTACTCGGACTGATTGATATTATGTGTTTAAAGTGATTCGTCCCGAGGGCTCTTATCACTGTTAATCCTACTCGGACTGACTGACCTGGTTGTTTTATAGCTGCAGCCGTCTACTAGAGACATATGTGCAGCTTTTATAGACACCATATCGGTGTCCATTTAGTTCCTTCGGGGAGGGGAAGGATGCACTCCCTCCCCTTAGGGTTTGAGTGCTTAATTGCACCACATTTCAGTCTTTGTTAGGCGTTCCCCTGAATTACTAAAAAGTAACTATCAAGGGAAATGGTAGCCTATAGAGTGGATAGGACTGGCACTACACACATCCACCCCCAGTTAAGTTCCAATCGATGTATTATTAAAGGTAGCAAGGAGAATTTTCTCACTTCGCTAGTAATGTCATGTCCGGAAGCGGCAAAGGCGGAAAGGTCCAGTTCAGGAAGCTCCAAGCTCCAAGGTACTGCAATCGTCGTCCAGCACGAAGAGGGGGCGAACGCACACCCGGACCCCAATACGAAGAAACAAGAGGCACACCTTAGGTGCTTGGCTACTTTACAACCTCATAGGACATGTATCAGAGTGTATGTGCTATATAGTTGTGTTTTGCATTGTTCCTACTCGGTCTGCAGTAACCGTTTTTATACTCTCTATACCCTTGGAGAACCTCTAATGTTTACATAAACAAACAACGGAAACATTCGAGATTCTCTGATTTTGGTTAGAAACGAAAACGCTACCAGCTCGTGCTCAAGCAACTTGAAAATACTGGGAACGACGTCATTACGAAGTAGGATAGCACGTTCTGGGAGGCACTATTTGATTAAATATACAATGTAAACAGCTAAGACATCATAAAATATCGTCATATAGTAATACATAAGTTACTAACAGTTACTCGAAACATAAAGATGAGTTGAAATAATCATCAGAATGGATCAAATGAGAGTCGGTCGGTCGATCTCATTCAAAGCCGTGTGCTTTCAACGAGGGACCGTCTCGAGGCAACGTGATAATTGGAAACAAGGTACATGTATGACACATCTTAAATAATCATACTAAACTTATGGATAATATAAAATTGTGAGACTGGTATAGCAATATATTTAGATAGATAGATAGATAGATAGATAGATAGATAGATAGATAGATAATCATGTTTTAGCAATACATAGGTCTCACACATCATGGAGGTGGTCATATATGCATGAATTAGGGTTCTGATTATAAAGGATCGTGGTCGTGTGTTCGATATCTGGCCAAGTCATATAAAAGACTTACAAAAATGGTATTAATATCTGCTTCATTTGGCTCTCAGCATTAGGAGGTTAGTGTTAGGACTGGTCGGCCTGGTGTCGAATATGATGTGATTGGGTGAGAGTCTTCATCATGATGCCCCAGTGCTTGAGATCACTATAAAGTGCCTCACTGCAGATATCATAGCGATATGTTTGTTTGTTTGATTAGGATTTGTAACGTAGCTTTAACAATTTTTCAGTCATACCGCTACGATGTCTGCAGAGAGGCAGTATATAGTGATGTCTAGCGCTTTTTGATTGTGATCTCTGCACACCATTTACTCTTCTGGTAAAATTATCAAGGTCACTGTCATTTGAAACAATTTTAAATTTCTTATTCAATTTCATTTCTCCATTCTCTTGTTATGTCCGTAACTGACAACACATGGGAAGAATATCTTTTTTTACATGCTAGGCTTACCTATCATCACAAGTTTTGTATTGTGATCTACTGCACACCATTTACAGATTTTGGATGGTCCAAGCAATGTACAATAATAGTTAGGCTCTTCATAAAATATATATTTAAAAATAAAAACTGTAATAGTTGAAAGACATTAATAACTATGGGTAAGACTTGGATTCTCCTTTTAAAAAAGACAGACTAAAAACTATTTGCCACGTGACGAAGGCCAAGGACGTTGAATCTATCTGGAGTATGAATGGACCATAATGCTAGTACCATATATAATTTGATTAGATTTACATAGTTGTTTTATTCTATCAGCCCATTACAGTGTATTAATTAGGCAGAGCAAAATAGAAATACCTATATCTGTCCTCTAGAAACTTTATAGCAGTTTTTCATTAAACACACGGGCTTTGTAACACGGTTTACAGTTTTACGTTGTGGGGCACGTGATTCGTACAGGGTATTTATACGTGCCAACTGTGGCTGCAATAGTGATGTGATATGAAACATTCTTGTGTAAAGATGTAAAGATGTTCCCTTGTAAGTGAAGCAGTATAGCCAACGCCGAAGAAAGCACATTTATTCGTAGTTTGCCACACAGGAAAGGGACAAGCCGGGGAATTTATAAAGTCTTGGGGCAAAGTCTTTCGTCGACTATGAGACATGCTCTACAAGACTCGTTCAAGAAACGTAGACACATTGGATAATACAATTTTTAACTGGCTATAACTCCTCTTTTATTAATTTGCACTGTTTGTTTCTCTCTCTCTTTGTCGATCTTGATCAAGTAATGACGCTTAACCACAACTAGTCTGCGACCCAGCCGTCAACTCTGCGACCAAGTCAGCGGCGCTGTCGACGCCTCTGCAGCCAAGTCTGCGACCCAGTTGGTGACTGCTACTCAGTCGATGAGACAGTTGGCAACCACAAGACACCTACTTGGCGACCCATCGACTCTGTCGGCAATCCAGTCTGGGACAAGAAGCCCGGAATTTAACGGCATCCCACATGGTTAGAAATCTGTCGCACTATGCAGCGCCAGTCTTCAAACAAATGCAGCGGAGTATCACTCCAAGGAAAATTAACTGTCCTAAAGAATCCGAGATAGCAAGAATCGAAGTAGTATGCGATACAAAATTGAAATAGGGGCCCGATACCAATAAAACAACCAGCAGCAGAGAGGGTGAACAGACCACCCTTTTCGAGCAAAAATAAGGCTTCCAGATAACGTTTTCGAGCAAAATAAGGCTCACAGACCACGTTTTCGAACAAAATATAAGGCTTCCAACGAAATCTCATTTAACCAAAAAAAAAGTCTCCATTTTTGCAAAAACGGAGATTTTACGATTTTTTAATCAATTTTACTCGCAACGATGTGGTCATCCACCCTCTCTGCTGCTAAAGTTTTCAGTTCTGGGTTAATAATTCTTTTACGATTTCAACCGAATATTTGATCAAGTCCGATACGATATCGTGTCCGAGGATCATGTAGATTTATTGTTGCGAATCCGTGCGGAGTCGACTGAGCATGACTAAAGAAATCTCGAAATTGATTGAAGTCCATATCAGAGTACCATGTCTGCCAAATATTTCTAAGAGTATGAGAATCAACTCCGTTGAATACAGCAAGAATATTGCAGTTATCTCTGATGACTTTTGGAACCTGAGTGTAGCGTTGAGTGACATATATCACGTCAGTGTTTTTATGCCTGCCTCTGGAAAAGATCCTAGCAGGATTTTTTTGTTTATCCAACATTATATCGTCGTATACGACTAAATTGTTAATATCTCCATCAATATCATCAATACTCGGTGCTTCATCGATATCGGTTATAAACTCAATAATACCCTCTCCGGATTTTTCTACCGCGCTGTCGTTAAAATCTTTTAGCACTTCATAACATCGTTGATCATCTACGTGGCGCTTTGCGCTGGGCAATTAAATACAACTTATCCCACTTCATCCATCTCATTATTAAATTGAGTAACAATTGCGTTTTACCGGATCCAGATGGCCCGATTATAATCATCCGGATAGAGTTTGGTAGCGCTGCTGGTTCTCTTGTTTTAGTCGCTCGGCTCTTTTTATTATTTTCTGACTTTATCTGTTTTTCACGGAAAGTCTTTAAAAACTCTTCTGGGGTCGGTATTGGTCTATTTTTTCGTTTGAGGTATTCTATTGCGGAACGATACTGCGGACAACCACACGCTATACAAATGTGATATTTCCCTCTGACGCCTTTTCCACAACCAAGACAGGGTTTTGGCCCCTCGGGACATCCTTGTTTTGCAGTATAATTATGTACCCCACAGAATTCCCCGTATGAATTTTTTCCACATCGTCGTGTAGATCCTAAAAACAACCACGAGCATTTATTAACAGCAAATACTGGATTCACCATTATTATTAATTGTTAATCAACATTCAATTAAACATTAAAAAGTATAATAGTATAATGATTAGTGATTACTCTGATAGCGATAATGAATTTTTTCAATGTCCGGAAACGTATCACGATCTTCAAGAATACTACAAAAGGCATTTAACGCCGTCATGGAATGTTTCTAGTAAAAAATCCGCGATGGAATTACTTACTGAAGATAGTTTTCTACGCCATGGTGTGATTATTCAACAACGGGGACAATTTTACGTTTTTGTGAATGATCCGGACATCACAGAATTTCAAGGATGTTCTGCGGTGAATGAAATTATCCCCCGGGAGCGATTAAGATATCCCACAATCGACATTGATTCTAAAAATCCATCATTGGAGGAGTTGTTATTGTATTTCAATGACTTAGTTGACTCTGTCAATGATGTTTTGGTTTTTGAAACCAGCGGCGGTTATCACATTTTATTGAAAACGATTCCTATCGATTTTGATATTCATCGGGAATTATTAAAAAAATCGCCACAGACAGACCAACATGGAATGTTGATACACAGGCTGGACTTCATAGCATCAAATTACCCGGGACAAGATCAGCAAAAACAAACAGCATTGATAAACGATTAATTTATCCTGTTGGATTTACTAGTTCATTATTGTCCTGCCCTGTTGCTATACAGCCTTGTTATGAAAAACGCACTGACAATGAAACCAATGACTTTATCCTCGGTGTTACTGATGACGATTTGACCAACGAAGATTTCAATCAAATATCTATCGCGTTAACTGGTCAACCAGATCAAATCATTGGAATTACAAATCAAACCAGCAATATGATTTCACTGGGAAGGGTTGCTGGATCGTATTGCAATATTTGTCAGCGCCGACACGGATACAATGAGATTGGTGGATTCATTGAGGGAAAAGCCATCGGTGCATTTGTGTGCGTGTATTCTGATCGATTTGTGATAGGTTGTTTCCGTACTACAAAAAATAAAATCACCAGTGATAGAAATGATGCTGGCATTTCCAATGATTACGAAAAGTATTTAAAATCGTATCATTATCGCCGAGGAGATCATAGCGGTGAATTCCCCACGAGGGTTCCGGATTATACTTACTGTGAGCCCCCTGTTCATGAAAACGGCACAGGGTGTAGAATCATCCTCAACGATGACTATATGGATGGTTCTGCTTGTGGGATTGGAAAGTCAGCGTCGGCATGGAGATCAATACGAGATGATCAATCTGTGCTCTATTTGTCATACAGAAAAACATTTACCAGAAAGACCGCATTCGATTACAATCTCGAATCGTATGAACAAATTCATGGTGGGATTATTTTTGATACAAGAACTCATCGAAGGGTTATTTCGCAGATTGAATCAATTGTACGAGTGAGGGGAATTCCTGATGTGTTATTGTTAGATGAATGGCATGGCATTCTTCGCCAAATAATTTCATCATGTCGTGGGAAACAAATTTGGGAAACACTGGTATGGTTGATTTCATCAGCAAAACGGGTTATTGTGTTAGATGCAGATGCCAACAACGACGATTTGGAATTATTTAGAAAATTCTTAAATCGTCCGGACATGAAATTTATTATTACGGAGTATCAACCCGATCATGGAAAGAAGTTTATTGTGGAACCGTCCCATCGCGACAACTACGTTAAATTGTTAGATACCCTACAACAAGGAAATCGTGCCGTACTTTTCACACAAAACAAACGACACGGGAATTATTCTGTAGAATCCCTTGCTAAAACGCTACAGCATTTAGGATACCGAGTGAAATACTATCACGCTGATACAGATTCGGCTGAAAAACAGCGAGACTTTGCTGATCCCGTTGAAGCGTTTAACAACATCGATGTAGTGATTTATAATTGTACCGTTGAAGCAGGAATTTCAATCATAGATGAACGATTTAAGTACCTGGCGGTGTTTTCTGAACAATTAGGATCTGTAGAAGCCACTAAACAAGCAATTCATCGTTTCAGGAATATTACTGAAATTCATTATTCGGCAACTAAACGAGTTTGCACTGAGTTGCCCCTAACACGCGATGGGATTATTTCCGCAATTGAATCACATGAAAGGGATTTATCATCCACGGAATTATTATTCAGAACCCCGAATCGTTGCGACGTAAATTCTAGTTACGGATACGCGTTTATTAGCACAATCATAGAGGAAAACAACTCAAAGTGTTATTTTACTGGGCGACTCGTTGAAACAATGAGACAATCCGGATATGAGGTCACTTGGGAATTACCCGACGAATATGATTTGTGGTGCGAAAAAATAAAACAAAAAAAAGAGCAACGAATCTCCGCCGCGGCAATTAATAACAATCCGCGCGTAGATGAATTTCTAAAATCTTCTATTGGGGAAAGAATTGCTTCGGCGAGTGATAAAATCACGAGTAATGACTTTGTCATCAATGACTTTGTCATCAATGAAATTACGAGTAGACAACAAAAATATCACCGATACGATCCTGATCAACGATTAGAACCATACACGAAGAAATTGACATATCTGAATCATGTATTTCAAACTGATGTGAGTAAATTGGATACAAACACGATTGAATATCTCGATTAAAACATTTTACGGTTACAGCGATATCAACAGGTTCTTGTTGATAAACACAACCAGGGAAACGCGGTAATAACTACGCATTGTCGATCTGATAAAATCAATCCACGGCAACAACTCGAAATTATCAGAAGTGTCCTTGGCATATTGAAACTCCCCGATATCGTTGAGGATGATTTATCGGTGAAGTGTGTTTCAGTGAACCGCGTTGAATTAATCAAGAATATCACTGAGATGTTAACGCAACCGGACCAACTTGATAGGTACCAGAAGTTGTTAAAACATTTCAATGAGATATTTCCGGATGTGCGGTTTAGAAAGGGCACCTTATCAGTGAAAAATATCATTGAGAAAATCAAATTGATTTATAAAGGGTTTGGTGGAAGATTGCAATCCGATGATAAAATAAATCCCAATCGATCTAATCTCACATTATTCTATCCTGAGTGGCCTAAATCTGATTTCATAGATGATCCTATATGGATTAATGAAATCGTTGATGATGTAGGATTCGCTGGTAAAGACCTTATTGCGACAGATGAACACTCTACAATGTTACGATTCCATGTATGGACCGTTAATGGATGGTTCTCTCGATATGATATATCAGATTGATCAAAACTAGAATGTTGAAAGTGTCAGTATTATTTATTTTATATAGCAATTGTGACACTTTCAACATCGATGAACGAAGGTGTTCCATGGTGAAATAACACTTCCATGACCGTATCAAAAATCATCTATGATATGTCATTGATCAATGGGGGCTTATACGATGCTGTCAAATATCATCTAACACCACCGGATTACAGATTTTCGATTGTCTCGTAACATAACGGAAGTAAATAGTGCGGGTCATAATCATTTTGTCGTAGAAATATAACGGATTTTTGAGAATTATCCAACTCGGTACGATCACACAACCCTATTGATTTCTGTTATCATTTTAAAGATTAATTAAATAACAGCTTTAATATATGTCTGCGACAGAAACAATCGATCAAATGCGGCAAAAATACCCCAGTGGGAAATTTTCAGAGCGTATCAACAATAATGGACGTCGCAAAGTATCCTATAGAGCTCCCGATGGAATTGTGCATCCGATAGCAACACGAGTAAATCGAGATTCTACAGCACGTGTTCGTCTCAGTGAAAAATATCATCAACAAAATCAACAAAAATCCGTTGAGGTGTTAGATATCCAAATACTACTAGACGATGGTGTCCCCGCTGTGATAATAATTGATGATCAAGGCACCCATATCGTTCGCAATAAACCGGATTCTATTGATCCATCAAAACCGCATAGATTAATTGAAATCGAAAATACCGAGTCTTTAAGCTATTTCTTCTCTGTTCCAATCAGCAAAACTGAGTTTAAAGCGATTGAAACCAGATTACAACGCAAGTCAGATTAGTCATCATCAAGTACTTCATTGATTTCTTTTATTAACTCACGATCTTCTTCGGGTAAAAATAACCTCCATGTGTTATCTTTGCGCCGGTTACGTTTTTGTCGGTGTTTTTTCTTTTTTAGTTGTGATTCATTTTCTTGTGCTACAGCCTCATTTTGTTGTAGAAGTTGATTGTATTTACTTGCGAGCTCTGCGTATTTAATGTGAATAGATTCTAATTCACGTCGCACATCATTGAGCTCAGTCATAAGTTTACTGCGATCTCGAACTGCATCGCTACGGTGTTGCTGTGTGGTATCTAATTGGTATTGTAGATCATTTAACGAATCATTGATAGATTGTTGTTGTTGTTGTTGTTGTCGTTGTTGTCGTAACGCTGTTACTTTTCCTTGCAGCAATTTATTCTGATTGGTTAGGTTGGTCACTTGAGACTGCAATTGACAGATCATTTCTTTATCAATGATTTTATCAGTGACTCTGTCACTGGCAACATGCACTTTTCCATCTAACATTTGATTCATTTCATTCTCAACTTCAGCATCAATAAGCCGCTCAACGGGTACATCATTAGCATCATCAGCGCTAACATTTCCGATTCCAATTTCATCCGATTTCCAAATTCTATAAATCCGCTGATAACTGATTTTATACTGATCAGCAATTTCTGCTATTCCAACACGGTTTCGCAATTGCTTAATCGTATTAATGTCATCGCGGGTTAGTATCCTACGATGAGGCATGTTTTATACAATTAAAAAATATTTTTAACAACAACAACAACAGCAACAAAAAAAGTGTGTTACAATAGAACGGCTAAATCCACCGTTTTTCAGACCAAAATCGGCCTATATCCATGATGATATTTATCAACGAAAGCTCAGAGCGTCAATTGCTGAGAGTATTCACAACGCCGAATCTCGTGAGTTGTATAAAAAAGAATCACGGTATTTATAATTATCAACAGGTCAATAGCATACTTGTCGCCACAGGATAACAGGTTGTACAATTGTCCACCAGATGGATTAGCATAGACTATCTCAATCTCTCAGTTGTTTTGTCATTGTAAGTCAATACGATTTTTTGATACGGTCATTGAAGTGTAATCTCGTCGGATAAATAATTCTATCGATGATGACGGGAAAGTGCCGGAATTACTAATAAAATAATTATTTTTAATTAATTCGGCGTTGTGAATACTCTCAGCAATAGACGCTCTGAGCTTTCGTTGATAAATATCATCATGGATATAGGGCGATTTTGGTCTGAAAAACGGTGGATTTAGCCGTTCTATTGTAACACACTTTTTTTGTTGTTGTTGTTGTTGTTGTTGCTGTTAAAAATATTTTTTAATTGTATAAAACATGCCTCATCGTAGGATACTAACCCGCGATGACATTAATACGATTAAGCAATTGCGAAACCGTGTTGGAATAGCAGAAATTGCTGATCAGTGTAAAATCAGTTATCAGCGGATTTATAGAATTTGGAAATCGGATGAAATTGGAATCGGAAATGTTAGCGCTGATGATGCTAATGATGTACCCGTTGAGCGGCTTATTGATGCTGAAGTTGAGAATGAAATGAATCAAATGTTAGATGGAAAAGTGCATGTTGCCAGTGACAGAGTCACTGATAAAATCATTGATAAAGAAATGATCTGTCAATTGCAGTCTCAAGTGACCAACCTAACCAATCAGAATAAATTGCTGCAAGGAAAAGTAACAGCGTTACGACAACGACAACAACAACAACAACAACAACAATCTATCAATGATTCGTTAAATGATCTACAATACCAATTAGATACCACACAGCAACACCGTAGCGATGCAGTTCGAGATCGCAGTAAACTTATGACTGAGCTCAATGATGTGCGACGTGAATTAGAATCTATTCACATTAAATACGCAGAGCTCGCAAGTAAATACAATCAACTTCTACAACAAAATGAGGCTGTAGCACAAGAAAATGAATCACAACTAAAAAAGAAAAAACACCGACAAAAACGTAACCAGCGCAAAGATAACACATGGAGGTTATTTTTACCCGAAGAAGATCGTGAGTTAATAAAAGAAATCAATGAAGTACTTGATGATGACTAATCTCACTTGCGTTGTAATCTGGTTTCAATCGCTTTAAACTCAGTTTCGCTGATTGGAACAGAGAAGAAATAGCTTAAAGACTCGGTATTTTCGATTTCAATTAATCTATGCGGTTTTGATGGATCAATAGAATCCGGTTTATTGCGAACGATATGGGTGCCTTGATCATCAATTATTATCACAGCGGGGACACCATCGTCTAGTAGTATTTGGATATCTAACACCTCAACGGATTTTTGTTGATTTTGTTGATGATATTTTTCACTGAGACGAACACGTGCTGTAGAATCTCGATTTACTCGTGTTGCTATCGGATGCACAATTCCATCGGGAGCTCTATAGGATACTTTGCGACGTCCATTATTGTTGATACGCTCTGAAAATTTCCCACTGGGGTATTTTTGCCGCATTTGATCGATTGTTTCTGTCGCAGACATATATTAAAGCTGTTATTTAATTAATCTTTAAAATGATAACAGAAATCAATAGGGTTGTGTGATCGTACCGAGTTGGATAATTCTCAAAAATCCGTTATATTTCTACGACAAAATGATTATGACCCGCACTATTTACTTCCGTTATGTTACGAGACAATCGAAAATCTGTAATCCGGTGGTGTTAGATGATATTTGACAGCATCGTATAAGCCCCCATTGATCAATGACATATCATAGATGATTTTTGATACGGTCATGGAAGTGTTATTTCACCATGGAACACCTTCGTTCATCGATGTTGAAAGTGTCACAATTGCTATATAAAATAAATAATACTGACACTTTCAACATTCTAGTTTTGATCAATCTGATATATCATATCGAGAGAACCATCCATTAACGGTCCATACATGGAATCGTAACATTGTAGAGTGTTCATCTGTCGCAATAAGGTCTTTACCAGCGAATCCTACATCATCAACGATTTCATTAATCCATATAGGATCATCTATGAAATCAGATTTAGGCCACTCAGGATAGAATAATGTGAGATTAGATCGATTGGGATTTATTTTATCATCGGATTGCAATCTTCCACCAAACCCTTTATAAATCAATTTGATTTTCTCAATGATATTTTTCACTGATAAGGTGCCCTTTCTAAACCGCACATCCGGAAATATCTCATTGAAATGTTTTAACAACTTCTGGTACCTATCAAGTTGGTCCGGTTGCGTTAACATCTCAGTGATATTCTTGATTAATTCAACGCGGTTCACTGAAACACACTTCACCGATAAATCATCCTCAACGATATCGGGGAGTTTCAATATGCCAAGGACACTTCTGATAATTTCGAGTTGTTGCCGTGGATTGATTTTATCAGATCGACAATGCGTAGTTATTACCGCGTTTCCCTGGTTGTGTTTATCAACAAGAACCTGTTGATATCGCTGTAACCGTAAAATGTTTTAATCGAGATATTCAATCGTGTTTGTATCCAATTTACTCACATCAGTTTGAAATACATGATTCAGATATGTCAATTTCTTCGTGTATGGTTCTAATCGTTGATCAGGATCGTATCGGTGATATTTTTGTTGTCTACTCGTAATTTCATTGATGACAAAGTCATTGATGACAAAGTCATTACTCGTGATTTTATCACTCGCCGAAGCAATTCTTTCCCCAATAGAAGATTTTAGAAATTCATCTACGCGCGGATTGTTATTAATTGCCGCGGCGGAGATTCGTTGCTCTTTTTTTTGTTTTATTTTTTCGCACCACAAATCATATTCGTCGGGTAATTCCCAAGTGACCTCATATCCGGATTGTCTCATTGTTTCAACGAGTCGCCCAGTAAAATAACACTTTGAGTTGTTTTCCTCTATGATTGTGCTAATAAACGCGTATCCGTAACTAGAATTTACGTCGCAACGATTCGGGGTTCTGAATAATAATTCCGTGGATGATAAATCCCTTTCATGTGATTCAATTGCGGAAATAATCCCATCGCGTGTTAGGGGCAACTCAGTGCAAACTCGTTTAGTTGCCGAATAATGAATTTCAGTAATATTCCTGAAACGATGAATTGCTTGTTTAGTGGCTTCTACAGATCCTAATTGTTCAGAAAACACCGCCAGGTACTTAAATCGTTCATCTATGATTGAAATTCCTGCTTCAACGGTACAATTATAAATCACTACATCGATGTTGTTAAACGCTTCAACGGGATCAGCAAAGTCTCGCTGTTTTTCAGCCGAATCTGTATCAGCGTGATAGTATTTCACTCGGTATCCTAAATGCTGTAGCGTTTTAGCAAGGGATTCTACAGAATAATTCCCGTGTCGTTTGTTTTGTGTGAAAAGTACGGCACGATTTCCTTGTTGTAGGGTATCTAACAATTTAACGTAGTTGTCGCGATGGGACGGTTCCACAATAAACTTCTTTCCATGATCGGGTTGATACTCGTTAATAATAAATTTCATGTCCGGACGATTTAAGAATTTTCTAAATAATTCCAAATCGTCGTTGTTGGCATCTGCATCTAACACATAACCCGTTTTGCTGATGAAATCAACCATACCAGTGTTTCCCAAATTTGTTTCCCACGACATGATGAAATTATTTGGCGAAGAATGCCATGCCATTCATCTAACAATAACACATCAGGAATTCCCCTCACTCGTACAATTGATTCAATCTGCGAAATAACCCTTCGATGAGTTCTTGTATCAAAAATAATCCCACCATGAATTTGTTCATACGATTCGAGATTGTAATCGAATGCGGTCTTTCTGGTAAATGTTTTTCTATATGACAAATAGAGCACAGACTGATCATCTCGTATTGATCTCCATGCCGACGCTGACTTTCCCATCCCACAAGCAGAACCATCCATATAGTCATCGTTGAGGATGATTCTACACCCTGTGCCGTTTTCATGAACAGGGGGCTCACAGTAAGTATAATCCGGAACCCTCGTGGGGAATTCACCGCTATGATCTCCTCGGCGATAATGATACGATTTTAAATACTTTTCGTAATCATTGGAAATGCCAGCATCATTTCTATCACTGGTGATTTTATTTTTTGTAGTACGGAAACAACCTATCACAAATCGATCAGAATACACGCACACAAATGCATCGATGGCTTTTCCCTCAATGAATCCACCAATCTCATTGTATCCGTGTCGGCGCTGACAAATATTGCAATACGATCCAGCAACCCTTCCCAGTGAAATCATATTGCTGGTTTGATTTGTAATTCCAATGATTTGATCTGGTTGACCAGTTAACGCGATAGATATTTGATTGAAATCTTCGTTGGTCAAATCGTTATCAGTAACACCGAGGATAAAGTCATTGGTTTCATTGTCAGTGCGTTTTTCATAACAAGGCTGTATAGCAACAGGGCAGGACAATAATGAACTAGTAAATCCAACAGGATAAATTAATCGTTTATCAATGCTGTTTGTTTTTGCTGATCTTGTCCCGGGTAATTTGATGCTATGAAGTCCAGCCTGTGTATCAACATTCCATGTTGGTCTGTCTGTGGCGATTTTTTTTAATAATTCCCGATGAGTATCAAAATCGATAGGAATCGTTTTCAATAAAATGTGATAACCGCCGCTGGTTTCAAAAACCGAAACATCATTGACAGAGTCAACTAAGTCATTGAAATACAATAACAACTCCTCCAATGATGGATTTTTAGAATCAATGTCGATTGTGGGATATCTTAATCGCTCCCGGGGGATAATTTCATTCACCGCAGAACATCCTTGAAATTCTGTGATGTCCGGATCATTCACAAAAACGTAAAATTGTCCCCGTTGTTGAATAATCACACCATGGCGTAGAAAACTATCTTCAGTAAGTAATTCCATCGCGGATTTTTTACTAGAAACATTCCATGACGGCGTTAAATGCCTTTTGTAGTATTCTTGAAGATCGTGATACGTTTCCGGACATTGAAAAAATTCATTATCGTTATCAGAGTTATCACTAATCATTATACTATTATACTTTTTAATGTTTAATTGAATGTTGATTAACAATTAATAATAATGGTGAATCCAGTATTTGCTGTTAATAAATGCTCGTGGTTGTTTTTAGGATCTACACGACGATGTGGAAAAAATTCATACGGGGAATTCTGTGGGGTACATAATTATACTGCAAAACAAGGATGTCCCGAGGGGCCAAAACCCTGTCTTGGTTGTGGAAAAGGCGTCAGAGGGAAATATCACATTTGTATAGCGTGTGGTTGTCCGCAGTATCGTTCCGCAATAGAATACCTCAAACGAAAAAATAGACCAATACCGACCCCAGAAGAGTTTTTAAAGACTTTCCGTGAAAAACAGATAAAGTCAGAAAATAATAAAAAGAGCCGAGCGACTAAAACAAGAGAACCAGCAGCGCTACCAAACTCTATCCGGATGATTATAATCGGGCCATCTGGATCCGGTAAAACGCAATTGTTACTCAATTTAATAATGAGATGGATGAAGTGGGATAAGTTGTATTTAATTGCCCAGCGCAAAGCGCCACGTAGATGATCAACGATGTTATGAAGTGCTAAAAGATTTTAACGACAGCGCGGTAGAAAAATTCGGAGAGGGTATTATTGAGTTTATAACCGATATCGATGAAGCACCGAGTATTGATGATATTGATGGAGATATTAACAATTTAGTCGTATACGACGATATAATGTTGGATAAACAAAAAAATCCTGCTAGGATCTTTTCCAGAGGCAGGCATAAAAACACTGACGTGATATATGTCACTCAACGCTACACTCAGGTTCCAAAAGTCATCAGAGATAACTGCAATATTCTTGCTGTATTCAACGGAGTTGATACTCATACTCTTAGAAATATTTGGCAGACATGGTACTCTGATATGGACTTCAATCAATTTCGAGATTTCTTTAGTCATGCTCAGTCGACTCCGCACGGATTCGCAACAATAAATCTACATGATCCTCGGACACGATATCGTATCGGACTTGATCAAATATTCGGTTGAAATCGTAAAAGAATTATTAACCCAGAACTGAAAACTTTAGCAGCAGAGAGGGTGGATGACCACATCGTTGCGAGTAAAATTGATTAAAAAATCGTAAAATCTCCGTTTTTGCAAAAATGGAGACTTTTTTTTTTGGTTAAATGAGATTTCGTTGGAAGCCTTATATTTTGTTCGAAAACGTGGTCTGTGAGCCTTTTTTTGCTCGAAAACGTTATCTGGAAGCCTTATTTTTGCTCGAAAAGGGTGGTCTGTTCACCCTCTCTGCTGCTCAACCCCAAAAAAGATTTCACATTCTCGCCAAACAAGAAATTGAGGAACACCAGACAAAAGATGGATGCTTTATGCATGACTCAAGATTCTTGCTGTGGAGGACACTTTGGCACCATACAAGCTCTAGAGAAGGTCAGATAAAGGTATTGTAACTTCGGACTTCAGACACATATATACGACTGTGGTGTCAGATAGATGAGGCATGTGTGAAGCAACATTGTTTGCTTTTGAGTTACATAAAGTATGATATCTGCCCAGAACAAAAAATATATCAAACTATTAAAAAGTAGTCTTAATCATAATCATTAGTGCCAGCGAACATGTAATTCTAAATATAATCACACTAGAGCACCCTTACATCTATGTCTATTTTTGTTGTAAACCAATTATCCTTTCTGAAAAATATTATTTTATTCTAATGGTCATTTTGAGGACAGTTTTAAACGTCTGTGTTTACAAGTGGAAAAACATTTGGTTGAAGGGTCTAATTGTTAACAAACTGCTGGTGAGATTCACATTCACTCAAATTAGTTTTGAATGAGTCATGTGGGAGCGTCCAGACATACGAAATGTGTAATATGAATCATCAGTCTTGCCTGATGATCTAATGGTAGATCACAACATTGGAGTATTGGTGCACATTGGGAACAAGTTGACGAATTGACAGGAAATACAAAAACATGATGTAAGAATATCCTGTCATCATGAGATTCACACAAACTGATCCACATGATTACCACTGAGCAACCTAAGCCAACATATTGTTATTAAAGAGTAATCGCTACTACAGCAACAATTATATATTTGGAAGAACAACTTTGACATATACCTTATCGTAGGATGTGTGCCGACTTACACTGCAAGAGAACCAAATCAACATAATTTAGGCCAGGTCCATGTCCATGTGTGGGCCTCAGCCGCTGGGCAAAGATCCTTTATGGCATCTGCTGAGATTTCTTCAAGGCAGCTAATAAGAGACCTACATGATTTTACGAACATTTCATGGTTCTTTAAGAGTGTTGGACTAGGCCATAGGGGCAAGTAGACCAATGTATGAATCTCAGGAGGGACTCAATGGGGACAAACATCTCATTGTAGTCTTCTCCCAATCATAATTTGTAGTCCACTCACACATTTTAAAACTGTTGGTCCTACTTGCATGGGCTTTCAACAGAAGTCTTTTCATGATAATCTGTTCTGAAGTAAAATAAAATGTGGGTGGGCAAGGGTTCTATAACTATTACCTTTACAGATCACTCATGCATTTCACTTTGCTGTTGTCAGTTCAGGTCTCAGCTCAAACAGTAATAGTATCTAAGAACGCTTGCCAGTATGTTTTTGGGTCTTCCTGGGGTCTTCTGGAGTTCCTGGTCCTACATTGTATACATTATGACCTATGTGTAGCCCATCAAGTGCTGATAAATGGTGCTTAACCCCAAAACCATGTTCAGATGAATATGGTGCTGATGTTGTACACATTATGGCTATCATATCAGATATTTTGAAAATATTATTGCATAAAACTATCATTGGTGGTTGCAACACTTCCTACTGATAATGACGAAATGGTTTTCTCAGTCGTTCCTGGAAAAGCATTAATATAGTGTATGTCTCCTTTTAACAAAATCTATCACAGATTTAGTGTCAAAATTCCACATACAACTGTGAAATGTGGATTAAAGTTTGTTCTTTCATTTAAATTTGTTTTTTGTTTAAAAATACAGTGATGTAAATTAGCAGTTTACTCAATGATTAAATGTGTTACTTTTGCAGTGACAATCGTTGGTGACCCTTTGGCCATACAGGGGCAGGATTACAAACTTACCTGTAACAGGACAAACATTGCACCTTCAGGAGAAATGGATTGGTATAAAGATGGAATAAACATTGGAGTGTTATGTGCTCCATTAGTTGGATTCTGTTCACCTTCCCAGTTTGGTAGATACAACTTCACTACAGACAGGAATGGTTTATATATATATATATTACAGGCTTGAGAAGGTCCGAGGACCAAGGGCAGTGGAAGTGTACCTATAAGGAAGAAGGAACACCTCTGGAGAGCTCAACAATGAACTTGACAATTTTTAGTAAGTGATCACATTTCCATCTCAAAAGGATCTGCACTATAAAGTTGTATTTTTTTATCAGCATTGTAAGTCTGAATATTGGTAATTCATAATTATTTATTTATGATCATGACAAAATATAATCAGGATTAAGCCATTCAAATGATAAAGACCAATGATAAATTTTGATTTTCTTTTCTAAAGTGAATATGATAAGAAGGACAGGACAGATTTAGTCTTAATTTAATTTCTCTAGCATTTTATTTCAGCTATCCCCAATGGATTAATTTACACACAGGAACCCACAAGCAGTTCAGATCTGAGTTTGTCTGCAGTTACACTACAGTGTGTTACATCAAGTTGCATCTACACAGTCCCTGTCATCAATTGGTATTACAAGGCAAGTTGTAAAAACAAAATATGTGTCAAAGCATGCAGATTGCAAAGAAAGAATAAACTGAGAAGATTAGACCCTGCTCTGGTACTAATTTTACAGTCTGTAGGTAAAATAAAAATTGTTTTCAGTACATTGTAAGAAAGAATGTAAGCCCATTCAATTGCTATTGCATGAAATATGAAAATATGCTGCATAATTGTAGATTTGAAACAGACAGCAATATAATCAGATGCCATACAATTCTTGTTTTAAATTGAACATTTTTCACAAGTTTCGTAATTGTTTGATGTTGTCAATGTTAATTAATACTAGACTTATGTATATCCTATTTTTATTCAGAATACCCTTTCTGACCAAGTAAATGGCATGTTGCTCCCTTGAAGGCCTTTATCTGAACAAATAAATTACATGATGCTCCATTGAAGGCCCTTTCTGACCTAATTAATGGTATGCAGCTCCTTGAAAGACCCTTTCTAAACAAATGAGTATATTTATTCAGAGGTAGATTAACTTTGTATTGTACATGTCATTGACTCTAGGAAGTAAATGAGTAACTGAAAACTGCATGCTTTCACATGTAGGGTTTAACACAGCTTATTATTATATATAAACTATGCACTGATGGCTGTTATTCCAAGGTTATTCAAACCCAAAAATGTGCACCCAATAACATATGATGTCAAGGCCTATACAGTATATATATAGCTTGTCAAGCCGATTCTAATAACAATAATTTAAGAAAACTAATGAAAACAACAAGATTTTTTAAATACACCTTTCTCTTGATAATGTGCACACAACAGAGTCCACAAACATATACTAAACTATAAGCGAGGAAAAAATCCGCTTATACATCGATCAAACCCGGGGTTATGGAACTGGGCTGTTTAATGACTGCATCCTTCATTTAAATCTCTTCGATAATAATAGTTTATAACGCGCTTTTTCCAATGAAGTTGTTCGTTAATATAGTATGAACAACATTTGTTTAAACATGTGAAAGATCGTTCCAACTGATTTCAATTACTATCACATGTACGTAAAAACGTGTATTATGTCACTGCTTCTTGTTTTGTTCATTAGTCTGGTTCACAGAGTGGAATCAAATAGCATGCTAGCAGGTCTGGAGTAGCTGGAAACTAAACAATCTTTTGATATAGCCAAACCAATTTTTTTCTCCTCTCAAACACTAGCGACATTCTTTTCATGAGACAATCGCCTACGTCATAAATGAATGTTGTATTGTTCAATTAGTACAATATTGATGTCGTGATTCATTAAAAGAAAGAGTGAAACATATTATCATCTTTGATGATATCTCTAAGTACCAGTTCAGAAATGCTCTGAAAATCGCTTACCCACAATGTGAAAACAAGGTCTTTATTCATTGTGCTTGATTGCCTTGCTATCTTTGATCACAATTATGAAAGAGTTGGTCAATTTAAGGTAGTTTATGATACATACACAATGATATTTATAAAAGTGTTTGATTGATCAAATGAAGTGAGTTCATCATCTTATGTATGTAGGATTTGTGTGCCTTTTAAGTTTTGTTTTATATTCCACCTCCTTTATTTGATTAATAATACACAAGTAACGTGATTATACAAAGAAGGCCAATGTTTAATTCAGTGCAACAATATAACAAATACTTTCGCACGTCAGTTATCAAAACACGGTTAGCACTTAATTAGGTTCTCAGAGAAACGCATGCAGATATAACTGTTATGGTAGATTGACACATTTTACGTTTAAATACACATTGCATTTACGATGATTATTCTTAAATGGAACTAAAAGACAGAATTAAAACCCAAATTTCACTTAATGAAATAATGTCATTGGTATTTAACAATTAATGTGCTGCCTACATTAGGTGTGAGTGACATTTTTTCATTGATCAAAATTTTGGCAATCGGTAATTGCAAGGTGTCAATGATGTGTCAGAGTGGCTGACAGTAAACCCCCAAATATATACAAGTGTTGGATCCACACCAGATTAATCCAAATTAGTATTAAATGCAAAGATGAAAGGCACCCAGAAGATAAGAAAAACACATTACCAGGGAGGTAATTCTCCACAGAATAAAGGCATTACCTTATGCATAGAACACTCACCCACTAGATGTTTAACCACAGCTTAGAACACTTGACATAATGAGTGAAGCTGCAGTTTACCAGGTAGACAAATCAATTGCGGACAGAGCCAAAGTATAAACACCTGACCCTGAGAGTAGACCCAAGCCTGTTCAACTTTTGGCATCTGCTCATGGTACCAATTCATGCCTGAAAAGGCATAAAAATATCAGGACTTTGGAAGAATGAGACAATAAGGTAACGACCAAAGTGTCAAATGCATCCAATAATATGTCACTAAAGTATCATCACCAAGCACACCATATTACAGCAATCCCTAAATGACTGGTGACAGAGGAGATAAAATTGGTATTTAACAGGAAAAATATACTAAAATGTGACTGTCAAACTCCTGAATTAATTTGTACAATGAAGTGAGGACAAGACTTTCATTTATCTTTAGAACATGCCTATAGGTAAAACAAACCTTTATGGCTAGCAGTGATATGAAACCTTCAGAATAATGCAGGATGCAGAGGACATCTCATATTGTGGCCAATAATATGACAGAGATAATAAAAGTGACCTGGGTATAAAGTAGAATTATTAAAATATATTAATCTGAAGTAAGGAAATGAACCCAATTAATAACACTGACACGTATAGTAAGTTGTGAAATGTCCAACAACATTTAATGAGCTATTGACACTGCATGTGAAAATATGACTTAAAATAAGTTTAGAAGTATATAATAAGCACTTGGTTCTATAAGAAACTGCTTTCTTGGTGCTTGCCTTAAGAAACAAGAAATACATGTACAATGTCCAGGTTTGTAATCCAGAGTATACAGCACACTGATTGCCTTTGAACTCCTGTCAGAGTACAATATGGAAAAGGAAATAGTGCACCAGCCTGATGTACAAGGTACACTCATAAAATATGTCATGACACGTGAAATAGCGAAATCCTGTATCTATGTGGAAAGTGCAGCAGCAAGCTAACATGATCCATTTTGGACCAGCTCAGTTTCAGAACAGCAGCGAGACAAATCTTAGCTCAGACATGTGCTCTGGATCAATTCATAAAAGAAAATCAGGAAGCAAAGACCGTCCTAAGACAGGATGTACAATCTAGATTGATAGGATTCTAAAGGATCTAATTAAACAGAATGTAAGCGATAAGACTAGTAAATTCTCACCAAATGTTTCAAACGTAAGTCACCTTGCAATGCAAATTAAACAGCATACTTTTGATATGACTACCCCATGTAAGCAATTTAGTAACGTTAACTAGAATCCACTCTACTGTTCTGAAAGATAACCTGTGGTGTGTGGTGTAGAGTGCTGATTAACTGCTGGAATTGTTCCAGTTAGTACTGCCTGTACACATTCACTGTCCTAAACATGCATGAAAGTGACTGTGTGATATTTGTGATATTTCCTGAAATTTCTAAAATGAAAATGATTGTATCAGCAATTGAAATGAAACTGTATGCTGAAACTCAGAAATACAAAGCAAAAAGCTTGTCAGGAAGTATTACACTACCACAACATGTCAGCTATTCCAAAAATATGGTTAGCTTTGCTTATTCAACCATTCATATATCAAATAACAATCATTGAACATTACCTATTGCAAAATGTTAGGATTCTGGTGTGGAATTATCATTGCATAGAAAACATGAACTTTATCAATTCGATAGGTCAGCTGAATGTTGAAATACGTATATATAGAGACGAGGCATTGTAAAAAGGAAAGTTTTGGAGCAAAGAAATACAATTTCTGCAGATCTGAAATATATTAAGCAGTTAGATACATGTAACTGAGATGACATTAAGGAACAGACCAGGATCGAAAACTATCAACACCTTCCTAAGGAAAGAGAAATTCAGGTCACAAACTATTCTGTGTGAAGATGGACAATTTTGTTTACAGGACATTTCTTTATACCTATTGTCTGCTGGGTCTTCAAGATTAGTTCATTATATTTGTAATATTTCCAGAATTATTTGTCAGTTACAATTCACCAATTTATGTGTTTCACTGTGATAACAATTAAAATATGAAGATTATTACACGAATATGACACCTTTGGTATTTATTCTACATCTTTATTTTAAATATGCATGGAAAATTTCCTCCATGCCCAATGCCAAAAATTTTTGATTAATGAATGTCATATAGAGTTTTGGAATTTAGACCTTTTGGATATATAGTTTTAATGTGAGTTCTGTCTCATTTAGGGTTGAAATGATAACACTCGCTTGTCAATTGCAGGATTTATTGTGAGATGAAATGGTACTAAATAAACCTAAAACAATACAAAGCACATACTTAGAATACAAGACAAATATAATAAAGAGTTTAACCAATGCAACTACAATGCACAAAACACACACACATTTATTATTTAATCACACAAAAGCACAAATGATACCTTACCAGACTCGAAGGGTATAATGTTTCCAAATTATCTTCAATCTCTGGTCTTTCACTTGCATGAAAGCCAAGTGCTCTTCATCTTCACAACTCGTACTGCTTGAGGTGTTGTCTGTCTCAAGAACTAGAGTAGGAATGCCATAATCGTGTCGTTAGTAATACATGGAATTGATTTTAATACTCGTGGAGCACAGGAATCGTGCACGTCGATCGCTCACGTTTCCTGCCTCATGAAAAACACATAAATTGGTCTGCAACAAGAGTCCTGGGTAACAGTAAGATGGTGCATCCAAAAGGTTTCCTTTAGCAGACCATAGGTTGAAAAGAATAATCTTGTAATGTGTGGGAACTTTTGTTAAATTGTGAAGCAACATGTGAAGAAAGGAATTGTACAATATAATTATTTTATGTCTGATCTATACTGGTTCATACGTTTAGATATTGCTTTACTGGTTTGTCCAATATATTGGATACCACATTTGATGCATGTGATCAAATAAATAACATTTGATGCTGCACAATTAGTTGCTCAACCCACGTTAGAGGTTTATTTATTTTCGTTAATAAAATAACATTGAACACATCTAGGTCTGTTATATTTAGCTGATGATCTCTTTTAATCTAATGTTTATTCCTATGTAGAAATAATTAGGAAATCGTTAAGATTGTTATGAGATATCCAAAAGGTCTAAATTCCAAAAATGTATACGACATCAACCAAACTTTTCTATGGAACTAATATCATCAAAATAGGTTTACTAATTCTTTAAAATGAAAGGGCATTTTAAAAATAACTCTCAATATATAAGGACCATTTATTTATTAAATTATTTTTTTTATGATTCTTCAACATTATATTTATGTTTACTATATTAATTTTTACCAAAATGTGGATAATCAATAATTGAAATATTAATACAATATATATAGCATATATTTGCATGGATAGAAATAATTGTTCTCATATCATTTTGGTGTGTAAATAATTAGATCTTTACAAAAAAATTCACATTGCTAACTCGGGTTCTGGTTCTTCATTATGTACTCTAACAGAGGAGCCCATTTAAGAAATAGTCACAAATATTAATTGACCTTATTTTGTAAATTACCTTGTGATGTAATATCGTAACATTGTTAAGCAATTTCAAATCTATTTTTAGCATATCTTCTTTACCTCTTCTAGTTGAGACCAATATCATGGATATTTACTGTATCCTGATAATATAATGAATATTTTGTCAATGCTTTTACTTGAATTTCTTTATACATGATAGGATCTTAGTCCACCTAGTTTAGCAACATTGTACAAAACAACAGGCACACAAACTGCAGAAGCAAACTGTACATCACCTGAAAATATATCCAGTAGCAGATTGGAGCTTCTTCAGAATACAATATGGTCTGACAATAGTAACAAAACTGTGACATTGTCCTGTGGCATTGAGTATCCAAGGCCTTTGGGGACTGTTTACTCTAAGGATTCTTTCACTATCGCTTTTGCAAGTAAGCAACTTTTCCCCATAATTTATCTTTCAAATTAGTGTTCAGTAGGAATATACATTCCACTGGTCTATTGCTGGTTGAGTGGTGTTCAACCAAAGTTATCCCCAAACAAATTAAGTCATCAGGTTAATGTTGCCAGTAAACATAACCAACTAATTACGGAACAAATGAAATAACTTGAGATTTATAACATTTAATTTGCATGACACAATAAACAATGTTGCCCCTACTGCCCACCATAAATGCCCAGATTCGTATATCTACCAACATGTTTAGGCATGCACCTTTACAGGAAATGATTAGTAAATGATGGTTGCATAGCATTTAATTCAAATGTACAAAATCAAATTCAATTCACCTATTTATGGTGAGCCGTTGATATGAGATTATATTGAAGAATCAGTCAGATTTGCACTTATTTTGCCCCTGGACACTCTGAATTAATTATATCTGGATCAAGGATAATGCATTGATTAATATATGTCCATTCGTCCACCTTTGATTATGATGAAGACATTAATGAGTTGGACTCAAAATCAGTAGGAAGCAAGTTTGAATCCTGCCAAGGTCATTGTCTGGCATGTCCCTGTGCAATTCAACATTATTTTTGATGGATCATGGTTATTTTGATTTGGCATTGTCATGTCCCTCATGAATATGAATTACTCACACCAATAAATAACAAACTTGACCATTGAAGACTATTGGAAACAAAAGGTCAGCAAATTGCAATGATTTTCTACACATTAAAGATGTTTCTTTTTTTGTAAAGGATATACATGCCTAGTTTAGGATATAACTAGAATCATTCCTTGCCTTATCACTTGAGAGAGCACAATTCATCATCTCACAGTGACATGAATTGCAGTTAAAGAAGTACAATATAGACCATTCATGCAATGATATGTGACATATTTCATGGCCATAAGACATTTAGTTCATTTATTGTTTTTGACCCTAATGCTTTTCATAATGAGAGAGAGTGATGCAGTCACTGGTACTGAAAAATTACTGATTCTCAACTAAATGCTTTACAGCTATGTTATGCTACTGTCAACATTTTATTATTTGCAAAGAAAAGACAGCATTGAATAATACTCATTAGACCATTCATGCAATAGGGCAAACATGTTCTATATAATTGTTGACTGTAGACAAATCTGTTGAATGTTTTTTTTTTTTTTAACCAAACTGATTATTTGATATTGGGAATTTATATCACTGTACATCCAATATTTTTAAAATTATTGTAATAAGAAGCATAGATCCAAAATTGGTTTTGTCTGCCAGGTTAGCAATATTATTTTTCAGTGGCTGGAAAATTGTATAACTTTTGTGAAATAATCTGGAATGAAGTTACATACAAACACACAATAAAATAAAATCATTAATACAACATGGAATCTATTGTCTGAATATATTAAAAAAATCTATATGTAAACAATCAGCTGATAGACATTTCCATCCAATTGTTTCACTTTTCCACATTGGACAAGATGCAATGATATCTGTTCAATAAGAGTGGACACGAAACTTTCTCAAATAAGTTTTATAGTGGAATTACTAGACTGTGTAGAGACACTGTAATCCAATTATGAGACAGTATTGTGTGAATTTCATCGAAAAGGAAAATTTGTTTTTATTTATCTACCAAATACTTTAAGACAGATATGAAACATGCATAACCATATCCTTTGCAGCATTTGTGAGGTTCATCTCCAAAGGGTGTGAATTTAAACATGTTTGCATTCCTATCTTCTAAACAGTAAACTCCTGAACATTTCAAGAAATCTTTCATAAAGTACACTTGACGCCTCTGACATTTATTTATGTGAATATCATTTGAAGTCCAAATTGGCAATACTGCTGATGCATAACAGCCACAATAGTTATGGAAAAATGATGTCAAGTATAGAGCATGATACAATGGTATTTATAGAGAGAAATGTCACAGTGTCAAGTAGCTGTTATATATACATAATTGTTAAATTTTGAATGTTTATTTTGTATTAAAGATTACAACTATTTTATAATCACTATAGCTGCCAATTCATGATCATTGACAAAATAGAATGTAAAGTTTCGTCTTAATCAGACCTTCCATAAAGAAATCATATGCATTAAATAATGATGCCACAGCCTCTAGGATCCAAGGTTCAACTGTACACTGAAATAACTAATGTTTTAGTCTCAAATAAATAGATGTAAAACATATTAGCCTTAATCTGGTTTGTCACTTCTTGGCATGTAAATAATTGTTAACACATGGCAGACATATTGTGTTGTATGTATATCATATTATGATTTAGATCACATCTGCCTTAGTCAGGTATGGCTGACATTACTGTGGAAGAACCATGTAGGATACAGCAGTCATCTTTCTGACTTGTCTCTTGCAAACAAATTAGCAATTATCAGTAGACAATGTTGAGTTATGTCTCTTAACTATTGAGGTTTTTAAATAAATTTTAGGACGTGTCATTCCTGGTATGTCATGATCATGTTGACTGTAACTAATTAATATGTATCACACATCTTTGTTACATAATTGGCTGATTAATATATAAGCATCATTAGTTCTTGTCGAATTTTGATTGTACTTTAATAAAATTGCAGGCCAAAATGACTTCATTGTTAGAAATACATCTAAGATAGAATTTTGAAGACAATTTGAATTTAACCGCTCCAGTGGCATAGTGGTTAAAGCGTCCACCACGGAAGTGGGAGGTCATCGGTTTGATCCCCGACCGAGTCATACCAAAGACTTACAAAAATTGTACTAACAGCTGCCTCGCTTGACACTCAGCATTAAGAGGTTAGTGTTAGGACTGGTCGGCCTGGTGTCAGGATAACTGACTGGGTGGGACATCATGCTATATGTATACGGCATGATGTCCCAGTGCTAGACATCACTATAAACTGCATCACTGCAGACATCGTAGCAATATGACTGGAAAAGTGTTAAAGCTACGTTAAAAATCCAATCAAACGAAAAACAAAACAATTTGAATTTTAACTGAATAAGTTGTTGATGATCACTGGATTAATTATTACATTTCACATTGCTTGCCATTGTTATATATCTTATCATTTTTTTATGACATGAAGACTGTGAAATGTAATAATATCCTCATTTTTGAGTCATCTGCATTAAGGGTATGAAACCATCAGCAATTCTCTGTCTCTCCAAGCTGTAGTTAGTATTAATGTTAGCAGATTAATGCCATTTATAATTTTTGTGCATATGCCATCTTCCACAGTTCATTAAGAATAAACCCAATGTCAATTTTCAGATGACCATGAAAATAAATATATTAACAAAATGTGAAGGTGAAATTTGTCATCTTTGGACATTCTTATTTGTCATTTCAGTTAGAGTGTCGTGGGTACAAATGCGCCAGAATAGCACTACACTTGCAAATACAACTCTGGTTGTAACATCTTGGGACCCTATAACCCTGAACTGTGTGACTGGAACCAGTCGACCTGATCCAACCATAGAGTGGTTCATAGGAAATGAGAGAAAAGGCAGTGGAACCAACTTTACATTCATCCCAGCTTACACAGATCATGACAAGACAATATACTGTCGAGCATATAATACTAATCCCAACATAACAGTGGAATCAGCAAAACCTAGGATGTTTGTTAGAGGTTTGTCATTGACATGTAATACATTTTTGTCATGTATAATGTAGTCATAAAGCAAGATCGTTTAGTGAATCTGCATGATTCTAGCATGACCCAGCTTAAACCCTGTAGTTGGGATCTATAGAACCCAACAATGTTATAGCTCAAACAAGGGCTGTCTTACAGAGTGGTACCATGTTCAATGTGTAGGACTAAAATTGGCACCTAAGGGAAAATGGGTGTGCTTGAAATGTAAAGATTCCAAGACCTCCAAAGGAAAATAAAGAGCTGATTGCACAAGGATGTATTCTACAGAATTTGTTTAATGTTCATTGTGACAGAATTGTAGCATGTTTCAAGACTTATAATTTGTAATATTACACCAAATTTGTTGTTATTAATGGATATTATACTTATGCATCATCTGATAGGGTGAAATGTGAAGAAAATAGTTACTATTTGCACAGAGCAAAACCAAATGTTAATTTATTGAACTATTGTCTAATGGAGAGGCAAAAATAGTTGTACATGATTAAACACACCTGGTCTTATAAAAAATACAGAAATGCATGTTCAATAAAAAAAAAAAGTACATACATTATTTTACAGCTGTGTTAGTTTTCTTTGAAAATAATGTTTAGAGCTCGTAACTTCTTAGGCGAGGTTAAATGTATACAAAAAATAGTATTGGTAACTGTTACGTGCTTAGGCTCGAATAAACAGTAACATAGAAAGACTGAAAATAACAAGCTTGTAATAACTTAATAAACAATTTATTGAGCACAAATATTTTCCAGAAAAGAGAAAATAAACTTACGGTTTTAAGAATCAATTACAAAATTAATCCAAAAATAAATCAAAATATTATCCACTAGAGAAATTGCATAAGTCCTGGTAATAAAATGTCCAAATAATTCCAAGTTCGAATACCAGCGAAGTATCCAAGATGGAAGACGATGTCACTTGATGAAGTCAGTTCTTGTTAATAAAATTCTATGAACACAATTCTTTTCCAGATAAATAACAAAATAAATCCTCTTGAATCCAAACGAATTGAAATAATTTCCAATACAAGGTAACTCAAAACGACACAACTTAATATTCTAACAGCCCAATTTTCTACTCAATAGCTCGCTCCAAAACATACTTTATATACCTGTTTTTACGTAAACAAGAAAGGGGTCACATAATCTTCTATAGAACCGTTCAGAATAAATTTACGTTCAAAAACTCACATACCCACCATATGACCCAACTAAAGATAGAAAGATGTTTATATAAAGCGCCATAATGTCCTTGGAACCAACCAATCATTTTAAAAGCTTGTTTACAACTCTGAAGCCAGGTCAGAAATGAGGTCAACACCTGGTGTTTATTCTGTAAAGTACAGGTCACCCCACCCAATGAGCGAATCTTAAAACTTAATATGCCAAATTTGAATCTAATAAACAAACAATACAAATAGATAGAAATGACTTATATCACATATATGTAACACCTTCCCCCATAAAATAAAAATAAAGGTTTATATCACATATACGTAACAGTAACATAAACATCTCATTTCCATGAAAAATACAAAGAATACCATCAAACCAGAGATAAAAAAAGACAACACTATAATTAAAAAGCTTAAGAAAAATATTGGTGAGTGGTCCAAGATACAAGCTATTTACAAAAGTGGGTCATTCATGTTGACAATAGCACCGATTACTGTAAGAATTTTATCACACATTGTTTCTGCATTACAGCTAGGTCTTTTGGTTAGTGTCAATGGAAGTGTTCCTTGAAGAATTTCAAAATCTTTGATCTGACCTATAACACGTTCAACATGTATCCTGGAACGCGACATAAACCTAGATTCCTCCACCTCTTTTGCCGATAGTTGTTTTCTTTTATTTGTGAAAGCTGGCATCATTAACTTTGCTCCCCTGAAAGAAAATTCTTCCTCCATCGTAAACCCACAATCCGCAAGGACAGTGTCCAGAGGAGGTAGCTTCTCCAGCTGCTCTTATTTAAGAGTTATCTCTCGGTTTGACACTCGTCCACCCCATCCTTCTTACAAGAATATCACTGCTCTAGTGGGACTAATGGCAACAAACACCTTCACTGTGTTGCGTCTCTTATAATTAGAATACATTTGTGCCCTGGCCTTTAAGACTGATGGTCTCTCAATGAAAATTTCAGTACAATCAATAATGCACCTTAACTTTTCTAAGTTTAGCATTCTGAAACACTTCAGGGAGTTCCATTTAATCCCTTTCTGGCCACTTGATAAGCCCACCAATGCCTGAAGCCAACATTGAAAAATCGTGGTTACTTGTGTCCCAGTGGTATCATACTGGTAGGCTAAATCTTCCATTGCCAGATTTCTCCTCAACTTTATTAATGTCATTAAAAGTTCATCCTTGTGCTTTAGTTTTGTTTTGTGTCTCTTGGCATGAGTTTCTTCAGATAAAAAAAAATGGTGTCACAGTTTGGAAGACCTGAATAGAATTTTATTTCTTGTCATTATCTTGCATATATTTAAATTCTATAGACTTTCGCTTCAGCAATTTCATTGAAATGGCATTTTTTCATCAGCATCTTTTAATTTCTTCATACGTTCCACATTTGTGCATTGCACTTCATTAGGTTCATGTAACTTTGCCGCCAAATCATTCAAAATCATTAAAAAGCAAATCATTCAAAAGCACATCTTTCTCTTTCTCAAGTGTACGAAGCTGGACTTTAAAGTGTCTGTTCGTTGCCAGTATCCGCTGCAGAAGTGAAACATCAATGTTTGTCTGTGTTGAAGAATCACACATACTTTTGTCTGTCTGTGTTTATGTACCAGGCACATTGTTCTCTTCAAATGTATTCAGACTCAGCAAAGCTTCAGCTGCAATTGTTTTCATTTTTGTATGCTCTCTTTCAACCAAAGGCTGATGCCGCTCGACTTTGGCCTGAAGTACATAGTCGTTCTTTTTGCCGACTGGGGTGTAGCTGAATATTGTTGGCACAAAGTCTGGGTTTCTAGATGGGCAACCTATGTAAATATATAGAAAGAAATAAATCAACAGGCTGCTACAAAACAAAAGTAATTTATATGAAATATAATTGCATTTTTACATTTTAAGAATTTTTTCATGTTACCATTTGTGAATTGCCCATTTATTTTGAAGTGAATGAACACAAGAAACCCATATTCACTTAAACACCCACCCATCCTGATGCATTCACCACAAAGGTTTAAACGATTATTAAAAGATGAGAAAAAAAGAAAAAACAAATTAAATGGGAGAGACATGCGATGTTTTCACATGTATATTTTAATTTCTACGCAAATATTTCATATATATTGTACCCTTAATGAAATGTTTGTTGCATATCCTGGTGTGATCGGTTGCCAGCCAGTTTTCTCTGTGGATGGCAGCAATCCACTTATTCCTTAACATGTCATCCTTAGGAATCCTGAAAAACTTTATCTCACATCCTTTTTGTTGTCGGTTGTTACAACCAACACAACAATGGGCTGACATATTTCTGATTACTACTACCTGCGGCGATCTATAATGACAAATTCTCAATTGATAAAATAAGTGTATGTCACTGAAGTTGACCTACGTCAAATGCGCATGACTGTATGGGATAGGTTGTAAAGTTAAAAATAGTAATGGAAAAAGGTCTATAACCAACCAAGTCATTTAGCTGAATAAATGATGCATATGGTCATACATCACACAAAATTTTACTATATATTCTCTACATATATTTCTCAGTACTGACCTTTCAACTGTGTGACAATCAATACAAATGTATCATATGTTAATCTAACATACCTTCATACAGCATGTACACAGAATGTACACATACCTTCATACAGCATGTACACAGAATGTACACATACCTTCATACAGCATGTACACAGAATGTACACATACCTTCATACAGCATGTACACAGAATGTACACATACCTTCATACAGCATGTACACAGAACACAGATTTCACTTCCAGATCATCACAAAGTCCTTATTACTCCATGTGCACTGTCGCCAAAATACACACAGACAACCACTCTCTCAGCTCATATTCTCAGAAATAAGCAATTGCCTTTAAATCCCAACCAAAAATGCATCAATATAACTCTTCTATCACCACCAAAATGAGAGAGGAAAAAATGTTCTAAAAACTGACTAGAACTACATTCGTACTGAACTGGAAATAATAACTGTGATGTGATTCCATATACCTAAAGATATTGTGGTTGACCGGGTAGTAAAGATGGATACAGAATTAAGCGCCTTCAATTAAGTATGTATAAACTGGTCTGAAATACACTTGTATATTGGCAGTTTGAAGTTGTATTGTAAATGCATAATCCGTTAACTACTGTAACTACTGTGTGTAAAAAATCGAAGAATTCTAGTATAAATCACATTTTATGAGATTAATTTTATGAGTAACATCCTGTTAGCAAGCACAAGTATACAAAATGTTTTTTCTAGTTCTCATTTGATCTCTATGCAATGATCAGAAATCATTTCACAAGGATATTGTTGCTAGTAGCATGTGGTAGTGGTTCTTTACTTGCTACTTTTACATGTACTTAAATAGACCTTGCAAAGCTGGAGACAGCTATTATCTTGCCGAGGCAGCCCAGGCTGATCATAAATAAATGAAAACGTGAAGAAATGAACCAAGTCTAGCCAATATCTTTTAAGGATACCACATTGTCATTAACTTGATGGCCAGATATCCATGGTTTCAAAAGATTTGCGTTTTATGCCATTGCTGGTAATGTTCATAAACATGACCCGTTTTCCTGCAAAAAGGAAACTTCTACAGCACATTCAACGTATTCCATTCACTTTAGCTTGATGTCATGGCTTTAATTTAAGTTTGGTGTTGACCTCCTTGGATGAAAATTTCTTAGTTTTGCTTTGAAGATTGTAGTTGGATTTCTTTGATGGGAGGTGAATGCTTAGCAAATCACATTTGTTTATTTCGGTGTCAATATCATATAATTGCAGACCAATGAAACTGTATTTTTCTATTTTGACTTTGTATGTGTACAGGACAATCGGTGATTCAAAGGTATTCAATTTTCTTTAAAGTTGCAGTAAATTTATGTTTTCTCTGTACATGTTAAAAAAGGAATTTGCCATCATGTGATCGATTTGATTGCAGCTAGTAGCACGACTATGGGACACACAATCAAGCAAGTAGATTGCAACGAGTTTTTACTTCTTATATATATATATATATATATATATATATATATATATATATATATATATATATATATATATATATATATATATATATATTGGTGACATTTCTGGTATTAGAGCAAAGTTGCCCTCCATGGATACAACCAGATTTATATATAAAAATATAATCAACAGATAATGGCTGCACAGGTGTTTTGCTAAATAAACAGGGACTACTACCGATAATGTGAGCGTTGTGAAGGATTTAATCATATCAGTAAAAAGAAGAGTGATTTTACTTACCATTCACATGCAACAGTCAGCCTCACTAAATGTATTAACTAGTAGAGTGCAACCAATAGTCAGACACCATTTTGTCTGAAAGATCCCTTATGAAAAAATGCCTCCTCAGGTTGGTATCTGCTACCAGAAATGTCAAACATTGCTTTCTAGGACCAACAAAATGTGTTTCTGGTTTTATGATAAAGGTTTGGATTGGTCAGTTGAAATAAAAAGTGAAATATCAATTAAATGACCTACTTTAGCTAGTGTGGAATAAAGACCTTGCTTTAATATGCAAACTACTATTTGTACCTAGCAGCAGAGAGGGTGAATCCTACAACCTTTTTAGAGGCGCCAATTCGGTAAATAGAAGCTTCCTCGTAAATCGTAAAAAAAAGCGTCGATTCGGTAAATAGAAGCTTCCTTAAAGACGCCAACGTTGTTGTCAATCACCCTCTCTGCTGCTAAGGGAAATAAATCCTTTATAGATTAATCCGCCACAACTTATAACATTTACCTACTAAGTTCCCTTGTATTATGACGTCAAGGAATTTGTCGTCTGCTATACCTGTAGAGAGGTATAATTGACATGTATGCGCCCACGTGACTGTAATGGAGTAAATACGTGTGTTTCGTTAGAGTTGTTTTTTTATCATCCTTGGTTTTACCAAGGTAAATAATTTTAAAATCTTTTATTGTCGCTTTGGCTAAAACTGCATTTATTTAAATAGTTGTATTTATTTAGATCATCTATTAATACACTTTAAGTACAGACGTTCTTTATAATCCAGTATTACCTATGTTCGTTCAGCCGGAACGCGAGTGTTTCCTATTCATTGAAGTAGGTGGGCGTGGTTAAAATTCCTGTATACAGCTCTTTGTGATCTAATCGATAATGTATTTTGTCTAGTCACTGACGCAGGCATGCGTGACTGATAGTTACATTATATTTTAAACTGCTCCGATTTTATGTTTTCTCGAAGCACCTTACACGTTGTAATTTAATGCTTTTTTCTGGATGGTTACAACAGTTAAATTATTATTCGTTTTCTTAAATACGACAGTAAAATTGTCTATTTTAAAAATCTCTTAATCAGAAGATATATATATTAAAAAATCTCTATTCTGTATGACTATTCCGTGGTGTAATGGTATCGTGTTTGTCTTGTAAACATAGATCTATCAACTACGTGTTCGGTCCCCATAGCAGATACATTATTTGATGGCGAAACGAAAGATGTTTTTTCTATTAATTGAGGGGGTGGGGCGGACTCCCTTAGCCAAACCAACATTGTAACTCATGCTATCGCATTCACGGTAGCGTGGGTTGGTGTTTTTTCCAACTCATGCAACCATGAATTTGATTTCATGGGTTGCCATGTTGGTTTGGTTTACCACGCCCACATCATTACATCACAAATTCCATCATCGTTTCATTGAATATATCCATCCTTAATTAAGTACATGTTGTGACGTCACCCCAAGCATATCTTCTGGGCGGTCTAAGATGGCGTTTGCCACAAATTTTTAGAACATTTTTTCCTCTCTCCTTTTGGTGGTGATAGAAGAGTTATATTGATGCATATTTGGTAGGGATTTAAAGGTATCATACTCTTGAGAATATGAGCAGAGAGAGTGGTTGTCAGTGTGTAATTTGGCGACAGTGTAGTAATAAGTAATAAGGTGATGATCCGGAAGTGAAATATGTGGTCTGTGTACATGTTTACAGTGCAGCAGCTCAAAAAAATGCCGATCAACCCTTGACAAGAATTTCACCGTGAAGTCATCTTTGGAGGTATTTTAGATTAACATTTTTATTTTAGATTGTATTTGTATTAGATTTGTATTGATTGTCACACTGTGGAAAGGTCAGCACTGAGAAATAGATGTAGAGAACATATAGTAAAATTAATTGTGGTCGTGGTTATTATCCTGTACAGGCAGTTTTGATGAAACTTTAATATGCTATAAAATTTTTATTATTAATGATAAACACATAAGATCATATATATATTAACATTTAAAATAGAAAAATGACATTAAAATTTAAAAATTGATTTTAGTTTTTAAAATTTTAATATTTTTTTTTTTTAAAATTAAAAAATTAAAATTTGCCCCTTAAAATGCACATAGATAATATTTTTGGAAATTATATCCAATGATATCAGCATATTTACACTCCTACACCATATACAAGCTACAATGATGGATATTTGTCAAATTTTGTCAGAGAAAATATCTTTGTAAGTCAAAATGAGACATACATTTAAAATGTATGAAAGACAGATTCTATTTTGTATTGATCATTCAAACTATTTATTAGGGGTCCAATCAGTTAATTTATGTGTTTATGATGGGGTGACTTCCTGAGTAACACATATCTGCTTATATAGCCTTTAGTAATTGTTAACAAATATAGTTACAGGGTGTTTAGTGAGAGGACAGTGATGAAAACTTTATACTAGAACCTACTCAAGTTCTCTACTAAATCAGTTTAAACTTTCTGAGAATGAAATGCAGGCTGAAGGGATAAAATATACTTTCCACATGTATATTTACCCTTGGATGTAAGAAAACAGCAAAATTATGTAAGTTGAGCACAAAATGCATTCAATTTTATTGTTCAGTTTGGCTAAGATATTGATTAGTGAAGTGCGGCATTGTGACCTGTATGATGTTATGTGAATTCTTATGATACATCTTAATTTATGCATTGTTAATTACTAATAATATTTGTTAACTGACACTCTAAAGATTGCACAAGATATATTCAAACAGATATTTTGAGTTTAACTGTGTACAACTGATCTTAGCATGGTTACATATCCCACATGAACAAATATTCACATATTTTAGAATGTTTGGGATCCAAAGTTCATATTCAGTACATCATATAGGCTGACATTGTACCTACAGTGAATCTGTAAGACACATTTCTGGCTGTGTGCACTAAATGTATCCCAAAATGTTATTTTCTTCATTAATATGCCCATGTATGGTAACATATTTCAATTCAGTACTTGGATAGAGTGCGGTATTGTAATATCAGCTGATATCTGATTCTATTGAACCATTGAGGTTAATAATTGGTATCAAACACCCTTAAAAATACACTTTAAATATTCAAACAGATCATTTGAATTATTTTTGCACATTTGATCATAACAATTACATTGTATATGTCCCACATATGCAAATTTCCATTCTTGTTTACAAGTTTTGGGGATCAGAATTTCACATTTAGTTTATGATATAGGATGTATTGGTACCTGTAGTTGATTTGTGTGGCCACATTTGACTGTATTCTCTTGCAATATCCAGAATTATTATTTATCTCATGAATAAGATTGCTTATAGTAATATATTCTTTTTTACTACATTGTCGCTTGACTATCCTGTATACTGGCATGTACTAATGTTTCCACCAATGATCAAACCTCACCGTCCCCGCATTTCCTTAATGTTTGTGATGCATAGTCTACCTGATTAGTTATTTAACCTGTAAATGACCAGATATGCTTATAGAAACTTCATATACTTTTAGGATGAATTTATTACTTTAATACATGACTATTACTTCACATTTCTGAGTGTCACTCTGTCAAGTTTAATATTTATTTCCTATGCTTGCTGCCTGAATGTTATTTGGAAATCACTATATCTAACACATTTTAACTTCATTTGCATACATCTTACTGTTTTCTAGATATAAGTGAAACATTTTATATCTTTTCAGGTCTAGGCTGGTATCTGGAACAAAGTGTTAGTGGTGGATCAGCTTGGAAGCTCTCCAGTAGTCTGGTGGTGATAGCAAGGTTTCATAAGGACATATGCAGTGTACTGCCATAAGTGATCATATCACCACACTAATATACAGCACCTCAAGGACATGGCTTAGATCTTCATGAGAGAGATTAGCACCATTGTTCAGTAAGGTAAAGCCTGCCTAAAAACTGTATTTTCCTATCTTATTGTCGCTTTTTGTAGTTATCGACACTGAAATGTAATGCAATTTTCCTATAAAACATGGAAGTGGTCCCATCAGATGTTTAAATCTGAGTGCACTATTAATTATAAAAATAACTGCCTAAATACCTGACACAATAAATATGGAACATAGCACCTGTTGTTGCTTCTTTAGTGTGTACACCTATATGCACCTTGACAGGCATATTGCGGTTTGTTGCCAAAATCACTATGAGTCATGCTACTTCACTACCCCTGGGAAAAATGTTCTCAGTTACACAGACCCAAACCACCATTTATTTTAAAGACCATTGATTGATCAACTTTTCTGCCTAAACTTTGACAAAATCTGTTTTCAAACTTTTATGAAAATTTAATTTTTCAATAAAATTTAGTTTATAAATTTATATGTTTATTTAAATTTCCATTAAAATTTGAATTGATCAAAATGTATAAACTTTCAACATAGTTTCAGACAGGCCTTATCTTGTAGTACAATTAGGTTTTTACAGCATTGAAAAAGTCCTATAATTAAGGAAGATATAGCAAATTTAGTTTTGGTTTCTCAAAAGCACATGAATCAACACTTGCACCCTGTGGAACACCTGCACTACACACTTTCCAGCAGGTGTCACATGTCTTGTATGCAAGGAAATTCAAAAAGACTTCATGTATAAAGTTCAAATAGGTGTGGCATTCAAAAATAAAAGTTTTACTAAAATTTGCCCCAAAAAGTTGGGCCTGTCAGGAATCACACCACAATTAATACTTCCAGTTCAGTACCCACGAATGTAGTTCCAGTCTATTTTTAGAACATTTTTTCCTCTCTCCTTTTGGTGGTGATAGAAGAGTTATATTGATGCATATTTGGTAGGGATTTAAAGGTAATTGTTCATTCTTGAAAATATGAGCAGAGAGAGTGGTTGTCAGTGTGTAATTTGGCGACAGTGCACATGGAGTAATAAGGCTTTGGTGATGATCCGGAAGTGAAATATGTGGTCTGTGTACATGCTGTTCTGTTTACAGTGCAGCAGCTCAAAAAAAATGCCGATCAACCCTTGACAAGAATTTCACCGTGAAGTCATCTTTGGAGGTATTTTAGATTAACATATGATTTGTATTGATTGTCACACTGTGGAAAGGTCAGCACTGAGAAATATATGTAGAGAACATATAGTAAAATTAATTGTGGTCTATGTCCACCTTAGGCCTCCCTTCCGGAGATGTATGTTTCGGGTCCCCTTGGGCTTACTTGGATGCGAAGGCAGCCAAGGAGTTCCAAAGATGTGTTGTCGTTTTAGTGTTATTTTTTTTTTTTTTAATAATTAGAGATACAGTATACTATCTTTATATAAAAATATAAATAATGGATATCAATGATGTAAATGCTATAATTGCTGAAATCTCAAAGTTAAAAAATAACGGTATAGTATTATCTGAAGGTCTCGACGTTGACAAGATTACCTCGGAATATGAAGACATAGAGTATCAGTTTAGTAAGGGTCGTTATGTTTTACCCAAGATGTACAGGCTCGTGAAAGGAATTCAAAAATCCATCAATGCTTGTTTGTACGGTAACGACATTAATTTATTTATAACGCTATTTAACACCGTTGAAGCAATACGTCAAAAGCTCGGCCAAGAGTATCAAAAACGAGCTGAAATTAGTTCTAAGGTTGATCTTAGAAAAATGTTAAACGAGGAAAAACCCGTATCTTAACCACGTGAGTGATAGGCTTTTCAGTAATTTTTATTAAAAAATATTTTTTTTTAGCGTTTTTTGTAACTACATAGGATTTTCTCCTGAGAGAATACTCATCAGTTTGGACCTGCTCATGTAGTTATGTGCATACTGGATGATCTGGTCGTAGTAGCAAGTAATCACCCCGACGCCTCCATTTTCACGTAGTTGTTGTTGTTGCCGTGTCGTTAACACAAATCGTTCATCGCCGTTCTCAGATATTACAATTCTGAAACCCCCAGCGATGTTATTTCTGAAACACTCGCGGATAGCGTCGTACAGTTTAACCCTGTCGAAGATGGATACGTTAGCTTGATGGTACATTATTTAATAACTAAGTTATTTAATAACTCATCTTTTTAATTGTGATGGAAACCCAAAGGGTTTTACATTTGAAAATTCAGTTCACAAACAATATATGGTAGGTGAATCGCTTACAACTAGATTAGCCCGAGAGCGGCTAGCAGCAATTAAAAAGTTTATACCGGTTCGAGATAGACTTCGCGAAAAACTTCAACAACGACAACAAGCACAGACTGACTTTTCTGTGTCAAGTGAACAACTGTTTACTCCGATAACAAGTGCGACCAAAGATGTGAAAACAGCAACTGAACGAGCAATATTTGGGGATATTCCCGAGGAAGGCAAGCGACGAGAAGTGCCTGTTCTTGGTGTGCTTGAAAAGATAGCAACAGAGACCGGACAAACACGCGCAGGGATACAACAGTTATCCAGTGATATAAACACTCAGCGTGAGTATGAACGATTAGCTGATATTGATGACGAAAATCTACAATTTTCCACACCTGATTTACAACCTGTTGATGTCACCCCAAGAGGTGTTCCCTTTATAGACAAACTCACCGAAGGAGGTATAAAGGAAATAAAAAAACCTAAATTAATAAAACTCAAAGATTATACGACTTTTGGTGATTTTGCCGCCCAAAGCTTTCATTCTAGAAAGGACTTTTTAAAAGACGAGTATAAAAACAGTCGAATAAGCCGAGATGACTGGGTTAATTGGTTGTATAAAACGAATAAGGATATTACTGGTAATTTGAAAAAGGATACAATTGAGTACAGATCTTTTAAAATAGGAGTTGATAGTTATGGTATACAAAAACAACAAGAACGAGAAAAACAAAGTCGAGGCAGACAAAAGCAATTACTTGATGATAGTCAGGGAGCAACTGGTACAACTGAGGAAACAAGCGGAAAGGGATATTCAATTAAAAATCCAAAGGATTTCAACGCTGGAGTCTTTGACTCTACCGTGACATGTCCTGGTAACATCCTCAGTGATATATCACGGTTAGAGGTTCTCATCGGGGGGAAACGAGCTGGAAATAACTCACCGGAAGTAATTAATGAAGCAGCTGATATCTGTAGACGATTATTTGCTGGTGGTATCATGGACATTAATGTATATCGAGAACTCATTGCTGAATTAGTTGAAAATCACAACGATGACAACGTCATTGATGACAACGTCATTGATGATGAAAATCCAATGGATGTAAGCGATTGATCACTAATTGAAAAACTACTAGTTTTATAACAAGATGATTATACACTATAACCATTATAAACCCGTAAGCGTCTACGTGGTGAACTCACGATTGCCTGTTTATCGCGCGTGGTACGGAGATGGTTTCGGCAATACCATTGCGGGGTTATTTACAAGAATGGCTCCCAAGGTGGCGCCGTTAGCTAAACAATTATCAATGAAAGCCATTGATATCATTCGTGATAAGGGAATCAATTTCGTTGGAAATCTTGCTGGAAAGGCATTTTCTGCTGCGAAAGATAAAATAGCATCATTGGTGCGAAAGAAACCAGGAATGACTTCGTCGGTGATGACTTCGTCGGTGGTGAAACCACCAGTGCTGCCATCAACTACAGTGATGCCTGCAAAAATCAGCAAAGTAATAAATAGCGCAGTGAAAGAAAAACTAGCGTCGTTGACAGCTTCGCCGGTAACAGATAACGCTATCATGAACGCGATAGCAGGAAGTGGTTTGAAACTAAAAAGAAATTCGAAGAATTTTCAACGACGATGATTACAAAGATGAAATTGCTTTGCAATTCACCAATTGAAAACACTAGTATGTTATAAATGTTTAAACGAACAGCTGATCCCGCGCTTGATATGGAATCCCCAATGCGAAAAGACGATTCCGTCCGCGATTATCAATACTATTCCTATCATGCGATACAACCCGACCTACGATCGCGAGTTGAACTTCAAGTTCAAGATACCAGTAAATACTTTTTGCCGTGTGAAGCATTTATCGAAATCGAAGGAAAACTCGTAACAAATGTTGCAGATGATACCCCATATGCAGATGACCCAAATATCCGAGTTGGGTTCGTCAACAATGGCATAATGGCGTTATTTGAAAGTGCAAGATATCTCATTGATGGAAAAGAAATTGAATCAATAGAACGCGAGGTTGATGTTGCAACAACAATAATCGGACTAGCGAGATATTCCGATGATTATACAAGATCAGCTGGTCCGTCTATGATGTTTGCAAAGGATACTACTGATAACGCTGACCACCTTCAATACATTAAAGTGTTAACACCGCAAGACACTTCAGTTGATAATCAACGAGAAGCAACTAATCCAGAACGTCGAGCTAGACCCGGAGCTGCGTTTGATATTATTGGAGGTGTTAATGGTAATTTCAATCTAGGGTTTGCAACACGAAAATTAGCATTGGAAGGACAAGAGAAAAAGTTTTCGTGTGCAATTCCACTCCATCACATATTTGGATTCTGCAGAAATGTCAGAAAAGTCATCTATGGAGCCAAACACACAATCGCGTTAGTGCGAAAAGGCAATGACAACGATGCAATTTGGCGTACTGGTGCCGCTGAGGGTAAAGTTAAAATAACTAAATTAGTATTGTGGATGCCAGTAATGACCCCATCAATTACCAGAGAAGAGCGGCTACTCTCATTTATGGAAACAGGTGGCAAATCATTGCTAAGTTGGCTAACAACAACGACTGATATCAAACAGGATAATGTCGATGATATATTCACATGGCACCTGGCATCAAAACAAGGCGTTTCAGCTCCACGTCATATATTTATAGCGTTACAGAATAATGAGCGAGTTGGTAATCAACAACGCAGCCATATGATATTTGATCAGTTAGGTGTTAGAGAAGTCTCGCTGAGAATAAACGGACAACAAGAACCAACCGAGGATATACAACTTAATTACACAGAAAATCATATAGCACGTGTATATCATTGGATGCTGTCATATATGGGTCGTGATCAAAACGTTGATACTGGTTTACAAATATCGCAACTCGATTTTAAGAAATTGTATCCGATTTATTACTTTTCGCTGGAACATCTTGATTTAATGAGACAATCCGTTGTTGACATACATTTTAGGGCTCGTATAGCTCCTGGTGGTGTTAATTATAGAGCGGTTGCTGTCATTCTCAGCGACAAATCAATGTTGTTAGAAGGGGTTGGCGGACGAATGAGACTTGTTGATGCACCAGTGGAAAATCTATGATTGAAAATCCTTCGGATTTTTTCAAAAATATGTAAATGAAACTTTAAAAGTTTCCATAGGATTTCCCCAATTAGATCAATTGAAAGCATAAATGTGTTTTACAATAAAATGCCATATAGTGTTGTTAGTGTCAAGCTGACTGATGGTCAGGTCAAGAAATTGCGATCAAAATCCGCTAAGCAATGTGGAACCACAATAACGTTGAAACCAGCGCAGATGTCCGGCGGTACACATAAAATATCATTAACGGATCGTCAAATAAAACATTTCAATGATGCATTGAAGAAACAGCGAGGGGTTCAAATTGATTTTTCGAAAGCCGCAATCGCAAACATGATAAAATCAGGTGGTATATTTCCATTGTTAGCCGCAATACCAGCATTGATTGCCGCGGCTGCCCCAGCGGTGGCGAAAGCGGCGGCGTTGGGAGCCGTTGGGACCGCGGCAGGGATGGCGTTGAAAAAGGCAACTGGGAAAGGATATAAAAAAAAGGGAAAGGGGTTGTACCTACCAGGAACACCGTATTCATGGTACAGCGGGAGATCCGTGAACGGATCGGGTCTAAGAAGAATACCAGGAACGGTTTATTAATTGAGGAACCTATGGTTCCCAAATCTTCGATTTCCGGCCCAATTGTTGAGGAGTCTATGACTGAAGAGTCTTTGACTAAGGAACCGATGGTTCCTATGTCCAATTTTGATTTAATTGATACTGCTAAAAAAATAGCGATAAAAAACTTCAGAGGGGTTTTTATGAGAGATCAATTACCGAGAAAACCTAAACGCGTTGAAACCGGTATCATCAATCTTGATAATAGCAGCGGATCGGGAACTCACTGGGTTGCATACGCGATTGATCCACGTGGAATTATCTATTTCCATTCATATGGGTTAGCTCCGCCAAGCGAGTTTATGTGATATATAAATTCTTCGATGAAACTCAAAGAGTATCCGATTTTTTATTCCACGCTGCCAACACAACAATTAAATGATCCACCGATATGCGGCCGTGAAGTATTAAATGTCCTCGCGGAGATTTCATTCAAATCCTTTGGATCTCCGTGGAAACCACCTCATATTGTTGTAAACGAATACACGAGTGGGAAATTACAAGGATCAATAAATTGAAAATACAAGTTACGCTAACAATAATGATCGATATTTGGGGACAATCTCTGTCAATGTCGGAACCCACCGCGGAAACATCTGCGGGTTCTATCGAAGAAGTAAAAAAAATAATAGAAGATGAAATCGCTGAGACGTTAAATTTAACAAGTGTTGACCCGAACGAAATAGTTGTATTTCAAGATAGCCAGGGTAAATTGAAAAGCAGTAATGTGTCGTTGGATGACATTTTGATACGGCATCGCGCTGCCGCTGAAAACTCTATTGCGCTGTATTCCAACGGTGGACAACTTAAACCAGGCGTACTTGTGTCTACGATCACCGACGCGATTGCTACTAACGAACGTGAGCTGAATGATCTTATACGAGGTTATAATAATTTTCGCAAAAATGCCATTCATAAATTCTTTGGAACCCCGCTTGTGGTTGGCATGACTCTCGCTGAAATCAAAAACTTTCTATCGCTATTCTTCGCTAACAAGGAAGCTGGAAGGATGATGAATGAAAATGAAATCAAGGCAAATTATCTTGATATTTCTAAACTAATAGAAGATCTTGAAAAGGTAAGGATTCCGCACAAGTGCATTAAAAATATCGTGTATACGGTCAAACATGGAATCGAGGATTGGATAAGAGACGAAGCTCCTAGAATTACCATCGATCTCTTGTGGGATGAGGGGGAAGTGAAGGTTGATGGTATCTATAGGTTAACGTGGGCCTCTATCGATCAATTTAATATGATCATGAACAATAGAACCTACTCTGGTGGCGTCGCGACGTTAATTATCGAGACTGGCATAACACCAGAATTTCACTTCGTCGCGGTTGATAGCTCCACCATTAGATCAAAAATAGCCTGGTGCATAGAACTCGTAGATCATTTTTCCGGCTGAAGTACTAGCAATTCCCGCTAACGATGACAAATAATTGAAAACACTAGCGGATTTAAAATAAAAATGATTTCATCAACGCAATGTCGCTATTATCAGGTCAGAGAATTTCAAACTAGACTCAAAACCCTCGCCGAGGAGTATCAAATACAAATAAAACAATACCGACGAAGAATCACCGCGATTGATATTACTATGTACTCGGTGTCAAGCGTTCTCGCTGGTGCCGGAATAATACTAGCATCTGTTACAATGATTGCCCCGGTCGTAGTTCCGATTTGCATTTCTGCGGTGGCTACAATCGCGGGTATATCAACCGGGATAACAAAAAAGATATCATCATGCAGCCAGAGTAAACTGCAAGATTACTTAATTCAATTTCATATTGTATCAACCGCGTACTCGCAATTATCCTCGATGATATCGTCGTCACTCGATAATACAAATATATCAGATAGTGAGTTCTCAGCGATGCTCAGTATTTTTGATACCGCGATATCAAAATTAGAGCGACAACAACAGTATAACACCGATGGAATTAGAAAACACGAACCTGAAAACCAAAATGATCTCAATAACATCAACGATATCAACGATATCTGATACTGAGTTCTCAGTGACGGTCAGTATTTTTGATTCCACGATGTCAAAATTAGAGCGACAACAACAGTATAGCAACTATGACAACACCGATGGAATTACTTCAACAAATAGTAGAAAATACAAACCCAGTACAAACGAGTATGATATCAATAACATCTACGAAACCCGAGTTTAGTGTAAATTTTCCTAGCCCAGTCCCCGTGAGCGAAATCGCGCTGGCAAAATTACGAGTATATCACAGTTGGCCTAATATCAGATCGGTTGCATTTGGCGGTCAGCAACCCAATAACGCACTGGTGTTCTCGTATAAGAATAAACCCGACGGTACTCCAACGTGGGAAACAGTTTCGTTACCAACTGGGTCGTACCAAATTAAGCAAATCAATGCTGAAATTCAACGTAGAATAAAATCAATCACTGGAAAAGAATCAAAAATAGCTATTAATCTTCATCAACCGACTCTCTCGTCGTCGATCGAAATAAGCACAGAGGGATACATTGTAGATATCTATAACAGCTCGTTAAGAACAGTGTTAGGATGGCCTGAAAAACCACCGGAAAAATCCACCGCCAACTTAACCACGGACGTACAATCATATCATGAAATCAATCCCAGTTATCGAGATAATTTATCTGATAAAAGAAAAGGAAGAATCGGCGATAGATTTATATTTACCAACAAAGACACATTGCAGTGGGATTTTATCATTAAAAGAACAGCCGACTCATCTGTTACTATTTCATTTACGCTAACTGACGTCCGTGATTATTTTAATGAAATTAATCGATTACAACAAGCACAACTAGAACAACTACGGAAAACAAAATCGCAAAAACACGTTGAAATAATAAATCAACTTATATCTGACATGGAATATATCTATGAACTAATTATTCAAACAATAATTAATGACAACAGCGACAATAAACAACGATTCCTAGCCGATTACAATATCACAGAGGACAATCTGCGTAATTTCAAGTTTCCCAAATACAACGCTGATGAACTAGCAAGAATTGTTAAAACCGATATCAAGGCGCTACAAAAATCAGATTCAACTATCCTCAAACATAATAATGATCCAGATGGTGGCGGTAGGCATATCGCTCCGTTCAACGTGAATATTTCAACGGTGATTGCGCTCAATTTAGTATGTGATGCAATTGAAGGAAGCTATCAAATTAATCTAGAGCAATCAAATCAAGCTCAGCAGGGATATATTCTTTATTCGTTTGCACCAACAGCTCCTCCAGGATTTTTAATAATTGAAAACCCAGTTAATCCTGTCTATATGCGATGCCATAATAATTCGTTAACGAGAATTAATTTCCGACTCACCGACCAGTCAAATAATTTAATTGATCTACAAGAGGAGGTGTTAGCGATTAGCTTGTTTGTGAAATCATAAATGATTTTCGTCCTAAGGACTTCCATCATAAATGATTTTCGTCGTAAATTGCTAGCAATTTCAAAGGACTTCCATCAAATTTTCGGTTGAACTCGTAAAAGAATTATTAACCAGAACTGAAAGTTCCAGCAGCAGAGAGGGTGATGACCACATCGTTGCGACCTTGAATCTTTTTAGGTGTATACGAATTTTATTTTATGACCATTTTTTTTAGATAGAGCAGTTTTAATTATATTTTCTGCAACAAATTGTATTGAAGCCCCACAAATGTCAAAGTATCTACTGGCTTCATTTATCTATTGAAAGCTTCTCTCCTCGTTGCTTTCTAAATCAAACGATTTAACTCTCCTAGGGTGTTTTGCATGTTTGCCAGTTCCACCTAATTTTGAATTCAGACTTTGTGAGACGGCTTGAAGATTCACAAGACAATTATCAGTCTTCACGCCATTTATGTGATCAATCACAAATCCGTCTTCGATTAATCCGTTATGACATTCAAAAATAATTCTGTGACAGTGATATGTTTTATTTCTAGCACTAAACAACAAATACCCCATATTATTTAGATATCCAACCGGGTTTTTTAGTCTGCGGTGCCTGACAACACCATCACGGGATGCTTCGTAATTAACGAGCACTGGATGAGGTCTGAAATCTTGGCTCATTTGTATAATAATACTACTTGTCTAATTTATTATTTGCTTTAATTATAAGTCTATCAATGTAGTCTTGAGGGGTTTTGATGACTTTGTCGCTGATTTTATCAAGGATGACGGAGTCAATGATTCGTTTGTCATAGTAGCGTTTTAGTTCCCTGTATCGTTTACCCCCACAAGCAAGACACAACTGCGATTTTCCTCTAACGCCCACCCCACATTGGAGGCATGGGAGAGGGCCAAAACTTCCTCGCCGAACGCTTTGTAAATGATGTCCACAGAATTCGCTTCTGCATAATTTGTTACACGGGGTTGTTGATCCAATTATTAGCCACTTGCAGTGATTCATTATACTATATTTTTCTATTTAAATACTTGTTTTAATTATAACATGGAAGAGTTCAAGAGATTATCCAAAATTAAGCCTTGGAGAAATACTAAATTCAATCTCGATAGAGTCTCTGATACACCAAAACGTCTAATCGGTAATAGAGCTATACTCGGTAAAATCAGGGAGTGTTTTAATGAATTCTACCGAGACGGTGCAGCATACTGTTGGTCGACATTTCGAATTATCAACAACATCGAAGATGTCGGTGTCAATGTACCAATCATCGATGCTACTATGAATGATGAAAGAGCAGCTAAGATAATTTCACACCTTGGTGGGCCAAGCAATTCCAAACAGAAGTATTTTTTCAGAATAAAATTCATTATCGAAGTCGAAGGTAAATGGATTATCAGGGATAAATTTGAACCAATCCTCAAGAATAAAAAAACAATCACGCTGAGTAGAGATTCCAAACCAGGAATTCTAACTGGAATCGACAAACCATACTACGAGAGATCTTATCCTGTAACAGTAATCGTTTATGGAATATACCCGCTAAATGATAAACCTGATATTACAAAACTAGCTTCTATGAAATATTCACCGTTGACTTCGTCAAGGCTCAATTGTGTAGCAACACGGGTAATGGAACACTTCACAAATGCATCCCGAGGAAATAAACTAACTGATCTGCGACGTAGGAAAATAACCGAATGGGAACTGACAGTGAAACAGCACGGTGCAAAGATTTCTTATATAGCTAAATTAGAAACATTATTAAGATTCCCAATAACCGTTATGACGATAACCGGAGAAGTATTATACGAACCGAAATATAACAAAAATGGAGCGCCTATACAAATTATTGATCATAACGAACACGCGTGGACACCTGCAGTAACAATATTTCCACGAGATAGAACCGTGAGATATATCCCCCCGGAATTTTCCGGGGAATTTTCCGGGGATGTTTTCTATGAAGAGAAATTATTCGATGCTATTCACGCGTTGTGTAAAGATGATCCTGTGTCAGTGTGGTTACTTAGTAGTGCTGGTTCCGAATCAGGATTTGATCAATTTGTAAGATCAAATGGTGACTTATATCGCGTTGAAGAGTTAGATAACAGAATGAGAAAAATTGCTAATGATTTTTCACCGGAGAGTTTCCATGAAAAACTACTCACGGATAGTTTTACTATTCCATCAGTGGTAGCTCACTTTGCAAGAGAAAAAAACTCATGGCGTCCAACACGAAGTGATTTTCTCGAGGACGTTAAATTGAGTTGCGTCGAATTTGGTCATGGAGGACTGTGGAATACAAAATACTCACGTGATGGTATGATTTCAATTGATATATCCGCGTGTTATCCTGGAAGTTTTCTCGGGTATGGAGAATGTAGTAACTATTTTAAACGATTTGGACACCCCACGCATGAAATGACTCGTGTTGCGATTAATGGTCGTTTGCCTGATTTTGATTTAACTGGATTCGCTCGTGTGATATCATTCGAATTAGCTACAGGGTTACATCCGTGTAGTTATCTTTGGATTGGTAGACATATATCTGAAAAGGCTTGGATGCCAATAGTGTTACTACGATATATGATCGATTGTGGTATGCTAATATCGTTGATTGTCAGTGAAGCGATTATATCCTATCGAGCTCAGAAAGAAGTTTGGCTACCACAACCCGATCTAGATCGTATAATTAGCGAACAGCGAAAACTGTTTCCAGAAGAACAAATCATGGATTGGTCCAAACAGTTATTTGAAATTAAAAAAGAACAAGCAAAAGATTTTGGACGAAGAATAATCGGTAAATTTACCCAGGGTGGAAGATACGACAATGCAAAATATTCTTCGCGGTTGATCATAGACGTCGCTGAATACGATTTTATTGTAACGGATTTAACGAAACAGGGAAAACTTGTATCCCGTAAGGATGCTTTTCTATCCAATGGTGAGAAATTGGGTACGGTTGTTACCTACTGTGATGGATATAATTCCCAGTACACACATTTGAGAAGTTCTATGCTAGCCTATGCTTGTATTAATCTATTTTCGATGATTAATAGATTTCCTAATACCGCGGTTAGAGTAGCTACTGATTCGATATATATACACAATAAATACAAATCAGCTGTAGCGGCTTTCACAGATCCCGAGGAAGCGTGGGGATGTTGGAGATTTAAAAAGGAAACACTATATGAGTATTGTGAATCCACAGACGTTACCATGGATGATAAATATCTTTGTTGTAACCGTATTGAAATTCAATCAGAATTTTCTAATGCACCACCGGTATCTGATCCAATATGTAGATACAAGACAGTTTATTTAAACGGTTGTGGTGGATCAGGAAAGACAACTCGTGCAATCGAATTATTCCGTGGGAAAAATCCTACGGATTTCACAAACATGATTGTGTTAACACCAACTCACAGACTCGCCAGAGAGATGAAACAACGAGGGGTAAATGCCTGTACTTATCACAGCTTCTTTCGATGGAAAGGTGACAAATGGACTCCTGAGCGTATGGGTGATAAATTCATTCCTGAAATTATAATTTGGGATGAAATATGCACAGTGTCATTAGATGTATTACAAATATTTCTCGAGTGGTTGTTAAACAAAAACACAAAAGTCGTCATGTGCGGGGATCACGGCCAACCTCCACCATTTGTTGGCGGATCTCCACATGAATGGCTAAAGGGTTTTGTAGACTATTATGAGGAAATTACAACTGATTATAGATCACTTGATGAACAATTACGCGAGTTCAAAGCGCTAATTAGATTACAACCGGATAAAATCCAGTGTGAAATAGCGCGTGAAATAATTTCAGAAACTCCCATGAATGATTTCTGGGAAGCGTGGAGACCAAATGATTTGATAATTGCAAGTAGAAAAATAGTCAGAGACACACTTCAGATGAAATTATTTGAATTGCATAAAGAAAAATTTGCAACATTTCCAGTACCGTTGTGTTATAGGCCTTCGGATACACGAAAACAGAATATAGAAGTTGATATTCCAGGAGGATTTCAAAGACAGAATTTAGTATTAAATGATATTGTGCTAGTTGATATCAGCGTCGTCGAAGATGCATTACGCGCTGATAAATCACCATGGACGTTAGGTTATGCAGCAACAATACACTCTTCACAAGGATTAACTATCACAGACACAATTGTTTGGATGGTAGATAATCGCATTGAGTGGTCGAATTTAGTTTATCTCGCAGTGTCCAGAGTACGGCGAATAAATCAGCTTCGAAGAATTGTCTTCGATGATGAAATCATTGGTGGCGATGATGACACCACAATGGATGATATTGATGTTAAAACTATTGATAAAAAACTATCCGGTTACAAACAACAAGACAAAAAAAAACAACGACAATTTGATATTGATGCTGAATTAATAATTACGCTGAAACAACAACAGAATAATCACTGCGCAAGTTGCAATTGTATAATGCGTTGGCGTTATTCGGATAAAGATCCTCGCCAATTTACCGTAGACAGAAAAAATAACAGTCTCGGTCATGTCAGAAACAATGTGATGTTGACTTGTCTTGAGTGTAATAGACGCAACGGCGCTAGTTAAGACCCTTTGGTGGTAATTGAGTATCGTCAGGAATTACTTGTAATTGTTCGCGTGTAAAACCCCGCTGAGGGGCAGTTGAATCCAATTTATAGATTGGAGGTCTACCAGTTGATCGTGTTATAGTAGATATCTTGTGTGCAGTAACACTCCAAATAGGATCAGTAGCCCTTTTTGTGCCACCTTCAAGCTCTCCTGGTTCGTATAAATACCTAACAGTGACATTACTACCAAGAATTGGTTCGGAAACGCTAGCGTTTCTAGAAACATCTTTTTGTGAAATCCCTTGAATTTCCATTTTAGGTATAGACTTCTTTTTAATCGCGTTGACAGCTTTCATGTTAATTGTTCGAGTAATCTCGTTATTGAGCGCGGTAATCACAGCTGGTAATCTCTTAACCTATTCACGGGATCTTTTATCCTGAATAAACTCCTTCGCGTATTGATATCCAAATAACCGCTCAGCAAGAGTCCGATTAAATCGTTCAACAATTGCCTGATCGCGATGTAGCGCAGTATGCCCTCGTCTGATGGTGACATTGTGATGTTTCATCGCTGATAAAACAGCGCCTTGAAATTCCTTGCCAGGATCAACCTGCAATAGATTTGGCCAGCGTAGTGGGCCTCGTCGATAAATCCTTTCAAATGCAGAAGCTACTTCAGTAGATGATTTTGTCTTCAGTGGTTCTGCTTGTTTGTATCGACTAGCAATATCAACTACGGTTAACGCGTATTTGTAACCGTTGTCATGTGGTAAAAATAGTATATCAGCTTGATGAACTTCATTAGGTGTTGTAACATCAAAATGCTAGTAGTTAATTCGTTTAGGCGCTGGTAGATAAATTTGCCATATCGCCTGTTTGGATAACCAATCAGCTGCAATAGTATTTTTTACTTTTGCAGCGCTAGCGAGTTTATTGATTGCTGCCTTGCCTCTCCAGTATCCTTTTGGAGAATAATAAACAGATTCCATATTATTAATTACCAGCGCCCATCATCAATTTGCCTTTCATAGCTGATTTTACCAACCACGAAGCCAATTTTTCTTTGAAAGATTTATCAGGAATAGCATTTAACGCATGAATTAATTTCACATCTGCGAGATGCCTGTGTTGCAAATTGCTGCTTTTATATGCGACATCATGAGCATGACACGCCTTATCAATAGCGTTTATCGGTTCTTCACCACGTCGAGGTTGATTTTGATCATCGAGTCTGATATCAAGTCTTGTTCCCGGTCCACAATAACTATATCCTGGAAGGTGCTTTTCTCCCGGGTACTTTGCCCACGGTGTTCCAGGGAGTTTCATTAACTTGGCTGCAATATCACCTCCTCGTTTTTTTTTAACACATCTCCGGATCTCATAGACACAAATCTAAATTTCTTTGTACCACATTGTACGCATTTACCAGAAAGCGCTGATCGGTTATTTTTAGTTGTAATCGTCGTCAAGTCATCTGTGCCAGTACGCGTTTTACACTTCACACAATATAGATCCATAATTTATGTATAGAGATATGGATATAATTGATTTTTCAGCGACTAAAGCAAGAGAACCGGTTAAGCATCATGCAGCGCTACCAAACTCTATCCGGATGATTATAATCGGGCCATCTGGATCCGGCAAGACTCAATTGTTGCTCAATTTAATAATGAGATGGATGAAATGGGATAAGTTGTACTTAGTTGCTCCTAGCGTAGATGATCAGCGATGCTATGAAGTGTTAAAGGATTTTAACGAGAATGCATCAGAGATTAAAGGTGAGAACGTCGTTGATTTTATAACCGATATTGACGAGGCACCATCAGTTGAAGATCTTGATGGAAACATTAACAATTTAGTCGTATTCGACGATGTGATGTTAGATAAACAAACAAACCCAGCTAGAATATTTTCCCGAGGCAGGCATAAAAGCACGGACGTGATATATGTCACTCAACGCTACACACAGATTCCAAAAGTGATCAGAGATAACTGTAATATTCTTGCTGTGTTTAACGGCGTTGATACACATACGTTACGAAATATTTGGCAAACTTGGTGCTGCGGTGATATGGATCATAATCAATTTAAAAATTTCTTTAGTAATGCTCAGTCAACCCCGCACGGATTTGTAACGATAAATTTACATGATCCTCGGACACGATATCGTATCGGACTTGATCAAATATTCGGTTAAAATCTTAGTGATTTTCATCGTAAAAAAATTGTTAACCCATAGCAGCAGAGAGGGTGATTGACAACAACGTTGGCGTCTTTAAGGAAGCTTCTATTTACCGAATCGACGCTTTTTTTTACGATTTACGAGGAAGCTTCTATTTACCGAATTGGCGCCTCTAAAAAGGTTGTAGGATTCACCCTCTCTGCTGCTTACCTCTTTGTTTGGCAGCAAAGTCAACAAATCAGTTGCAAGATTATCTCATGTATATATTTGAAGCTCACTAATTCTGAATGCCATCCAAGACCAATGGTGATATAAACTCAATTTTAAATTTTGATTAAATCATTTAAGACAAATGCTTTCTAGAGAAGAAACAAGCTTTGCAAATCAGATGCAAGATCACTTAATTACTTTGCATAGGTCCCACTCCTTATCGAAATCATCTGAGATCATAATAATATAAGAATATAATCTGATTTGGTTCATAATGGGACAGATATTTATAGCTTTGCTGTCTCAATATGGCAACTAAGTGCTTTACATATTTCTTACCATTTCAGAGTCACTACATGTATGAAAGTTGTAATTGCCCAGGTGAGCAGTATTATATGTACATGGGTCTCTTGATAATATAAACTGGTTATTAATTTCTGATTGAATGACAAGCACAAAATGAAAATTTTAAATTATTCTTGATGCACTTCATGCTCATTATGCATTTATTTCTTGGCAAACATATTTTAATTGTTTGGTTTCCTGAATGGATTGGAAGATTTGTTGCAGCAGATTGACACATGTGAGACAGACAACAAAATTAATCAAAATGTATGCTCTTCTTTACACCATTTTGGATATGATTAGTTGTTTTTACAGTATTACTTGTTTTGTGTTTACATTTACAAAAGAAAGAGGGAAAAATATCGCATCATCATATATATTGTTGTGGAATAAGAAAATCTCTAACAATCAGAATGGATCTAATTTTTTATACACACTGATGTTAATTCATTATTCTATTTATCTATTCAGTGCGAGTAACCAATGTGACACTTGAAGCGAATGACAACAGAGTTTTAAATGGGACATTAATAGTTACTTCTGAACAGCCAACAACTCTGACATGCGTTACTGGAACCAGTCGGCCTCCTGCTGTCATAGAGTGGTATTTCAGATCTCAGATGATTGGCAACGAATCTAATCTAACATTCACCCCAGCAAACAAAGATCATGGCACAGATATTTACTGTCAGGCATTCAATATCGACCCAAGTAAACCAGTGATTTCTATTAAACAGAGGCTTTTCGTGAAAGGTATACTAAATTTATACCCGTGTTCCTTCTTTGTATCTATGGCACTATTTTGATTTTGACAACCTGATTACTGCTTGACGTTTGAGTCTTTTGTTGACTCATACCCGAAATAAATATATATAATAGAAAAGTTCACTTGGTTGACCTAACATGAAACAATTTTATCTGCTGAAAGTACAAGTATTGATTGTCATTTGTTTATGACATAATATAAATAATATATTCCAAGATTCTGTCACCGTACAGTAACATATGTGTAAATCAGCTTTTACAAGGGACATCTTCTACAGTATATACTACTTCATTGACCAGCACATAAATTGATCATCTATCAGTCAGGTGTTGATTGGGTCCATGCATAATACAGTACAGCTGTGCTACATTTTTATTATAATAAGATGCCATATATAATGAGGTGTCTAATACATGAATTTTAGACTCCAAAAGCTGAAAATAGGTGGAGTGATAAGAAACATATAAGAACATTTACTGACTAAGCAAAATCAATCAGATATGGGGTTTCCATGTTCATGTATGTTCAGAGAAGTTACAAAAGTCATCAAATCCTTGTGTGTAATTAGTTTTGCAAATGACTTATAATAATATTTACTCCCAATACTATCATCTGATATTGTTCCTCTCCTCGCCAGCTGCAGAGGGTGGGTGTGAAGGACCTTCCCCAATAGAAACAATTGTCACAGTGGCAGAATCTCTACTATACTATACAGTGCATAACATTCCTTACATAGTGACTGCATTAGCCTGATATTTACTTACCAAGGTGGCATGTTACAAATATTTGTTCACCCATGCATATATATGTTTAAGAGATTAAGTGGACATTAAATGATAGTACTGTGCCTGTTTGATCTAGCCCCCCCCCCCCACACACACACCTCTTTTAAATTAATTCTACATTTCATAGAGGGACTGACATGTCAATATTTTACTTTCGCCAAATGATGTTGTACGATAGCTAAATGGTACTGACTGCCAGTCTGACATCCAATTGGGCCACCAATGAACCCATCTTTTAAATCAGAATTTTGTTGCTCGTCCAAAACACGGGGCTTCCACGATAAGACTTGTCGTGAAGTTGCGTTGGCTTTAAATACATACTGTGCCAATATGACATCCAGCATACCTACCACAACATCAAATATGATAATCGTCTCAGTGGTTTCAATAACTCAGAATATAATGGAAAGAGTTATTTCGTCTTTTTTTGAATAACTGGAAACTCTTTTCAGCTAGAAGGGCATTATTGTCCCTTTGATGAATTCTTGCTCGAGTCTCCAATCCGAGAATTGTTTGTAAGTGGTAGCCAGCATGTTAAGATGATATTAATTTTAAACATACAAGTCAGACAGGGATGTTAGTATGCATTACTAGTTTTAGCAGAGTGTTGTAGTATATGGAAGATTGGGGGTTAGTGGGTTAACTTAAGAGTAGCTACTTTGTATTTGTATTTAAATTGTCATGTATGGGTAACAGCCAATGTCAATTACATTTTGATATAATTATATGAAAGTGATAAACTCCAGTCCGGAGTGTTGGTAGTAGTAAGGATGAACCTAGGTGAGCCAGAACTCCCTTCATGGTTCAGTTTTTGCGGTAGGCCCACAGTACGTACTATATAAAAGAGCTAAAATATTGAACATAGCAGTGAATCATTAGCATTTTATTTTATTTTGCAAGGTCAACAGAGCATTAAAAAAATGTGATTATCTTTTTGTCAGTGCAAGGTGAACCAGTGTACTCAAATACTATTTAATGTCTAGAACAGAAGATAAATAACACCAGCATTAATAGATAATATAGCAAATTTGAGCACAGTTTCAATATGTGTATTCATTTGTATTCAAAGGCTGACATTCGTATGCTACCAAGTTGACAATGCCTACCAATTTGCAGAACAATTTCATGCTTATGTCTGTCTTATATTTACAAAGGTTTGCTTATTGTAAATCAATCATCATGGAAGTTAACCCAACATGTATGTGCTCTAAAGGCAATTAACAAGCAGCACCTAAGCAAACCTTTAAAGATTGATTAAAGATCCTTTGCCACGAATATTGTACATGCAATAACTAATTACTATATGGATCGTTTGCCTGTGGCAGAGGACAAAATATACAAAAACGGCTTTACTCTGATAATTTATAAGTCCTGTTTACTTTAGATTTTAAATTTAATTGCATTTGATCTTGAATAACTAACTTATGTTTCTTTCAGTGAATGTTTCAAATGTGACATTTTGGGATTCATCAAGTGGGACCATGGTGTTTTATGAAGGATACCCCAAAACACTGAAATGTATCAGCAGTCCGTCTAGACCTGTTTCTAGTATCACATGGTGGTTTGAATCTCAGTCTGGAACCATACAATTAACAAATAATGTAACTAATACAGAGGAGCCTGCTATTGATGGTCTGCATAAACGGATTAGTGAGATTATACTAACTCTAATGAAAGACAGCAGGAACAAGAAAATCTTCTGTAATGGGAACATTGATGGTCAGCAGCCGTCAGCAGTTTCCACTAAAGTTAATGTTGATGTTTGGTGTAAGTCAATTATATTTTTTAATTATATACACAAATCAATATAATAAATATTCCAGTTAAAAGAGCAATCTGATGAGCTATTGACTGGCTGTTAGATCACATAAAAGAAAAGCCTTAGCATACCTTGTTAATACATTAATCAGTTTGTACCAAACAGTAAATTTTGAGAGTAATCTTTTGTAAACATTATGTAACGGGTCTCGAGTAACTCGTACGTACTGTGTCCATAATTTATTGTTACCTAAATGTATTTTGCACATAAAGCTTTAAAATGTGAAGTCAGATTTTTCTTTCAAAAAATAAGCTAGGCTAGGTTTTTATTTGGACCAATATTTGTTAGGTGGATGGTAGGTTTGCTACATATTGAATCGTTAGAAACGAAATTTACTTCCACCAGTGATGAGACATAGCAATCCTAATTTCTGTCAACTGTGGTTCATCCAACTTTTGAGCATCAACCTTGCTTTAAGACTGGTTCTACGTCACATAACTGGATCACATTTTGTGGATGTCTTAATCTTGGAATAAGGAGGAGCCCTACTATTTTTGGGTCAAACTGTCAAAGGCAATGGACACTGTGGCTAAAAGAAGAAAAACTATTTGTACTGTAAAAAGAGAACTATCATGAATTAGAAGACTTGTGCATAATGTGTCATTCATAATAGACATTTTTCAATTGAAAAGTACAACGATGGTCTCAATATGAGGGACATGGATACACGCTTGTTTCAAACGGCTTGCTTTTTATCATCTGTGAGAATATAATGCACCCATAAATGCAAAGTAGAGGATATAAACGTTTTTAGATATTGAAGGCTAAATATCAGATCGCAGAGAGCTCTTGTTAACATTTTAGTTGGGTGGTCGATTTGCAAATAAAGGATAATAATGTTGCTACTACAGATATTTAATATAGTTTTGATAGACGTTAGATAATGCAATGGCTATCCTCATATGACACCATCTAAGGTGAAAAGACAAAACGCAAAGAAAAATACTTAAACACAAAATCAACTTAAAAACAACTTGTTTCTGCGTGAATAGAAAATTATTTATACAGCAAATTATTAATGTCTGGTTTAGAAATTCAAACAATGTGTCGCACACAATCAGTTGGTATATCTGCTGAGACACAATTTAAATTAAACGGGTCAGGTATGTTTTGTAAATTGAGTTCTGTAATCTTTGATATCTTTTGCTGTATTTACATGTGGGCTGAAAGGGCTTTCATAGTACGGCACTACATCACAGGAAACTTGTCTTGATGTTTTCAGTTATGGGATTATGTTGAAGCGTACCTATTTTAATCACCTGGTAATTTTTAGAATTGAATCGAACATTTATGTACAGATAGTATTTTTTTTTATTTAATTGACGCACTTATTACAAGGATTGCTTTTAAAGATCAGTTCGTATTTGTTATTTAAGTTCTTCGAATATTCTTCAAATACATGCTATTGCATGTTGATGCCGACATTAGTCGATGTTATTATACACACGTGGTTTCTCACATTCAGAAACTTTAACACATTCCCCTTTGCATGTAAGATACAGATTGGCATCATCATAGTCATAAATTAAATGATTAACGTAAGTTTTGCTAGCATATAGTTTCATGTTTGTTCGCTTTGACCAACTTTCTATTTAATTTGCGAAGTCTGGTTGATATCTTAAAGCCACATCAGATGAATTGGCATCATGCATATTCAACAAATGCAATATTATATATACAATACTGACCCATCATTGAAATTCAGAGGTCATGTTTACAGTGTTAATGTGGTTAACATTTTAATGAAAAACAACACTAAGTACAAAACATCTTTCATAGCACATAGTCATTTGATTTTTACCAGGCTGATCATTGTGCTGGGATCAGCAATGAAGATGAGCGACTCACTGACCATTGTAAAGCGTACATGCTTCATGTTAAGTTAATATTGACTACTAGGATAGATTGTCACAAGCTTTATGAAAGAGCTTTATCTTTTATTTATATATATGTTATCACATTTGCCATCACATGTGTAACAAAGGTGTTAAAACGGGTCTTGTAATTGGGTGTTTAAAATAGAGAACAGGATGCTTTGTACCAAACCTACTGTAACATAAGTGATACTAAAATGATTGATTTGCATAATATTATTATCTCATCTGCATAATGGAGTCAGACATAAACATATTTTACAACAGTTGTGAACTAATTAATAGAACGGCATTCTTTTTACTTGCATAGCAGTCTAGTGCACACATATTGACGTTAACACGCCAATATTCGTGAAGATTTTCTTCTCTACATGTCCATATTGTTACGTGTATTTGACTTGGGTCATTTATTTTTCATTTTTTATTTTACTTGTTTGTTTGTCAGATTCAAATTTGACATTTTAAGTTTAAGATTCATTCATTGGGACATATTTGTTTTAGAAACTGGGATGACATTTACTCTAAGAATATACACCAGGTGTTGACCTCATTTCTGACCTGGCTTCAGAGTTGTAAACAAGCTTTTAAAATGATTGGTTGATTCCAAGGACATTATGGAGCTTTGTTATAAACATCTTTCTATTTTTTAGTTGGGTCGTATGGTGTGTACGAGATTTTTTGAATGTAAATTTGTTCTAAAGATTCTGGAAGATCATGTGACCCCTTCCTTGTTTAAGTAAAAACAGGTATATAAATGATGTTTTAGAGCGAACTATTTAGTAGAAGTTGGGCTGTTAGAGTATTAAGTTGTGTCGTTTTGAGTTATTTTAAATTAACTTGTATTGGAAATTATTTCAATTCGTTTGGATCAAGAGGATTTATTTTGTTATTTATCTGGAAAATAATTGTGCTCAATGAATTTCATAAGACCAAGAACTGACTTCATTACGTGACATCGTCTTCCATCTTGTATGCTTCACTAAAATTCGTACTGGGAATTATTTGGACATTTTATTACAAAGACTTTTGCAATTTCACTAGTGGATTATATTTTGAGTTATTTTTGGATTAAGTTTGGGAATTGATTCTTAAAACCGTAAGTTTATTTTTCTTTTCTGGAAAATATTTGTGCTCAATAAATTGTTTATTAAGTTTTTACAAGCTTGTTATTTTCACTCTTTCTATGTTACTGTTTATTCGAGCCTAAGCACGTAACAATATATTTACATAATAAGCTATAAGCAGAGTTCAAACATGGAGAAAAAGAGAGAGCCGATCGCTGAATAGATGCGATGCATGAATATGGTCTACATTTAGAAGCGAATCGTTTTAAGTTAACCTTGATTAGGTGTGCACTGTCACAACATAATGATAAATGGAAGATTGAAACAGCATTTCAGTATTAGTTAAAATTCAAATGAAAATATCATTTTAATGAATCGTCAGCTATCTTCAAAATACAGAGAGAGAGAGAGACAGACAGACAGAGAGAAAATATGCATCATTGTCTAAGGCAGACAATGATACGAGAACCTTTATAAAACTGGATAAAATGTGTCTACACCAAGAATGGATATTTGTTGTTGAAAAAATATGATTTGAACTACATTTGGCATAGTTTCAAATCTAATGACACAGCAACACACGACTTCAGGCATGATTGGATAGGCCGTCCTAACCCCCTCAAACTCTTTGACAATTTCAATTGTCAAATCAAGTAAATATGATTTGTCTACTATGTTTTTTTTTCAGTGTGTACTGCCATTGCTTTATCACGACTGAGCATTCCTGTATTAATAGCACTGGTTGTCATTTGAAACTGAACATGTTCATTTTCATTGGATTATTTTTTTCTTTATGAAGGAGAGGATGGATGTACGCTGTTCAAGATAAGCTGAGTGTACCTGTGGTCGAAGTGAACGATTTTTCCGGACATGCAGTTATTAAATATGCAAGGACCTCTTTAAAATTATTTTAAATATCTTAATGGTTTGAATATATATACATCACTGTTGATTTTTTGGTGTCCAGATACATATCACACTGACCTTTCGGTGGTTTCATGAGGGGTATTCATATTCATGCATTGAATCTTCAAATATCACTCAGTCATCTAGACCAACACCTATTCATGGTGAGAAAGGCATATTTGCTAAGTGACGATGGTGATTGGAAGTTGTTTACCCCGTCATCATGTGAGCATTATTGCATGTGAATTTGGGGGGATTAACTACCCCACAGTGATTCCTGGAGAAACTGAGCATCACATGTGCTTCCAAAAAATAATTTTTTAAAATTTACAGAAGAAATTATTATCCTCAAAATGTATTGCAGACAAAATAATTTTGAATATAAAATAAACGGTAAAATCGAACTTATCGGGCACAATTTGATATTCGGGACATTCTGGTGACCTTCTTATATATAAGTTAAATGTTACACGTCATAAAATATCTCAGGACACTGTTAGTGTCTCACACCACAATTACACATATTTAGTTCTAACGACAAAGTAAAGTGGTTTATAACAAGTTTAAAAAGCTTTAACAGCTGTCCGGCATTTAATTTATGACCGAGTTGACCAGATGCAGTAGGCTTGTTATATTAACTCTTTCAGCGTCTGGTTCAATGCTTTTAATCCAAAATATAAATGTTTATGAAATTTCAACTTCACAATCTGTGGTTAAAATCGCAATATGAGTGTAAGCAGTTTTCATTATTATGTCAAACAAATAATGCTTTGCAGCATAAATATTAGTGTCCAAGGAATATATAATACAGCGCAGTAGTTAAAGTGGAGAACTGTAGAAGCAACTACGATTATCTCATTTACTTTGTCTCTACTAGTTCACAATATACTACATATTTTGTCTCTTTAAAATGTTGAGTACTCAAAACCTGAAAAGGTGGCGGACACAGTGACACCTGCCCATCGGATCCTAGATGCAAGAATGACGTCAGTTAATTGATTCATTCTATTTTACTTGTTATGAACTTAGGAACAACCATCTCTGCTTGAATCGTCTCGACATATGGACCTTATTCGATTGTCATGATGAGTGGTGTTAATATCCAATGATCAAATAGACCTTTCCCTTGTCACCGGTTCTGGCTTGCAAAGCCACGCTCACAAGCCACAGGTGTAAGATGTAAGGTGTAAGATGTGCTATGAGAATATACTTGGACAGTTTGTTTGTTTGTTTGTTTACTTGAATTTTAACAGCACACCAGCACTTTTAGGCTATTTAGCGCCATACAATAGGTTAGATGTTCAAAAACAAAAAAGGGTTAACATCGACCAGCGATATAAAATAAAAAAAAATATAATAGTTAAATATAAAATGGTAAGATGTTGGTAACAGGAAAATATGAAGCTTCCCAATCAACGGGAGATGTAAATGGTGTGTGTTGATGATAAGATGCTGTGATTAAAAGGTGATATTTGCATTAGATAAAAAATATTCTACATGATGGCATACAAGTTATAGTTTAAAATAGAGATTTACTTCCTTTAGGAAATCTAAAATACAAGTGATTTGTATTGTATCAAAAAGTTCCTTCATGTCATGTACATTATAGTATTTAACACGTTAAAGTTGCAGGTCGGAACACTCGGTCATAAAGTGTTTAACAGTGAATGGCTCATTGCAAGAAACGCACTCTGGTGGATCTTCACCTTTCAGTATGTGGGAGTGGGTAATGTATGTATAACCGATTCTGATTCTTGCAATGACAACCTCCTCCCTACGGATAGTTCTGTAGGAAGGAGTCCATTCTCCCAGGGTTGGTTTGATGGCATGAAGTTTGTTATTGACTGCATCATCCCATGACGCCTGCCATTTCTGACATACGTACTTTTTGATACAAGGTTTAAAATCAGTAAAAGGTAATTTAAAATCCGATGGTTCTTGGGATAGAGCCATCTTAGCAGCCCGGTCTGCTTCTTCATTACCTCTAATACCAATATGGCTAGGTAGCCAACAGTATACTATGTTGTAGGATTTACTAAGCTCAGAGTTTTTGACGAGAATATCGACTAGTAATGGATTATCCAGTTTTCTATGGTGTAGCGACTGAAGTACTGACAGAGAGTCACAGAAAATAATGCTATTTAAAATGCGCTTTTGTTCAATAAATTTCAGAGCAAGGTCTATTGCTCTGATTTCCGCTGAAATATGGACGCATCGTTTGGCAAGCGCACTTTGCTTATGTGCTTGCCACTAACGAAGGCTGCAGCAGCCTTGTCATCAACTTTTGATCCATCAATAAAAATTTTTGTGTAGTTTTTAAAATCATTGAGGAGTTCATGATAAGAGTTCTGGAAAACTGCAGGATTCGTCTCAGATTTTCTCCCATCGTGCAACGTAAAAATCACTTTGGGTGGCTTAAGGAGCCAAGGTGGTGTTTCCGAGACAAACGTGTTCTGAACTGTAGGGAGATTAATTTTGATAGTGTCAAAACTGGATGATATTCTGATGCCAAATGAAGGTATGGCATTTGGTTTGTTTTCGTACAAAGTTTTGTATTTTGGTTGAAAAACAGCCGAAAAAGCAGGGTTCAGAGGGTTTGATCTTAACCTAAGAGCGTACTGTATAGAAAGCATTTCTCTGCGGTGCAATAAGGGTGGTTCATTCGCTTCCGCGAGAAGGCTTTCGCATGGAGATGTCTTGAATGCTCCTAGAGCAAGTCTTATTCCCTGATGATGAATTGGGTCAAGCATTTTCAAATAAGACTTCCTAGCTGAACCATAAACCATGCATCCATAGTCTAGTATAGAACGGATAAATGTTCTATACAAATTGAGGAGGACTTTTTTATCAGCACCCCAGTCAGTGTGCGCAATTACTTTTAGTAAATTTAAAGCTTTTAAGCATTTAGCTTTTAAATTCTTGATGTGTGGTATAAAAGTCAGTTTTCTATCGAAGATAATACCCAAAAACTTTCGATTTAGAGAATTTAAAACCATTATTACTGGCCCAATGGTGGATCTTATTGATATTTTGTTGAAGTTGCCTTTCAATTGTATGCATGTGCTTTGATCGATAACAAATTAAAAAATCATCTACATATAAAGAGCAGTCCACACCGGGAGTTAAGCACTTGGTGATGCTATTGATTTTGATATTAAATAGCGTCACAGATAAAATACTGCCCTGGGGCACACCCATCTCTTGCTGGTGCATATCGGAGAGGGTAGAGCCCACTCGTACTTTGAATTCTCTGTCGGAGAGAAAACTGGAGATGAAAGCGGGCAGACGGCCTTTTAGACCTAGATCGTGTAGGTCATTTAGTATCCCGTACTTCCATGTTGTATCATAGGCCTTTTCTAAATCAAAGAAGACTGCTACTAAATGTTCCTTCTTGATGAATGCATCGCGAATAAATGTTTCCAGTCTAACCAGATGATCGTTAGTACTACGACCAGAACGGAAGCCACTTTGGAAAGGAGAAATTAAATTGTTACTTTCCAAGTACCATACAAGCCGAGAATTAATCATTCGTTCCATTGTTTTGCAAACGCAGCTTGTCAATGCAATAGGCCGATAGCTGTTAGGACCTTCGTTATCTTTGCCTGGTTTGGGAATCGGTATCGCTGTTGCTTCTCTCCAGCTCTTAGGTATATTACCAGCAATCCATAAATCGTTAAATATTTTAAGAAGCAATGTAAGAGAAGATTCTGGGAGGTGTTTCAAGAACTGGTAATGTACTTCGTCAGGCCCAGCGGATGTATCATTGGCCTTGTCTAATGCCTCCCTAAGCTCCAATAAAGAACAGCTGGTTATAATTTTCAGTGTTTTTCGATGTAAATTTTAAACGTGACTTTTCTTTTTGAGATTTTAATCTTCTAAAGCCATCTGAATAATTAGATGATGATGAGTTTTTCGAAAAACTATCGGCAAGAATATTTGCTATGTCACGTTTCGAACTGAAATTGCTATTGTTTATTTTTAGGTGTCGAATAGAATTGTGTTTCCTTTTTCCATTTATTTTCCGAATAGTATCCCAAACTTGTTTCATTGAGGAACGAGAGTTTAAAGAAGAAATATATTTCTTCCAGGATGCACGCTTACATTCTTTGATTGTGCATCGAGTTTTAGCCCGGGCAATACGATATTTATTTAAATTTTCGGGCGTTGGACGAGTGTTGAATGTTTTTAATGCTTCTCGACGTTGTCTAATGGCTTCATTGCATTCCTTGGTTACCCAAGGTTTTTGCGATCTCTTACTGTTCGTAGAGGACTTGGGAATGGATTCATCTGCAATTGAAATTAGAACGGAGGTAAATTGCTGTATAGGATTCACAGCGTTGAATACTGTATCATTATTTAGTCTAGTTTTACATATTGCTTCAAACATAGCCCAATCGGCCTTCTTTATATTCCATTGTGGAATTGTATCATCAATTTTAGTGTTATTTTCAAGAGTGATTGGAAAGTGATCACTGCTGTGAAGGTCATCAGCGACCTTCCATTCATAGTCCAAAAGCAGTGAGGGAGAGCAAATTGTCAAATCTATGCATGTGTACGTACCCGTTCCTGGGTGTAAATATGTTGGTGAATTAGTGTTATATAGACACAGATCGTGTCTAGAAATGAAATCTTCTATTTTATGGCCTCTGTCATTTATGTGATTTGATCCCCATAAAATGTTATGGGCATTAAAATCCCCGAATAAAACGAAGGGCGCGGGAAGTTGTTCAACAAGATTGTCTAATTCCTTTTGTACTAGGTTGGTGTTTGGTGGTAAGTAAATGGAACAAAAAGTAATCACTCGACGTAGAGTGACACTTACAGCAATGGCTTGTAAATTTGTGTTCAAAGGAATGACTCTGTGAGGGGCTCTATTGTTCACAGCAATAGAGACTCCTCCTGAGGCCCTGTCTGCGTTTTGAATGTACGCATTAAACAGGGAAAAGTTTTTAAAAGTAATTTTATCTGTCTCTTTCAGGAATGTTTCCTGTAAACATAGTACAGCAGGATCGTGTTCATTTAAAAGCAGAAGAATATCATTGTAGTTAGCTTTAAGTCCTCGACAGTTCCATTGTATGATGGTGTTCTTCATTCTAATGTTATGCTGGAGATTATGGAACTAGGTTAGACTATTCGCGAAGGAATCATGTGTTGTTATTTGTCTGGAGGAAGTACGGGAGTATATTTAGTTTTATTAGATTTGGAGCTACTTTGAGTACATGGAGCAGTTTCTTCTGCATCCATGCTCTCAAAGTCTCCAAACCTGTTGTACAGTTTAATGGGGTCATCTGACCCCTTTTGCTGTTTATTTGTTTGTGCTTTCTGTCTTGGTGATTTTGGTGGTGGATTATTAGATGTTGTCTGAGTTGATGTTGTGCTTTTCTGTGCCTTATAATTAGGAGCAGCAGAGAGGGTATATCGGACAACATTTTTAGACAAGTTTTCACTGAAATCACGCTTAAAATCAATGAAACCAATGACATCAGACCCAAAAGTCAATGACATCAGGTCCCAAATATGTGTGTGTTTCATGGATTAGGTCCAAAAAAAAATTATGAAAAAATCAATGAAATTAATGAAATCAAAAACTTTTCAACTATTACATTTTTTGGGAAAAAGGGACTACAACATCGTTGTCACTCACCCTCTCTGCTGCTATGGGTTAACCGAATATTTGATCCAGTCCGATACGATATCGTGTTCGAGGGTCATGTAAATCACTACGACGAAAATCCTCTTAGGATTTCACAAATAGACTAATTTGTAAAACCTCCTCTTGTAAATCAATCAGATTATTAGACTGGTCAGTGAGTTTGAAATTAATTCTGGTTAATGAATTATTATGACATCGCATATAGACTGGATTCACCGGGGACTCAATTATTAAAAACCCTGGAGGAGCTGTTGGTGCAAATGAATACAAAATATATCCCTGCTGAGCTTGATTTGATCGTTCTAAATTTATTTGATAGCTTCCTTCGATCACATCACATACTAAATTGAGCGCAATCACCGTTGAAATATTCACATTGAACGGAGCAATATGCCTGCCAACACCATCTGGGTCATTATTATGGGTCAGGATAGTTGTTTGTGGTTGTGATGATGTTTTTTTCCACGTATCATGGATTTTTTTGAAACCTTCATTGATGGCATCATCGAGAGATTTTTGTAGTTCTAAGAGATTATATCCTGGAAGTTTGACTGTTGGAATATCCTTGACCGGGATATTTAAGTTCGATGCAAATGCTGTTCTCGATGTGGGGATATTGTCACCTAATACTTCTTGAATAATTTGTGAATGAAATGTTTCCATGTCATTGATGATTTTGTTGCCTGTTTCTATGACGCTGATAAATTCATCTCGGGTGAGAGTACCGGATTTAAGGGATAATAACAACAGTGAAATATCGTTATTGAAAGTTGTGAAATTTTCAGTGATTTTATCCCAGTTAGCAGAATGATAAACAATTTGGCCTTTCTCATCTTCTACTCTAATGAAAAAATTCAATTTGTCATAATCTCTATAACTCTTTAATGGATTATCAGATTTTGTCCTGTCGGTGATATAATCAGTTTTTTGTGGTTCTGGTAATTTAACGGTTTTTCCACCGGGTGGTAATTCAGGCCATCCTAGTACGGTTCTAATAGAACTTTGATAGATATCTACGACGTATCCTTCTGTGCTTATTTCAATGGCAGATGATAGTGTCGGCACATGAACTGTTATAGCTATTTTTGACTCTACTCCAGTAATCGATTTTATTCTACGCGCGAATTCATCATTGATTTGTTCAATTTGATATGATCCGGTTGGTATGGAAACAACGTTCCAGTCTGGGGTACCGTCGGGTTTATTCTTATTTGCAAATACCAGTGAATTATTCGGTTGTTGACCACCAAATGGTTTTGACCTAATATTTGGCCAGCTGTGGTATACTCGTAATTTTGCTAGCGCGATTTCCTTCACTGGGACCGGAGAGGGGAAATTCACACTGAATTCTGGATTCGTTGAGGTTATTGAGATCATGCTTGTTTGTACTGGGTTCGTGTTCTCCACTATTTGTTGAAGTAATTCCATCTGTGTTGTCATTGTTATTATATTCATGATGTATTTCTAATTTTGACATCGCAGAATCATATATATCTACCATCGCTGAAAACTCACTCTCTGATATAATTGTATCATCGAGAGATGACGATATCAATGAGGATAATTGCGAGTATGCAGTGGACACAACATGAAATTGAATTATGTAGTCTTGTAGTTTCCGTTGGCTGCATGAGGATATTTTTTTTGTGATTATTGAAATTATTCCAGCGATTGTTGTTGCCGCAGAAATGCAAATTGGAACAGCTATCGGAGCCATCATTGTCACTGAAGACAGTATAATACCAGCTCCGGTGATTACACCACTCACAGCGTACACAGTAACATCAATTGCGGTAATTCTCCTGCGATATTTTTTAATTTTCAATTCATACTCCTCAGACAAGGTTTTGAGTCTAGTTTGATACTCTCTGACCTGATCATAGCGATATTGCGATGATGAAATCATTTTTATTTTAAATACGCTAGCGTTTTCAATTGAAACCGTTAGTGAAATTGCTTTGCAATTTTCAACTTAAATCCGCTACGAATTCCACATACCACGTTGTTGTAACCCTAACCAAATTTTTATCAGTAGCTATTAACGTGAACTGTTCAGTTGTATTCTTGTCGATGATCGTTGAAATCGTATTATTGACCCCGGATGAACTGGACGATGAAATATTAAATTGAGTCGTTCTCACTATTGTTAATCGATAAATACCCTTAACTGTTGCAGTGATGTCTAATTTGTTGTTTTCAGGTGTCCACTCAAATGATCCGTGTTGGATTGTGTATACTACGTTGTTGGTTTTCTTATGAGGAATTTTTGTTTTTTCAATGGCTGTTATCATCCTCGAAAGATCACCTTTGATGTCTTCGATGGAAGTTTTCGTCTCATCAATGGATTTTTTAATATCAGGGAGTTTTAGTTCAATTTTATCTAACGGGGTTCCAATAAATTTATCAATGGCGTCGGTTGTTGTTTTTGTTGCTTCGTTGATAACCTTTTGATCATCAACAAACGTTTTAATTTCAGCGATAGATGGTGTAACTACAATTGGGGATCCAAAGAACTTATGAACGACATTTCTACGGAAACTATTGTAGTTTTTTAAATGATCTTCAAATTCTTTATCGTGGTTTGTAAATCGATCTGTAATCGTCGAAAAAAGTACACCCGGTTTGAGTTTACCCTGATCGGAAAATAGCGCAACGGTGTTCTCGATTGCATTTTGTTGTTTAACCAAAATATCATCCAGAGAAATATTACTGGATTTCAATTTACCCTGTTTGTCTTGAAATACAACTATTTCATTCGGGTCAACACTTGTTAAGTTCAACGTCTCAGCGATTTCATCTTTAATTTTTTTTGTTATATCCTTGATAGAATCAGAGGTTGCAGTGTCATCGGGTTTGGGTTTCAGAGGTCTCCCCCAAATATCAATCATGATATTTTATATATCTCTCTCTAAAAAGCGATTACTAGTGTAGTCATTTACGACAATGTGTGGTGGTTTTCCCCTTGGGTTACCCAAGGAGTTAGAAATAGCGTCAAGGACATTTAATACTTCACTGCCGCATATTGGTGGGTCATTGATTTGTTGTGTTGGTAGCGTAGAATACCAAGTCTTCATTGGAAGGGTTTTTATATACCGCATAAACTCTTTTGGTGGGGCTAATCCATATGAATCAAAATAGACAATCCCACGTGGATCAATAGCGTATGCAACCCAGTGAGTTCCAGGTCCGGTGCTGTTATCGAGATTAATAATACCTGTTTCAGTTTTGTTTGGTTGATGTGGTAATTGATCTTTCATAAAAACACCTCTGAAATTTTTAATCACTAGTTTTTTAGCAGCATCCATTAAATCAAAATTGGACATGGGAACCATAGGTTCGGAAATTAATAAACCGTTCCTGGTAGTCTCAGGCCTGATCCGTGAACGGATCTTCCGCTGTACCATGAATACGGGGTTCCTGGTAGTCTTAGACCCAATCCTTGAACGGATCGTCTCTTTTTTTTATATCCTTGTCCAGTTGCCTTTTTCAACGCCATTCCTGCTGCAGTACCAACGGCTCCTAACGCCGCTGCTTTAGCCACCGCTGGGGCTGCTGCTGCAATCAATGCTGGTAACGCAGCAAACAATGGAAATATACCACCCGTTTTCATCATATTTTTAATAGCAGCCGCAGAGAGAGTAATCTGAACTCCCTTTTTATCCTTGAAAGCATCATTGAAATGTTTCACCTGACGAGTTGTCAGCGATAATTTATTTTCACCACCAGTCATTTGATTAGGTTTCAACGTGATTGTGGTTCCACATTTTTTAGCCGATTCTGATTGCAATTTTTTGATTTGACCAGGAGTTAACGCAACACTAATAACACTATATGACATTATACATAATAGATTGATTCTAATTCAATGAAAAATCGTTCAAAGATTTTCTACTGGGGCATCTACCACTCTCATTCTTCCACCAACACCTTCAAGTAGCATTGATTTATCACTGAGAATGACAGCAACCGCTCTATAATCAGCAATAACACCACGAGTCACATTAGCTCTAAAGTGTATATCAACAACTGACTGTCTTGTCAAATCGAGATGTTCCAGTGACAAGTAGTAGATCGGGTACAGATTCTTAAAATCAAATTGTGATATTTGCAAACCAGTATCAACATTTTGATCGCGTGCCATAAATGACAACAGACGATGATAAACTCGTGCAATATGATTTTCTGTGTAATTAAGTTGTATATCCTCAGATGGTTCCTGCTGGCCGTTTATTCTCAGTGAGACGTCTTTCACACCTAATTGATCAAATATCATATGACTGGAGAGTTGATTGCCAACTCGTGCGTTATCCTGTAACGCAATAAATATATGACGTGGCGCAGAAACGCCTTGCTTTGATGCTAGGTTCCAAGTGAATAACCCGTTGATAGTTGATTGCTTCACATCTGTACTCACGGTTAGCCAACTCAACAACGACTTTCCTCCTTGGTCCATAAATGATAGTAGTCGTTGTTCTGCGGTGATTGCTGGAGTCAACACTGGCATCCACAATGATATTTTTGTTAAAATGACTTTACCGGCATCATCATTTATATGTGCTGCAGCTGGGTTTGCTGGAATCCTCCAAATTGCGTCGTTATCATCACTCTTTCGTACAAGCGATACTGTATGCTTCCCCCCGTAGATAACTTTTCTGACGTTTCTACAGAATCCAAATATGTGATGCAGTGGAATCGCGCATGAAAATGATTTACGATCTCCTTGCAACATTGCGTTTCGTGTTGCAGCTCCTAGATTGAAATTAGTATCGTTGTTTATAATCATATTCTCGACATCAGAATCACTATTATCACGTTTTTTTGGTCGTCTTACAACAAATGGATTTCCTCCAGCGGTATTCTTACCATCTTTTGCAAACATCATAGAGGGTCCTGCTGATCTTGTATAATCATCAGAATATCTCGCTAACCCTATGATTGTTGTGGCCACATCAACATCACGATCTATGGACTCAATTTCTTTTCCATCAATGAGATATCTAGCACTCTCAAATAGCGCCATAATACCATTATTGACAAAACCGACTTGAGTACCAACTGGATACGGTGCTGGTACATTAGTAGTATCAGCAGCTGTTACAATTTCTCCTTCTACTTCAATAAATGCTTCACAGGGCAAAAAGTATTTACTGGTATCATGGACTTGAAGATCAATTCTTGCTCGACTAGTTGGGTCTATGGCATGATAGGCGTAATATTGATAATCGCGTACAGAATCATCCTTGCCAACTGGGGCGTCTATATCAAACGCCGGATCATGTGACTTTTTGAACATTTTATTCTATTTATCAGAGTCTAAATAGTGAAATCGTAAACGATTTTTCCATTTTCATCGACGTAGTTTTTTAAGTCCACTTCCCGCTATCATGTTTGCAATATTGCTTTGGTCTCCTTGATTTACCATCGACGCTAATTTTTCATCTACTGCGTTATTTATAATTTTACTAACACTTGCAGGCATTTCTTCTGTAGACGGTAACGGTTTCTTTTTTCGACTCACTAATGATGTTATTTTATCCTTCGCAGTTGAAAATGCTTTCCCGGCAAGATCTCCAACAGTACTAATACCCTTATCACGAATAACATCAATGGCTTTCATTGATAATTGTTTAGCTAACGGCATCACTTTTGGAGCCATTCTTGAAAAGAATCCCAAAATGGTATTGCCGAGGCCATCTCCGTAATATGCTCTATAAACTGGAAACCGTGAATTAACTACATAGACTGGGGTTGGTTTATCATGATTGTAATGGATGATCATTATTATAAAAACAATAGTGTTTTCAATTGTTATTTAATCGCTATGATACCCATTTGCTAACTCGTCAATGAAATCTCGATAGGTTTTGATATCCATGATACCGCCGGCAAATAACCGTCTACAGATATCAGCTGCTTCATTAATTATTTCTGGAGAGTTATTTCCAGCTCGTTTTCCTCCGATGAGAACATCTAATCGTGATATATCATTGATAACACTATCAGGACAAATGTTTCCAATCCTTGGATTTCCTAATCCACTTCCGCTATAACCAGCTGCTTCATCTAGTTTGTCTGTATCCGTGGTTTGTAAATAATCATCATCATCATCAGGTGGTAGTTGTTGTTTTTTAGGTTCTTCTTGTTTTTTTGGTCTCCGTGTTGGTGTTTGATGTCGTTCTTCTAAATCATCATCATCATCATCAGGTGGTAGTTGTTGTTTTTTTTGTCTTCTTGTTTGTCTACGTGTTGGTGTTTGACGTTTTAGTTCTTGCCGTTCTTCTATTTCTCGTTGTCGTTCTTCTATTTGTTCTCTTTTATAATTACTAATTCCCTTTTTAAATTCCTTGTACCCTATCTCATCCTTATTCAAACGACCAATCCCTTTATTTAGTTTATACAAATTATCAAACCAATCATTACTTGATATTCTATCATTCTTATACTCGTCCTTTAAAAAATCTTTTTTTGAATTATAGCTTTGAGCAGCAAAATTACCAAAGGCTTGATAATCCCTTGATTTCAATAAACTAGGTTTTTTTATTAATATTTTAGCATGATCAGTAAATTTATTCAACAGAGAAACAGTCGTTTTTTTCGGATCAGTTTGTTCAGTTTGTTCAGTTTTCGCTGCTAGTTTTTCAAGTACAGAAATAAGACCCTCTTCCTTTCTCCTACCGTCAGGATCATCTCCCAGTATAGCACGCTCTACCCCGTACGTTGCTGTGGTTACTGGTTTAAACAATTCTTCAGACCCCAGAGCAAAATCAGTTTGTAAACTCTGTCGTTGTTGCAGTTTATTTCTTACAGAGTCACGAATTGGTATAAATTTCTTAATTGCATCTAGTCGCTCACGAGCCAGTCGGGTTGTTAATGCTTCATTGACCATTATTTGAAATCAGAAACCATTTTTCAATTGTAAAACACTTTTTCAATCCCGACCTAACACCATCGTGCAACTCCCCTTTTGACATCAGTGACATGTCGGATGATTTTTAACACGGTCATGGAAGTGTTATTTCATCGTGAGACATCTTCTATCATTGATGTTGAAAGTGTCATAATTGTATATAAAATAAATAATACTGACAGTTTCAACATTCTAGTTTTGACCAATCTGACACATCGTCCATCGATTTTTGACATCCCTCTGAGGGTCGGCTAAAAAAAATGATATGGTCGGAATGATAATGGTCGGGTAATCAAAAAATGATACGGGTCGGGCAATCAATGGTCGGGCAATCAAAATTGTTCATTTTCTTGAATTAATGCTCGTAGGTTTCTAATTTTAGAGTTGACTTCTTTTTTCAATTCGTATTCGTTACCTAATTCTTTTCGTATTCCCTCTACGATAGCATACAACGGGACGAACACACTGATGTCACTGGAAAATGAAAGAGAGTCTTTAATAGAATTCTGAATTTTTTTGATGAGTGCATATTTCTTGGGTAGCATATATTTATTGTTGTTAACCCCGTATTCTATATCCTGAAAATCAGACACAATTTGGTCAGGATTTAATCCATCTGATAGTTTGATATCCTGATTTTTCAATTTTGCTATTTCAACTATGATGCTATTCATGTTTTCAGAATTCATTATTCTATAAGTATGACATATCTCTAATTGGAAATTATGACGCATTAGACATAACTAAATTGAACTTTTTGTCCCGTCTTTTTTGAAATAGCCGATCGATAAATCCCCTCTGCAACGAATCGTACAGAAGTCGGACAGATATTGAAATATTTTCCGGCTTCATTCATAGATGAAAATATTTTTTCTTCATTAGTTATTGTATTCAAAGATGTCACAGGTCTCTTCCCAACCGTTTTGCAAGTGCCAGTCTTTCCTTGTTTGGAATTCTCACTCAGTGTGATAGCCTGCAGATTGGATACAGAATTATTCTTTGGATTAGAATCCTTGTGATAAATAACAAAACCATCTTTGATCAATCCATTAAAACATTCAAATACGAAACGATGAATGAGATAATTTTTCGTTTTTTTTCCTCCGCCAACAGTAAACCTCAAATACCCTTGATTAGTCACAAAACCAACTGATTTTTTCAGTCTACGGTTTCTGACAGTACCATCACTGGATGCTTCATATTTTGTAATCACTGGATGTGGTCTGAATTCTTGGTCCATATATACTATTCTATTGTTTGTCTAATTCAGTGTTTGGTTCAATAATTACATCACTGGAAAATCTTTCGATGTAGTCTTGCGGGGTTCTTATGATTTTATCCTTGATGTTGTCAGGGTCAAGGGCCTTTTCAGGGTCATAATTTCTGATAGATTGTCCATTTTTTATTCTTTTATCATAATAACGCTTCAATTCCCTATATCGCTTACCACCACAATCAATACACAATTGTGATCTTCCCTTGACCCCAACCCCACATCGAATACAGGGTAACGGACCAAGACTTCCACGTCGAAAACTTTGCATATGATACCTACAGTATTCATTTTTTCTGCATGATTTGTTACACGGGGTTACATTTCCCATCATGAGCCATTTGCAGTGATTCATTATACATAAAACTTTCATTTAAATGTTTGTTTTGTATATAGCATGAAGGAGTTCAAGAGATTGACTTCGACAAATGCTAAATTCAATGCTGATAGAGAGTTCAAGAGATTATTGAAAATCAATCCTAGATTTAATCTCGATAGACCAAAAAAACGTCAAAAACGTCCAAGAGACGGAAACATGAAAGAGTTTAAGAGATTATTAAAAATCAATCCTAGATTTAATCTCGATAGACCCAAAAAACGTCCAATAGACGGAAACAAACGTAACAAACGTCCAAGAGACGGAAACATGAAAGAGTTTAAGAGATTATTAAAAATCAATCCTAGATTTAATCTCGATAGACCCAAAAAACGTCCAAAACGCACAATAGACGGAAACATGAAAGAGTTTAAGAGATTATTGAAAATCAATCCTAGATTTAATCGCGATAGACCCAAAAAACGTAACAAACGTCCAAGAGACGGAAACATGAGATCACCATGGAAGGATGCTCAATTCAATCTTGATATAGTTTCTAATACACCCAAGAATAAAATTCTTGATAAACCCATCAGAGACTGTTTTAATGAATTCAAGCGTGATGGAGCATCTTATTGTTGGTCAACATTTCGAATTGATGGTGTTGTTGACGCTACCATGAATGATGAAAAGGCAGCAGCGATCATTTCACATGTTGGGGAAAAAAGTCATTTTTTCCGAATCAAATTCATTATCCGTGAAAATGGCAAATGGATTATTAAGGATAAATTTGAACCCATTCTCAAGGGTAAAAAAACTATCACCGTGAATCAGGATTCCAAACCGGGAATTTTGACTGGAATTGATAAACCCTATTACGAAAGATCTTATCCTGTCACAGCAGTTGTTTACGGGATCTATCCGCTCAATGAAAAACCTGATATTTCAAAACTAGCACCCATGAAATATTCGACAGGGCTCAATTGTGTAGCAGAACGAATAATAGAACACTTCACAAATGCATCCCGGGGGAATAAACTCACTGATCTAAGACGAAAAAAAATAACCGAGTGGGAGTTCACGGTAAAAGAGCATGGAGCAACAATTCAGGATATAGCCAAATTAGAAACATCATTAAGATTTCCAATATCGGTAAGAACAATCACCGGTGAAGTATTATACGAATCGAAATATCAATCAAAAGGAACCCCCATTGAAATTATTGATCATAACGCGCACGCGTGGTCATCTGCAGTAACAATATTTCCACGGGATAGAACCGTAAAATATCTATCCCCAGCAGGGTTGGGACCTGAAGAATGTTTTACCGAGCAGAAATTATTTGATGCTATTTACCATTTGAGTAAAAACGATCCTGTGTCAGCGTGGCTATTTCATAGTAATTCAGACGAAGAATGCAGATTTGATCAGTTTGTAAGGCCTAACGGAGAATTATACCGTACTGAAGAACTGCAGAATCAAATGAAACAACTAGCTAGTGAGTTTTCTGAGGACGGAGAAGAAGACGATCAATTATTAGCAAACTGTTTTACAGTACCATCCATTGCAGCACATTTTGCTAGAAAGAAAAACGCGTGGAAACCAACACGAAGTGAGTTTTTATCAGATGTCAAATTGTCCTGTCTTGAATACAGCCACGGCGGATTATGGAACACAAAATACACCTCTGATTCCGTTATTTCAGTTGATATGATTGCGTGTTATCCAGGAAGTTTTCTTGGGTATGGAGAATGCGAGAAATATTTCAAACGATTTGGACACCCTACACACGAAATGACCCGTGTTGCTATTAATGGACCACTTCCTGATTTTGATTTAACCGGATTCGCTTGTGTAGTATCATTTGAAATGGCTACAGGACTTCATCCGTGTAGTTATCTTTGGATTGGTAAACACATGTCTGAAAAACACTGGATGCCAATAGTGCTATTGAGATATATGCTTGATTGTAAAATGTTAAAATCATTAATTGTCAGTGAAGCAATTATATCCTATCGGGCACAGAAATCAGTCTGGTTACCACAACCTGATCTAGAAAAAATAATTAGCGAAGAGCGAAAACTGTTTCCTGATTTTAATGAACAACAAATCATGGATTGGTCCAGACAGTTATTTGAAATCAGAAACAATGAAGCAAAAAATCTTGGACGAAGAATAATCGGTAAATTTACCCAAGGTGGCAAAGATGATAATACGAAATATTCTTCACGATTGATTATAGACAACGCTGAATACGATTTTGTAATGGCGGATTTAACGAATAAGGGCCTATATGTCAATCGTAAGGACGCATTTATGTCCGATGGAACCAAATTGGGTACAATTGTTACCTACAATGATGGATACCATCCGCAGTACACACATTTGAGAGCTTCTATGCTCGGTTATGCTTCTATTAATCTGTTTTCGATGATCAATAAATTTCCTACCACCGCAGTTAGAGTTGCTACTGACTCATTTTACATAAATAGCAAAATGGCTGATTTTAAGGCTACTGGCAACGAGAAATGGGGATCATGGAGAATTAAGAAAGAAATGATTCATGATTATATTCAATCAGCAGATGTTACCATTGAAAATAATTACTTAGAAAGCAATCAGTGTTCAGAATTTTCTAGTGCACCACCGATTTCTGATCCAATCTGTAGATATAAAACAGTTTATTTAAACGGCTGTGGTGGGTCAGGAAAAACAACCCGGGTAATTGAGTTATTCCGTAGAAACGCTAGTGTTTCTAACATGATTGTGCTAACACCAACTCATAGACTTGCAAGAGAAATGATACAGAGAGGGGTAAATGCTTGCACTTATCACAGCTTTTTCCGATGGAAGGGAGATAAATGGACTCCTGAGCGCATGGGAGAGAAATTTATTCCTGAATTCATCATGTGGGATGAAATAGACACAGTGTCAGAAGATGTCTTAAAAATATTTCTTGAGTGGTTGTTATTGAAGAATACAAAAGTCGTTATGTGCGGTGATCACGGCCAACCTCCACCATTTGTCGGTGCATCTCCCCATGAATGGCTAAAGGGTTTTGTAGACTATTATGAAGAAATTGATACTGATCATAGATCACTTGATCATGAATTAAAAGAATTGAAGAAACTAATTAGATTGCAACCGGATAGAATCCAGTGTGAAATAACCCGTGAAATAATTTCGGAAACTCCCATGAATGATTTCTGGGAAATGTGGAGACCAAATGATTTAATCATTGCAAGTAGAAAAATAGTCAGGGACACACTTCAGATGAAGTTATTTGAATTGCATAAACAAAAATTTGCAACACTTCCAGTACCGTTATGTTATAGGCCATCGGATACGCGAAAACAGAATATTGAAGTTGATATTCCAGGACAAAGTCAAAAACAGAATTTAGTATTAAATGATATTGTGCTGGTTGATATCAATGTTGTTGAAGATGCATTGCGTGCCAATAAATCCCCGTGGACGCTAGGTTATGCAGCAACAATACACTCTTCACAGGGATTGACTATATCGGATACAACTCTTTGGATGGTAGATAATCGCATAGAATGGTCGAATTTAGTCTATCTCGCAGTATCCAGAGTACGAAAAATAAATCAACTTCGAAGAATTGTCTTCGATGATGAAATCATTAGCAATGATAATGACACCACAATAGATGATATTATTGATAAAAAACTATCCGGTTACAAACAACAGGACAAAAAAAAAACAACGAGAATTTGATATTGATGCTGAATTAATAATCACTTTGAAGAAACAACAGAATAATCACTGCGCGAGTTGCAATTGTATAATGCGTTGGCAGTATTCGGATAAGGATCCTCGCCAATTCACCGTAGACAGAAAAAATAACAATCTCGGTCATGTCAGAAATAATGTGATGTTGACTTGTCTTGAGTGCAATAGACGCAAGGGTGCTAGTTAAGCCCATGGGGTGACAATTGAGTATCCTCGGGTATCACTTGTAATTGTTGTCTAGTAAAACCCCGTTGAGGGGCAGTTGAATCCAGTTTATAGATTGGAGGTCTACCCGTAGATCGTGTTATACTAGATATCTTATGCGTAGTGACGCTCCAAATAGGATCAGTAGCCCTTTTTCTATCTCCTTCAAGCTCTCCTGGTTCGTATAAGTACCTCACAATGACATTACTACCAAGAATTGGTTGGGAAACGCTAAAATCCTTTTGTGGTTTTTCAGGTATCGACTTCTTTTTAATCGCGTTGATAGGTTTCATGTTGATGGTTCTAGTAATCTCGTTATTCAGTGCAGTAATCACAGCTGGTAACCTTTTAACCCATTCACGGGATCTTTTTTCTTGGATGAATTCTTTTGCATATTGATATCCAAATAACCGCTCAGCAAGGGTTTTATTAAACCGTTCTACAATGGCCTGATCACGATGCAGTGCAGTATGCCCTCGTCTGATAGCGACATTGTGATATTTCATTGTAGATAACACTGCACCCTGAAATTCCTTGCCAGGATCAACTTGTAACAGATTTGGCCAGTGCAGAGGACCTCGTCGATAAATCCTTTCAAATGCAGAAGCGACTTCAGTGGCCGATTTTGTTTTTAACGGTTCTGCTTCTTTGTATCGACTTGCAATATCAACTACAGTTAACGCATATTTGTAACCACGATCATGTGGCAGAAATAATAGATCAGCCTGATGAACTTCATTGGGTCCGGTTACATCAAAATGCGAGAATTGAATTTGTTTAGGCGGTGGTAGATAAATTTGCCATAGTGCCTGTTTGGATAACCAATGAGCCGCAGTGGTTTTTTTCACTTTTGCGGCGCTAGCGAGTTTACTGATTGCAGCGTTACCCTTCCAGTATCCTCTTGGGGAATAGTAAATAGATTCCATGTTGCTATTAATTACCAGCACCTAACATCAATTTACTTTTCATAGCCGATTTTATCAAAAAGGAAGCCAATTTTTCTTTGAAGGATTTATCAGTGATAGAATTCAACGCATGAATTAATTTCACATCTGCTAGATGCCTGTGTTGCAAATTGCTGCTTTTATAAGCAACATCGTGAAGGTGACAGGCCTTCTCAATAGCGTTTATTGGTTCCTCACCGGGTCGGGGTTGATTTTGATCATTGAGTCTGATATCAAGTCTTGTTCCCGGTCCACAATAACTATATCCTGGAAGGTGTTTTTCTCCGGGGTATTTTGCCCATGGGGTTCCAGGGAGTTTTGCTAATTTGGCAGCGATATCACCTCCTCGTTTTTTTTTAAAGGTTCCTTGGGTTCCTTGGGTTCCTTGGGTTCCTTGGGTTTAGAAACAAATCTAAATTTCTTTGTACTACACTGTACGCATTTACCAGAAAGCGCTGATCGGTTATTTTTAGTTGTAATCGTCGTCAAGTCATCTGTGCCAGTACGCGCCTTACACTTCACGCAATATAGATCCATAATTTATGTATAGAGATATGAATATAATTGATTTTTCAGCGACTAAAACAAGAGAACCAGTGAAGCATCATGCAGCGCTACCAAACTCTATCCGCGCAATTATAATCGGACCATCTGGATCCGGTAAAACGCAATTGTTGCTCAATTTAATAATGAGATGGATGAAGTGGGATAAATTGTATTTAATTGCCCCTAGCGTAGACGACCAACGATGCTATGAAGTGCTAAAAGATTTTAATGAAAACGCTTCAGAGATTGCCGGCGAGGATGTTATTGAATTTATAACCGATATTGACGAGGCGCCATCCGTGAATGACCTCGATGGAAGTATCAACAATTTAGTTGTATACGACGATGTCATGTTAGATAATCAAAAAAATCCTGCTAGAATATTTTCCAGAGGCAGGCATAAAAACACTGATGTGATCTATGTCACTCAACGCTACACTCAGATTCCAAAAGTGATTAGAGATAACTGTAATATGCTTGCTGTATTCAACGGCGTTGATACACATACGCTACGAAATATTTGGCAGACATGGTGTTCTGATATGGACTTCAATCAATTTAGAAATTTCTTTAGTCATGCTCAGTCTGCCCCACACGGATTTGTAACAATAAATTTACATGACCCTCGAACACGATATCGTATCGGACTGGATCAAATATTCGGTTAACCCATAGCAGCAGAGAGGGTGAGTGACAACGATGTTGTAGTCCCTTTTTCCCAAAAAATGTAATAGTTGAAAAATTTTTGATTTCATTAATTTCATTGATTTTTTCATAATTTTTTTTTGGACCTAATCCATGATTCACACACACATTTGGGACCTGATGTCATTGACTTTTGGGTCTGATGTCATTGGTTTCATTGATTTTAAGCGTGATTTCAGTGAAAACTTGTCTAAAAATGTTGTCCGATACACCCTCTCTGCTGCTTTAGGGATGTTGACACTTGTGGTTGAATCGGGCTGATCCGTCTGTGTTTGGGCGTCCTTCGTGCTTTTTGGATTGTGCTTTACGACTGTGGAGAAGGATGGGCCAGAAAGGGATATTTTCGCCTGGACAAGTTATCTGGCCTCTGGGTAGGGAATGTTCGAAGTAAACTTTACCCTCTGAATTTCCTTCTCCTGTTTCCATGTATCACAATCTTTGGAACTGGCGTGATGTTCCTTGCCACATACCTTGGCTCTGGAACATCGATCCTCGTGATGGCCGTATTTTTTACATTTATAGCATCGAAGGGGGTTTGGAATGTAGATCTCGACCTTTACTTGTAAAAACCCAACCTTGACCACTTTGGGGACTGTCGGTTTATTAAAGGTGAGTACAAATGTATTGGTGTCCTGCAGGTTGTTATTACGTTTAATACGTATTCTACGCACTGCAGTGACACCTTCATGTTTCATCCCTTCGATATCTGCGTCTGTGACTCCAGCCAAGTCACGACATCGTATTACGCCTTTGGACGAATTCAGTGTAGTGTGGGCGAATGAGGTCACTGGAATATCAAAGAATGTTTTCATTTTCATGATATTGTCTGTTTGCCCCTTTCGCTCACACTCTACAAGAAGACAACCCGATTTTAGTTTTTTCACACTTTTTGGTGTGCCAATCGATCCCGTAATGGTTTTCTGGATAATAAATGGAGATAAACCTGAAAGCGGTTTAGCATCATCTTCCGATTGAATAACCATGAAGCGTGGAAATGATTCCACGCCACGTGGTTCTTCATCCGAGTCAGACAGTGGTTTGGTACGTTTATTGGATTTTTTTTCCATGATGGCTAGATTTTAAAATTCAGCACCCGTACTCCCCACCCACCAAGGAGCCCAACAAGGGGACACTTTTAAAGTGCCAGGGATACACAGATGCCATACTCAGTTGGTAAAATTACCTTTGGATGACCCTGAAGTCGCCAATTTCTAGGGTCGGTAAAATTACCCCCAGATTGACCCGTTAAGCCACCGCTTTCTATGAAGTCTTCTAAGATTCGGGAAAGGGAAAGATATAGTAATAGATTATAGGGGCGACGGTGGTATCAAAGGAGATACAAGGAGAAAGTGAAAGGAGGTGAGAGATTTAATAAAGACTTCCTAGGGCTCGGCGTGACCAGCCGATTTGTGGAGACCGGGCCCATCTCGACCACCCGTCTAAGAGAAGTAGAGGCCAAAGTAGTGTGTTGCAACTACCAGGATCCTTTCCTCCCCCGACACGGGACGCAACCCACGGCAAACAGGTTGCCTCTACTTAGTCGCCTTTTACGACACGTGGCGAGGCACGTCGGGCCAATTCTACAACCCCGAACCCGCAGGGGGAATACTTGGACAGTACACACTAGTCTGAAATCATGTCTACAAAACACCATTGTTTAATCAAACATTAATCCAGTCCTGTTACAACTGTTTCCAAACTGGTGAACGTTTTGCTGATTGAAGCAAATTAATTGTCAGTAAAATACAATTCAAGTCCATCCGCTTACCTTTGAAAACTGTCTTCGCGAGCTGCCGCATTTTCCAGTTTTGTCATACAGGTTATGGTTTGATGGGCAATAAATCTGAAACCAAAATTTGATCTAATATTAATCCAAAGAAGACATGTTTAGTTCCATCTTTTGTTCCTATAATATACGTCAGGGTTAATTTCCAAACAATGTTGTCTTGATTCCATTATACACACCTAAAGGTGACTTCAGTAATCGGTTAGGTCCGCTCAGCTCATATTGATTTGGCATATATGCGATATTTGGCTGATAAAGTGTACACAGCAGTGAAGCAAATGTCAATCAGTAGCACATATAGTAAGTTTTTATGGACATGGCGCTTACAGTAGGAAGCCATGCCAGCGGTGCACAAAAAGTAATTATGACTCGTGCTTTGGCACAATTTGCGTACGCCATAAGAACGCACAGGTTCGAATTTTCATGCATCCGAAATGGGTCATATTTACATGTTTGTGGTGTTTTGAGAACCGTTTCTAAAACCGTAATTTTTAAATTATGCTATCGTACGTTCATATTCCAAGTCAGACATTTCATCAAACTTAGTACATGTAACACGGTGTTGCTTTCTAAGACAGAAAAAATAATACATTGTTTGTCAGTTTTAATCTTACAACAAACTATGTCTGAAAACCTATTATTCCGACTAAACGTCAGGTATTAGCAGATGCAGAAAGATAGATATGAGTATGTTAGACATAAAGATGCACACATTAAAACGTTCAACACATCGCCATTTGCATACATTATCATATACCATAGATATTTTAAAAAAATAATAAATCATACCTCCAAATATCCTTGTCAGACCCGTATAATGTCAACATAGACAATTAGCATACACAGATGATTGCAAAGTAATATAATTCCAGAGCATGAACATTATCTAAAGCATGCCCACATACTGTAATCGACCTATGATTGGTGCTATTTTCTTTACATATCTCTTATGGTTATGTTTGAGTTAAGGGATTATTTGTTGATTATGTTGAGTCGGTCTTGCTAAGATATGTCTCAAATTTAGTAATTGACCATTTTTCAGAAGCAGATGTCACAACGTATAGTATAAGACTTTATGATTGCGTAGATTTATTTCGTAAAATGAACCTTTGTGATTTCCGCACATAGGAGTTTCACGTTCTTATTGCACTAGGTCTTAAAATTACAGAACGGAAATGTAACCAACAAACAAATTCAAATGAGGCCCACAATAATGTGAATTAAATTTCAAATAATTCAAACTGATACTGTTACACGCACAGGGGTATTTACTAGAAAGAGCGGTGTCAAAACCCTGGCGCGAGTCCCCTTGGAAGTCATATGTTTCTCCCAAATTTCCATAGACTTCCATACAACCTGAGTTGTAAATTGGAAAGTCAGACGTGTCTGTCTTTATATACTAAAATTTGCTGTAATCAATTGGCGACCACAGATGAAACAACTTGCTGAAAAGTCCATTAACCGCACCTTTGCAAGCTGTTTCTTCATTATCATCAGATTTCCGTACCGCCAGCGCGTTATACCATAGAAAATACACTAGTACTCTCTTTCTAACTGGGAAATATTTAACTGCGCGACCCTAGGCCAGACAATCCACACATTTTCCGGCGTATTACACTTGTATAACTACGCCTATTTTCCACTCTGGACACATAAGTGGTATCAACCAAGTCCCTAATTATTGATTATATTACCTAAATTACTGGTTTCCAACCGTAAATACTGCCATTTCAACCACAACACTATAATACACCACTAGATTTCAATATGGACTATGCTACTAACGGTACAGTCATTTGGCTTGTACCTAAATTCACTACTAACGAACCCTAGCATGGTTCAAACTCACTAATACTTGGCTCTGTGACGTTTGCTCCTACTAATTGGCTAATTCTTTCAGGCTAGGAATATTTCCATGGCGCTGAATACCAAATAATGACACAAATAAATCTAAGAATTGCTTAAAAACGGGGAGCAGCAGAGAGGGTGAATCCTACAACGTTTTTAGACAAAATTTGATTGAAATCCTAAAACGAGCCGTCTTATAATCTTATTTTAACCAAAAAAAGGCGAACCCTACAACGTTTTCAGACAAAAAATTGATTGAAATCTCCCTACGAAATCATTTTAACTAAAAAAAATGAAAACGATTTTTTAATCAATTTTGGTCGCAACTTGTTGTCATCCACCCTCTCTGCTGCTTAGTGATTTCATCACTGGGTTAACAAAAAATAAATGATTTTAACCGAATATTTGATCAAGTCCGATACGATATCGTGTCCGAGGATCATGCAAATTTATTGTTGCGAATCCGTGCGGAGTCGACTGAGCATGACTAAAGAAATCTCGAAATTGATTGAAGTCCATATCAGAACACCATGTCTGCCAAATATTTCTAAGAGTATGAGTATCAACTCCGTTGAATACAGCAAGAATATTGCAGTTATCTCTGATGACTTTTGGAACCTGAGTGTAGCGTTGAGTGACATATATCACGTCAGTGTTTTTGTGACGCCCACGGGAAAATATTCTAGCAGGATATTTTTTGTTTATCCAACATTATATCGTCGTATACGACTAAATTGTTAATATCTCCATCAATATCATCAATGCTCGGTGCTTCATCGATATCGGTTATAAAATCAATGGCGTTCTCACCCTTAATTTCTGATGCATTCTCGTTAAAATCTTTTAGCACTTCATAACATCGTTGATCATCTACGCTAGGGGCAATTAAATACAACTTATCCCACTTCATCCATCTCATTATTAAATTGAGTAACAATTGCGTTTTACCGGATCCAGATGGCCCGATTATAATCATCCGGATAGAGTTTGGTAGCGCTGCATGATGCTTAATTGGTTCTCTTGTTTTAGTCGCTGAAAAATCAATTATATCCATATTTCTATACATAAATTATGGATCTATATTGTGTGAAGTGTAAAACGCGTACTGGCACAGATGACTTGACGACGATTACAACTAAAAATAACCGATCAGCGCTTTCTGGTAAATGCGTGCAATGTGGTACAAAGAAATTTAGATTTGTGTCTATGAGATCTGATTTAAAAAAAAACGAGGAGGTGATATCGCAGCCAAATTAGCAAAGCTCCCTGGAACCCCATGGGCAAAGTACCCCGGAGAAAAGCACCTCCCAGGATATAGCTACTGTGGACCGGGAACCAGACTTGATATCAGACTCAATAATCAAAATCAACCCAACCCCGGTGAAGAACCAATAAACGCCATTGATAAGGCCTGTCACCTTCATGATGTTGCTTATAAAAGTAGCAATCTGCAACACAGGCATCTAGCAGATGTGAAATTAATTCATGCGTTAAATGCTATTCCTGATAAATCCTTCAAAGAAAAATTGTCTTCATTCTTGATAAAATCGGCTATGAAAAGTAAATTGATGTTAGGTGCTGGTAATTAATAATATGGAATCAATTTATTATTCTCAGAGGGGATACTGGAGGGGTAACGCTGCAATCAATAAACTCGCTAGCGTTGCAAAAGTGAAAAAAACCACTGCGGCTAATTGGTTATCCAAACAGGCACTATGGCAAATTTATCTACTACCGCCTAAACAAATTCAATTCTCGCATTTTGATGTGACCGCTCCTAATGAAGTTCATCAGGCTGATATATTATTTCTGCCACATGATCGTGGTTACAAATACGCGCTAACCGTAGTTGATATTGCAAGTCGATACAAAGAAGCAGAACCGTTAAAAACAAAATCAGCCACTGAAGTCGCTTCTGCATTTGAAAGGATTTATCGACGAGGTCCTCTGCGTTGGCCAAATCTATTGCAGGTTGATCCTGGCAAGGAATTTCAGGGTGCAGTGTTATCAACAATGAAACATCATAATGTCACCATACGACGAGGGCATACTGCGCTACATCGCGATCAGGCCATTGTAGAACGATTTAATCGGACGATTGCTGAGCGGTTATTTGGATATCAATACGCAAAAGAATTCATTCAAGAAAAGCGATCCAGTGAATGGGTTAAAAGATTACCATCTGTGATTACTGCACTGAATAACGAGATTACTAGAACAATCAACATGAAACCTATCAACGCGATTAAAAAGAAGTCAATACCCGTACAACCACAAAAAGATTTCAAAGAACCAATTCTTGGTAGTAGTGTCATTGTGAGGTACTTATACGAACCAGGAGAGCTTGAAGGGGGTAGAAAAAGGGCTACTGATCCTATTTGGAGCGTCACTACGCATAAGATATCTAGTATAACACGATCAACTGGTAGACCTCCAGTCTATAAACTGGATTCAACTGCCCCTCAGCGGGGTTTTACTCGACAACAACTACAAGTGATTCCCGAGGATACTCAATTGCCACCGCATGGTCTTAACTAGCACCGTTGCGTCTATTGCACTCTAGACAAGTCAACATCACATTATTTCTGACATGACCGAGATTGTTATTTTTTCTGTCTACGGTGAATTGGCGAGGATCCTTATCCGAATATTGCCAACGCATTATACAATTGCAACTCGCGCAGTGATTATTCTGTTGTTTCTTCAAAGTGATTATTAATTTAGCATCAATATCAAATTCTCGTTGTTTTTTTTTGTCCTGTTGTTTGTAACCGGAGAGTTTTTTTATTAATGATGCTAACATCAATATCACTTATTGTTGTGTCATTATCATCGAAAACAACTCTTCGAAGTTGATTTATGTTTCGTACTCTGAATACTGCGAGATAGATTAAATTCGACCATTCGATGTGATTATCCACCATCCAAACAATTGTATTCGATATAGTCAATCCCTGTGAAGAGTGTATTGTTGCTGCGTATCCTAGCGTCCATGGGGATTTATTAGCACGCAATGCATCTTCAACGACATTGATATCAACCAGCACAATATCATTTAATACGAGAATTTGTTTTTCACTCTGTCCTGGAATATCAACTTCAATATTCTGTTTTCGTGTATCCGATGGCCTATAACAAAGGTGTACTGGAAGCGTTGCAAATTTTTCTTTATGCAATTCAAATAACTTCATCTGAAGTGTATCCCTGACTATTTTTCTACTTGCAATGATCAAATCGTTTGGTCTCCACGCTTCCCAGAAATCATTCATTGGAGTTTCTGAAATCACTTCACGCGCTATTTCGCATTGGATTCTATCCGGTTGTAATCAAATTAGCGCTTTGAACTCGCGTAATCGTTCATCAAGTGATCTATAATCAGTGGTGATTTCTTCATAGTAGTCTACAAAACCCTTTAGCCATTCATGTGGAGATGCACCGACAAATGGTGGTGGTTGGCCTTGATCACCGCACATGACGACTTTTGTGTTTTTGTTTAACAACCACTCAAGAAATGTTTTTAATACATCTAATTACACTGTGCATATTTCATCCCAAATTATGATTTCAGGAATGAATTTATCACCCATACGCTCAGGAGTCCATTTGTCACCCTTCCATCGAAAAAAACTGTGATAAGTGCAAGCATTTACCCCTCGTTGTATCATCTCTCTGGCGAGTCTGTGAGTCGGTGTTAGCACAATCATGTTAGAAACGCTAGCGTTTCCACGACGAAATAATTCAATTGCACGAGTTGTCTTTCCTGACCCACCACAACCGTTTAAATGAACTGTCTTGTATCTACATACTGGATCAGATACCGGTGGTGCATTAGAAAGTTCTGATTGAATTTCAATACGGTTACAACAAATATATTTATCATCCATGGCAACGTCTGCGGATTCACAATACTCATGTAGCATCTCCTTTTTAAATCGCCAACGCCCCCAATTTTCTTCGGGATCTGTGAATGCCGCTACAGCTGATTTGTACTTATTGTGTATATACATCGAATCAGTGGCCACTCTAACCGCGGTATTAGGAAATCTATTTATCATCGAAAATAGATTAATAGAAGCATAGGCTAGCATTGAACTTCTCAAATGTGTGTACTGGGAATTATATCCATCACAGTAGGTAACAACCGTACCTAATTTCTCACATTTGGATAGAAAAGCATCCTTACGGGATACAAGTTTTCCCTGTTTCATTAAATCCGCTACAATAAAATCGTATTCAGCGACATCTATGATCAACCGCGAAGAGTATTTTGCGTTATCGTATCGTCCACCCTGGGTAAATTTACCGATTATTCTTCTTCCGAGATCTTTTGCTTGTTCTTTTTTAATTTCAAATAACTTCTTAGACCAATTTATGATTTCTTCTTCACTGAAATCTGGAAACTGTTTTCGTAGTTCGTTGATTATTCTATCTAGATCGGGTTGTGGTAGCCAAACTTCTTTCTGAGCTCGATAGCATATAATAGCCTCGGAAACAATCAACGATATTAGCATACCACAATCAATCATATATCTCAATAGCACTATTGGCATCCAGGCCTTTTCAGATAGGTGTCTACCGAGCCAAACATAACTACACGGATGTAACCCTGTAGCTAATTCAAATGATATCACACGAGCGAATCCGGTTAAATCAAAATCAGGCAATGGTCCATTAATCGCAACACGAGTCATTTCATGCGTGGGGTGTCCAAATCGTTTAAAGTACTCAGCGCATTCCCCATATCCGAGAAAACTTCCGGGATAACACGCGGATATATCAATTGAAATCATACCATCACGTGAGTATTTCGTATTCCACAGTCCTCCATGACCAAATTCGACGCAACTCAATTTAACATCCTCGAGAAAATCACTTCGTGTTGGACGCCATGAGTTTTTTTCTCTTGCGAAGTGAGCTACCACTGATGGAATAGTAAAACTATCCGTGAGTAGTTTTTCATGGGAATTCTCCGGTGAAAAATCACTAGCGATTTTTCTCATTCTGTTATCTAATTCTTCAATCCGATATAATTCACCATTTGGTTTTACAAATTGATCGAATTCTTCATCACTTCTAAGTAACCACACTGACACAGGATCATCCTTACACAACGCATGAATAGCATCGAATAATTTCTCTTCATAGAAAACATCCCCGACGAACTCCTTAGGGATATATTTCACGGTTCGTTCTCGTGGAAATATTGTTACCGCAGGTGTCCACGCGTGTTTGTTATGATCAATAATCTGTATTGGTGCTCCATTTTTGTTATATTTCGGTTCGTATAAAACCTCTCCCGTTATCGTCATAACTGTTATTGGAAATCTTAATGATGTTTCTAATTTAGCTATATCAGAAATCTTTGCACCATGCTGTTTCACTGTCAGTTCCCACTCGGTTATTTTCCTACGTCGCAGATCAGTTAGTTTATTTCCTCGGGATGCATTTGTGAAGTGTTCTATTATTCGTTCTGCTACACAATTAAGCCCTGACGAATATTTCATAGGAGCTAGTTTTGCGATATCGGGTTTATCATTTAACGGATATATCCCATAAACCATTGCTGTTACGGGATAAGATCTTTCGTAGTATGGTTTATCAATGCCGGTTAGAATCCCTGGTTTGGAATTTCTACTCACAATGACAGCTTTTTTATTCTTGAGGATTGGTTCAAATTTATCCTTAATAATCCATTTGCCATCGACTTCGATAATGAATTTGATTCGGAAAAAATGCCGTTTTTCCCCAACACGTGAAATTATCACTGCTGCTTTTTCATCATTCATGGTAGCATCAACAACACCATCAATTCGAAATGTTGACCAACAATAAGATGCTCCATCACGCTTAAATTCATTAAAACAGTCTCTGATTTTACTAATCATGGCTTTATCAAGAATTGTATTCTTTGGTGTATTAGAAGCTATATCGAGATTGAACTGAGCATCTTTCCAGGGGTAATCTCTCTTGGACGTTTTTTTTTGGTTTATCGAGATTAAATCTAGGATTGATTTTCAATAATCTCTTAAACTCTTTCATGTTTCCGTCTATTGGACGTTTTTTGGGTTTATCGAGATTAAATCTAGGATTGATTTTGTTACGTCTTTTTGGTTTATCGAGATTAAATCTAGGATTGATTTTCAATAATCTCTTAAACTCTTTCATGTTTCCGTCTCTTGGACGTTTGTTACGTCTTTTTGGTTTATCGAGATTCAATTTAGGATTGATTTTTAATAATCTCTTAAACTCTTTCATGTTTCCCTCTCTTGGACGTTTGTTACGTTTTTTGGGTTTATCGAGATTAAATCTAGGACTAATTTTTAATAATCTCTTAAACTCTTTCATGTTTCCGTCTCTTGGACGTTTTTTGGGTCTATCGAGATTAAATCTAGGATTGATTTTTAATAATCTCTTAAACTCCTTATCAGCATTGAATTCCGCATTTTTCGAAGGCAATCTCTTGAACTCCTTCATGCTATACTAAAAACAAGTGTCTAAATGAAAGGTTTATGTATAATGAATCACTGCAATGGATCAGTCAATGAATTAGACAAATAGTATAGTATACTAATGAACCAGGAATTCAGACAACACCCAGTGAGTACAAATTATGAAGCATCCAGTGATGGTGTTGTAAGACACTGTAGACTGAAGAACCCAGTTGGGTGGGATAATGGTATGGGGTATTTGTTCTTTACTGTTGGAAAGAAGAAATATTACAATCATCGTTTCGTATTTGAATGTTTCAATGGATTGATCAAAAATGGTTTTGTTATCGATCACAAGGATTCTAATCCAAGAAACAATTCTTTATCAAATCTGCAAGCAATCACACAGAGTGAGAATTCCAAACGAGGAAGGACTGGCATTTGTTCAAAAAAGTGAAACCAGTAAAATCTTTGAATACAACAACTAACGAAGAAAAAATATTTAAATCAATATATGAAGCCGGCAAGTATTTCAATATTTGTAGAGCCTCAGTACGATTCGTTGCAGAGGGGGTTTGTCGATCGGCTATTTCAAAAAGGACGGGACAAAAAATTCAATTTAGTTATGTCTAATGCGTCATATTTTTCATTTAGAAATATATAATTGTTATAGAATAATGAATTCTGAAAACATGAATAGCATTTTATCCGAGATTTCAAAATTGAAAAGTTGGGATATTGAACTATCAGATGGGTTAAATCCTGATCAAATCATGTCTGATTTTCAGGATATAGAATACGGAGTTAACAACAATAAATATATGCTACCAAAGAAGTATGCGCTCATCAAAAGAATTCAGAATTCTATTAAGGACTCTCTCGCATTTTCCAGTGACGTAAGTGTGTTCGCTCCGTTGTATACCATCGTAGAACGAATACGAAAAGAATTGGGGTACGAATACGAATTGAAAAAGGAGGTTAATTCTAAAGTTAGAAACCTACGGGCGTTAATTCAAGAAAATGAACAATTTTGATTGACCGACCATTTATCATTATTTGATTGTGACCGTCCCTCATAGAGATTTTAATTTTTTTTTAGCATTTTTTGATTAAAAATGTCAAAATCAGTGAATGAAAAATTGATGGCTGGTTGGTCCGGTATCAAATACACTAAAAAATTCAAAGTGGGGAAACTATCAGTATTATTTATTTTTTATACAATTATGATACTTTCCCCATCATTGATAGGATGAAATAACACTTCCATGACCATCCGATGGTGTTAGGTCGGATTGAAAAATTGTTTTACAATTGAAAGATTGTTTCTGATTTTAAATAATGGTCAATGAAGCATTAACAACCCGATTGGCTCGTGAACGACTGGATGCAATCAGGAGATTTGTACCAATTCGTGACTCTGTACGGAATAAACTGCAACAACGACAACAAGCGCAGACTGACTTTTCTGTGTCAAGTGAACAACTGTTTACTCCGATAACAAGTGCGACCAAAGATGTGAAAAAGTTAACTGAAGCAGCGATATACGGAGATATTCCTGAGCGAGAACGAGTAAAGAAGGCGCCGCTGCTTGATACGCTTGAAAGGATAGCAGCAGAGACCGGACAAACACGCGCAGGGATACAACAGCTATCCAGTGATATAAAAACTCAGCGCGAGTATGAACAATTAGCTGATATTGATGATTTTGCGCCTGAACCACAACCTGTTGATGTCGTCACCCCAAGAGGTGTTCCCTTTATAGACAAATTCACCGAAGAAGCTATAAAAGAAATCAAAGAATCTCAATTAATAAAACTCGAAGATTATGCGGATTTTGGTATTTTCGCTGCCCAAAAATATTATTCAAAGGGAGAGTTTTTAAAAGACGAGTATAAAAACAGTAGAATTAAACGAGACGACTGGGTAGATTGGTTGTATAAAATAAACAAGGATATTACTGGTAATTTGAAAAAGGATACAATTAAGTACAGAACTTTTAAAGCAGGAGTTGATAGCTATGGTATACAAAAACAACAAAGTCGAGGCCGACAAAGACAATTACTTGATGATAGTGAGGGCGCAACTGGTACAACTGAGGAAACACGCGGAAAAGGATATTCGATTGGAAATCCAAAGGATGTCTTTGACTCTACCACGACATGTCCTGGTAGTGTTATCAATGATATATCACGATTAGAAGTTCTTGTAGGAGGTTTCCGAGCTGGAAATAACTCACCGGAAATTATTAATGAAGCAGCTGATATCTGTAGACGATTATTTCAGGGTGGTATCATGGATATCAAAACATATCGAGATTTCATTGACGAGTTAGCAAATGGGTATCATAGTAACTGAAGTGAAAAGTCAATTGAAAAATTGTTTCTGATTACAAATAATGATCATACACTACAATCATGATAAACCAACCCCCGTCTATGTAGTTAATTCACGGTTTCCAGTTTATAGAGCATACTACGGAGATGGTTTAGGCAATACCATTGCAGGGTTATTTGCGAGAATGGCTCCAAAAGTGATGCCGTTGGCTAAACAACTAGGAATGAAAGCAATTGAAGTTATTCGTGATAAGGGTATTGGTGCTGTTGGAGATCTTGCTGGAAAAGCATTTTCAACTGCGAAGAATAAATTAACATCATTAGTGAAATCACGAAGTGATTTACGAAAAAAGAAACCGTTACCATCTACAGCAGAGATGCCTGCAAGTGTTAGTAGAATTATAAATAACGCAGTAGACGAAAAATTAGCGTCGATGGCTTTAACCCCCGACCAAAGCAATATTGCAAACATGATAGCAGGAAGTGGCTTTAAAAAACTACGACGATGAAAATCGTTTATGATTTCACGATTTAGACTCTGATAAATAGAATAAAATGTTCAAAAAATCACATGATCCGGCGTTTGATATAGACGCCCCAGTTGGCAAGGATGATTCTGTACGCGATTATCAATATTACGCCTATCATGCCATAGACTCAAATAGTCGAGCAAGAATTGAACTTCAAGTCCATGATACCAGTAAATACTTTTTGCCCTGTGAAGCGTTTATTGAAGTAGAAGGAGAACTTGTAACAGCTGATGATACTCCTGCTGTACCAGCACCGTATCCAGATGGTACTCAAGTCGGTTTTGTCAATAATAGTATTATGGCGTTATTTGAGAGTGCTAGATATCTCATTGATGGAAAAGAAATTGAGTCCATAGATCGCGATGTTGATGTGGCTACAACAATAATCGGGTTAGCGAGATATTCTGATGATTATACAAGATCAGCAGGACCCTCTATGATGTTTGCAAAAGATGGTAAGAATACCGCTGGAGGAAATCCATTTGTTGTAAGACGACCAAAAAAACGTGATAATAGTGATGCTGATGTCGAGAATATGATTATAAACAACGATGCTAATTTCAATCTAGGAGCTGCAACACGAAACTCAATGTTGCAAGGAGCGCGTAAATCATTTTCATGCGCGATTCCACTGCATCATATATTTGGATTCTGTAGAAACGTCCGAAAAGTTATCTACGGGGCGAAGCATACAGTATCCCTTGTACGAAAGAGTGATGATAATGACGCAATCTGGAGGATTCCAGCAGATGCTGCAAATCCCAATACTGATGCCGGTAAAGTCAATTTAACAAAAATATCATTGTGGATGCCAGTGTTGACTCCAGCAATTACCGCAGAAGAACGATTACTATCATTTATGGACCAAGGAGGAAAGTCGTTGTTGAGTTGGCTAACCGTGAGTACAGATGTTAAACAATCAAATATCAACGGGTTATTCACTTGGAACCTAGCATCAAAACAAGGCGTTTCTGCGCCACGTCATATATTTATTGCGTTACAGGATAACACACGAGTTGGAAATCAACTCTCCAGTCATATGATATTTAATCAATTAGGTGTGAATTGTTTGTTTGTTTACTTGAATTTTAACGGCGCACCAGCACTTTTAGGCTATTTAGCGCCATACAATACGTTACATGTTCAAAAACAAGAAAGGTTTAACATCGACCAGCGATATATATAAAAAAAACAATAGTTAAATATAAAATGGTAAGATGTTGGTAACAGGAAAATATGAAGCTTCCCAATCAACGGGAGATGTAAATGGTGTTATGTTGATGATAAGATGTTGTCAATAAAAGGTGATATTTGCATTAGATAAAAATATTCTACGTGATGGTATACAAGTTATAGTTTAAAATAGAGATTTACTTCCTTTAGGAAATCTAAAATACAAGTGGTTTGTATTGTATCAAAAAGTTCCTTCATGTCATGTACATTATAGTATTTAACACGCGTAGGTTGCAGGTCGGAACACTCGGTCATAAAGTGTTTAACAGTGAATGGCTCATTGCAAGAAACGCACTCTGGTGGATCTTCACCTTTCAGTATGTGGGAGTGGGTAATGTATGTATGACCGATTCTGATTCTTGCAATGACAACCTCCTCCCTACGGATAGCTCATGATGTCTTCGCAATTGACAGAAATGCATGCATACTGTTTTCGATTTAGAGAATTTAAAACCATTATTACTGGCCCAATGGTGGATCTTATTGATATTTTGTTGAAGTTGCCTTTCAATTGTATGCATGTGCTTTGATCGATAACAAATTAAAAAATCGTCTACATATAAAGAGCAGTCCACACCGGGAGTTAAGCACTTGGTGATGCTATTGATTTTGATATTAAATAGCGTCACAGATAAAAAACTGCCCTGGGGCACACCCATCTCTTGCTGGTGCATATCGGAGAGGGTAGAGCCCACGCGTACTTTGAATTCTCTGTCGGAGAGAAAACTGGAGATGAAAGCGGGCAGACGGCCTTTTAGACCTAGATCGTGCAGGTCATTTAGTATCCCGTACTTCCATGTTGTATCATAGGCCTTTTCTAAATCAAAGAAGACCGCTACTAAATGTTCCTTCTTGATAAATGCATCGCGAATAAATGTTTCCAGTCTAACCAGATGATCGTTAGTACTACGACCAGAACGGAAGCCACTTTGGAAAGGAGAAATTAAATTATTACTTTCCAAGTACCATACAAGCCGAGAATTAATCATTCGTTCCATTGTTTTGCATATGCAGCTTGTCAATGCAATAGGCCGATAGCTGTTAGGATCTTCGTTATCTTTGTCTGGTTTGGGAATCGGTATCACTGTTGCTTCTTTCCAGCTCTTAGGTACATTACCAGCAATCCATAAATCATTAAAGATTTTAAGAAGCAATGTCAGAGAAGATTCTGGGAGGTGTTTCAAGAACTGGTAATGTACTTCGTCAGGCCCAGCGGATGTATCATGGGCCTTGTCTAATGCCTCCCTAAGCTCCAATAAAGAAAACAGCTGGTTATAATTTTCAGTGTTGTTCGATGTAAATTTTAAACGTGTCTTTTCTTTTTGAGATTTTAATCTTCTAAAGGCATCTGAATAATTAGATGATGATGAGTTTTTCGAAAAACTATCGGCAAGAATATTTGTTATGTCACGTTTCGAACTGAAATTGATATTGTTTATTTTTAGGTGTCGAATAGAATTGTGTTTCCTTTTTCCATTTATTTTCCGAATAGTATCCCAAACTTGTTTCATTGAGGAACGAGAGTTTAAAGAAGAAATATATTTCTTCCAGGATGCACGCTTACATTCTTTGATTGTGCGTCGAGTTTTAGCCCGGGCAATACGATATTTATTTAAATTTTCGGGCGTTGGACGAGTGTTGAATGTTTTTAATGCTTCTCGGCGTTGTCTAATGGCTTCTTTGCATTCCTTGGTTACCCAAGGTTTTTGCGATCTGTTACTGTTCGTTGAGGACTTGGGAATGGATTCATCTGCAATTGAAATTAGAACGGAGGTAAAATGCTGTATAGGATTAACAGCGTTGAATACTGTATCATTATTTAGTCTAGTTTTACATAATGCTTCAAACATAGCCCAATCGGCCTTCTTTATATTCCATTGTGGAATTGTATCATCAATTTTAGTGTTATTTTCAAGAGTGATTGGAAAGTGATCACTGCTGTGAAGGTCATCAGCGACCTTCCATTCATAGTCCAAAAGCAGTGAGGGAGAGCAAATTGTCAAATCTATGCATGTGTACGTACCCGTTCCTGGGTGTAAATATGTTGATGAATTAGTGTTATATAGACACAGATCGTGTCTAGAAATGAAATCTTCTATTTTATGGCCTCTGTCGTTTATGTGATTTGATCCCCATAAAATGTTATGGGCATTAAAATCCCCGAGTAAAACGAAGGGCGCGGGAAGTTGTTCAACAAGATTGTCTAATTCCTTTTGTACTAGGTTGGTGTTTGGTGGTAAGTAAATGGAACAAAAAGTAATCACTCGATGTAGAGTGACACTTACAGCAATGGCTTGTAAATTTGTGTTTAAAGGAACGACTCTACGAGGGGCTCTATTGTTCACAGCAATAGAGACTCCTCCTGAGGCCCTGTCTGCGTTTTGAAAGTACGCATTAAACAGGGAAAAGTTTTTGAAAGTAATTTTATCTGTCTCTTTCAGGAATGTTTCCTGTAAACATAGTACAGCAGGATCGTGTTCATTTAAAAGCAGAAGAATATCATTGTAGTTTGTTTTAAGTCCTCGACAATTCCATTGTATGATGGTGTTCTTCATTCTAATGTTATGCTGGAGATTCTGGAACTAGGTTAGACTATTCGCGGTGGAAGCATGTGTTGTTATTTGTCTGGAGGAAGTACGGGAGTATATTTAGTTTTATTAGGTTTGGAGCTACTTTGAGTACACGGAGCAGTTTCTTCTGCATCCATGCTCTCAAAGTCTCCAAACCTGTTGTACAGTTTAATGGGGTCATCTGACCCCTTTTGCTGTTTATTTGTTTGTGCTTTGTGTTTCTGTCTTGGTGATTTTGGTGGTGGATTGTTATTAGTTGTTGTCTGAGTTGATGTTGTGCTTTTCTGTGGCTTATAATTAGGGATGTTGGCACATGTGGTTGAATCGGGCTGATCCGTCTGTGTTTGGGCGTCCTTCGTGCTTTTTGGATTGTGCTTTACGACTGTGGAGAAGGATGGGCCAGGAAGGGATGTTTTTGCCTGGACAAGCTTTCTGGCCTCTGGGTAGGGAATGTTCGAAGTAAACTTTACCCTCTGAATTTCCTTCTCCTGTTTCCATGTATCACAATCTTTGGAACTGGCGTGATGTTCCTTGCCACAGTTGACACAATGCGGAGTTGCTCTACAATCAGCTTCCTGATGAGAGTGTTCTCCGCATCGGCCACATACCTTGGCTCTGGAACATCGATCTTCGTGATGGCCGTATTTTTGACACTTATAGCATCGAAGGGGGTTTGGAATGTAAATCTCGACCTTTACTTGTAAAAACCCAACCTTGACCACTTTGGGCACTGTCGGTTTATTAAAGGTGAGTACAAATGTATTGGTGTCCTGCAGGGCGTTATTACGTTTAATACGTATTCTTCGCACCGCAGTGACACCTTCATGTTTCATCCCTTCGATGATATCTGCGTCGGTGACTCCAGCCAAGTCACGACATCGTATTACGCCTTTGGACGAATTCAGTGTAGTGTGGGCGAATGAGGTCACTGGAATATCAAAGAATGTTTTCATTTTCATGATATTGTCTGTTTGCCCCTTTCGCTCACACTCTACAAGAAGGCAACCCGATTTTAGTTTTTTCACACTTTTTGGTGTGCCAATCGATCCCGTAATGGTTTTCTCGATAATAAATGGAGATAAACCTGAAAGCGGTTTAGCATCATCTTTTGATTGAATAACCATGAAGCGTGGAAATGATTCCACGCCACGTGGTTCTTCATCAGAGTCAGACAGTGGTTTAGTACGTTTATTGGATTTTTTTTCCATGATGGCAAGATTTTAAAATTCAGCACCCGTGCTCCCCACCCACCAAGGAGCCCAACAAGGGGACACTTTTAAAGTGCCAAGGATACACAGATGCCATACTCAGTTGATAAAATTACCTTTGGATAACCCTGAAGTCGCCAATTTCTAGGGTCAGTAAAATTACCCCCCGATTGACCCGTTGAGCCACCGCCTTCTAGGAAGTCTTCTAAGATTTGGAAAAGGGAAAGATATAGGAATAGAATATATGGGCAACGGTGGTATCAAAAGAGATACAAGGAGAAAGCAAAAGGAGGTGAGAGAGTTAATAAAGACTTCCTAGGGCTCGGCGTGACCAGCCGATTTGTCGAGACCGGGCCCATCTCGACCACCCGTCTAAGAGAAGTAGAGGCCAAAGTAGTGTGTTGCAACTACCAGGATCCTTTCCTCCCCCGACACGGGACGCAACCCACGGCAAACAGGTTGCCTCTACTTAGTCGCCTTTTACGACACGTGGCGAGGCACGTCGGGCCTATTCTACAACCCCGAACCCGCAGGGGGCCAATTAGGTGTGAAAGACGTCTCACTGAGAATAAACGGCCAACAGGAACCATCCGAGGATATACAACTTAATTACACAGAAAATCATATTGCACGAGTTTATCATCGTCTGTTGTCATTTATGGCACGCGATCAAAATGTCGATACTGGTTTGCAAATATCACAATATGATTTTAAAAATCTGTATCCGATCTATTACTTCTCACTGGAACATCTCGATTTGATGAGACAATCTGTTGTTGATATACACTTTAGAGCTAATGTGACTCGTGGTGCTATTGCTGATTATAGAGCGGTTGCTGTCATTCTCAGTGATAAATCAATGCTACTCGAAGGTGTTGGTGGAAGAATGAGAGTGGTAGATGCACCAGTGGAAAACATGTAATTGAAATTGTAAACGATTTAGAATCAATCAATTATGTATAATGTCATATAGTGTTATTAGTGTTGCGTTAACTCCCGGTCAATTAAAAAAATTGCAATCGGAATCAGCTAAAAAATGTGGAACCACAATCACGTTGAAACCCAACCAAATGACTGGTGGTGCAAATAAACTATCGCTGACAACTCGTCAAATAAAACATTTCAATGATGCACTTGCAGCCAAAAAAGGTGTTCAGATTACTCTCTCTGCAGCTGCTATCAAAAATATGATTAAAACAGGCGGTATATTTCCGTTGTTAGCTGCGATTCCAGCATTAATTGCAGCAGCAGCCCCAGCGGTGGCTAAAGCGGCAGAGTTAGGAGCCGTTGGTACTGCAGCAGGAATGGCACTAAAGAAAGCAACTGGGAAAGGATATAAAAAAAAGGGAAAGGGTCTAAGACTACCAGGAACCCCGTATTCGTGGTACAGCGGAAAGGGTCTAAGACTACCAGGAACGATTTATTAATTGAGGAACCTATGGTTCCCATGTCCAATTTTGATTTAATGGATGCGGCTAAAAAACTAGTGATTAAAAATTTCAGAGGTGTTTTTATGAAAGATCAATTACCACATCAACCAAACAAAACTGAAACAGGTATTATTAATCTCGATAACAGCACCGGACCTGGAACTCACTGGGTTGCATACGCTATTGATCCACGTGGGATTGTCTATTTTGATTCATATGGATTAGCCCCACCAAAAGAGTTTATGCGGTATATAAAAACCCTTCCAATGAAGACTTGGTATTCTACGCTACCAACACAAACGATGATTGACCCACCAATATGTGGCAGCGAAGTATTAAATGTCCTTGACGCTATTTCTAACTCCTTGAGTAACCCAAGCGGAAAACCACCACATGTTGTCGTTAATGAATACACTAGTAATCGCTGGAGAAAATCGAAGATTTTTCGACGAAGTCGTCAAAAACGATTTTAGAGAGAGAAAGAGTTTTACAATAACATGATTGATATTTGGGGGAGATCTTTGAAACCCAAACCCGATGGCACTGCACCACCTGATTCTGTCAAGGATGTAAAAAAACTAATTGAAGATGAAATCGTTGAGACGTTAAATTTAACAAGTGTTGACCCGAACGAAATAGTTGTATTTCAGGACAAACAGGGTAAATTGAAATCCAGTGATGTGTCATTGAATGACATTTTGATACGGCAGCGCGACGCCGCTGAAAACTCTATTGCGCTGTATTCCAACGACGGACGACTTAAACCAGGCGCACTTGTGTCTACGATCACAGACGCGATTGCCACCCACAACAAGATGATTATCACCAACAACCGCATGATTACCGACAACGACAACAGGATTACCACCCAAGACAACAAGATTACCACCCACGGCAGTGAGCTGGATGATCATATACGAGGTTATAATTCTTTTCGCAAAAATGTTATACATAAATTCTTTGGAACCCTTCTTGTGGTTGGCATGACTCTCACTGAAATTAAAGACTTGTTGAATTCATTCTTCGCTAACAAGGAAGCTGGAAGGATAATGACTGCTTCAGAATTCAAGGCAAATTATCTCGAGATTTCTAAACTAATAGAAGATCAAAAACCCACTAACGACATTGTTGGTAGATTCTTTGGAACCCCTCTTGTGGTTGGCATGACTCTCACTGAAATTAAAGACTTGTTGAATTCATTCTTCGCTAACAAGGAAGCTGGAAGGATAATGACTGCTTCAGAATTCAAGGCAAATTATCTCGAGATTTCTAAACTAATAGAAGATCAAAAACCCACTAACGACATTGTTGGTAGATTCTTTGGAACCCCGCTTGTGGCAGGAATGACTCTCGCTGAAGTTAAAAAAGCTATTGATGAACAAAAACGCATCAGCGAAATGGCTAATAAGTTCTTTGAGGGCTCTGAAAGTTACAATATCACGACGACATATTCTGAACTTAACGGGCATTATAATACCGAACAAGGTTTTGGATTCGGCCTCCTTTTGGTTTCATTTTTTAAACGCCGGAATGGAACGATAATGAAATATACCGAAATCAATAAAACCTATCTCGACGTTTATGACGATATTGCTAAACTAAAAGAAAAATCTGAAAGGGTAAAGCATGGGACCTTTGATTGGATAAAAGACTCTAATGCTAAATTGAAAGTCAATATCGGGGAGTGGCACCATGGTATCTACAGGATGACGTTAATCTCTGACAAGCAATTTGATATCATCGTAAGCGGTAAAACCTATTTTGGTGGCACCGCAACAGTAATTATCCGGGGTGAAGAAGAATTTGAGATTGTCGCGGTTGATAGTACGATTAGATCAAAAATATCCTGGTGCTTAGAATTCATATGCGAAGTAAATAACTAAATTGAAAGGATTTCACAATTAAAAACGCTAGTATTTTTAAAATAACAATGATTTCATCAACTCAATGTCGCTATGATCAGGTCAGAGAATTTCAGAATAGACTCAAAACCCTCACTGAGGAGTATCAAATAAAAATAAAAAAATACCGACGAAGAATCACCGCAATTGATGTTATTATGTACTCGGTGTCAAGCGTTCTCGCTGGCGCCGGAATAATACTTGCATCGGTTACAATGATTGCCCCGGTCGTAGTTCCAATTTGCATTTCTGCGGTGGCTACAATCGGGGGTATATCAACCGGGATAGCAAAAAAGATATCATCATGCAGCCAGAGTAAACTGCAGAATTACTTACTTCAATTTCATATTGCATCAACCGCATATTCGCAATTATCATTGATGATATCGTCGTCACTCGATAATACGATTATATCAGATAGTGAATTCTCAGCGATGGTCAGTATTTTTGATTCCGCGATATCGAAATTAGAGCGACAACATGAGTATAATAACAATGACAACACCGATGGAATCAGAAAACACGAACCCAAAAAACAAAATGATCTCAATAATATCAACATTACCAGATTGTGAGTTCTCAGTGATGGTCAGTATTTATGATTCCTCGATACCAAAATTAGAAATACAACATGAGTATAATAACAATGACAACACCGCAGGAATTACTTCAACAAATAGTGGAGAACACGAACCCAGTACAAACAAGCATGATATCAATAACATCAACGAATCCAGAATTCAGTGTGAATTTCCCCTCTCCGGTCCCAGTGAAGGAGATAGCGCTAGCAAAACTACGAGTGTATCACAGTTGGCCTAATATCAGATCAAAATCATTTGGTGGTCAACAACCCAATAATTCTTTAGTGTTTGCGAATAAGAATAAACCCGACGGAACCCCAGACTGGAACGTCGTTTCGATACCAACAGGGTCATACCAAATCGAACAAATCAATGATGAATTCGCGCGTAGAATAAAATCGATTACTGGAGTAGAGTCAAAAATCGCTATAACAGTTCATGAGCCGACACTATCATCCGCAATTGAGATAAGCACAGAAGGATACGTCGTAGATATCTATCAAAGTTCTATTAGAACCGTACTAGGATGGCCTGAAAAACCACCGGAAAAATCCACCACCGACTTAACCACGGATGTACAATCATATCATGAAATCAATCCCAGTTATCGAGATAATTTATCTGATATAAGAAAAGGAAGAATCGCCGATAGATTTATATTCACCAACAAAGACACATTGCAATGGGATTTTATCATTAAAAGAACAACCGACTCATCTGTTACTATTTCATTTACGCTAACTGACGTCCGTGGTTATTTTAATGAGATTAAACAATTATATGACACACAACTAGAACAACTACGGAAAACAAGATCGCAAAAACACGTTGAAATAATAAATCAGCTTATATCGGACATGAAATATATCTATGAACTAATTATTCAAACAATAATTAATGACAACAGCGACAATAAACAACGATTCCTAACCGATTACAATATCACAGAAGACAATCTGCGTAATTTCAAGTTTCCGAAATACAACGCTGATGAATTAGCAAAAATTGTTAAAACCGATATCAAAGCACTACAAAAATCAGACTCAACTGTCCTCCTCAAACATAATAATGATCCAGATGGTGGTGGTAGGCAGATCGCTCCGTTCAACGTGAATATTTCAACGGTGATTGCACTTAATTTAGTGTGTGATGTTATCGAAGGAAGCTATCAAATTAATCTCGAACGATCAAATCAAGCTCAGCAAGGATATATTCTTTATTCATTTGCACCAACAGCTCCTCCAGGATTCCTAATTATTGAAAACCCAATTAATCCTGTCTATATGCGATGCCATAATAATTCATTAACCAGAATTAATTTCAAACTCACCGACCAGTCAAATAATCTGATTGATTGACAAGAAGAGGTGTTAGCGATTAGTCTGTTTGTGAGATCCTAAAGACTCGATCAAATTATTTATTATTTTTTGTTAACCCAGTGATGAAATCACTAAGCAGCAGAGAGGGTGGATGACAACAAGTTGCGACCAAAATTAATTAAAAAATCGTTTTCATTTTTTTAGTTAAAATGATTTCGTAGGGAGATTTCAATAAATTTTTTGTCTGAAAACGTTGTAGGGTTCGCCTTTTTTTGGTTAAAATAAGATTATAAGACGGCTCGTTTTAGGATTTCAATCAAATTTTGTCTAAAAACGTTGTAGGATTCACCCTCTCTGCTGCTCGGGGCGCTATCAAATATGCATACTCCAATTTATTACAATACTAACACAGATCCAAAATAAAGAGTGTCCCTATAGTCCTTGAGTGCCTCGATAGTTTTGAATTTCAAGATATAATAAAGTCGAAAATCAAACGTAATATTAAAATCGAAAGGTCCAATGCTCACTTTAGTAAATCCAATTTTAAATAAGTTAAACTAACTAGAAATAAATACAATTTAATTAAATAGGGTTAATAACAGTAATAAATATAATTAATACGTTAAATAAAATTACGGTAAAAAAATAAATAAGTGCCTCTCGATTGATTTCTGATGTCAACAACACAACTGTAAACATAACATATTCTCAGAGTTTGATCTAAAGCATGAATTATTTTTTTTATTTATCAAATCCCTCTATATTCATACATTTTCTCACTGACATACTACTTAAAAGAACTCGAGTCATTTACACCGAATTATTCCATTTTAACTGTATATTACAATGGTTGGCCTAGAGTGTTCCAAACTGACATTTTGTGTAATCATCGTGTCTACAACTTACAAGTAAAATAAGCTTTCTTAACATCACACCTGTAGACCATATATTAAGCACACACTATGAAATAGAAACAAATAAAAACATAACATACCTGTTTGATTCGATGTTGCTATTATGAAACAAAAAAACGTTTAACAAATCTTGGATAGGTGTTTCTTCTTAAATTAATGTTTGATCTACTGCTTATAGATCAGACCGTTGTATCTTGTACACCCATCTGTAAGAATGTTTTTCTCGTACAACTCCAAACCTACTTGGGGGATTGTCATAAACAGTTTCACACACATTCTTTCCCTGATCTCGTACGTAATCCTAAATGAAAATAGCAGAACATGCTTATCCAGTGTGTTCACTACAGCAGCCATCTTGAAACTCCTATCACTGATTTTAATGAAATGTGGCTATAAGTTATTATCAAGCTTTGTAACATCTTACCTGTTACCTTAGATTTTCATCAGTAGGTACGAAAATGGTGTTTTGAATTGTATTGCTATTCCACCTGAATGGATGGTTCTTTCAACATTGCGTTTTCACTAAAGAAAATATGGTATTAGATACTACCACATACAAATGCTGTTTATCTGATGTTGAATATGGGTGCCATAGGAACCATCTAGAAAATCTTGTAATCACTTCTGTTCCATATTGACATGGGGTATTTAGCAGAATGCGTATTACACTGTCGATCTTGTCCGAAATTAAAATGTTCTTCCAGTATAACTAATATGGCATTCTTTACTATCATCTTAAACACATTGTTATTGCTACTCCCTTTGAATGGACGGTTGTATTATCATGGGAACTTTACTAAAATAAGTCTTATTCTGGGAGAATGGGTGTCGAAGATATATCCAATTTGGAAATCTCAAACATGAATGATTATATCAGCATGGAGTTATAATTGAAAGATTTCATGTGATGTCTAGCTTGTCATACAAACAAATGGTACCAGTCTGACTTCTCTTATATCAACCATAATGACCGTACAAAAACTAGTATCGCTACTTCTCCTAGACGAACATCATGTTGTTGCTTCACCAAAACGTCTGGTTTTAACAGTAGGGTTCTTATACTATGTTGCTGGTCCCAAAATAAAAAGATACCAGTCTGTAGTCTGATATGTCCACCATGAAGATCAGCATAAAAATCTTGCTATCGCTACTCGTCTTAACGGAGAAAGTTTTTCTGACACTAGAGTTTTCATAAGAGGATGACTTATTATTCTTATATCGAAATCATGCAAATTTACCAACACTAAGGTAGCCATCTTGCAAGTATTGTTATCTCTTCTCCAAAAAAGGATAGCTTTATCAACATATGGTTTTCTCTAGTGGACGCCGTATTCAATCAAGTTGGCCTTAACTGAAGAAGGTGCACGTAATATGTTTTAGATCTACCGTTTCCGAAAAGATGGCCGCTATCGCTTAACCGGCTTGACGTAGCTCTTCAGTGCTTGTGCTTTCTTTCATGATATATGTACTTGTTGTCCATATTTGTCTACATTATTGTGTTTCATCGTTCATTGGCTGTTCAGTTGTTATGTGTTTCTTCATCTCCTTGTTTTGGAAAGAAGAACTATAGAATATTTCTCAGCTGTATTGCTCCAATGTTACGAAGTCAGTTGTTCTTGAATACACCGCTATCACGTGAACCCTGTTATGCTATGATGAACTCTTATTAAATGCTTTATATGACCACTCATTGGCTCTTCGTACTACAGTGTGCTCAAAACTAAATGAACTGGTACAACATTCATCATTGCTTAAATGTAAACTGAAGCGAAAACAGAAACGTTTCAAAGTTTTCCGACGTAGAACAGGAAGAATTCCAATTATCCCCCTTTTGCCCCTTCCAGCTAAACAATAAAAGAATTCCGCCATTAATTTAGATTACCTGGTGCAAATCCATCTTAAATTGTCAACTGTTGCGTCAACTGTCCCAGAATTGCACCTGCGTATTGCATTATTCAAAGCCCAATCAGTAGGACCACCGGCAAAGCGCACAGTAATATATAATTTTATCAACGATCAGAATTTCGACGTCTTCTTCCTGACCTGAACATGCTAAAAGCATCACACGATGATCCAAAGTGTGTGGATCTAACACACACCGGTTACTCTTTCAAGTCATTCCCCGCCACTCTCGCGGAGGTGGAATTGCTCTCCCCACAAATAATTCCTTGATAAAATGTCTTAAAAACAACATAACCTTCATTGTCTGCCACACATCGTTTGAAATAGTCAAAACAACACTCACACTGGAACAAAGGTCAGTCCATTTTTTTCTTCTGCCTCTAACGCCCTCCTCCGTGTAAAAAAACAAGCTGACTGAATCTCTCATTATGGAGCAGTTTCCGAATTTCACAGAGTAAGAAATTCGATAGGTGGCAACCAGATTATTGTCAAATATTTAAACTTTCACTTTGAATATTATGGAACCGCATACACGTCAAAACCCCTTGATTATTTTCATATTTTCAACGTTAATCATTCAGTTAACCATCCCACCCATAAACGTGATCATATTTTAGACTGAATTTTTCATATAGACTTGATGATGAAATTTTGAAATCCATCCTTGTATCCCACGAACTTGCATCAGATCACCTCTGCATGATATGCAATCTGGACTTATCAACGTATCAGTCACTAACCCTCCACATTTATTTGCTACTAAGAGAAACCTCCATATGATAAATACATCCAAACTAATGCATAACATTCAAGCTAACCTAACAACCTTCGTATATCCTGCATCAGAACAACCCCATAACTGCCTGAGTTCATTGTTTGATAAACATGCCCCATCCTAAAAGAGACCGCCGTAAAGCAGAAAGACATTGACTTTCCATCAGACTAACGATTCATAAACAAATCTATCAAGCCGATAAGAAGAACGTCACATAGTCCATTTATCCAAATAATCCCATCACAGTAATAAAATCACGGAGAGTTCCAGCTGAAAGGAGCTCTTCGAGAATACTTACAAACTAATGTCAAGGAAAAATTGTGCACCACTTCTGGTTACCGTCTCTCCAGCAGACCTTTCGGACCTATTTGCAAATTTCGTCCGTAACAAAATACAAAACGTTAGAGATACACTTGATACCACACAGTTACGATACAGAAATACAGCGACAACAATTAGGAGTATTTGAACCTGTCTCTATGGATCTAGTACGAACATCGTGATGAAGAGTGCACCAAATTCATGTGAACTTGATCCAATTCATACATCACAGCTGCTTGAGTACTTAGACCAAATATTGCCTTCATTAACTGATCTGATGTTATTAATACATCTCTCTCATTTGGGGAATTCCAATCATGTTTCAAAACTGCCATTGTAAACCCTCTGCTGAAAAGCAATCACTTGACAATAACGATTTAAAGAACTACCTACTTGTTGATAATCTCTTCTTCATACAACAAAATATTAGAAAAGGTTGTTCTAACTGAACCTGAATATCATCAGTCTTTTTAGCAATGTACAGTCTGCATATCGCCTCTGCTAGAGTACTGAAACTACTCTTCTGAAAGTTACTAATGCCATTATGTTTGCTTTGAATAGCGGAAAGATTACAGTCCTCATCCTCGTTGATTTGTTTGCAGCATTTGACACATTATACAATGATATATTACCTCATCGTCTCCAACATCTATTTTGCATTCACAATACAGCCTTACTGGGGTTCAAGTACTACTTAATCCAAAGGACACAAATTGTATCTGCAAATGGAATATACTCCAGCCCAGTTCGTCTATGTTGTGGTGTTCCACAGGGGTCTGTTCTTTGACCTGTTGTCTTCAGTCAATACACTCAGTCGTTCACACGTGTCATAGATCATCACCATGTGTCTCACCAACTGTGCGCTGATGGCTCCCAAATATACAAGTCTAGCCATGCACTGAAGTTGATGCTACCATCCAAGGAGTAGAAAGGTGGATTTCTGATGTGAAATCATAGATGATATGTAACAAGCTCGAGATGAATAAAGATAAAAGTAAAGTCATTCTGATCACAACACAAAGACTTTCTCATTCAAACCTTTACCCCAAACAATACATATCAGCAACACCAATATTAAATTCACACAATCAGTAGGAAACCACGGTGTTACTCTAAACAGTACTCTCACATTGTACCAGCATGTTATGAACATATGAAAGGCTGCATATCATGAGCTGAGACACGTCAGTCCCTTTCGGAAATATCTTAAAGTTGATGCCACTAAACACTTTTGTGTTCATTTATACTTTCAAGACTGGACTATAGTAACTCAAATCGTTTTTTTTTATTCGTCTCAATATCTACACCAGAAACTTCAACATGCTGACAACACAGCTGCTTGGATCATCTTTAGGATAGCACACCCATGCTGCTATGAAACCCACACTGGTTATCCGTTCGATACAAAATCAAACATAATATATTTTTCTGTGCTTAGTTTCACTGATAGACTCTAGTTCAGCATACCTATCTGACGTCAATCATGTATGCACACCAGCAAGATACTTACGCTCATATGCTGACAATATTATACTCATTATTCCCACTATGAAAACAAATTCATATTGACAACTTTGTTTTGCATACTTAGGCCCAGCAGTTGAATTAGACAAATATACAGTGATTACACTCAAGAGTGCTGTTAAAACTCATCTTTTTTCGACTGCAAGAACAAACGTAAAGACCTAATAATATTTCTTACCTTATAAGTTTTCTAGATTGGTTGTCTTGAACATTCTGCTGTCATTACTCCATCTGAATGGATAACCAGTTGGAATGTGGTGTTCACCAACATGTTTCTAATGATGTCTAATTAGTCTTAAGTTAATATGGCATCAATCTGGTATCCATTATGTCAAACATGGAGCATAGTTCGTAAAACATTTGTTTTCATTTGAGAATATCAACGACTGTTTAAACAATCAACAACTGAAAAACTGATATGGTCTTGTCGTGACGTTTGGAAATTCGTTTCACTAGGAACAATTTATTGTCCTAAACTCTATCAATAGTCATATGCATCCTTTTCTTTCCAGTGCAAATTGTATAAAAATGGTACTTATGAAAAATGTATTTTGTAGTGGATCAGTTGCTCTAAAACATTACTGGGTATTTTGGATTTTTTACCAGTAAGATGTGTTACAAAGCTTGATTATAACAATTTGTTATATGCAGATTATTGAAACTAATCTCGTACTCAACAATAGTATGTACAAATGAGAAGAAAAGATCACACTGTAAGCAAAAATGTATGTCATTTTAGAGAGCAAGACATATCTGAGAGATTTTTAATTTTTAAAAGAGAAAGGTTCGAATACATTTGGACTTAGAGTTTTATGGTGCAAAGCTTACTAGTATAATTATGCGAAAATATGTCAAATAGGCAATGAAACTGCATATATAGATTTCGTTTAACGCGTATATGACATGATTTAACTTTAATCTTATTGGGATTTTATTGTTTGACGCGTTGTAATTTTCAATTATTCGAATCTTAATTATTATGCGTTAAAGACACTTTATGTTTCATTGCATTTTTGATTGAATTGATTGGATTTGCGTTTTAATTTCTGTTACAATTTTCACGGTATTTCAAACTTGTGGAATCATCTTTTATGAAACCCTCTCATCTGTATTACAAAAAGCCACTTTATGTATGCAATTATTCTGTGAATTGATTATATTACTTATGTGGATTTAGTCTGGCCTGATCTAGCACAGAAATTATATTTGGACCATTTATCAGATTTTCTACTTCACTTTACTCGGAATTTTATATATGCGCTAGTAATATACTAAAACATGCTTGTGTTACAAACACATATATCGTTTGTTGTGGATATATATATATATATATATATATATATATATATATATATACAGTTATAAGATCACATACTACAATATATATATATATATATATATATATATATATATATATATATTGTCTTAGTCCAGCCTCAGAAGCCAAAGGTGATGGAAATCAATGAAATATTCCCTTGGTTGGTGTCTAGAACAGGGACTCTTCGCTGTCACAGTAGCGACTATGGTAACCCTAATTCCAGTATTAAATGGACCAGTGATAGAGGCATAGAAGACAGCATGGGACTTCTAGTTTATCAAGAACTTGTTCCGGATGACAATGCGAAAGTGGTATCCTGCAAACTCATCAACAATTATACCATAACGATGAATACAAGCATTATTTCGGAATCCGTAACCTTGAACGTTGAATGTGAGTTCATATATTTCCCTAGATTTTCAAAACAAATCACATCTACAAATTCATTTTTATAAAGTTGCACATTTTATTGATGAATAATAATTTGTACTTTCTACTCAGATACAACATTCTTTCTTTTATGAAGACCTTTAGTTCAAATAGTTTATAGGTCATGTGAATTTTATTTGTTTTGAAAGTCATAACTTAATTCCGACTTTATATAAAATTGTTTACTGCTAAATATTATCGTCAGTAATTCTGCAGAGAAGTTTCTAATTGAAATGGATAGTAATGCAACCATTGTAGAAACAAGCTACTCTCTTGCTGTTCTACTGAAAACATCCCCTAATGTATTGCAATAAACATGCTGATTTAAAATGCTTAATATTCATTTAATGTCACGTTACCTTCCACTGTTTTCAATAAAGCATTTCTACTTCGATAAGCAATTCAGTTCAGGTCCTTATAGATCATATTCACTGACTAATATAAAGCACATGATAAATTATATTCAGAGAATTCCGAAGGACATTTCTAATAGCGATTATGTTTGATGATCAATATGTATTAGGTTGAAATAAATAACCAATCTTAATATTGATTATGTAATGAAAACCCTACAACGTTCAGTTATGCGATTTGTTTCCTCCTTTTATTCATATCTGAGTTTGTCCGTTAAGTTCATAAACAAATGTAAAATTCAAGACGAATCAAATTGATGTTGTATTTCCAACAAGAAGCGATTACCAAATACTGCAGCAAAAATAAAATTCAGTTTGGTAGCAGTAGCGTGGAGATTCGTGTCATTTTTCAGTTCGACAAACGGTTTGTCCAAAAAAATTCTAAATTTCGGTTGGGGCCGTGTACAGATTGGCCCTTAAGACGTAATCCAGCTTATGTTGCCTTTGTTCAAGCAAAGATTGTTGAACATATAGCTACTTAGAAACATTTTCAGCTCAGCTGAAAAGCTTTAACATCTGTGCAAAAGAATGGTTTCTCTTCTGCCTCCGTTTTTAAAATAAGCATTTGTGTTAGCCCATGAACTCCATAAACCTAAAGTAAACACTTGCATTGATACACTTTTTTTCACAACCCAATTTCATATATTACATAAGGTCTTGCGATGGTCATGCACAAAACAATAGAATGATTCACTGCCCTGTATACATTAGCAATCTTTCTGTTTCCGTTAAAAATCAACACCTATTCGTTCAGTTTCAGGAAAACACAACTGACTGAATTGCAGCCGTGTTTGACACTAGTTATGCATTATAAATAGGTTTTGATTTTCAATGCTTCTGCTGCCGGTATGAGCTTTTCCACACATTAAACTTGTTGCAACAGCGCTCACTTTGAAGCTTGTTCCATTCTGTCTGGCTCAGAAAGGTGTAACTCAACTTAGTGAGAATAGTTCTCACATCGTAATATGCACAGAACTCATTAACACTGCATGCCATTTTAGGTGTACTTGGTATATCAGCAAGCAACAGGTAGCTCCATATCACCATCTGTAGTTTTAGAAAACAACTATCCACTATGTTCCGTAACTTGATGAGAGATAACATACCTATCGGTTATATGTTATATGTATTTAATTTGCATTGTTTGCTATATAGGTTTTTCTTTTTAAACTGTATTTTTTCGTTATATGCTATTTTGACGTAACATTGGATATTTTCTTAAATCCAAAATCAGTTTTAGTTACCACTAACCCGAATTATTGATGTTTGTTTTATTCTGAAAACAACAAAATACAAGAGCTTAAAACATTCTCTACGTGTATGTATTTATTATTAGGATCATTATTAATACAATTAAATATAAAAATTATTTATTTCAGTCTGGGTCTAGGTCATTGGGATTCCCCTACAATATGTCTGGTGTACCTGACAGTATCAATGCTTTATATTATAATTTTAATAACATATTTTTAATATAATATACAATTTAATTCTGTATACATTAGGTACTTTCTAGAAGGTCATTTTCTATTAGATAACGGGATTTTCGTTTAGAAAATATTAACTGTTACACGAGGTCAATTTGAGGACTACATAATTTTTGCCATTTTAAAGATTATTCATTCGCATTTTATTATTGCTGTGTTCAGTGTTTATTTGGGCTGGAATTTATTTCAAATAAATTTAATAAAGTTTTTATTTCTTGAAATGCAGAGTGCTCATAATAAATGTTCTTGGAAAGAGACATTTATAGTGAATTCAAACCAGCAATTATATGACAGTGTTTCAAGAAAACACCGTTGGCACATTATCATTATAAAGGCGAATCAAAGGCTCATCAATACTGTATCATTCGACTTAATTTGGATTTTTATTAAAGTTAATTCACAAAATTATTAGGACTGAAGTCTGTAATTCTAAGATTATTTGGTGATGTAATTAGTACTACCATAAGTTATTTTATTCGTCATTTTCACTTTGTATTCTACATAAATAAACTATTTGTTGAATTGTACAAAGCTTGTTGCTTTTCACACATTTCCGTAACTTATTTTAAGAAAATAGACCCGAAACAAATGTCAAACACTTTTGTCCGAGGTTGTGCCTAATCCAACATGATACATATGTCCTGTCTGCATTTATATAGTTACAAATGCCGCTGACACTATAGTTTGCACTGTCTCAGTACCATGACCCTTCTATTAGTTTTCACACATGTGCTTACAATGGATTTGGGATGGTGCAGTCCTCTAAATGCTTCAGCTTTTTTGAATGCGTTGACAGCAGTGTATGTTCTATTGTGAACTTATTAATAGCTTGGTGTCAAGGCTTCGTGTTTGTGAATGGGTATTGTCATGTTAGGACACTAGACAAAGGAATACTTAATACTGTTCAGGAGAATCAAATACATTGTTATTCAGCAGTTAAACCATTGTTTGCTTTTGCGAGATGATGACTTCAACCACATTGATGTATGTGAAAATGCCAGCGTAAACTTTGCATCTCAGCAGAATCAAATGAACTCAGAAACGATCTTTGCAGACTACCGCTTCATCAACCGTTGCTAAAATGTAAGCCAGAAATACCTGTTAATAGATAAGAGCCTTTTAGGTGGTCATTCAGAAGGGACATTCCTGCCTTTCCTTACATAGACGACCAAATCATTCACAATAAGGAGCGCAATTTCCCTATCACATAATGTTCTATGTACCATACCAATACTTGCCATCTTCTACTCGTTGTTTCTATTGAGGATGATCAGGGTCTACCCTGCTCAAACTCACGACATGCCTGTTGACGTTTTTTCACAAAAGCTGTAGGAATAGGTATCCAGTTAGAGATTTTGATTACCTGCGTCTGAGGTGTATCTGTGTTCTATCTGCAGACCTTGTCGACTTGTACATGCTTTCGTTGGGGTCTAAAGTATCCCATATACGTGTAGAAACTGCTTGACCATCTTGGGAGCCAGTTTTGGGTTGTTGGCGCGCCAAATACCCACACTGCCTTGCTTTGGTTTCTTGTGGTCTCCTGGACAACTTTCCTTATATCACCCATGTCAATCTCTACTTGCTCACATCCAAAATCCATATTGTAACCATTAAGGCAAGTCCATTGTCGCATCCTGAACCTTTGAGCGGTAGTTTCCACTGTTCCAGCTGCGACTTTTTTCCTCATCAGCTATGTCATTTGATTTACGCTTGCTTCGTGTATTGAGTTTCCTATATCGCCACCTTCTTGTGTCAGGACTCTGTCAGTTTTTTACCCTCTGCGCACAACATTATGAAGATGTCCCACCAACCATCGTGCGGTTTAGTTACATAATTATCAATGTTGGTAGCCATCGTGCGGTATAGTTACATCACTATCAATGTTGGTAGCCAGTTTGCGAGGGTAAGATTCTTTCATGACATTAATATAACCAAACCCCAAGCATCTTCATCATTGGTGTGAAACATGCTTTACCACCCAGTTGACCTCGAAGTTAGCTTTAGCCAGGTGAAAACTGTGGTACCAGCCACGGACTAAGTATCTGAAATTGCCTTGGGATGCGAAACGCTCTGTTCAAGATAAAAGGAGACCTTCTGATAATAAGGGTGAATGGTTTCATTAACTCTTCTGTCCACTCCTCAGAATGGAACTCTTTCGTGTGCAATGTATCTGTTTCCGAAGTTTCTGCAGTGTATCGTGGGTCCTCTAGTTAGTGTTCGATTCTGTAAATGCCACATCTTCGACTTGGAATGTATCTATGTATGTATACATATATAACACGGCATATTTTCCCGAAGCAAAAAGATTTGTTCTTCTAGAGAGAACGTGCAGATTCATGAGCAGTTAAAAACTGCATTATGGTATTTTTCATACACAGCACTTGTCCCTTGCCTTATCTCTACGACATACCGGCCACAGTCGCATCCATGTACTGTCCTGTCTATACATGAACAATGTGGGTCTTGCAACACATGTTCATATATACACCTTTGTCAGTGCACTTTGTATGACACACAGCACCTCGCATCACTCTATTCTCTATTCAGCAGCAGCTACTTATACGCAGTGTGTGTCTACATGTTGTCGGTGAAACAAATTTCTATAATAAAATCGTATTTGGCAGCTTTAAACCGGCTGTAAGCAGGGTCTGGCGCAGCCGATAAAAAACTTTAGGTCTTTTTTCCTATGGCTCAAAATATATTCTAATATTTCAACCAATATAATCGAATATTTCAGGGGCCTGGTGTCGATTTTCTCAGACCACAATACATATCAATTGTTTGATTCAAAGTTGTAACTACCACCGCGAACTTCCTTCCGATCCCAGAATGTAGCCTATTCATAATACCTTCCGCTGCGTTTGGTTCCCTTATGCGCGTCTGCATTGGGAAACATTGTACATGAAAATCCTTTGTTTCCGTTACGTTGAAAACCCAGAAGGAATGACACATTGCATGTGTATTGTTGAATGTATTCATTTTGTTCGGCATACTTTTTCGTAGTTTTAATTTAAAATGTGTTGCTTTATAACCTTGTCCATTATACCGATTTTGTTATTGTTGTTGCGGCTTTAAATGAATCACTTGTAAAATTATGAATGCAATGAAGGTTAGTAAATTAAATTGTTTGTACAGTGTGCGCGGTTGAATTTACTTTGTGTAGTACAAATTAAATAGTGCTCGACTTAAGAATGTAGGTCGTTAGAATTCACATATATTTCCTCACTGTAGATTCGCCTATCATAAGGATGAACATGACCGATTTCCTGACTGTAAACGAGACACAGTCTGTCAGTGTTCTATGTACTGCCAGTGGAAACCCTAATCCAAATCAGACTGTATGGAGAGGAAATTATGCTGATAACATACTGACATTTGTCAACATCAGTAGAACAGATACAAGCAATTATACCTGTGAATCTACAGCTACATCACGTACGCATGGGACACTGACAAGCCAGAAAACAATTGCCATAACTGTCCAATGTAAGTTAAGTATTGATATATTTGTTTGAAACTGGAAAAATGCTAGTACTATGCATAGGGTAATCCCCAATGTATTATTGGGATGATGTCGTTAACACAAATGGCTATTCGTAATATCTTCAAAGCCGTACATTAAATGCTCAACTGTTTTAGAAATATATTGTTGATTCATGTTTGATATACAAACATTTAAAAAAATACCCATAACAAACAAAATCTGGATGGAAATACCTCCATTTAACAATTATCGAAATTTTATTTTGAATTAGGAACGTTTTCCTGTTATTGATAGCATTTTACCATTTTAGACTGCGTTTCAACAATAATCTGTATAACATTATATCAGCAGAATAAAGGTTCGACACGCCTGTGAATAACTAGTGATGTCTATGAGAAATATCCTAAGCATTTGTAGTGGTGAAAATATTTATTTTAGAACTCACGATACTAATGATATTGGAAAGTTGGAGCTAGTCTAAAAATGGTGATAATACCTTTGCTAGCCAATGTTGTGATATATTATTCCTATCTCCACCTTGGTGGATTGATCCGATATTTCAGAGATTTGTCCAAGCGACATATATTGCATTGCATTAGTTGTATCCCTTAGAATGTTATGCCAACCAACTAATAACTTGAAAAAGCAGTAGAAAATGCTGCAGACAACTGACTTTCTAAGTTTATAATCGAAAGTGTGACTACATACCAGATATATATTTGATGGAAATATTGCATTTGTGCAATACATACCAGCAGTTATCAATTGCGTATCGTCGATTCCATTCCGGTTGAGTGCTCCCCTTTTCTAGCTTGATATTTACTGGATGTGGCTGCTTTCTGTTGATCTTTAGTCGGAAATGAGGTGCCATGTTGTGGTTAAGAGAATGTGAATTTATTGTCGTCATTCCTTTCAAACAGATTTAGTTCACAATTATTAAGATGACCACAGTTCAGATTCAAAGCATAATGCAATGTTATTACCTACCCCAATAAGGAAATTCCTACTTGATGTAAAATTGTACAGGGGTCTGCTTAAAAACTGTGCACAAAGAAAGAGTTCTTGTGTAATTTGAACTTCCCTTCAGATTAAAATAAGCACGACAGAAACGACTTGCTCCCAATGAATTCTGGGATGCTTTGATATTATTTCTGTAAATTATGACTTAGCAGATATTTTTTCTTCTAAGCGGAAATCTTTACGTTTTCTATCTGTACGATTGCTAAAGATTTAATATATACTAAAGATGAACAAATACATACACTTAGTGGCCAAATAACAATTTACCAAATTTACCAACATGACTGAAGTGAAAGAGCTCAACACTGATAGTTTCCTCATGCAGTTAATATTGCCGTACACTGTGTTATGGACAATTTTTTTATGTAAATATGGATTTATTCTGCTTATGCCCTTTAAGCATAGATTTAGTTAAGAGATTGACAATATAAGGCATAGCCTTTGTATATGTATCAGTAAATATTTGCAAATAAGATTAAAGAACCTAACTGACATCAAGCAGCACATCAATTATTTTCTTGTATCATTGAGTATGGACTGGCAAAATGAAACAAGTTCTTTAATGAATATTATATAATGCCAGCGAGATAGGTGATTTAATCAATTGTTATTAACACCTTAAATATCAATAGTCATGTTATTACGATCGTGAATTGCAGCTAAATAGCATGGTCTCCCTCCTAAACGTTTCAGAATAGTAGATTCATATATTTATGAACGTTGCTGATGCGTTTGTATTGTCCTTACCAATTATTAATTTGCCAACTGAATTTTAGAAATAACAATTTAAGGTCATGCATGTTTAACGGTTTCTATTGGATAAAATGAGGATATTTCTCATGGAGAAAGGCCATTAAAGAAACAGCCAAGACCTCAAAGAAATATATGATATGGTAGCAAAAATTCCTTTATTGCTATCGTATAAACTGATTACGGTAAAAGTTTGCAACGCGGTTTGAATTTCTTTATTACACCATTAGGAATAATAAGCAGCTTTTGAGTCTATTCAATGTGGGCCTTTAACCGACTGAGAAGTCTACAGATACAAATCTAAGCAACTTAAACAACCGTTCTAAATCTATGTTACAACATTGTATAGCATTCATGGTAGCTTAAACTTTACAGACCCAGAAATTATATCTCAATTTCAACCAAATGAGTGTGTATAATTTCTAATTTCATGGTGATAGTTTTAGACAAAATTTATTTTAGTAGACGTTTCTTTAAGTGCTGCCCCTTGTGTTCCGGATCTTTTCTAAACTATGTGATAAAATGAATTTCAAATGGGAATTGATTTATTAAATGCAGGCAACATAGGCTTGCTTTTCCTGAAATATTTGCATAATTATACTGCGTAAAAATCTGGTCACATGTTGTTACCGAACTCGATTTTTCGAGGACAGGGTGGGGACAGTTTGTATGTGACGTCCATTCGTACGTTGCGGCACAATAAACGACTTTTTTGAAAACTGATTATGTCGTTTCAGTCTACTTTCACAATTTCTGAGTCGGAAATGATCTAACATTATCATGCACCTTAACCTTTCAATTCAAGCTGATCAGAATATTTGCATTCATTTAAAACTTGAAAATAATGAATCTACGGTGGCCATTTTTGCGTAAGCGTTACGTTGCGGAAGATTTACTCTTGATTCCGAACGTATTTTTAAAACATTTTCCTTTACTTTTCGCTTTGCTGTTCTCAAGACTCTTAAGTTGAATAAGGGTTGGAATCAAAAGATTTCAAATAATTATTCTTATATGAGACTTTGAATTATGATATCAGCAAAAAATAATTATTAATTATGCGACTCTTCAGGACTGACGGAATCAAGAAAATGTTTAATACACCTAATTGTGACAAATTAATATGGATCTTACATTTTAAATCCATGCTTTTTAACCCATTCACTGTGATATTTATCTGAATACAACATATATTCAAAACATGTAGCTTTTTATAAATTTATCGTGTCCTTCATTTGATCCTTTGCTCTGTCTATTTGCCCTCATTCTTTATATTTTATCGTTTTCCACCGTTGTTATATTTTCCTTCTGTTTTCTTCTTAAGGCTCCATTTATAATTCATGTAATTGATCAGAACGTGTGCTTCTATGACTAGTGTATTACTTGATTTTATGTAGAGTGACCATTGCGAATAACTTGTCAAATATCAAAGTCACGGTCCCAGCAAATAAATATTATAAATGAGATATTTGAGAATTACTTATATTGAAAAGTGTTAACACAGTAAAAACCAATTCTTGAAACACCGCATATCAATGTTTAAGTTATTGAATGTGTTACGAGTCGCTTATAGATTTTCGAATAATTTATATTTTGTCTATTATGAACTAATTGAAAATACTCCAGGCTAGTGTACTGCAGTTTCCATGACAGATTTTGCCGTTTGTTCATCGAGTTTACTTCTGTTGTCTTTGTCTTTAATTTGTTAAATATTTTGCTGCAGTTAAATATACCAATTAATTTCTCCTCTTTAGTAAATTATTTTGAGTTCATTTCTACAAAGTCCGGGAAACGTATCCCGTCGTCAGCGGGCACAAGCTCATATACCTACATGTGCATACTAATAATAAATGTCCACCAATCTTTCTCTTTGGTCCTAGGCGACAGTTTCGAGCAGTATTCATAACAACTACCTCCTGGAGAGGAGGTTGCTGGGGCTACTGTTGTGTGCACCTCTGTATTCAGCTCTGATTTCCTCGCACACTATATAAATAATCATTTACGTGGAATCATAAGACATGGTAAGGGGAAATCAGTTAGATGATTGCCACACACACATCATACAGTAGGCTATTATGATCTTTACTTCCTGTCCCCCTGCGGGTTCGGGGTTGTAGAATTGGCCCGACGTGCCGACGTGCCAGGTGACTAAGTAGAGGCAACCTGTTTGCCGTGGGTTGCGTCCCGTGTCGGGGGGGGGGAGGATCCTGGTAGTTGCAACACACTACTTTGGCATCTACTTCTCTTAGACGGGTGGTCGAGCTGGGCCCGGTCTCGACAAATAAGCTGGTCACGCCGAGCCCTAAGAAGTCTTTAAAAACTCTCTCACCTCCTTTTACTTTCTCCTTGTATCTCTTTTGATACCACCGTTGCCCCTATATTCTATTCCTATATCCTTCAATTTCCCAAATCTTAGAAGACTTCCTAGAAGGCGGTGGCTTAACGGGTCAATCGGGGGTTAATTTTACTGACCCTAGAAATTGGCGACTTCAGGGTCAACCAAAGGTAATTTTATCAACTGAGTATGGCATCTGTGTATCCCTGGCACTTTAAAAGTGTCCCTTTGTTGGGCTCCTTGGTGGGTGGGGAGCACGGGTGCTGAATTTTTCAATTAAGCCATCATGGAGAATTCCAAAAAAACACTAAAACGCACCAAAACTGTGTCATCAGAGTCGGATGATGAACCTTATAGTGTGGAATACTTTCCTCGCTTCATGGTCATCCAATTGAAAGACGAAGCTAAACAACTTGCTACATTGTCGCCATTTATAGTCCAAAAGACTATACTTGGATTAGTCGGCAAGCCGAAAAGTGTCAAGAAGCTCAGATCAGGCGGCCTACTTGTAGAGTGTGAGCGCAAAGCACAAACTGAAAATATACTGAAAATTAAGACCTTTCACGATATTCCAGTAACCTGCTCCGCCCACTCTACACTTAATACATCAAAAGGCGTCATTCGTTGGCGTGACCTTGCTGGAGTCAGCGACAAAGAAATCGTCGAGGGCATGAAAAATGAAGGTGTCACTGCAGTCCGTAGAATTCGTATCAAACGAAACAACAATCTGCAGGACACCAACACTATTATAATCACCTTTAATAAGCCAACAGTACCTAAAGTGGTCAAGGTTGGCTTCCTACAAGTTAAGGTTGAGGTATACATACCAAATCCCCTCCGATGTTACAAATGTCAAAGATACGGTCATAATGAAGACAGATGCTCTAGAAGCCAAAGATGTGGCCGATGTGGCGACCCCTCCCACCGGGAATCAGAGTGCAAAGCCACTCCGCATTGCGTCAACTGCGGCAAGGAACACCATGCTAGTTCAAAGGAATGCGACACATGGAGACAGGAGAAGGAAATCCAGAGGGTTAAATACACCTCCAACATTCCCTCTGCAGAGGCCAGGAATCTTGTTCACGCTAGATCACTCCCCGGCCCATCCTTCTCAACTGTAGTGAAGAGCAGCCAAAAAGCAACGAAAGACGCACAAACTCAAACAAACCCACCTGAATCCCATTCCGACTCGAATATCCTGCACTACAAACCGCAGAAAAACTCGAAATCGACGCAAACAACATTCAACAATACTCCACCACCAAAATCACCAGATAGCAAGAAGAAGCTACAAAACAAATAGACAGTAAAAAGGGTCTGATGACCCTATAAAGCTACACAACAGGTTTGGAGACTTAGAGGACATGGATGCAGAAGAATCTGCTTCATGTCCTCAGGGTATCTCCAGACCTAACAACAAAAAATACACCCCCGTACTTCCTCCAGATAAATAACCAAACAGTTTGCCTCAGCGAAAGGTCTAACCTAGCTCCAGAATCTTTAATATCAAGTTGTAATGAAAAACAAAATTTTACAATGGAACTGTAGAGGACTTAAAGCCAACTACCATGATATTCTTCTGCTTTTAAACGAACATGATCCTGCAGTACTATGTCTTTAGGAAACATTTTTGAAAAATGTAGATAACATCACACTTAAAAACTACTCCCTGTTTAGCAACTACTCTCAGAATGTTGACAGGGCCTCAGGAGGAGTTTCTGTTATTGTGAACAACAGAACCCCTCATAGGGTCATTCCTCTAAACACAAATTTACAAGCCATTGCTGTAAGCGTCACTCTTCATCGAGTGATTACATTTTGCTCTATTTACTTACTACCAAACACTAACCTAGTTCCAAACGAATTAGATACCCTTGTTCAACAACTTCCCGCACAATTTGTTTTACGTTTGGATTTTAATGCCCATAATATTTTATGGGGATCAAATCATATAATTGACAGATCACAAAGTTGAAGACTTTATTTCTAGACACGATCTGTGTCTATATAATACCAAAACACCTACATATCTACACCCAGGCATGGGTACATACACATGCATCGATTTGACAATTTGTTCTCCCTCGCTGCTTTTGGACTATGAATGGAAGGTCGCTGATGACCTTCATAGCAGTGATCACTTCCCAATCTCCCTTGTAAATCTTAATTCTACAATTGATGAAGTAACTCCACAATGGAATTTAAAGAAGGCCGACTGGGCCAAGTTCGAAACACTCTGTAAAACTTGGCTGAATGAGGATACAGTTTTCAATGTTAACGACCCCATTCAGCTTTTTACATCTATTTTAACAGAAATTGCAGAAGAATCTATCCCCAAATCCTCCACAAACTGTAAAAGAACCCTAAAACCTTGGGTCACTAAGGAATGTAAGGAGGCCATTAGACTACGCCGAAAAGCATTAAAAAAAAAATAATAATCATCCGACGCCCGAAAACATAAATATATATCGCATTGTCCGAGCCAAAGCTCGCCGCATAATCAAAGAAAGTAAAAGAGCATCATGGAAGAAATATGTTTCTTCTTTAAACTCTCGTTCCTCTGTTAAGAAAGTTTGGTATACTATACGCAAAATAAACGGAAAGAGCAAACAAAACCCTCTCCGACATATGACACTGAACAATAACAACTTTAGTTCAAAACGTGACATTGCAAATACTCTTGCTGACAGTTTCTATAAAATGTCATCATCATCTAATTATTCAGAAGCCTTCCAAAACTTAAAACTCAAAAAGAAAAGTCACGTTTAAAATTCACATCCAACAACTCGGAAAGTTATAATCAGTTCTCATTATCGGAGCTTAGGGAGGCTTTAGCTAAGGCCCATGATACATCCACTGGGCCTGACGAAATACATTACCAGCTTTTGAAACACCTTCCAGAATCACCATTAACATCTCTTTTGAAACTCTTCAATGATTTATGGATCACTGGTAATGTAGTCCCCAAACCCGGTAAAGATAGCGAAGACCCCAGCAGCTATCGACCAATGGCACTGACAAGCTGTGTGTGCAAAACAATGGAACGAATGATCAATTCTCGACTTATCTGGTACTTGGAAACTAACAATTTAATATCTCCTTTCCAAAGTGGACTTCTTTTTGGACGGAGCACCAATGATCATCTGGTTAGACTAGCAGCATTCATCCGTGATGCACTTATCAAGAAAGAACATTTAGCAGCGGTTTTCTTTGATTTAGAAAAGGCCTATGACACCACATGGAAGTACGGGATACTAAATGACCTGCACGATCTAGGTCTAAAAGGCTGTCTACCCTCTTTCATATCCAGCTTTCTGTCAGATAGAGAATTCAAGGTACGAGTTGGCTCTACTCTATCAGATTTGCACGAGCAAGAGATGGATGTGACCCAGGGCAGTATTTTATCTGTGACACTTTTCAATATCAAAATTAATAGCATCACAAAGTGTTTGACTCCTGGTGTGGATTGCTCGCTATATATTGATGATTTCCTAATATGTTATAGATCGAAGCACATGCATACAATTGAAAGACAACTTCAGCAAAATATAAACAAGATTCAAAGTTGGGCCAGTGCAAACGGTTTCAAATTCTCGAAGTCTAAAACAGTATGCATGCATTTCTGTCAGTTACGAAGACATCACGATGAACCTCAACTCACGCTGGACGGAACACCTATTCCAGTTGTTGAGGAAACAAAATATGTAGGTATTATCTTTGACAGAAGACTGACTTTTATTCCACACCTAAAGAACTTGAAAGCTAAATGCTCAAAAGCATTTGACCTACTTAAATTAGTATCGCACACTGACTGGGGTGCTGATAGAGAAGTCATCCTGAACTTAAATAGAACGTTTATTCGCTCCAAACTAGACTATGGTTGCGTTCTGTATGGCTCAGCCAGAAAATCTTATTTGAAAATGCTTGATCCCATTCATCATCAAGGAATAAGACTCGCTCTAGGAGCATTTACTGGCTTTTGGAGCATTTAAAACATCCCCGTGTGAAAGCCTTCTAGCTGAGGCGAATGAACAACCATTATCACATCGTAGAGACATGCTTTCCGCACAGTATGCTCTCAAATTAAAATCAAACCCTCTGAAACCTGCTTTTTCGGCTGTTTTTCAACCCAAATACAAAACTTTATACGAAAATAAACTTAACGCCATACCTTCCTTTGGCATTAGAATATCATCTAGCCTTAACACTACAAATATAGATCTTTCTAAAATTCAGAAAACATCTATCCCCGAAACACCACCCTGGCTAATTAAACAACCAAAAGTACGTTTTACGTTACACGATGGAAAAAAATCTGAGACAAACCCTTCTGTTTTCCACAACTCTTACCATGAACTCCTCACCGAATTTAAAAACTGCACCAGAATTTACACTAATGGATCAAAGGATGAGAAAAAGGCTGCTGCAGCCTTTGTTTGTGGAAATCACACAATGCAAGTTCGCTTACCAAATGGAGCATCAATTTTTACAGCCGAAATCAGAGCAATAGAACCTGCTCTGCAACATATAGAAAAGAAACATATTTTAAACAGTATCATCTTCTCTGACTCGCTATCAGTACTCCAGTCACTACACAATAGAAACCTGGAGAACCCAATATTGAAAAAACATACTCATTAAAAATAATGAGCTGGGTGTCAACCACAACATAATATATTGTTGGTTACCTAGCCACATTGGTATTAAAGGTAAAGAAAAAGCAGATCGCGCTGCTAAAAGGGCACTTACTCTAAGACCATCTGATTTTAAAAAACCTTATACTGATTTTAAACCTTGTATCAGAAAGTTCTTTCGTCAGAAGTGGCAGGCATCATGGAATGATGCTGTAAATAACAAACTTCATGCAATCAAGCCAGCTCTAGGAGAATGGACCCCTTCCTAGAGAACCATACGTAGGGAGGAGGTAGTCATTGCAAGAATCCGAATCGGTCATACTTATATCACCCACATACACATACTAAAAGGTGAAGACCCACCAGAGTGCGTGTACTGCAATGAACCATTCACTGTCAATCACCTTATGATAGAGTGCTTTGACTTACAACCTACGCGCGATGGTTATTACATTGTGCATGATATGAAAGAACTTTTTGATACTATAAACATCACTCGTATTATAGAGTTCCTGAAAGCAGTAAATCTTTACTCTAAACTTTGACTTTTATGCTATGACCTTGTGCAGCTTTATGCAATATATATACCGTCCCATTTTAATACCTTTTCATCCTTTTTCATTAACATAGAACATTTACCTCTCGTTGATCGGGAAGCTTTTTTTGCACCATTACCATCTTACCGTTTTTAATTTCAATCATCTGTTCTTTTATATCGCTGGTCGATATAGGACCTTTTATACATTTTAAAAGATTACAAAGATTTATTGTGCGGCAAATACCAATATCTTACCATTTTACTTTGAGCTGTTTGATTTTCAGTGTCGCTGGTCGATGTTAAACCTTTCTTATTTTCAGACATATAACCTATTGTATGGCGCTGAATGGCCTAAAAGTGCTGGTGCGCCGTTAAAATTCAATTAATCAACAATCAATCTTTACTTCATGCATCATTGACCTTGGTTAGACTATTTGCTTCGACTTTATTTCTCAAGCTCTGTTTAAGAAAAAATCATAAGCGTGCTTGAATGGATATGCCTCTTATAGTACCAAATTCATACCATAATGGAATTTCAGTATAATAATATAAACTATATTTCTCATTTTGTTTGCTTTGGCTAATGTTTTGAAAATACCTGGCTTGCATAAAGGTTTTATGTCCATGTATAGTTCATTTTTGTTGGTTATTGGTAGTTTGTTTCAAACGTAGAACATTTTGAGAAAGAAACAAGATATTATCTTTCCTTTTCAATATGGTTCACTTGGATTGAAACAGTTCATAGTATCATCTTATTGGACTTCGTATATACTCTGAAATAAACATTCTACATAGGACGGTACACCTAGGTCTTGATATATTATTTTGAAGTAAATGTTAAATAGTTGTCGGAATCACAAATTGTTCAAATACTTCTTCTCATATCAGACTTTGATTTCTAGTGTAAACAACAATCAACATATTCGTTATCTAACACTTCAGGACTGATAAAACCAAGCATATGTCCAATACACCTAATTATGAATACTTCATACGGATCTTAGATGTTAAATTCCTTGCTTCTTTTTAATCATTCAATGTGATTTGTATTTGAATACAAAAGATATTCAGAACATATACTCTCCTTTAAACTTCCACTTCCTTCAGTTCTCATGTCCATGAACTTACAGTTTAATAGCAGTAGTTCATAATAAGTGAAGATAGCATTGCTTACCCATTAAACCCTAACCCTAACCCTAACCCTTCGTCCTCCTGTGAGATACAATATTCTAGAATTATAGAGCAGAGAAATACCTTTAAGCAACCTGACATCGAATCATAGGTTCATGCAATACATCTTTGTATGACGTTATGAATCTATGCTCACAACGAAAAATCAAATGAAGCAAAACTAACACGTTTTGTAAACATTAACAAATACATGAGTTATCAAAATTATAAATGATATTGTGAGAGAAACTTACAGTATTTATGAAGCGAATCTAAACTAATTCCGTTAACGTTTTGATAACGTCCAAAAGGATTAATTTCAGAACCAGAAATGTGCTGCTACGCAAGAATGGTGACGTTGTTAAAACGGAGTTGTCCTAAACTCCATGGATTAAAAAACATTATATATGCATAATGATTGTCACTTTTCATGAATATATGCGTTTTCACTAACATACTACAATATATAGCTAGTTTTAAGGAAAATAGTGGTCATCCAAACTTCACTTTAATAGAACCAGCATTGTGCTGTTGTTACAGTCTTGTATAAATGGTGGTATAAACATCGATTGTTCACCAAAACTCTGAAACTCTTTGCAATATTTAAGTGCGTCGGAATACAAATAATGCATATATGACCACCAAGATGTCCTCGCGCTGATGTTGAATGTCTAGTTGAAACAGAGTGTGATTGATTTGAAACACAAAATGTCGAACGTTAGTCATTATTTAGAAGAAAATACGTTTAGAATATCTGGTCGATACATTTAAGCTGAATGTACTGCATTAAAAACTGTGGAGTATTTTATTACTGTATATAATGTGGACTCATTGTCAAGATTAGTCACTATGATGCTTATGACATTAGCATTACACATCATCAGACAAGGGTCAAATGCATAGCTCAGTCTCAAGCATACAATATTTAGACATCAGATCTTGTGCGTGAATTGCATAACTAACTCACTCACGACAATGCATATTCTGAAATAATATTTTCTATGCTTAGAATGATTGATCAAGATCTTGGCATAAGCTTGAAAAGCACCATCCAAATTTTGGTCCGTACAAAAGTAATCTCTAAGGACACTTTTGTTTCTCCTTCAAACTTCCCAACTGATCTACTGAGAGAATAAAGACAGCGCCTAATTAATATGGTATTATACAGTTCAAAAGTTTATAAAGACACAAACCTTGGTAATGTTGGGGCGGTGGTGGAATTGTTTGTGGTTGACTAAGTGCTTGTGTAGAACATTTAATTTAGTTGAGGGAATAACGGGACCTGCCCTTGAATGAGAATATATGTCTGGACCCCTAATAGTCTTGATTAGATTTCCAGAAAAAATGCAACCAATGAAATTCTAAAAGATGACAAAAAGCCTACCTCGAAGAAAATCCTCAAAAGAGTTTTTCTCAAAATTTAAAAGATTAAGTCCGTAATTCCACCAACTATGTTTAGTGTCAACAAAAGCTTCAAAGTTAACGCATCTATTTCCTTTAATTCAAATGTGAGCACATGAACGTTCCCTGTGATACGCGTCGTATCTGCTTGCCATGTCATAGGTGAAAACGACAGATCGTTGTCACCGACTAGTAGGAGCCTGCAATCTGTCATTTACACGTAGTGCATACGCCTCATACAATCTCTACATCCGACGATCTGGAAACACACAGATATTAATACTTTGATAAGTAGAATATTGAAATAGTCCAGCTTATTTAGAACATGATACATGGTGACTCTTAGTTAAACAAGAAATAAACGCATTTTCAGATGCCCCGGATGTAAATGTGACAACTACTGGTCAACCACAGGAGAACATGTCATCATCAATAAGGTGTGAGGTGAAGGGGGTTCCAGCCTTATACACATTTCATCCTTGGAAACATATGTGGGGAGATGTGCTAATCCGAGATAATCTACAGCAGAACAGCATAGGTTCCAATGATAACATACTGCGATTGGACAGGATGACCCTGCAGGATACGGGCACATATATCTGCTCTTCTGATAATGGGATAAAGGGAATTAATGGAGTTGTTATACAGAAAGGCACTGTGGATATCAATGTCATAGGTAAGACATAATATTATTACAATACAGGGATGTTTAAATAGAAATATTTGCGAAATGCATGTCTTTTCCTAGCATGTAACACCTTTATAAACTTTAATTGACACTTTAGAAACAGGACAATCCCATGTCACACTATGTTCACTTGACCGTTTCCTGGTGAGTGCGTATGTATAAATGCATTTATTTGAAGTGAATAAAGAGATATGAAGCCTTGCCATTTGCCGTTCCTTTACTAATAATAAGGCAAGTAATATCTTTACAAGTACAAGTTGGAATGGTCTTTGCAAATGTATTTATTTTAGTGGTAAATATATTCAGCTCTACTGGAGATAAATCAGAAGAGCTTATGAGATGGTTTGAGGTTTGTCATCTGTTCAATGATGGCAAGCCGTTCAATATCACATAGATTTTATGACCAGTACGCCTACCCTATTAAATGGATTTACTGAAAATGTATGCACATTCTTCCCACTTGGTCTTAAATGAAAATTGTTTGCTCAAACATCTAGTACGGCTTCGACATAATGTACATTGAAATATTAGTAGCATTACTCAGCCTGAGTTGATGGTCATATCAACATGTACATTTTGCTTAAAGACTTTTAATGATATCTAGCTAATAATGTGAAATTGTTCTGATCTGACGTCCAATATTGCCACCGTGACAGCAGTCTATAAAATATATCCACCATTACTCCTCTTCAATGTAAATTCAAATCATCATGGTACTTTCACAAACAAATTTCGCGACCAGTTCCTTTTACTGCAAAAACACAGAACAGTCATATTTTAAACCTGGAGGTCAGTGCTCATCCTGAATGGATGATTGTGTCAGCTCGAGTGTTTCAACAGGAATGTCTTTAAATATGTTGCTGGTTTTGAATGAAATGGTACTACTAAGATTACAATATGCTACTTCTTTTGAATGAACAGTAATTTTAAAACGAGGTTGTTCCTAAAGAACAGTTTGTCATGTATATTTTGTCTTAACAAACAAGTGTCATTCTGGCGTCCAGTATAGCCACTAGAGCAGCCATCTTTAAATTGTTTTAATTTGCCACTCCTCCTTAATGATACCATATGCTACACCTTTAGAATTTTACCATAAACCCATATGGCATCAGTCCAAATTGTTATGAACGCCACCCCACCCTCTATAATGAAGCTTCAGATTCACACACTCTGGTGCCTACTTAGGGACTAAGAGAATGGCTCAAGATAGCCTGTTTTACTGGGAAAAATATTTACTTCAGATCAAGAACCAGGAAATGCGGCCTGTATCTTTCTCCTAACACTACAGGGTCATGAACGACATAAACACCATTTCCTTATGAATGTTATGAAACATTAAAACATCCTTATCGCAGTTCATATATCGTGTGAGTTCTTATTCACCTTTTTATATAAATCTGGACCTCCTATTTTGGACAAGCATACTGTAGGCTAGACATATTTCTGGCTGAAAAATTGTTTAGAGACGAGCAGTCTTAACAGAGCGATCTTTGTATTATTTTCTTTGATACCAGAAAAATATTTGGATGAGACTTTTCATTTGCTCTTGTTAGCTGCTAGGAAATCAGTTCAAAAATTATTTGTTGTCGTCCTTCTAAACTAGTTTTGGATATACAGTCCACTGACCTTTAAGTTATTAGAAGAGAAACTTTTTCAACTGAGGATTCAGAGATTAATCATCTTGACTGTGTTACGTGCTTAGGCTCGAATAAGCAGCAACACAGAAAGAGTGAAAACTAACAAGCTTGTATAACTTGAACAATGAAATTATTAAGTACAATTATTTTCATAAAATAAATAAACTTACAGTTTTAGAGAATCAAATCCAACAAATATAGAATTCACAAAAATGATCCACTAATGAAATTGCAAGTACTGATAAATAAATGTTCTAATAGTTCCAGGTTCGAATCTTGACGATGTAATCCAAAATGGCTGACAATGTCACGTTATGTAGTTCTTTTTTTTTTAATCATCCAAATGAATTATGAGCACATGTTTTCTCCTCCAAATAGATAATAAATCCTCTTTCTTCAATGAACTGACACAAAATCCAGAACAAGATGATTAAAATTAAACTCAAACAGAAAATACACAACTAATATCTTTAAGCCCAAAATTCTACTGATTTGTTCTATCCCAAACAATAGTTCTTATACTTGTTTTTCTTAAGTAAACAAGTGATCACCCGATTTTCTAGAAATTGATAGAGGTTCAAGGAAGGTCACAGAAAGAGACTACCTTCAAAAAGTCACGTATTAAAAGAATGATCCAGAAGAAAAACCATCCCCAATATCTAAAAATAAAAGTTATCCTTGAAATTAACCAATAATATTAAAGACCTGTTTATCAATCTAAAGCAAGGTCAGATAAAGAGGTAACCAAGCCAAGGTCAGCTTGTTTACAACTAGAGTCCAGGTCAAACTGAATTTTCCAGAAAAATTTCCCATTTAATGAATATTAAACCCTAAATGACAAATTCGGATTTAATAATTAATAAAAAATAATTTAAATCCAATAGCCGTAACAACTGTCTCTCTGATTTTAAATATAGGTTGACATAGGGTTTCTGTTGTAGCAAGAACTAATCTGCACTCACACGAAGTCAAACATTTATTATGTAACAGAAATACAAATAAATTAATATTCAGTCTGGTGATAGAGATCTGGTCATATTGCCCATGCCTCTTAAAGCCAAGAATTGCTGCCTTTATATAAATAAAAGGGAAGAAAGGGACTGAAATAATATGGATAACACTCCTGGAAGGTGAAAACAGAAACAAAGTTATTATATAAATATGTTAAAGGAGTGTATTGATAGAATTAGCTCTGTTAATCACTCAATCAGTTTAGTTTTACAGCCTGTAGTGACGTTGCTTTAACCAGTCTTTGGGATTCAGAAATATTAAACAATATGGACCAAAGACTTTGACATATACATCCTTAAGAAAAGAAATGATTTAAAACATGTCAATATGAGTATTCAGATATTGCAATGAGAACACGTACAATCTACTATGAAGGTGAAGTTGTAAATTCTACACTAGTGAAACAGGATTCGTATAGGACCGGTTCTCTTAAGCAGGAATATTCTAAAGAACATTCAGTATTTACTGGTAAACAATTTTGCAAACCAAGTAAAGTAAGTTTGCAATGTATTTTTGTGCCCAAAAACAGATAACACTTTATGCATGTATTACTTTGATTTTCTTTTACTCTTACTAATCAATCTCACTTTCATCCAAATTTAAATTTCTCAACAATACTAACCAACATTATTCTTTTTCCATTGTGTTGTTAAAGATGCTTTTGAAAGGTCATAACATCTGACAAGCTCAAGAGGTTCTACCTTTCTTAACGACTCTAACATTCCTTGATATGATCTAAACTCAAGTTTGTCTAGTTTAAATTACATTGTGAATGCAGGCTGGTATCATAAAATAAATCTCATGTAAAATTAATATCTTTAATACAGACAATTATAATTCCGAAACAAAAACTTTAAGACTAGATTATGAACACAGATATCAGACAATGACTTATTTTTAACTTACAAACATGAAACAACCAATAGTCAGGTAAGTCAAACTGCTGTCCGTAATTACGGACAAAACTCAAGCACACAATAACAATTGAAGATACATACCACCATGATGATGTACTGTAATAAAAATGCTGCACGCCTCACGCTATTCATATTGATATTCTGTTTTACCTTTCAGCAATTCCAGTAATAATTAGGGAAGACAACAATCTAATTACTGGAGAAGTGGGTCATTCAGTCAATATATCCATACCTTTCTAAAGTTACCCTGCCATTATTTATTTTGTCTTTATGAAAAATGGCACTGAAGTTGAAAACACAAGCCGGACAAGTGTGCAACTCTCCACTGTCACTGTTAACTATATATCTTATAGCAAAAAAGTAAAGTTGGAGGCTCAAGCAGCTCAACTCTACCTACAGAACCTGACACTACATGACTTTGATAACTACACACTGCTGTTGAAAAACTCTTTTGGGCCAAAATCATTCACAGTGAAACTGGATCCAGCAGGTAAAGTAGTGTGTTTCTAAATATGGTTGTTTTAGAAGTTTTTGACTGCATATCTGCCATTGTAATTTATGAACATTTGAATCTAATACATCCAATCATTTATATTGTTCTCACAATAGATTTAATCTCCATGACATCCTGAACAACAAAGTATTATTACCAATCTTGTATCCAGTATATTAATGATATGGCCATCTTTAAAATCGTGTTACTACTCTAGCATATCAGAACTTGGATCAACATTTAGGGGTTGAAAAGAAGAAATGCTCTTATCTTTGATCATTGTAAATTCTATAGTCAGTAAAGAGCTTTTTAAAGCATAGAGCTTCTAAAGATTATGCACAACACAAAGCCCTCATTCGTATTATTATTATTATTATTATTATTATTATTATTATTATTATTATTAAAACATGTTCGTTCGTCGCATTATCTATGTCAAAGTAAAATGTGATGCCTGCTTCATTGTTGCCTGCTGAGATATTGACATATAATACAATATTTCAGCACTACGTTTGTGCTTATGCATACAAATCTATAGAAATAATGTATTTAATATACACCTTCAAACCTTCAGTTTTACGAAACAAAGTTGATTGGAATAGACCATCTGTAGTCTTATTATAGGAATGGTATATATTTGAATCATGAGGACATGGGAATAGATTCATCTGCAATTTAAATTAGAACTGAGGTAAAATGCTGTATAGGATTAACAGCGTTGAATACTGTATCATTATTTAGTCTAGTTTTACATGTTGTTTCAAACATAGCCCAGTCGGCCTTCTTTATATTCCATTGTGGAATTGCGTGATCAATTGTAGAGTTTTTTTCAAAAGTGATTGGAAAGTGATCACTGCTGTGAAGGTCATCAGCGACCTTCAATTCATAGTCCAAAAGCAGTGAGGGAGAGCAAATTGTCAAATCTATGCTTGTGTACGTACCCGTTCCTGGGTGTAAATATGTTGGTGAGTTAGTGTTATATAGACGCAGATCGTATCTAGAAATGAAATCTTCTACTTTATGGCCTCTATCGTTTATGTGATTTGATCCCCATAACATGTTATGGGCATTAAAATCCCCTAGTAAAACGAAGGGCGCAGGAAGTTGTTCAACAAGATTGTCTAATTCCTTTTGTACTAGGTTGGTGTTTGGTGGTAAGTAAATGGAGCAAAAGTAATCACTCGATGTAGAGTGACACTAACAGCAATGGCTTGTACATTTGTATTTAAAGGAATGACTCTGTGAGGGGTTCTATTGTTCACAGCAATAAAGACTCCTCCTGAGGCCCTGTCAGCGTTTTGACAGTATGCGTTAAACAGGAAAAAGTTTTTAAAAGTAATTTTCTCTGTCTCTTTCAGGAATGTTTCCTGTAAACATAGTACAGCAGGATCGTTTTCATTTAAAATCAGAAGAATATCATTGTAGTTAGCTTTAAGTCCTCGACAGTTCCATTGTATGATGGTGTTCTTCATTCTAATGTTATGCTGGAGATTCTGGAACTAGGTTAGACTATTCGCGAAGGAAGCATGTGTTGTTATTTGTCTGGAGGAAGTACGGGAGTATATTTAGTTTTACTAGGTTTGGAGCTACTTTGAGTGCATGGAGCAGTTTCTTCTGCATCCATGCTCTCAAAGTCTCCAAACCTGTTATAAAGTTTAATGGGGTCATCTGACCCCTTTTGCTGCTTATTTGGTTGTGCTTTGTGTTTGTTTTGGTGATTTTGGTGGTGGATTCTTATTAAATGTTGTCTGAGTTCATGTTGTGCTTTTCTGTAGCTTATAATTCCGGATATTGGCACTTGTGGGTGAATCGGGCTGATCCGTCTGGGTTTGCGCGTCCTTCGTGCTTTTTGGATTGTGTTTTACGACCGTGGAGAAGGATGGACCAGGGATGTTTTTGCCTGGACAGATTTTCTGGCCTCTGGGAAGGAAATGTTCGAGGTAAACTTACCCTCTGAATTTCCTTCTCCTGTTTCTATGTATCACAATCCTTAGAACTGGCGTGATGTTCCTTGTCACAGTTGACACAATTCGGAGTTGCTCTACAATCAGCGTCCTGACGAGATTGGCCTCCACATCGGCCACATACCTTGACTCTGACCGTATTTTTGACATTTATAGCATCGAAGGGGGTTTGGAATGTATATCTCGACCTTTACTTGCATAAACCCAACCTTGACCACTTTGGGCACTGTCGGTTTATTAAAGGTGAGTACAAATGTGTTGGTGTCCTGCTGAATGTTATTACGTTTATTACGTATTCTTCGCACTGCAGTGACACCTTCATGTTTCATCTCTTCGATAATATCTGTGTCGGTGACTCCAGCCAAGATACGACATCGCATTACGCTTTTGGACGAGCTCAGTGTAGTGTGCACGAATGAGGTCACTGGAATATCGAAAAAGGTTTTCATTTTCATGATATTATCTGTTTGACCTTTTCGCTCACACTCAATCAGGAGGCAACCCGATTTGAGTTTTTTTTGTGACACTTTTTGGTGTGCCAATGGATCCCGATTGTTTGTTTGTTTGCTTGAATTTTAACGGCACACCAGCACTTTTAGGCTATTTAACGCCATACAATAGGTTAGATGTTCAAAAATGAGAAAGGTTTAACATCGACCAGCGATATGAAAAACAATATAAAATGGTAAGATGTTGGTGACAGGAAAATATGAAGCTTCCCAATCAACGGGAGATGTAAATGGTCTATGTTGATGATAATATGTTGTAAATAAGAGGTGATATTTGCATTACAAATATTCTAGATGATGGCATACAAGTTATAGTTTAAAATAGAGATTTACTTCCTTTAGGAAATCTAAAATACAAGTGATTTGTATTGTATCAAAAAGTTTCTTCATGTCATACATTATAATATTTAGCACGCGTAGGTTGCAGGTGGGAACACTCGGTCATAAAGTGTTTAACAGTGAATGGCTCATTGCAAGAAACGCACTCTGGTGGATCTTCACCTTTCAGTATGTGGGAGTGGGTAATGTATGTATGACCGATTCTGATTCTTGCAATGACAACCTCCTCCCTACGGATAGTTCTGTAGGAAGGAGTCCATTCTCCCAGGGTTGGTTTGATGGCATGAAGTTTGTTATTGACTGCATCATCCCATGACGCCTGCCACTTCTGACGTAGGTACATTTTGATACAAGGTTTAAAATCAGTAAAAGGTAATTTAAAATCCGATGGTTCTTGGGATAGAGCCATCTTAGCAGCCCGGTCTGCTTCTTCATTACCTCTAATACCAATATGGCTAGGTAGCCAACAGTATACTATGTTGTAGGACTTACTAAGCTCAGAGTTTTTGACGAGAATATCGACTAGTAATGGATTATCCAGTTTTCTATGGTGTAGCGACTGAAGTACTGACAGAGAGTCACAGAAAATAATGCTATTTAAAATGCGCTTTTGTTCAATAAATTTCAGATCAAGGTCTATTGCTCTGATTTCCGCTGAAAATATGGACGCATTGTTTGGCAAGCGAACTTTGGTTATGTGCTTTCCACTAACGAAGGCTGCAGCAGCCTTGTCATCAACTTTTGATCCCTCAGTAAAAATTTTGGTGTAGTTTTTAAAATCGTTGAGGAGTTCATGATAAGAGTTCTGGAAAACGGCAGAATTCGTCTCAGATTTTCTCCCATCGTGCAACGTAAAAATCACTTTGGGTTGCTTAAGGAGCCAAGGTGGTGTTTCCGAGACAAACGTGTTCTGAACTGTAGGGAGATTAATTTTGATAGTGTCAAAACTGGGTGATATTCTAATGCCAAATGAAGGTATGGCATTTGGTTTGTTTTCATACAAAGTTTTGTATTTTGGTTGAAAAACAGCCGAAAAAGCAGGGTTCAGAGAGGGTTTGATCTTAACCTAAGAGCATACTGTATTGAAAGCATTTCTCTGCGGTGCGATAAGGGTGGTTCATTCGCTTCCGCGAGAAGGCTTTCGCATGGAGATGTCTTGAATGCTCCTAGAGCAAGTCTTATTCCCTGATGATGAATTGGGTCAAGCATTTTCAAATAAGACTTCCTAGCGGAACCATAAACAATGCATCCATAGTCTAGTATAGAACGGATAAATGTTCTATACAAATTGAGGAGGACTTTTTTATCAGCACCCCAGTCAGTGTGCGCAATTACTTTTAGTAAATTTAAAGCTTTTAAGCATTTAGCTTTCAAATTTTTGATGTGTGGTATAAAAGTCAGTTTTCTGTCGAAGATAATACCCAAAAACTTTGTTTCCTCAACAACTGGAATAAGTGTTCCGTCCAGCGTGAGTTTAGGGTCATCATGATGTCTTCGCAATTGACAGAAATGCATGCATACTGTTTTCGATTTAGAAAATTTAAAACCATTATTACTGGCCCAATGGTGGATCTTATTGATATTTTGTTGAAGTTGCCTTTCAATTGTATGCATGTTTGTTTGTTTACTTGAATTTTAACGGCGCACCAGCACTTTTAGGCTATTTAGCGCCATACAATACGTTACATGTTCAAAAACAAGAAAGGTTTAACATCGACCAGCGATATATATAAAAAAAAACAATAGTTAAATATAAAATGGTAAGATGTTGGTAACAGGAAAATATGAAGCTTCCCAATCAACGGGAGATGTAAATGGTGTTATGTTGATGATAAGATGTTGTCAATAAAAGGTGATATTTGCATTAGATAAAAATATTCTACGTGATGGTATACAAGTTATAGTTTAAAATAGAGATTTACTTCCTTTAGGAAATCTAAAATACAAGTGGTTTGTATTGTATCAAAAAGTTCCTTCATGTCATGTACATTATAGTATTTAACACGCGTAGGCTGCAGGTCGGAACACTCGGTCATAAAGTGTTTAACAGTGAATGGCTCATTGCAAGAAACGCACTCTGGTGGATCTTCACCTTTCAGTATGTGGGAGTGGGTAATGTATGTATGACCGATTCTGATTCTTGCAATGACAACCTCCTCCATACGGATAGCTCTGTAGGAAGGAGTCCATTCTCCCAGGGTTGGTTTGATGGCATGAAGTTTGTTATTGACTGCATCATCCCATGACGCCTGCCACTTCTGACGTAGGTACCTTTTGATACAAGGTTTAAAATCAGTAAAAGGTAATTTAAAATCCGATGGTTCTTGGGATAGAGCCATCTTAGCAGCCCGGTCTGCTTCTTCATTACCTCTAATACCAATATGGCTAGGTAGCCAACAGTATACTATGTTGTAGGACTTACTAAGCTCAGAGTTTTTGACGAGAATATCGACTAGTAATGGATTATCCAGTTTTCTATGGTGTAGCGACTGAAGTACTGACAGAGAGTCACAGAAAATAATGCTATTTAAAATGCGCTTTTGTTCAATAAATTTCAGAGCAAGGTCTATTGCTCTGATTTCCGCTGAAAATATGGACGCATCGTTTGGCAAGCGCACTTTGGTTATGTGCTTGCCACTAACAAAGGCTGCAGCAGCCTTGTCATCAACTTTTGATCCATCAGTAAAAATTTTTGTGTAGTTTTTAAAATCGTTGAGGAGTTCATGATAAGAGTTCTGGAAAACGGCAGGATTCGTCTCAGATTTTCTCCCATCGTGCAACGTAAAAATCACTTTGGGTTGCTTAAGGAGCCAAGGTGGTGTTTCCGAGACAAACGTGTTCTGAACTGTAGGGAGATTAATTTTGATAGTGTCAAAACTGGATGATATTCTGATGCCAAATGAAGGTATGGCATTTGGTTTGTTTTCGTACAAAGTTTTGTATTTTGGTTGAAAAACAGCCGAAAAAGCAGGGTTCAGAGGATTTGATCTTAACCTAAGAGCGTACTGTATAGAAAGCATTTCTCTGCGGTGCGATAAGGGTGGTTCATTCGCTTCCGCGAGAAGGCTTTCGCATGGAGATGTCTTGAATGCTCCTAGAGCAAGTCTTATTCCCTGATGATGAATTGGGTCAAGCATTTTCAAATAAGACTTCCTAGCTGAACCATAAACAATGCATCCATAGTCTAGTATAGAACGGATAAATGTTCTATACAAATTGAGGAGGACTTTTTTATCAGCACCCCAGTCAGTGTGCGCAATTACTTTTAGTAAATTTAAAGCTTTTAAGCATTTCGCTTTTAAATTCTTGATGTGTGGTATAAAAGTCAGTTTTCTGTCGAAGATAATACCCAAAAACTTCGTTTCCTCAACAACTGGAATAAGTGTTCCGTCCAGCGTGAGTTTAGGGTCATCATGATGTCTTCGCAATTGACAGAAATGCATGCATACTCTTTTCGATTTAGAGAATTTAAAACCATTATTACTGGCCCAATGGTGGATCTTATTGATATTTTGTTGAAGTTGCCTTTCAATTGTATGCATGTGCTTTGATCGATAACAAATTAAAAAATCGTCTACATATAAAGAGCAGTCCACACCGGGAGTTAAGCACTTAGTGATGCTATTGATTTTGATATTAAATAGAGTCACAGATAAAATACTGCCCTGGGGCACACCCATCTCTTGCTGGTGCATATCGGAGAGGGTAGAGCCCACGCGTACTTTGAATTCTCTGTCGGAGAGAAAACTGGAGATGAAAGCGGGCAGACGGCCTTTTAGACCTAGATCGTGCAGGTCATTTAGTATCCCGTACTTCCATGTTGTATCATAGGCCTTTTCTAAATCAAAGAAGACCGCTACTAAATGTTCCTTCTTGATAAATGCATCGCGAATAAATGTTTCCAGTCTAACCAGATGATCGTTAGTACTACGACCAGAACGGAAGCCACTTTGGAAAGGAGAAATTAAATTATTACTTTCCAAGTACCATACAAGCCGAGAATTAATCATTCGTTCCATTGTTTTGCATATGCAGCTTGTCAATGCAATAGGCCGATAGCTGTTAGGATCTTCGTTATCTTTGTCTGGTTTGGGAATCGGTATCACTGTTGCTTCTTTCCAGCTCTTAGGTACACTACCAGCAATCCATAAATCATTAAAGATTTTAAGAAGCAATGTCAGAGAAGATTCTGGGAGGTGTTTCAAGAACTGGTAATGTACTTCGTCAGGCCCAGCGGATGTATCATGGGCCTTGTCTAATGCCTCCCTAAGCTCCAATAAAGAAAACAGCTGGTTATAATTTTCAGTGTTGTTCGATGTAAATTTTAAACGTGTCTTTTCTTTTTGAGATTTTAATCTTCTAAAGGCATCTGAATAATTAGATGACGATGAGTTTTTCGAAAAACTATCGGCAAGAATATTTGTTATGTCACGTTTCGAACTGAAATTGATATTGTTTATTTTTAGGTGTCGAATAGAATTGTGTTTCCTTTTTCCATTTATTTTCCGAATAGTATCCCAAAATTGTTTCATTGAGGAACGAGAGTTTAAAGAAGAAATATATTTCTTCCAGGATGCACGCTTACATTCTTTGATTGTGCGTCGAGTTTTAGCCCGGGCAATACGATATTTATTTAAATTTTCGGGCGTTGGACGAGTGTTGAATGTTTTTAATGCTTCTCGGCGTTGTCTAATGGCTTCTTTGCATTCCTTGGTTACCCAAGGTTTTTGCGATCTCTTACTGTTCGTTGAGGACTTGGGAATGGATTCATCTGCAATTGAAATTAGAACGGAGGTAAAATGCTGTATAGGATTAACAGCGTTGAATACTGTATCATTATTTAGTCTAGTTTTACATAATGCTTCAAACATAGCCCAATCGGCCTTCTTTATATTCCATTGTGGAATTGTATCATCAATTTTAGTGTTATTTTCAAGAGTGATTGGAAAGTGATCACTGCTGTGAAGGTCATCAGCGACCTTCCATTCATAGTCCAAAAGCAGTGAGGGAGAGCAAATTGTCAAATCTATGCATGTGTACGTACCCGTTCCTGGGTGTAAATATGTTGATGAATTAGTGTTATATAGACACAGATCGTGTCTAGAAATGAAATCTTCTATTTTATGGCCTCTGTCGTTTATGTGATTTGATCCCCATAAAATGTTATGGGCATTAAAATCCCCGAGTAAAACGAAGGGCGCGGGAAGTTGTTCAACAAGATTGTCTAATTCCTTTTGTACTAGGTTGGTGTTTGGTGGTAAGTAAATGGAACAAAAAGTAATCACTCGATGTAGAGTGACACTTACAGCAATGGCTTGTAAATTTGTGTTTAAAGGAACGACTCTGTGAGGGGCTCTATTGTTCACAGCAATAGAGACTCCTCCTGAGGCCCTGTCTGCGTTTTGAAAGTACGCATTAAACAGGGAAAAGTTTTTGAAAGTAATTTTATCTGTCTCTTTCAGGAATGTTTCCTGTAAACATAGTACAGCAGGATCGTGTTCATTTAAAAGCAGAAGAATATCATTGTAGTTTGTTTTAAGTCCTCGACAATTCCATTGTATGATGGTGTTCTTCATTCTAATGTTATGCTGGAGATTCTGGAACTAGGTTAGACTATTCGCGGTGGAAGCATGTGTTGTTATTTGTCTGGAGGAAGTACGGGAGTATATTTAGTTTTATTAGGTTTGGAGCTACTTTGAGTACACGGAGCAGTTTCTTCTGCATCCATGCTCTCAATCTCTCCAAACCTGTTGTACAGTTTAATGGGGTCATCTGACCCCTTTTGCTGTTTATTTGTTTGTGCTTTGTGTTTCTGTCTTGGTGATTTTGGTGGTGGATTGTTATTAGTTGTTGTCTGAGTTGATGTTGTGCTTTTCTGTGGCTTATAATTAGGGATGTTGGCACATGTGGTTGAATCGGGCTGATCCGTCTGTGTTTGGGCGTCCTTCGTGTTTTTTGGATTGTGCTTTACGACTGTGGAGAAGGATGGGCCAGGAAGGGATGTTTTTGCCTGGACAAGCTTTCTGGCCTCTGGGTAGGGAATGTTCGAAGTAAACTTTACCCTCTGAATTTCCTTCTCCTGTTTCCATGTATCACAATCTTTGGAACTGGCGTGATGTTCCTTGCCACAGTTGACACAATGCGGAGTTGCTCTACAATCAGCTTCCTGATGAGAGTGTTCTCCGCATCGGCCACATACCTTGGCTCTGGAACATCGATCTTCGTGATGGCCATATTTTTGACACTTATAGCATCGAAGGGGGTTTGGAATGTAGATCTCGACCTTTACTTGTAAAAACCTAACCTTGACCACTTTGGGCACTGTCGGTTTATTAAAGGTGAGTACAAATGTATTGGTGTCCTGCAGGGCGTTATTACGTTTAATACGTATTCTTCGCACTGCAGTGACACCTTCATGTTTCATCCCTTCGATGATATCTGCGTCGGTGACTCCAGCCAAGTCACGACATCGTATTACGCCTTTGGACGAATTCAGTGTAGTGTGGGCGAATGAGGTCACTGGAATATCAAAGAATGTTTTCATTTTCATGATATTGTCTGTTTGCCCCTTTCGCTCACACTCTACAAGAAGGCAACCCGATTTTAGTTTTTTCACACTTTTTGGTGTGCCAATCGATCCCGTAATGGTTTTCTCGATAATAAATGGAGATAAACCTGAAAGCGGTTTAGCATCATCTTTTGATTGAATAACCATGAAGCGTGGAAATGATTCCACGCCACGTGGTTCTTCATCAGAGTCAGACAGTGGTTTAGTACGTTTATTGGATTTTTTTTCCATGATGGCAAGATTTTAAAATTCAGCACCCGTGCTCCCCACCCACCAAGGAGCCCAACAAGGGGACACTTTTAAAGTGCCAAGGATACACAGATGCCATACTCAGTTGATAAAATTACCTTTGGATGACCCTGAAGTCGCCAATTTCTAGGGTCAGTAAAATTACCCCCCGATTGACCCGTTGAGCCACCGCCTTCTAGGAAGTCTTCTAAGATTTGGAAAAGGGAAAGATATAGGAATAGAATATATGGGCAACGGTGGTATCAAAAGAGATACAAGGAGAAAGCAAAAGGAGGTGAAAGAGTTAATAAAGACTTCCTAGGGCTCGGCGTGACCAGCCGATTTGTCGAGACCGGGCCCATCTCGACCACCCGTCTAAGAGAAGTAGAGGCCAAAGTAGTGTGTTGCAACTACCAGGATCCTTTCCTCCCCCGACACGGGACGCAACCCACGGCAAACAGGTTGCCTCTACTTAGTCGCCTTTTACGACACGTGGCGAGGCACGTCGGGCCTATTCTACAACCCCGAACCCGCAGGGGGCAATTTTATGCATGTGCTTTGATCGATAACAAATTAAAAAATCGTCTACATATAAAGAGCAGTCCACACCGGGAGTTAAGCACTTAGTGATGCTATTGATTTTGATATTAAATAGCGTCACAGATAAAATACTGCCCTGGGGCACACCCATCTCTTGCTGGTGCATATCGGAAAGGGTAGAGCCCACGCTTACTTTGAATTCTCTGTCGGAGAGAAAACTGGAGATGAAAGCGGGCAGACGGCCTTTTAGACCTAGATCGTGCAGGTCATTTAGTATCCCGTACTTCCATGTTGTATCATAGGCCTTTTCTAAATCAAAGAAGACCGCTACTAAATGTTCCTTCTTGATCAATGCATCGCGAATAAAAGTTTCCAGTCTAACCAGATGATCGTTAGTACTACGACCAGAACGGAAGCCACTTTGGAAAGGAGAAATTAAATTATTACTTTCCAAGTACCATACAAGCCGAGAATTAATCATTCGTTCCATTGTTTTGCATATGCAGCTTGTCAATGCAATAGGCCGATAGCTGTTAGGATCTTCGTTATCTTTGCCTGGTTTGGGAATCGGTATCACTGTTGCTTCTTTCCAGCTCTTAGGTATATTACCAGCAATCCATAAATCGTTAAATATTTTAAGAAGCAATGTCAGAGAAGATTCTGGGAGGTGTTTCAAGAACTGATAATGTACTTCGTCAGGCCCAGCGGATGTATCATGGGCCTTGTCTAATGCCTCCCTAAGCTCCAATAAAGAAAACAGCTGGTTATAATTTTCAGTGTTGTTCGATGTAAATTTTAAACGTGACTTTTCTTTTTGAGATTTTAATCTTCTAAAGGCATCTGAGTAATTAGACGATGATGAGTTTTTCGAAAAACTATCGGCAAGAATATTTGCTATGTCACGTTTCGAACTGAAATTGCTATTGTTTATTTTTAGATGTCGAATAGAATTGTGTTTCCTCTTTCCATTTATTTTTCGAATAGTATCCCAAACTTGTTTCATTGAGGAACGAGAGTTTAAAGAAGAAATATATTTCTTCCATGATGCACGTTTACATTCTTTGATTGTGCGTCGAGTTTTAGCCCGGGCAATACGATATTTATTTAAATGTTCGGGCGTTGGACGATTGTTGAATGTTTTTAATGCTTCTCGGCGTTGTCTAATGGCTTCTTTGCATTCCTTGGTTACCCAAGGTTTTTGCAATCTCTTACTGTTCGTTGAGGACTTAGGAATAGATTCATCTGCAATTGAAATTAAAGCGGAGGTAAAATGCTGTATAGGATTAACAGCGTTTAATACTGTATCATTATTTAGTCTAGTTTTACACAGTGTTTCAAACATAGCCCAGTCGGCTTTCTTTATATTCCATTGTGGAATTGCGTCATCAATTTTGGAGTTATTTTCAAGAGTGATTGGAAAGTGATCACTGCTGTGAAGGTCATCAGCGACCTTCCATTCATAGTCCAAAAGCAGTGAGGGAGAGCAAATTGTCAAATCTATGCATGTGTACGTACCGGTTCCTGGGTGTAAATATGTTGGTGAGTTGGTGTTATATAGACACAGATCATGTCTAGAAATGAAATCTATTTTATGGCTTCTGTCGTTTATGTGATTTGATCCCCATAAAATGTTATGGGCATTAAAATCCCCGAGTAAAACGAAGGGCACGGGAAGTTGTTCAACAAGATTGTCTAATTCCTTTGGTACTAGGTTGGTGTTTGGTGGTAAGTAAATGGAACAAAAAGTAATCACTCGATGTAGAGTGACACTTACAGCAATGGCTTGTAAATTTGTATTTAAAGAAACGACTCTGTGAGGAGCTCTATTGATGGATCCCGAAATAGCTGTCTCAATAACAAACGGAGATAAAGCAAAATGCGATTTAGAATCATCCTTAGACTGCATAACCATGAAGCGTGGAAATGATTCCACGCCACATGTTTCTTCATCCGAGTTAGACAATGGTTCGGTACGTTTATTGTTGATTTTTTTTTTGTTGCATTTGCCATGATTAATAGTTAAAATTTCAGCACCCTTGCTCCCCACCCACTTAGGAACCCAACGAGGGGACACTTTTCAAGTGCCAGGGATACACAGATGCGATACTCATTAGATACAATTACCTGGGATTGACCCATGAAGCTTCATTCTAGGGTCGGCAAAATTATCACAAGGAAGTCTTCTAAAACTTGGGAAAGTGAATGCTAGAGGAAAAGAATGTAGGGCCAACGGTGGTATCAAGAGAGATGCAAGAAAGAAAGAGAAGATGAGTAAGTAAAAAAAGACCTCCTAGGGTTCGGCGTGACCAGCCAATTTGTCGAGACCGGGCCCATCTCGACCACCCGTCCAAGAGAAGTAGAGGCCAAAGTAGTGTGTTGCAACTACCAGGATCCTTTCCATCTCCGACACGGGTCGCAACCCACGGCAAACAGGTTGCCTCTACTTAGTCGCCTTTTACGACACGTGGCGAGCCACGTCGGGCCAATTCTACAACCCCGAACCCGCAGGGGGAACTTAATTAGTAAATAACAAATGTGCCAGATATTAGAGATCATGATAATAACTCCTCATTAATAAATAGAATAGTCCTTAGAATAGTCGGCTCTAATCTACCTGGCTAATTCTTAATGAATGATTGTTGTAAATGTTTTGTTATAACATATTCCTTTGTTAGAATGTTTAATTGGTTATAATATTTTTGATTTATATCTTCTGCCAGATAAAATTATCTCCGTTGTATAACATATTTATCACCTGACAAACTTAACCTTGATGCAAATGGCCATTGTTTAAAAGAGCATGATAATTACATATCGTTTATTATTTGTAAATAACAAAGTTGCCAAACATATTTTTTAAACTTTTTTACTTTTTAGATTATATAATTCAGAAATATCTGTTATATATCATTTTGTACATGTATGCTTATTAATTATGCACAGTTTTGAAGTTAGACTCTCATATTCATTTTGAATATGGCTGTTTTGAAAATGGCTGAAATTCATGTCGTATAAAAAAAATAATGTCAGAATAGACACAAGTTACAAATAGTACAATGAAGAGAATCATATTCATAAGAATTGAATTGTCAATATACAGTTTGACAATTTCGTTACTTTTTTTCTTAATTATTCATAGAAGGATGCATTGACTTCAATATATGCAGTTTGAAAATATTATTACCACTGTGTATGAACTGTGGGTCTGTAATCATACAAATATAAATTGCTTAATATATTTGTCCAATTTTAGTGACATGGAAAGGAAAAGTACATAAATGTTTGGAAAAAATACACTGATGAATTAATTATATATCTCTTCTCAGTTAAAATGTTATGAAACATCAAGTCTCCTGTTTAAAAATATTACCTATTGAGAAGCAAAATTTAAATAAGTTGTTTATATTACAGGCTTATATCTGTTTAGAACCAATTTGAATGCATTCTTTATGATTGGTGACTTCATGACTTTTGGTATCAGAAACAAAGCAATGAACAGTAATATTCCTTTTGATTGAATACACCAATTTTCCTCATCCATATTCTAAGATAAATTTAAATTCACATTTTTTGCTTTCCTTTGCATTTATCTTTTCAATTTTGTCGATGTGGAATGAATTTAGTTTTGCCATTAACATATAAAACTCCCTGATCTGTGTGACTATCAACACATTCTCCAAATTTCAGGAATATTATTTTTTTTTAAATTTTCACATTAATTTATTGTTTTATGTTTAGTAGTTGTTGTGATATCAATTGCACTCAGTCCTGCTGTATACAGATTCATCTTTAAGATATCAATTGCAATCAATCTTGCTGTAGAGACATATATTTGTGATGTGTATTTCTGTCAGTCCTGCTGTATACAGACATATTTTGTGATATCAGTTGAAATCAGTCTCTTCTTGGCATGAACACTAATATTTTGTGTCGTCTCTTCCCTTTATAAAATTACACAATAGTCATACAATTTCATTTTAGGTGACATAATGCATACATCATTTGAAATAATCCGATTGTAACATAATGCATACATCATTTGAAATATTCCTCTTGTGACATAATGCATACATCATTAGAAATATTCCTATTGTAACATAATAATACATAATATTGACGCTCAGCATTAAGAGTTTAATGTTAGGACTGGTCGGCCTGGTGTCAGGATAATGTGACTGGGTGGGACATCATGCTACATGTATGCGGCATGATGCCTCAGTGCTAGACATCACTATAAACTGCCTCACAGCAGACATCGTAGCGATATGACTGAAAAATTGTTAAAGCTACGTTAAAAATCCTAATCAAACAAACAAACAAACATAATATTCCTATTGTAACATAATGCATACATCATAAGAAATATTCCTATTGTGACATAATGCACACATCATTAGAAATATTCCTATTGTAACATAATGCATACATCATTTGAAATATTCCTATTGTAACATAATGCACACATCATTAGAAATATTCCTATTGTGACATAATGCATACGTCATTTGAAATATTCCTATTGTAACATAATGCACACATCATTTGAAATATTCCTATTGTGACATAATGCATACGTCATTTGAAATATTCCTATTGTAACATAATGCATACATCATTTGAAATATTCCTATGTTAACATAATGCATACATCATTTGAACTATTCCTGTTGTAACATAATGCATACATAATATTCCCTTTGTAACATAATGCATACATCATATTCCTATTGTAACATAATGCATACATAATATTCCTATTGTAACATCATGCATACATCATTAGAAATATTCCTATTGTACCATAATGCACACATCATTAGAAATATTCCTATTGTGACATAACGCATACGTCATTTGAAATATTCCTATTGTAATATAATCCATACATCATTTGAAATATTCATGTTGTAACATAATGCATACATAATATTCCCTTTGTAACATAATGCTTACATCATTAGAAATATTCCTATTGTGACATAATGCATAACTGCATACATCATACCTGAATATTTAAAATCCCTATTCCAGTATAGGCTACCTGGTAATACAACCCACCTGCGATCCATGTCTACCAAAACAGTATAAAATTCCCAAATAAGGAATTATTTTTTTTAGAGTTTCCAATACTCTGGAACTTTGCTCTGGAATAGTATTCCAGTTGAGATTAGAAATGCCCACTCTATTTCCATCTTCCAAACCCAATATATCCAGTGGCTTCTGAGATGCTATTGACATAAATACATTTCTCTGTATGAGGGCCTCAAGGTAGATTAGCTCTTATCTAATTGTGTTACCCTCTTTAAATAAGTAATTATATATATATATATATATATATATATATATATATATATATATATATATATATATATATATATATATATTGTTCTTGGCAAATGTTAGTCTCCAGAAATGATGGAAGAGTGCCCATGAGAGATGTCACAGTTGGTGGCTGTGCAGTGTCTGTAGTGGCTATGTAGCCCAACACGGGAGTGACAGTCCTTGCTGCACTTCAAAATTGAGTCTCTGGTGTGTGTTTGAGCCACTTCTTCTTCTGATATCGTGTTTCATCAGCTGGCAAGCATAGCTTTTCCTCACCGGCTTTCAAACCAATGATCAGAGCGGTGATGCCAGATGGGCCTTTCTAGAGCAAGTTCTTCCCAGGTGTTCACATTGAAGTGGGGATGTGGCTGTCTGATCAGCCTTTCGCCAGAGGCAGGTTCTCACCCTCCATCATCCATCAGATGCTATGTTGGTGGAGAAATGTGATCATATTCAGAATTTTGACACAATTGAGCACCTCGTTGTTTGTTACGCGATTTCTCCATGTGATCCCGAATATACATCAGAGACATTGTATGTGAAATGTGTTCGGTCTTTTCTCTTGTGAGGTTTGTTTGTTTACTTGAATTTTAACGGCGCACCAGCACTTTTAGGCTATTTAGCGCCATACAATACGTTACATGTTCAAAAACAAGAAAGGTTTAACATCGACCAGCGATATATATAAAAAAACAATAGTTAAATATAAAATGGTAAGATGTTGGTAACAGGAAAATATGAAGCTTCCCAATCAACGGGAGATGTAAATGGTGTTATGTTGATGATAAGATGTTGTAAATAAAAGGTGATATTTGCATTAGATAAAAATATTCTACGTGATGGTATACAAGTTATAGTTTAAAATAGAGATTTACTTCCTTTAGGAAATCTAAAATACAAGTGGTTTGTATTGTATCAAAAAGTTCCTTCATGTCATGTACATTATAGTATTTAACACGCGTAGGTTGCAGGTCGGAACACTCGGTCATAAAGTGTTTAACAGTGAATGGCTCATTGCAAGAAAAGCACTCTGGTGGATCTTCACCTTTTAGTATGTGGGAGTGGGTAATGTATGTATGACCGATTCTGATTCTTGCAATGACAACCTCCTCCCTGCGGATAGTTCTATAGGAAGGAGTCCATTCTCCCAGGGTTGGTTTGATGGCATGAAGTTTGTTATTGACTGCATCATCCCATGACGCCTGCCACTTCTGACGTAGGTACTTTTTGATACAAGGTTTAAAATCAGTAAAAGGTAATTTGAAATCCGATGGTTCTTGGGATAGAGCCATCTTAGCAGCCCGGTCTGCTTCTTCATTACCTTTAATACCAATATGGCTAGGTAGCCAACAGTATACTATGTTGTAGGACTTACTAAGCTCAGAGTTTTTGACGAGAATATCGACTAGTAATGGATTATCCAGTTTTCTATGGTGTAGCGTTTGAAGTACTGACAGAGAGTCACAGAAAATAATGCTATTTAAAATGCGCTTTTGTTCAATAAATTTCAGAGCAAGATCTATTGCTCTGATTTCCGCTGAAAATATGGACGCATCGTTTGGCAAGCGCACTTTGGTTATGTGCTTGCCACTAACAAAGGCTGCAGCAGCCTTGTCATCAACTTTTGATCCATCAGTAAAAAATTTTGTGTAGTTTTTAAAATCGTTGAGGAGTTCATGATAAGAGTTCTGGAAAACGGCAGGATTCGTCTCAGATTTTCTCCCATCGTGCAACGTAAAAATCACTTTGGGTTGCTTAAGGAGCCAAGGTGGTGTTTCCGAGACAAACGTATTCTGAACTGTAGGGAGATTAATTTTGATAGTGTCAAAACTGGATGATATTCTGATGCCAAATGAAGGTATGGCATTTGGTTTGTTTTCGTACAAAGTTTTGTATTTTGGTTGAAAAACAGCGGAAAAAGCAGGGTTCAGAGGATTTGATCTTAACCTAAGAGCGTACTGTATAGAAAGCATTTCTCTGCGGTGCGATAAGGGTGGTTCATTCGCTTCCGCGAGAAGGCTTTCGCATGGAGATGTCTTGAATGCTCCTAGAGCAAGTCTTATTCCCTGATGATGAATTGGATCAAGCATTTTCAAATAAGACTTCCTAGCTGAACCATAAACAATGCATCCATAGTCTAGTATAGAACGGATAAATGTTCTATACAAATTGAGGAGGACTTTTTTATCAGCACCCCAGTCAGTGTGCGCAATTACTTTTAGTAAATTTAAAGCTTTTAAGCATTTAGCTTTTAAATTCTTGATGTGTGGTATAAAAGTCAGTTTTCTGTCGAAGATAATACCCAAAAACTTCGTTTCCTCAACAACTGGAATAAGTGTTCCGTCCAGCGTGAGTTTAGGGTCATCATGATGTCTTCGCAATTGACAGAAATGCATGCATACTGTTTTCGATTTAGAGAATTTAAAACCATTATTACTGGCCCAATGGTGGATCTTATTGATATTTTGTTGAAGTTGCCTTTCAATTGTATGCATGTGCTTTGATCGATAACAAATTAAAAAATCGTCTACATATAAAGAGCAGTCCACACCGGGAGTTAAGCACTTAGTGATGCTATTGATTTTGATATTAAATAGCGTCACAGATAAAATACTGCCCTGGGGCACACCCATCTCTTGCTGGTGCATATCGGAGAGGGTAGCGCCCACGCGTACTTTGAATTCTCTGTCGGAGAGAAAACTGGAGATGAAAGCGGGCAGACGGCCTTTTAGACCTAGATCGTGCAGGTCATTTAGTATCCCGTACTTCCATGTTGTATCATAGGCCTTTTCTAAATCAAAGAAGACCGCTACTAAATGTTCCTTCTTGATAAATGCATCGCGAATAAATGTTTCCAGTCTAACCAGATGATCGTTAGTACTACGACCAGAACGGAAGCCACTTTGGAAAGGAGAAATTAAATTATTACTTTCCAAGTACCATACAAGCCGAGAATTAATCATTCGTTCCATTGTTTTGCATATGCAGCTTGTCAATGCAATAGGCCGATAGCTGTTAGGATCTTCGTTATCTTTGTCTGGTTTGGGAATCGGTATCACTGTTGCTTCTTTCCAGCTCTTAGGTACATTACCAGCAATCCATAAATCATTAAAGATTTTAAGAAGCAATGTCAGAGAAGATTCTGGGAGGTGTTTCAAGAACTGGTAATGTACTTCGTCAGGCCCAGCGGATGTATCATGGGCCTTGTCTAATGCCTCCCTAAGCTCCAATAAAGAAAACAGCTGGTTATAATTTTCAGTGTTGTTCGATGTAAATTTTAAACGCGACTTTTCTTTTTGAGATTTTAATCTTCTAAAGGCATCTGAATAATTAGATGATGATGAGTTTTTCGAAAAACTATCGGCAAGAATATTTGTTATGTCACGTTTCGAACTGAAATTGATATTGTTTATTTTTAGGTGTCGAATAGAATTGTGTTTCCTTTTTCCATTTATTTTCCGAATAGTATCCCAAACTTGTTTCATTGAGGAACGAGAGTTTAAAGAAGAAATATATTTCTTCCAGGATGCACGCTTACATTCTTTGATTGTGCGTCGAGTTTTAGCCCGGGCAATACGATATTTATTTAAATTTTCGGGCGTTGGACGAGTGTTGAATGTTTTTAATGCTTCTCGGCGTTGTCTAATGGCTTCTTTGCATTCCTTGGTTACCCAAGGTTTTTGCGATCTCTTACTGTTCGTTGAGGACTTGGGAATGGATTCATCTGCAATTGAAATTAGAACGGAGGTAAAATGCTGTATAGGATTAACAGCGTTGAATACTGTATCATTATTTAGTCTAGTTTTACATAATGCTTCAAACATAGCCCAATCGGCCTTCTTTATATTCCATTGTGGAATTGTATCATCAATTTTAGTGTTATTTTCAAGAGTGATTGGAAAGTGATCACTGCTGTGAAGGTCATCAGCGACCTTCCATTCATAGTCCAAAAGCAGTGAGGGAGAGCAAATTGTCAAATCTATGCATGTGTACGTACCCGTTCCTGGGTGTAAATATGTTGATGAATTAGTGTTATATAGACACAGATCGTGTCTAGAAATGAAATCTTCTATTTTATGGCCTCTGTCGTTTATGTGATTTGATCCCCATAAAATGTTATGGGCATTAAAATCCCCGAGTAAAACGAAGGGCGCGGGAAGTTGTTCAACAAGATTGTCTAATTCCTTTTGTACTAGGTTGGTGTTTGGTGGTAAGTAAATGGAACAAAAAGTAATCACTCGATGTAGAGTGACACTTACAGCAATGGCTTGTAAATTTGTGTTTAAAGGAACGACTCTGTGAGGGGCTCTATTGTTCACAGCAATAGAGACTCCTCCTGAGGCCCTGTCTGCGTTTTGAAAGTACGCATTAAACAGGGAAAAGTTTTTAAAAGTAATTTTATCTGTCTCTTTCAGGAATGTTTCCTGTAAACATAGTACAGCAGGATCGTGTTGATTTAAAAGCAGAAGAATATCATTGTAGTTTGTTTTAAGTCCTCGACAATTCCATTGTATGATGGTGTTCTTCATTCTAATGTTATGCTGGAGATTCTGGAACTAGGTTAGACTATTCGCGGTAGAAGCATGTGTTGTTATTTGTCTGGAGGAAGTACGGGAGTATATTTAGTTTTATTAGGTTTGGAGCTACTTTGAGTACACTGAGCAGTTTCTTCTGCATCCATGCTCTCAAAGTCTCCAAACCTGTTGTACAGTTTAATGGGGTCATCTGACCCCTTTTGCTGTTTATTTGTTTGTGCTTTGTGTTTCTGTCTTGGTGATTTTGGTGGTGGATTGTTATTAGTTGTTGTCTGAGTTGATGTTGTGCTTTTCTGTGGCTTATAATTAGGGATGTTGGCACATGTGGTTGAATCGGGCTGATCCGTCTGTGTTTGGGCGTCCTTCGTGCTTTTTGGATTGTGCTTTACGACTGTGGAGAAGGATGGGCCAGGAAGGGATGTTTTTGCCTGGACAAGCTTTCTGGCCTCTGGGTAGGGAATGTTCGAAGTAAACTTTACCCTCTGAATTTCCTTCTCCTGTTTCCATGTATCACAATCTTTGGAACTGGCGTGATGTTCCTTGCCACAGTTGACACAATGCGGAGTTGCTCTACAATCAGCTTCCTGATGAGAGTGTTCTCCGCATCGGCCACATACCTTGGCTCTGGAACATCGATCTTCGTGATGGCCGTATTTTTGACACTTATAGCATCGAAGGGGGTTTGGAATGTAGATCTCGAAATTTACTTGTAAAAACCCAACCTTGACCACTTTGGGCACTGTCGGTTTATTAAAGGTGAGTACAAATGTATTGGTGTCCTGCAGGGCGTTATTACGTTTAATACGTATTCTTCGCACTGCAGTGACACCTTCATGTTTCATCCCTTCGATGATATCTGCGTCGGTGACTCCAGCCAAGTCACGACATCGTATTACGCCTTTGGACGAATTCAGTGTAGTGTGGGCGAATGAGGTCACTGGAATATCAAAGAATGTTTTCATTTTCATGATATTGTCTGTTTGCCCCTTTCGCTCACACTCTACAAGAAGGCAACCCGATTTTAGTTTTTTCACACTTTTTGGTGTGCCAATCGATCCCGTAATGGTTTTCTCGATAATAAATGGAGATAAACCTGAAAGCGGTTTAGCATCATCTTTTGATTGAATAACCATGAAGCGTGGAAATGATTCCACGCCACGTGGTTCTTCATCAGAGTCAGACAGTGGTTTAGTACGTTTATTGGATTTTTTTTCCATGATGGCAAGATTTTAAAATTCAGCACCCGTGCTCCCCACCCACCAAGGAGCCCAACAAGGGGACACTTTTAAAGTGCCAAGGATACACAGATGCCATACTCAGTTGATAAAATTACCTTTGGATGACCCTGAAGTCGCCAATTTCTAGGGTCAGTAAAATTACCCCCCGATTGACCCGTTGAGCCACCGCCTTCTAGGAAGTCTTCTAAGATTTGGAAAAGGGAAAGATATAGGAATAGAATATATGGGCAACGGTGGTATCAAAAGAGATACAAGGAGAAAGTAAAAGGAGGTGAGAGAGTTAATAAAGACTTCCTAGGGCTCGGCGTGACCAGCCGATTTGTCGAGACCGGGCCCATCTCGACCACCCGTCTAAGAGAAGTAGAGGCCAAAGTAGTGTGTTGCAACTACCAGGATCCTTTCCTCCCCCGACACGGGACGCAACCCACGGCAAACAGGTTGCCTCTACTTAGTCGCCTTTTACGACACGTGGCGAGGCACGTCGGGCCTATTCTACAACCCCGAACCCGCAGGGGGATCTTGTGAGGTGTACAGAGTCCAGGCTTCACTGGCATACATGCGAATGCTTAGCACACAGGCATGCTGCACGGAGATCTTAGTGTTCAGCGTCAGTTTGATGTGGTTCTACAATATCTGCGACAACAAGTTGAGAGTTGTTGATGCCTTTCTGATCCACTTGTTGAGCTCAGCATTGAATGATAGGTTGCTGGTGATGGTAGAGCCAAGGTACTGACTGACTATAAATCAAATTCATAGTTGTTGATGATGATGCTTGGGGGAGGAAGGGGTCTGCGTTCTGAGGCATCACGTTTGCTATCTTTAGACTGATTGTCAGTCTAAACTCACTCATGCTTTAGCAACGCGGTCCATCAGGTGCTTTAACTCAGCTTCCGTGTGAGTGGCTAGGGCAGCATCGTCTGCGAAGAGCATGTCCCTGATTGCTTCACGGACTTTGCTCTTTGCCTTTAGTCATGCCAAGTTGAACAGATTACAGTCTGATCGCATTTGATGGTAGATCCCTTCTGTGGATGTCCAAAAGGCATGCTTAAGCAAGACAGCAAAGAAGATGCTGAAGAGTGTGAGGGCTAGGATTCAACCCTGTTTGACTCTGCTGCAGATGTTGAAGCGGTCGGACGTTGAGCCATTGTACTGCACTGTGCTTTTAATATCAATGTTGAAAGGATGGATCGCTAAGCAGCTTTTGGAGGGCATCCATCCTTCGCCAGGATCGTGAAGAGTCAGTCTCTGCCTACCAGATTGAATGCCTTGCTGAGGGCCATAAAGGCATGGGAGCGGGGTTTATGTTGTTCTCTGTATTTCTCCTGCAATTGCCTGACAGAGAAGATTATGTCGATTGTGGACCTCTCTGGCAGAAGCCGCACTGCGACTTTGGATACACTTTGTCTGCAGTCTGTTCAGGATGATGTGTGCGAAGACTTGATCGACAATGCTGAGAAAGGATATGCCTCTGTAGTTATTGCAGTCACTAGTGTCACCTTTTTTCTTGTACAGGATTACAATGTTGGCCTCTCTCAAGTCCTGAGGCACTGCAAACTCATTCTAGCACTGGCAAAGGAGGTCGTGCAGGTGTTTGAGCAGCACACTGCAACCGCACTTGATGACTTCTGCTTAAATGCCATCCTTCCCTTGGGCTTTTTCTAAGGACAGTTTGGTTTGAGGCCTTCTTTAGTTCTGCCACAGTAGGTTTCTAGTCCAGTTTGGCTATGAGCAGGAGGCTTTCGTTGGCATTGAGGGCATCGTTAGTCATATGGTTCCCTGTGGAGTACAGTTCAGAGTAATACTCCACCCAACGCTCCACCTGCATGCCGTTGTCATGGATGGTATTGCCTGTGGCTGACTTATTTGGTGCTATCATCAGTGCTCTTTCCTTGCCAGAAGAACGTGTATTTCTCTTCACTGAGGGACCTAAAATCTGTTAGCCGTGTCTCCTGTAGTGCACCAATGTTGACCTGGAGTCTTGCATGTTCATCATTGATGACTGAAGTCTTTCGAACATTGCTGATTGCCTATAGATCATCCGAGAGTCCACTCAGCATGGTCAGGATATTCCTGGTACCTTTCGTGAGGATTGGAGATTTCCTTGTTGGTTTTTGTTTGTTTTTTCTTGGTGCAATAGCTGCAGTCTGCATTGTCAGGTACTCGCGTACCTTAATTCCTATGTACCCAGTAAGGTAGACGAACTGTGGCAGGACAGCCCCTTATTGTATGGGGGCTGCACTGCTTGAGGCACGTTGTATCTGTCCAATGAGACATGTTGTTTCTCTCACACCATTGAAAGCAACCCTCTGGCATCTGACTCTATCCCCATTGAGCGATGACTTATAACCGATAAACTGCTGCTTCCCGTGTTATTGTCGACGCTGTGAAGCATTGCTGAAGTGTCCTCTCTGGGATGCAGCTTATTCCCCCTCTCCACACAGCTGATGAACTAAAAGAACAAACCGATATATCATGACAGCAGTGGCATCGCAGGAGTTGCCAAGATGACACTGAAAACAATGCTAAGTCACCTTGCGGACTCCACTCCCGATTTCTGTTAGGATTTACTCCTGTAGCCTTTCCCATGAGATGGTATTGTGTTGAACAAGTCCTGAAGATACTCTGGTGCAGTTCCATGTATAGATTTATATAAATGAACTGCCTTGTGAAAATCTATCCTGTCATATATTGTGAACCATTTGAGTTCTGTAAATAATGTTTTTGAGGGATGATCAACAGATGCATTTAAATTACATGTGCTGCTCATTTCCAAAGTTTATAAATCCTGTCAAGCTCAGATTTAGCACAGTTTCCCCATACATTAGGACAATAATCCATTGTTGGAAGAATATATGACTTGTAGTATAGATTGTGAGTTTCCATAAGTAAATATTTTTTTTATTCTGCTGAGAAGGGCAATTTTGGATGAGAGCGTTTTACAAAGCTTATCAATATGGTCAATCCATACTAGTTATCTAATGACACACCTACATACCTTTCATGTTTGAAAATTTTCTGATTGATGATTATTTATTGCAAGAGATAGTTTTGGGTTCCCTAACATGTGTAGCTTTTGTGATATCACAACATCATACATTTTGTTTTACCGTCATTAATTATCATCCTATTTTGTTGTGCCCAGTTTTGGACTCTATTAAGATCTGAGTTTACCGGTAATCTTGTTTGGATAACGTCAGTATCAGAACTAGATGTATTCAAGGTTGCATCATCAGCAAACAAATCTGTTTTTGTGGAATCATTATTTAATGGTATATCATTGATATAGATAAGGAAGATGAGAGGGCACAAAACTGAGCCTTGAGGGACTCCTGAATTAATAGTGCTAGTTTGAGAGTTAATATTGCCAATGATTACTTGTTGAGACCTTTGGTTTAGGTATGATCTAAACCAGTTTAAAGAAGGATTGTCAAACTTGTAACAGTTCAACGTTTGCAGCAGAATTTCATGATCAACTCAGATCAAAAGCTTTCTTGAAGTCAAGGAAAACAATCCCAGTCATATGTCCATTATCCATTTCCTTCAGCCAAATATCAATTAATTTGGTAAGTTTTTTTTGGCATGAATGGCACTTTCTAAATCCTGATTGCGCTTGATGAAATAGAGAGCATGTTTCAAACAATGTATAGAGTTGAATGGCTACATGCTTATCAAACAGTTTTGACAATACAGGTAGATTTAATATTGGTCTGTAATTTCCTGGATCCTTCTTTTCTCCTTAAAGATAGTTGTAACCTTTGCACATTTCAGTGTTTCTGGAAAATTGCCACACATTTTACTTAATGTATGATATGCGTTAGTGACTTTGTTATTACTTTTGCAGCAATTTTAAGAATTCGTGGACAAATACCATCTAATCGAGAGGATTTATTAATATTCACCTTAATTAGGATATCAAAAACATCAGCTTCTCTAACAATAGCTATTGAAAAATAATTATCATCATTAATTTTAGCTCTTATAAACAAAAGAAGAGCATCAACTTCAATTGGGATGTTTGTCTGGTTCTGAATACTGTTACTAGAGATGCTTATGAAGAAATTGTTGAACATTTTCACAATGTCTTGTACAGATGTTGCAATATCATCATTTTGCTTCATTCTAGGGGGGCAGATAACTGTTCTTGGGTGAGTTCAGCTCTTTTAGATGCTTCCACAATGTTTTCGTACTCTTACTTTTATTAATAGCCTGTTTATAGTAGTTCTCTTTTGCCTTATCTATCAGGTTCTTAGTTTTATTCCTCCACTTTCTATAGCTTTTCATGTCTTTTTTTTCTTGTGGAAATTATCTTTTAGGTGCCTAGCCTCATTGATCTATTGATGTAATTTGGTGATTAACTCTTTTTGTTTAAATTGGGACATATTTGTCTAAGGCTGCATTGAACATCCAATACCATTTGTCTAAGGCAGTGTTGACATCAGCTATATTACAGACCGATTGGTTAGGGTTTAGAAACTAAATCATTTAAGAACATTTCCTCTTCAAACTGTTTAAAGCCCCTGCATTGTAATTCAATGTTTTGCCCACTTTTAGATGATTTTGGAACATGTCTAGTTATACAGACTGTGTAGTGGTCATTCAGTGCGAACACTGGCACATTTATTTCATTTATGTTTTCAGGTTTATTAGTATAGAAATGATCAATGATTGTAGCACTTTTATATGTTACTCTAGCTGGGGTTTTAATTAATTAACTAAAGTTGTAAGTTTCAAAGTTACTTATCCATGTTAATGGTGGAGTGTTCGTGCAGTCAATGTTGAAATCGCCTAATGTAATAGTTTCTAAATCTTCCTTTAGTAATGCTTTTTTGAATTTGAGCCTCAAATCTATCAATCCAAACACTGAAACAGCTTTGGAACTAGGTGGCCTGTAAACTGAACATAAGAGTATTGGCTTTGATTGTCCAAGGGTTACTTTGATCCAGATACTCTCTACCCCATCAGATTTCTTTATATTGCCTTGATTATTTACATAAACACAAGAAGATGCAAGATCCATCTGTTTTACCATAACCACATGTAGTGGATACATGAGAATATTCAATATGTGACTGATTTACATACATACAAAAAGACATTGATATATTAGACACTTGGGGGCCTCAGAGGGATAATTGAACAGTATCACATAGTTATTTACATGTTAACAAGATGCACATTGTACACAAGTCAGATAGTCTGAAACCTGCTTACATAATTATAATTATAACATTGAAAAGTATACACATATTCTAGTGCATTTCGCTGCTGGATGAGTATTACATTGGCCTATACATCATAGCCTTCTACCTATTAGTTATTGGTATGTGCACACCTTTTGCCTATTTCCAGTTTTTACACTTCTTGAATACGTTAGCCTGAATTTAGTCATATGTTCTGAGCCCATCCTATAATATGAATTTCATGTGCATTTATTTACAGTTGAAACAGGTATGTGACCAATTAGAGGAAATATTTGCTACAATTAGATATAATTTAAATGACTATTGTTCATACTTGCAGTAGCAAGTAGTACCTCGGAAAGTCATGGATTATCAGTTGCCGGCATAGTTGGGGGCATAAGTGCTGGAGTTGTCATCATTCTAGTTGTGGTAATAGGCATAATCCTTTGGAGAAGATATCAACATACAAAGAAAAATCAATATGGTAAGAAAAATTGTCATCAGTCTCTATTGGTAAAGCAGCATATAATCTTAAATACATGTGTTAGGAATGGCAGAAATAAAGACAAGTCATGTCAGTGACTTTTATTGTCATCTTGTTATCATAATTTATTGGTGTGATACTTGACTTACATTATGTTCAATGACAACTCATTTGCATCATTCAATATCAGCAGTGGAATATGGACTGTCATATTTCAACAGTGTAAAATGGACTACAATTCTATTTCAGCAGTGTAGTATGGACTATCATATTTCAACTCTAATATGGACTACAATTCTATTTCAGCAGTGGAATATGAACTATCTTTCTATTTCAGTAGTGTTTGTTTGTTTGTTTGTTTGCTTGAATTTTAACGGCGCACCAGCACTTTAAGGTTATTTAGCGCCATACAATAGGTTAGATGTTCAAAAATAAGAAAGGTTTAACATTGACCAGCGATATAAAAGACCATAATAGTTAAATATAAAATGGTAAGATGTTGGTAACAGGACAAAATGAAGCTTTCCAATCAACGGGAGATGTAAATGGTGTATGTTGATATTGCATTAGATAAAAAATATTCTAGGTGATGGCATACAAGTTATAGTTTAAAATAAAGATTTACTTTCTTTAGGAAATTTAAAATACAAGTGAAATACAAAAAGTTTCTTCATGTCGTGCACATTATTGTATTTAGCACGCGTAGGTTGCAGGTCGGAACACTCGGTCATAAAGTGTTTAACAGTGAATGGCTAATTGCAAGAAACGCGCTCTGGTGGATCTTCACGTTTTAGTATGTGAGAGTAGGTAATGTATGTATGACCGATTCTGATTCTTGCAATGACAACCTCCTCCCTACGGATAGTTCTGTAGGAAGGAGTCCATTCTCCCAGGGTTGGTTTGATGGCATGAAGTTTGTTATTGACTGCATCATCCCATGACGCCTGCCACTTCTTACAAAGGTACTTTTTGATACAAGGTTTAAAGTCAGTAAACGGTAATTTAAAATCCGATGGTTCTTGGGATAGAGCCATCTTAGCTTCTTCATTACCTCTAATACCAATATGGCTAGGTAGCCAACAGTATACTATATTGTAGGAGGTACTAAGCTCCGAGTTTTTGACGACAATATCGACTAGTAATGGATTATCCAGTTTTCTATGGTGTAGCGACTGAAGTACTGACAACGAGTCACAGAAAATAACACTTTAAAATGCGTTTTTGTTCAGTAAATTTCAGAGCAAGGTCTATTGCTCTGATTTCCGCTGAAAATATGGACGCATCGTTTGATAAGTGCATTTTGGTTATGTGCTTGCCACTAACGAAGGCAGCAGCAGCCTTGTCATCAACTTTTGATCCATCAGTAAAACAAAATTGTGTAGTTTTTAAAATCGTTGAGGAGTTCATGATAAGAGTTCTGGAAAATGGCAGGATTTGTCTCAGATTTTTTCCCATCATGCTGAACTGTAGCGAGATTAATTTTGATAGTGTCAATGCTGGATGATATTCTGATGTCAAATGAAGGTATGGCATTTGGTTTGTTTTCATATAACGTTTTGTATTTTGCTTGAAAAACAGCCGAGAAAGAAGAGTTCAGAGGGCTTGATCTTAACCTAAGAGCGTACTGTGTAGAATTTCTCTGCGGTGCGATAATGGTGGTTCATTCGCTTCCGCGAAAAGGCTTTCACATGGAGATGTCTTGAATGATCCTAGAGCAAGTCTTATTCCCTGATGATGAATTGAGTCAAGCATTTCCAAATAAGACTTCCTAGCTGAACCATAAACAATGCATACATAGTCTAGTATCGAGCGAATAAATGTTGTATACAAACTGAGCAAAACTTTTTTATCAACACCCCAGTCAGTGTCCGCAATTACTTTTAGTAAATTTAAAGCTTTTAAGCATTTAGCTTTTAAATTCTTGATGTGTGGTATAAAAGTCAGTTTTCTGTCGAAGATAATACCCAGAAACTAGGTTTCCTCAACAACTGGAATAAGTGTTTCGTCCAGCGTGAGTCTAGGGTCATGATGATGTCTTCGCAACTGACAGAAATGCATGCATACTGTTTTCGATTTAGAAAATTTGAAACCGTTATTACTGGCCCAATATTGGATCTTATTGATATTTTGTTGCAGTTGCCTTTCAATTGTATGCATGTGCTTTGATCGATAACAAATTAAACAATCGTACACATATAAAGAGCAATCTACACTGGGAGTTAAGCACTTAGTGATGCTATTGAATTTGATATTAAATAGCGTCACAGATAAAATACAGCCCTAGGGCACACCCATCTCTTGCTGGTGCATATCGGAGAGGGTAGAGTCAACTCGTACTTTCAATTCTCTGTCGGAGAGAAAATTGGAGATGAAAGAGGGCAGACGGCCTTTTAGACCTAGATCGTGCAGGTCATTTAGTATCCCGTACTTCCATGTTGTATCATAGGCCTTTTCTAAATCAAAGAAGACTGCTACTAAATGTTCCTTCTTGATAAATGCATCGCGAATAAATGTTTCCAGTCTAACCAGATGATCGTTAGTACCACGACCAGAACGGAAGCCACTTTGGAAAGGAGAAATTAAATTGTTACTTTCCAAGTACCATACAAGCCGAGAATTAATCATTCGTTCCATTGTTTTGCATACGCAGCTTGTCAATGCAATAGGCCGATAGCTGTTAGGATCTTCGTTATCTTTGCCTGGTTTGGGAATCGGTATCACTGTTGCTTCTTTCCAGCTCTTAGGTATATTACCAGCAATCCATAAATCGTTAAATATTTTAAGAAGCAATGTCAGAGAAGATTCTGGGAGGTGTTTCAAGTACTGGTAATGTACTTCGTCAGGCCCAGAGGATGTATCATGGGCCTTGTCTAATGCCTCCCTAAGCTCCAATAAAGAAAACAGCTGGTTATAATGTTCAGTGTTGTTCGATGTAAATTTTAAACGTAACTTTTATTTTTGAGATTTTAATCTTCTAAAGCCATCTGAATAATTAGATGATGATGAGTTTTTCGAAAAACTATCGGCAAGAATATTTGCTATGTCACGTTTCGAACTGAAATTGCTATTATTTATTTTTAGGTGTCGAATAGAATTGTGTTTCCTTTTTCCATTTATTTCCCGAATAGTATCCCAAACTTGTTTCATTGAGGAACGAGAGTTTAAAGAAGAAATATATTTCTTCCAGGATGCACGCTTACATTCTTTGATTGTGCGTCGAGTTTTAGCCCGGGCAATACGATATTTATTTAAATTTTCGGGCGTTGGACGAGTGTTGAATGTTTTTAATGCTTCTCGGCGTTGTCTAATGGCTTCTTTGCATTCCTTGGTTACCCAAGGTTTTTGCGATCTCTTACTGTTCGTTGAGGACTTGGGAATGGATTCATCTGCAATTGAAATTAGAACGGAGGTAAATTGCTGTATAGGATTAACAGCGTTGAATGCTGTATCATTATTTAGTCTAGTTTTACATAATGCTTCAAACATAGCCCAATCGGCCTTCTTTATATTCCATTGTGGAATTGTATCATCAATTTTAGTGTTATTTTCAAGAGTGATTGGAAAGTGATCACTGCTGTGAAGGTCATCAGCGACCTTCCATTCATAGTCCAAAAGCAGTGAGGGAGAGCAAATTGTCAAATCTATGCATGTGTACGTACCCATTCCTGGGTGTAAATATGTTGGTGAATTAGTGTTATATAGACACAGATCGTGTCTAGAAATGAAATCTTCTATTTTATGGCCTCTGTCGTTTATGTGATTTGATCCCCATAAAATGTTATGGGCATTAAAATCCCCGAGTAAAACGAAGGGCGCGGAAAGTTGTTCAATAAGATTGTCTAATTCCTTTTGTACTAGGTTGGTTTGTTTGTTTGTTTACTTGAATTTTAACGGCGCACCAGCACTTTTAGGCTATTTAGCGCCATACAATACGTTACATGTTCAAAAACAAGAAAGGTTTAACATCGACCAGCGATATATATAAAAAAAACAATAGTTAAATATAAAATGGTAAGATGTTGGTAACAGGAAAATATGAAGCTTCCCAATCAACGGGAGATGTAAATGGTGTTATGTTGATGATAAGATGTTGTAAATAAAAGGTGATATTTGCATTAGATAAAAATATTCTACGTGATGGTATACAAGTTATAGTTTAAAATAGAGATTTACTTCCTTTAGGAAATCTAAAATACAAGTGGTTTGTATTGTATCAAAAAGTTCCTTCATGTCATGTACATTATAGTATTTAACACGCGTAGGTTGCAGGTCGGAACACTCGGTCATAAAGTGTTTAACAGTGAATGGCTCATTGCAAGAAAAGCACTCTGGTGGATCTTCACCTTTTAGTATGTGGGAGTGGGTAATGTATGTATGACCGATTCTGATTCTTGCAATGACAACCTCCTCCCTGCGGATAGTTCTATAGGAAGGAGTCCATTCTCCCAGGGTTGGTTTGATGGCATGAAGTTTGTTATTGACTGCATCATCCCATGACGCCTGCCACTTCTGACGTAGGTACTTTTTGATACAAGGTTTAAAATCAGTAAAAGGTAATTTAAAATCCGATGGTTCTTGGGATAGAGCCATCTTAGCAGCCCGGTCTGCTTCTTCATTACCTTTAATACCAATATGGCTAGGTAGCCAACAGTATACTATGTTGTAGGACTTACTAAGCTCAGAGTTTTTGACGAGAATATCGACTAGTAATGGATTATCCAGTTTTCTATGGTGTAGCGACTGAAGTACTGACAGAGAGTCACAGAAAATAATGCTATTTAAAATGCGCTTTTGTTCAATAAATTTCAGAGCAAGATCTATTGCTCTGATTTCCGCTGAAAATATGGACGCATCGTTTGGCAAGCACACTTTGGTTATGTGCTTGCCACTAACAAAGGCTGCAGCAGCCTTGTCATCAACTTTTGATCCATCAGTAAAAATTTTTGTGTAGTTTTTAAAATCGTTGAGGAGTTCATGATAAGAGTTCTGGAAAACGGCAGGATTCGTCTCAGATTTTCTCCCATCGTGCAACGTAAAAATCACTTTGGGTTGCTTAAGGAGCCAAGGTGGTGTTTCCGAGACAAACGTATTCTGAACTGTAGGGAGATTAATTTTGATAGTGTCAAAACTGGATGATATTCTGATGCCAAATGAAGGTATGGCATTTGGTTTGTTTTCGTACAAAGTTTTGTATTTTGGTTGAAAAACAGCGGAAAAAGCAGGGTTCAGAGGATTTGATCTTAACCTAAGAGCGTACTGTATAGAAAGCATTTCTCTGCGGTGCGATAAGGGTGGTTCATTCGCTTCCGCGAGAAGGCTTTCGCATGGAGATGTCTTGAATGCTCCTAGAGCAAGTCTTATTCCCTGATGATGAATTGGGTCAAGCATTTTCAAATAAGACTTCCTAGCTGAACCATAAACAATGCATCCATAGTCTAGTATAGAACGGATAAATGTTCTATACAAATTGAGGAGGACTTTTTTATCAGCACCCCAGTCAGTGTGCGCAATTACTTTTAGTAAATTTAAAGCTTTTAAGCATTTAGCTTTTAAATTCTTGATGTGTGGTATAAAAGTCAGTTTTCTGTCGAAGATAATACCCAAAAACTTCGTTTCCTCAACAACTGGAATAAGTGTTCCGTCCAGCGTGAGTTTAGGGTCATCATGATGTCTTCGCAATTGACAGAAATGCATGCATACTGTTTTCGATTTAGAGAATTTAAAACCATTATTACTGGCCCAATGGTGGATCTTATTGATATTTTGTTGAAGTTGCCTTTCAATTGTATGCATGTGCTTTGATCGATAACAAATTAAAAAATCGTCTACATATAAAGAGCAGTCCACACCGGGAGTTAAGCACTTAGTGATGCTATTGATTTTGATATTAAATAGCGTCACAGATAAAATACTGCCCTGGGGCACACCCATCTCTTGCTGGTGCATATCGGAGATGGTAGCGCCCACGCGTACTTTGAATTCTATGTCGGAGAGAAAACTGGAGATGAAAGCGGGCAGACGGTCTTTTAGACCTAGATCGTGCAGGTCATTTAGTATCCCGTACTTCCATGTTGTATCATAGGCCTTTTCTAAATCAAAGAAGACCGCTACTAAATGTTCCTTCTTGATAAATGCATCGCGAATAAATGTTTCCAGTCTAACCAGATGATCGTTAGTACTACGACCAGAACGGAAGCCACTTTGGAAAGGAGAAATTAAATTATTACTTTCCAAGTACCATACAAGCCGAGAATTAATCATTCGTTCCATTGTTTTGCATATGCAGCTTGTCAATGCAATAGGCCGATAGCTGTTAGGATCTTCGTTATCTTTGTCTGGTTTGGGAATCGGTATCACTGTTGCTTCTTTCCAGCTCTTAGGTATATTACCAGCAATCCATAAATCGTTAAATATTTTAAGAAGCAATGTCAGAGAAGATTCTGGGAGGTGTTTCAAGTACTGGTAATGTACTTCGTCAGGCCCAGAGGATGTATCATGGGCCTTGTCTAATGCCTCCCTAAGCTCCAATAAAGAAAACAGCTGGTTATAATGTTCAGTGTTGTTCGATGTAAATTTTAAACGTAACTTTTATTTTTGAGATTTTAATCTTCTAAAGCCATCTGAATAATTAGATGATGATGAGTTTTTCGAAAAACTATCGGCAAGAATATTTGCTATGTCACGTTTCGAACTGAAATTGCTATTATTTATTTTTAGGTGTCGAATAGAATTGTGTTTCCTTTTTCCATTTATTTTCCGAATAGTATCCCAAACTTGTTTCATTGAGGAACGAGAGTTTAAAGAAGAAATATATTTCTTCCAGGATGCACGCTTACATTCTTTGATTGTGCGTCGAGTTTTAGCCCGGGCAATACGATATTTATTTAAATTTTCGGGCGTTGGACGAGTGTTGAATGTTTTTAATGCTTCTCGGCGTTGTCTAATGGCTTCTTTGCATTCCTTGGTTACCCAAGGTTTTTGCGATCTCTTACTGTTCGTTGAGGACTTGGGAATGGATTCATCTGCAATTGAAATTAGAACGGAGGTAAATTGCTGTATAGGATTAACAGCGTTGAATGCTGTATCATTATTTAGTCTAGTTTTACATAATGCTTCAAACATAGCCCAATCGGCCTTCTTTATATTCCATTGTGGAATTGTATCATCAATTTTAGTGTTATTTTCAAGAGTGATTGGAAAGTGATCACTGCTGTGAAGGTCATCAGCGACCTTCCATTCATAGTCCAAAAGCAGTGAGGGAGAGCAAATTGTCAAATCTATGCATGTGTACGTACCCATTCCTGGGTGTAAATATGTTGGTGAATTAGTGTTATATAGACACAGATCGTGTCTAGAAATGAAATCTTCTATTTTATGGCCTCTGTCGTTTATGTGATTTGATCCCCATAAAATGTTATGGGCATTAAAATCCCCGAGTAAAACGAAGGGCGCGGGAAGTTGTTCAATAAGATTGTCTAATTCCTTTTGTACTAGGTTGGTGTTTGGTGGTAAGTAAATGGAACAAAAAGTAATCACTCGATGTAGAGTGACACTTACAGCAATGGCTTGTAAATTTGTGTTTAAAGGAATGACTCTGTGAGGGGCTCTATTGTTCACAGCAATTGAGACTCCTCCTGAGGCCCTGTCTGCGTTTTGAAAGTACGCATTAAACAGGGAAAAGTTTTTAAAAGTAATTTTATCTGTCTCTTTCAGGAATGTTTCCTGTAAACATAGTACAGCAGGATCGTGTTCATTTAAAAGCAGAAGAATATCATTGTAGTTAGCTTTAAGTCCTCGACAGTTCCATTGTATGATGGTGTTCTTCATTCTAATGTTATGCTGGAGATTCTGGAACTAGATTAGACTATTCGCGAAGGAAGCATGTGTTGTTATTTGTCTGGAGGAAGTACGGGAGGATATTTAGTTTTATTAGGTTTGGAGCTACTTTGAGTACATGGAGCAGTTTCTTCTGCATCCATGCTCTCAATCTCTCTAAACCTGTTGTAGAGTTTAATGGGGTCATCTGACCCCTTTTGCGGTTTATTTGTTTGTGCTTTTTGTTTCTGTTTTGGTGATTTTGGTGGTGGATTGTTATTAAAAGTTGTCTGAGTTGATGTTGTGCTTTTCTGTGGCTTATAATTAGGGATATTGGTTTGTTTGTTTGTTTACTTGAATTTTAACGGCGCACCAGCACTTTTAGGCTATTTAGCGCCATACAATACGTTACATGTTCAAAAACAAGAAAGGTTTAACATCGACCAGCGATATATATAAAAAAACAATAGTTAAATATAAAATGGTAAGATGTTGGTAACAGGAAAATATGAAGCTTCCCAATCAACGGGAGATGTAAATGGTGTTATGTTGATGATAAGATGTTGTAAATAAAAGGTGATATTTGCATTAGATAAAAATATTCTACGTGATGGTATACAAGTTATAGTTTAAAATAGAGATTTACTTCCTTTAGGAAATCTAAAATACAAGTGGTTTGTATTGTATCAAAAAGTTCCTTCATGTCATGTACATTATAGTATTTAACACGCGTAGGTTGCAGGTCGGAACACTCGGTCATAAAGTGTTTAACAGTGAATGGCTCATTGCAAGAAAAGCACTCTGGTGGATCTTCACCTTTTAGTATGTGGGAGTGGGTAATGTATGTATGACCGATTCTGATTCTTGCAATGACAACCTCCTCCCTGCGGATAGTTCTATAGGAAGGAGTCCATTCTCCCAGGGTTGGTTTGATGGCATGAAGTTTGTTATTGACTGCATCATCCCATGACGCCTGCCACTTCTGACGTAGGTACTTTTTGATACAAGGTTTAAAATCAGTAAAAGGTAATTTAAAATCCGATGGTTCTTGGGATAGAGCCATCTTAGCAGCCCGGTCTGCTTCTTCATTACCTTTAATACCAATATGGCTAGGTAGCCAACAGTATACTATGTTGTAGGACTTACTAAGCTCAGAGTTTTTGACGAGAATATCGACTAGTAATGGATTATCCAGTTTTCTATGGTGTAGCGACTGAAGTACTGACAGAGAGTCACAGAAAATAATGCTATTTAAAATGCGCTTTTGTTCAATAAATTTCAGAGCAAGATCTATTGCTCTGATTTCCGATGAAAATATGGACGCATCGTTTGGCAAGCGCACTTTGGTTATGTGCTTGCCACTAACAAAGGCTGCAGCAGCCTTGTCATCAACTTTTGATCCATCAGTAAAAATTTTGGTGTAGTTTTTAAAATCGTTGAAGAGTTCATGATAAGAGTTCTGGAAAACGGCAGGATTCGTCTCAGATTTTCTCCCATCGTGCAACGTAAAAATCACTTTGGGTTGCTTAAGGAGCCAAGGTGGTGTTTCCGAGACAAACGTATTCTGAACTGTAGGGAGATTAATTTTGATAGTGTCAAAACTGGATGATATTCTGATGCCAAATGAAGGTATGACATTTGGTTTGTTTTCGTACAAAGTTTTGTATTTTGGTTGAAAAACAGCCGAAAAAGCAGGGTTCAGAGGATTTGATCTTAACCTAAGAGCGTACTGTATAGAAAGCATTTCTCTGCGGTGCGATAAGGGTGGTTCATTCGCTTCCGCGAGAAGGCTTTCGCATGGAGATGTCTTGAATGCTCCTAGAGCAAGTCTTATTCCCTGATGATGAATTGGGTCAAGCATTTTCAAATAAGACTTCCTAGCTGAACCATAAACAATGCATCCATAGTCTAGTATAGAACGGATAAATGTTCTATACAAATTGAGGAGGACTTTTTTATCAGCACCCCAGTCAGTGTGCGCAATTACTTTTAGTAAATTTAAAGCTTTTAAGCATTTAGCTTTTAAATTCTTGATGTGTGGTATAAAAGTCAGTTTTCTGTCGAAGATAATACCCAAAAACTTCGTTTCCTCAACAACTGGAATAAGTGTTCCGTCCAGCGTGAGTTTAGGGTCATCATGATGTCTTCGCAATTGACAGAAATGCATGCATACTGTTTTCGATTTAGAGAATTTAAAACCATTATTACTGGCCCAATGGTGGATCTTATTGATATTTTGTTGAAGTTGCCTTTCAATTGTATGCATGTGCTTTGATCGATAACAAATTAAAAAATCGTCTACATATAAAGAGCAGTCCACACCGGGAGTTAAGCACTTAGTGATGCTATTGATTTTGATATTAAATAGCGTCACAGATAAAATACTGCCCTGGGGCACACCCATCTCTTGCTGGTGCATATCGGAGATGGTAGCGCCCACGCGTACTTTGAATTCTCTGTCGGAGAGAAAACTGGAGATGAAAGCGGGCAGACGGCCTTTTAGACCTAGATCGTGCAGGTCATTTAGTATCCCGTACTTCCATGTTGTATCATAGGCCTTTTCTAAATCAAAGAAGACCGCTACTAAATGTTCCTTCTTGATAAATGCATCGCGAATAAATGTTTCCAGTCTAACCAGATGATCGTTAGTACTACGACCAGAACGGAAGCCACTTTGGAAAGGAGAAATTAAATTATTACTTTCCAAGTACCATACAAGCCGAGAATTAATCATTCGTTCCATTGTTTTGCATATGCAGCTTGTCAATGCAATAGGCCGATAGCTGTTAGGATCTTCGTTATCTTTGTCTGGTTTGGGAATCGGTATCACTGTTGCTTCTTTCCAGCTCTTAGGTACATTACCAGCAATCCATAAATCATTAAAGATTTTAAGAAGCAATGTCAGAGAAGATTCTGGGAGGTGTTTCAAGAACTGGTAAAGTACTTCGTCAGGCCCAGCGGATGTATCATGGGCCTTGTCTAATGCCTCCCTAAGCTCCAATAAAGAAAACAGCTGGTTATAATTTTCAGTGTTGTTCGATGTAAATTTTAAACGCGACTTTTCTTTTTGAGATTTTAATCTTCTAAAGGCATCTGAATAATTAGATGATGATGAGTTTTTCGAAAAACTATCGGCAAGAATATTTGTTATGTCACGTTTCGAACTGAAATTGATATTGTTTATTTTTAGGTGTCGAATAGAATTGTGTTTCCTTTTTCCATTTATTTTCCGAATAGTATCCCAAACTTGTTTCATTGAGGAACGAGAGTTTAAAGAAGAAATATATTTCTTCCAGGATGCACGCTTACATTCTTTGATTGTGCGTCGAGTTTTAGCCCGGGCAATACGATATTTATTTAAATTTTCGGGCGTTGGACGAGTGTTGAATGTTTTTAATGCTTCTCGGCGTTGTCTAATGGCTTCTTTGCATTCCTTGGTTACCCAAGGTTTTTGCGATCTCTTACTGTTCGTTGAGGACTTGGGAATGGATTCATCTGCAATTGAAATTAGAACGAAGGTAAAATGCTGTATAGGATTAACAGCGTTGAATACTGTATCATTATTTAGTCTAGTTTTACATAATGCTTCAAACATAGCCCAATCGGCCTTCTTTATATTCCATTGTGGAATTGTATCATCAATTTTAGTGTTATTTTCAAGAGTGATTGGAAAGTGATCACTGCTGTGAAGGTCATCAGCGACCTTCCATTCATAGTCCAAAAGCAGTGAGGGAGAGCAAATTGTCAAATCTATGCATGTGTACGTACCCGTTCCTGGGTGTAAATATGTTGATGAATTAGTGTTATATAGACACAGATCGTGTCTAGAAATGAAATCTTCTATTTTATGGCCTCTGTCGTTTATGTGATTTGATCCCCATAAAATGTTATGGGCATTAAAATCCCCGAGTAAAACGAAGGGCGCGGGAAGTTGTTCAACAAGATTGTCTAATTCCTTTTGTACTAGGTTGGTGTTTGGTGGTAAGTAAATGGAACAAAAAGTAATCACTCGATGTAGAGTGACACTTACAGCAATGGCTTGTAAATTTGTGTTTAAAGGAACGACTCTGTGAGGGGCTCTATTGTTCACAGCAATAGAGACTCCTCCTGAGGCCCTGTCTGCGTTTTGAAAGTACGCATTAAACAGGGAAAAGTTTTTAAAAGTAATTTTATCTGTCTCTTCCAGGAATGTTTCCTGTAAACATAGTACAGCAGGATCGTGTTCATTTAAAAGCAGAAGAATATCATTGTAGTTTGTTTTAAGTCCTCGACAATTCCATTGTATGATGGTGTTCTTCATTCTAATGTTATGCTGGAGATTCTGGAACTAGGTTAGACTATTCGCGGTGGAAGCATGTGTTGTTATTTGTCTGGAGGAAGTACGGGAGTATATTTAGTTTTATTAGATTTGGAGCTACTTTGAGTACACGGAGCAGTTTCTTCTGCATCCATGCTCTCAAAGTCTCCAAACCTGTTGTACAGTTTAATGGGGTCATCTGACCCCTTTTGCTGTTTATTTGTTTGTGCTTTGTGTTTCTGTCTTGGTGATTTTGGTGGTGGATTGTTATTAGTTGTTGTCTGAGTTGATGTTGTGCTTTTCTGTGGCTTATAATTAGGGATGTTGGCACATGTGTTTGAATCGGGCTGATCCGTCTGTGTTTGGGCGTCCTTCGTGCTTTTTGGATTGTGCTTTACGACTGTGGAGAAGGATGGGCCAGGAAGGGATGTTTTTGCCTGGACAAGCTTTCTGGCCTCTGGGTAGGGAATGTTCGAAGTAAACTTTACCCTCTGAATTTCCTTTTCCTGTTTCCATGTATCACAATCTTTGGAACTGGCGTGATGTTCCTTGCCACAGTTGACACAATGCGGAGTTGCTCTACAATCAGCTTCCTGATGAGAGTGTTCTCCGCATCGGCCACATACCTTGGCTCTGGAACATCGATCTTCGTGATGGCCTTATTTTTGACACTTATAGCATCGAAGGGGGTTTGGAATGTAGATCTCGACCTTTACTTGTAAAAACCCAACCTTGACCACTTTGGGCACTGTCGGTTTATTAAAGGTGAGTACAAATGTATTGGTGTCCTGCAGGGCGTTATTACGTTTAATACGTATTCTTCGCACTGCAGTGACACCTTCATGTTTCATCCCTTCGACGATATCTGCGTCGGTGACTCCAGCCAAGTCACGACATCGTATTACGCCTTTGGACGAATTCAGTGTAGTGTGGGCGAATGAGGTCACTGGAATATCAAAGAATGTTTTCATTTTCATGATATTGTCTGTTTGCCCCTTTCGCTCACACTCTACAAGAAGGCAACCCGATTTTAGTTTTTTCACACTTTTTGGTGTGCCAATCGATCCCGTAATGGTTTCCTCGATAATAAATGGAGATAAACCTGAAAGCGGTTTAGCATCATCTTTTGATTGAATAACCATGAAGCGTGGAAATGATTCCACGCCACGTGGTTCTTCATCAGAGTCAGACAGTGGTTTAGTACGTTTATTGGATTTTTTTTCCATGATGGCAAGATTTTAAAATTCAGCACCCGTGCTCCCCACCCACCAAGGAGCCCAACAAGGGGACACTTTTAAAGTGCCAAGGATACACAGATGCCATACTCAGTTGATAAAATTACCTTTGGATGACCCTGAAGTCGCCAATTTCTAGGGTCAGTAAAATTACCCCCCGATTGACCCGTTGAGCCACCGCCTTCTAGGAAGTCTTCTAAGATTTGGAAAAGGGAAAGATATAGGAATAGAATATATGGGCAACGGTGGTATCAAAAGAGATACAAGGAGAAAGCAAAAGGAGGTGAGAGTTAATAAAGACTTCCTAGGGCTCGGCGTGACCAGCCGATTTGTCGAGACCGGGCCCATCTCGACCACCCGTCTAAGAGAAGTAGAGGCCAAAGTAGTGTGTTGCAACTACCAGGATCCTTTCCTCCCCCGACACGGGACGCAACCCACGGCAAACAGGTTGCCTCTACTTAGTCGCCTTTTACGACACGTGGCGAGGCACGTCGGGCCTATTCTACAACCCCGAACCCGCAGGGGGAAGGGATATTGGTACTTGTGGTTGAATCGGGCTGATCCGTCTGTGTTTGGGCGTCCTTCGTGCTTTTCGGATTGTGTTTTACGACTGTGGAAAAGGATGGGCCAGGAAGGGATGTTTTCGCCTGGACAAGTTTTCTGGCCTCTGGGTAGGGAATGTTCGAAGTAAACTTTACCCTCTGAATTTCCTTCTCCTGTTTCCATGTATCACAATCCTTGGAACTGGCGTGATGTTCCTTGCCACAGTTGACACAATGCGGAGTTGCTCTACAATCAGCTTCCTGATGAGAGTGGTCTCCACATCGGCCACATACCTTGGCTCTGGAACATCGATCCTCGTGATGGCCGTATTTTTGACATTTATAGCATCGAAGGGGGTTTGGAATGTAAATCTCGACCTTTACTTGTAAAAACCCAACCTTGACCACTTTGGGCACTGTCGGTTTATTAAAGGTGAGTACAAATGTATTGGTGTCCTGCAGGGTGTCATTACGTTTAATACGTATTCTTCGCACTGCAGTGACACCTTCATTTTTCATCCCTTCGATGATATCTGCGTCAGTGACTCCAGCCAAGTCACGACATCGCATTACCCCTGTGGACGAATTCAGTGTAGTGTGAGCGAATGAGGTTACTGGGATATCAAAGAATGTCTTCATTTTCATGATATTTTCTGTTTGTTTCTTTCACTCACACTCTACAAGAAGACAGCCCGATTTTAGTTTTTTAACACTTTTTGGTGTGCCAATAGAGCCGGAGATTGCTTTCTCGATAACGAAAGGAGATAAACCTGAAAGCGGTTTTGCATCATCTTTTGACTGTATAACCATGAAGCGTGGAAATGATTCCACGCTGCATGGTTCTTCATCCGAATCAGACAATGGTTTGGTACGTTTATTGTTGTTTTTTTTGTTGTATTTGCCATGATTGGGGTTTAAAATTTCAGCACCCATGTTCCCCACCCGCCACGGAGCCCAACGAGGGGACACTTTTCAAGTGCCAGGGATACATAGATGCCATACTCGTTAGATAAAATTACCTGGGATTGACCCATGAAGCTTCCTTCTAGGGTCGGCAAAATTACCTCCCGATTGACCCGTTGAGCCACCGCCTTCTAGGAAGTCTTCTAAAACTTGTGGAAGTGAAAGCTAAAGGAAAAGAATGTAGGGGAAACGGTGGTATCAAGACAGATACAAGAAAAAAAGAGAAGATAAGTAATAAAAAAGGAAAAAAGACCTCCTAGTGCTCGGCGTGACCAGCCGATTTGTCGAGACCGGGCCCATCTCGACCACCCGTCTAAGAGAAGTAGAGGCCAAAGTAGTGTGTTGCAACAACCAGGATCCTTTCCTCCCCCGACACGGGACGCAACCCACGGCAAACAGGTTGCCTCTACTTAGTCGCTTTTTACGACACGTGGCGAGGCACGTCGGGCCAATTCTACAACCCCGAATCCGCAGGGGGTCGATTCTAGCAGGTGTTTCAAGAACTGGCAATGTACTTCGTCAGGCCCAGCGGATGTGTCATGGGCCTTGTCTAAAGCCTCCCTAAGCTCAAATAAACAAAACATCTGGTTATAGCTTTCAGTGTTGTTCGATGTAAATTTTAAACGGGACTTTTCTTTTTGAGACTTAATCTTCGAAAGTCTTCTGAATAATTAGATGTTGAATTTTTTGAGAAACTATCGGCGAGAATATTTCCTATGTCACGTTTCGAACTGAAATTGCAATTGTTTTCAGGTGTCTAATAGAATTGTGTGTCCTCTTTCCATTTATTTTTCGAATAGTATCACAAACTTGTTTCATTGAGGAACGATAGTTTACGTAAGAAATATATTTTTTTCAGGATGCACGTTTACATTCTTTGATTGTGCGTCGAATTTTAGCCCGGGCAATACAATATTTGTTTAAATTTTCGGGCGTTGGACGATTGTTGAATGTTTTTAATGCTTCTCGGCGTTGTCTAATGGCTTCTTTGCATTCCTTGGTTACCCAAGGTTTTTGCGATCTTTTACTGTTCGTTGAGGACTTGGGAATCGATTCATCTGCAATTGAAATTAGAACGGATGTATATTGCTGATTAGGATTAACAGCGTTGAATGCTGTATCATTATTTAGTCTAGTTTTACATAGTGTTTCAAACATAGCCCAGTCGGCCTTCTTTATATTCCATTGTGGAATTGCATCATCAGTTTTAGAGTTATTTTCAAGAGTGATTGGAAAGTGATCACTGCTGTGAAGGTCATCAGCGACCTTCCATCCATAGTCCAAAAGCAGTGAGGGATAGCAAATTGTCAAATCTATGCATTAAAATCCCCGAGTAAAACGAAGGGCGCAGGAAGTTGTTCAACAAGATTGTTTAATTTCTTTTGTACTAGGTAGGTGTTTGGTGGTAAGTAGATGGAACAAAAAGTAATCACTCGATGTAGAGTGACTCTTACAGCAATGGCTTGTAAATTTGTGTTTAAAGGAATGACTCTGTGAGGGGCTTTATCGTTCACAGCAATAGAGACTCCTCCTGAGGCCCTGTCAGCGTTTTGACAGTACGCGTTAAACAGGGAAAAGTTTTTAAAAGTAATTGTATCTGTCTCTCTCAGGAATGTTTCCTGTAAACATAATACAGAAGGATCGTGTTCATTTAAAAGCAGAAGAATGTCATTGTAGTTTGCTTTAAGTCCTCGACAATTCCATTGTATGATGGTGTTCTGATTGTTTGTTTGTTTACTTGAATTTTAACGGCGCACCAGCACTTTTAGGCTATTTAGCGCCATACAATACGTTACATGTTCAAAAACAAGAAAGGTTTAACATCGACCAGCGATATATATAAAAAAACAATAGTTAAATATAAAATGGTAAGATGTTGGTAACAGGAAAATATGAAGCTTCCCAATCAACGGGAGATGTAAATGGTGTTATGTTGATGATAAGATGTTGTAAATAAAAGGTGATATTTGCATTAGATAAAAATATTCTACGTGATGGTATACAAGTTATAGTTTAAAATAGAGATTTACTTCCTTTAGGAAATCTAAAATACAAGTGGTTTGTATTGTATCAAAAAGTTCCTTCATGTCATGTACATTATAGTATTTAACACGCGTAGGTTGCAGGTCGGAACACTCGGTCATAAAGTGTTTAACAGTGAATGGCTCATTGCAAGAAAAGCACTCTGGTGGATCTTCACCTTTTAGTATGTGGGAGTGGGTAATGTATGTATGACCGATTCTGATTCTTGCAATGACAACCTCCTCCCTGCGGATAGTTCTATAGGAAGGAGTCCATTCTCCCAGGGTTGGTTTGATGGCATGAAGTTTGTTATTGACTGCATCATCCCATGACGCCTGCCACTTCTGACGTAGGTACTTTTTGATACAAGGTTTAAAATCAGTAAAAGGTAATTTAAAATCCGATGGTTCTTGGGATAGAGCCATCTTAGCAGCCCGGTCTGCTTCTTCATTACCTTTAATACCAATATGGCTAGGTAGCCAACAGTATACTATGTTGTAGGACTTACTAAGCTCAGAGTTTTTTGACGAGAATATCGACTAGTAATGGATTATCCAGTTTTCTATGGTGTAGCGACTGAAGTACTGACAGAGAGTCACAGAAAATAATGCTATTTAAAATGCGCTTTTGTTCAATAAATTTCAGAGCAAGATCTATTGCTCTGATTTCCGATGAAAATATGGACGCATCGTTTGGCAAGCGCACTTTGGTTATGTGCTTGCCACTAACAAAGGCTGCATCAGCCTTGTCATCAACTTTTGATCCATCAGTAAAAATTTTTGTGTAGTTTTTAAAATCGTTGAGGAGTTCATGATAAGAGTTCTGGAAAACGGCAGGATTCGTCTCAGATTTTCTCCCATCGTGCAACGTAAAAATCACTTTGGGTTGCTTAAGGAGCCAAGGTGGTGTTTCCGAGACAAACGTATTCTGAACTGTAGGGAGATTAATTTTGATAGTGTCAAAACTGGATGATATTCTGATGCCAAATGAAGGTATGACATTTGGTTTGTTTTCGTACAAAGTTTTGTATTTTGGTTGAAAAACAGCCGAAAAAGCAGGGTTCAGAGGATTTGATCTTAACCTAAGAGCGTACTGTATAGAAAGCATTTCTCTGCGGTGCGATAAGGGTGGTTCATTCGCTTCCGCGAGAAGGCTTTCGCATGGAGATGTCTTGAATGCTCCTAGAGCAAGTCTTATTCCCTGATGATGAATTGGGTCAAGCATTTTCAAATAAGACTTCCTAGCTGAACCATAAACAATGCATCCATAGTCTAGTATAGAACGGATAAATGTTCTATACAAATTGAGGAGGACTTTTTTATCAGCACCCCAGTCAGTGTGCGCAATTACTTTTAGTAAATTTAAAGCTTTTAAGCATTTAGCTTTTAAATTCTTGATGTGTGGTATAAAAGTCAGTTTTCTGTCGAAGATAATACCCAAAAACTTCGTTTCCTCAACAACTGGAATAAGTGTTCCGTCCAGCGTGAGTTTAGGGTCATCATGATGTCTTCGCAATTGACAGAAATGCATGCATACTCTTTTCGATTTAGAGAATTTAAAACCATTATTACTGGCCCAATGGTGGATCTTATTGATATTTTGTTGAAGTTGCCTTTCAATTGTATGCATGTGCTTTGATCGATAACAAATTAAAAAATCGTCTACATATAAAGAGCAGTCCACACCGGGAGTTAAGCACTTAGTGATGCTATTGATTTTGATATTAAATAGCGTCACAGATAAAATACTGCCCTGGGGCACACCCATCTCTTGCTGGTGCATATCGGAGATGGTAGCGCCCACGCGTACTTTGAATTCTCTGTCGGAGAGAAAACTGGAGATGAAAGCGGGCAGACGGCCTTTTAGACCTAGATCGTGCAGGTCATTTAGTATCCCGTACTTCCATGTTGTATCATAGGCCTTTTCTAAATCAAAGAAGACCGCTACTAAATGTTCCTTCTTGATAAATGCATCGCGAATAAATGTTTCCAGTCTAACCAGATGATCGTTAGTACTACGACCAGAACGGAAGCCACTTTGGAAAGGAGAAATTAAATTATTACTTTCCAAGTACCATACAAGCCGATAATTAATCATTCGTTCCATTGTTTTGCATATGCAGCTTGTCAATGCAATAGGCCGATAGCTGTTAGGATCTTCGTTATCTTTGTCTGGTTTGGGAATCGGTATCACTGTTGCTTCTTTCCAGCTCTTAGGTACATTACCAGCAATCCATAAATCATTAAAGATTTTAAGAAGCAATGTCAGAGAAGATTCTGGGAGGTGTTTCAAGAACTGGTAATGTACTTCGTCAGGCCCAGCGGATGTATCATGGGCCTTGTCTAATGCCTCCCTAAGCTCCAATAAAGAAAACAGCTGGTTATAATTTTCAGTGTTGTTCGATGTAAATTTTAAACGCGACTTTTCTTTTTGAGATTTTAATCTTCTAAAGGCATCTGAATAATTAGATGATGATGAGTTTTTCGAAAAACTATCGGCAAGAATATGTGTTATGTCACGTTTCGAACTGAAATTGATATTGTTTATTTTTAGGTGTCGAATAGAATTGTGTTTCCTTTTTCCATTTATTTTCCGAATAGTATCCCAAACTTGTTTCATTGAGGAACGAGAGTTTAAAGAAGAAATATATTTCTTCCAGGATGCACGCTTACATTCTTTGATTGTGCGTCGAGTTTTAGCCCGGGCAATACGATATTTATTTAAATTTTCGGGCGTTGGACGAGTGTTGAATGTTTTTAATGCTTCTCGGCGTTGTCTAATGGCTTCTTTGCATTCCTTGGTTACCCAAGGTTTTTGCGATCTCTTACTGTTCGTTGAGGACTTGGGAATGGATTCATCTGCAATTGAAATTAGAACGGAGGTAAAATGCTGTATAGGATTAACAGCGTTGAATACTGTATCATTATTTAGTCTAGTTTTACATAATGCTTCAAACATAGCCCAATCGGCCTTCTTTATATTCCATTGTGGAATTGTATCATCAATTTTAGTGCTATTTTCAAGAGTGATTGGAAAGTGATCACTGCTGTGAAGGTCATCAGCGACCTTCCATTCATAGTCCAAAAGCAGTGAGGGAGAGCAAATTGTCAAATCTATGCATGTGTACGTACCCGTTCCTGGGTGTAAATATGTTGATGAATTAGTGTTATATAGACACAGATCGTGTCTAGAAATGAAATCTTCTATTTTATGGCCTCTGTCGTTTATGTGATTTGATCCCCATAAAATGTTATGGGCATTAAAATCCCCGAGTAAAACGAAGGGCGCGGGAAGTTGTTCAACAAGATTGTCTAATTCCTTTTGTACTAGGTTGGTGTTTGGTGGTAAGTAAATGGAACAAAAAGTAATCACTCGATGTAGAGTGACACTTACAGCAATGGCTTGTAAATTTGTGTTTAAAGGAACGACTCTGTGAGGGGCTCTATTGTTCACAGCAATAGAGACTCCTCCTGAGGCCCTGTCTGCGTTTTGAAAGTACGCATTAAACAGGGAAAAGTTTTTAAAAGTAATTTTATCTGTCTCTTTCAGGAATGTTTCCTGTAAACATAGTACAGCAGGATCGTGTTCATTTAAAAGCAGAAGAATATCATTGTAGTTTGTTTTAAGTCCTCGACAATTCCATTGTATGATGGTGTTCTTCATTCTAATGTTATGCTAGAGATTCTGGAACTAGGTTAGACTATTCGCGGTGGAAGCATGTGTTGTTATTTGTCTGGAGGAAGTACGGGAGTATATTTAGTTTTATTAGGTTTGGAGCTACTTTGAGTACACGGAGCAGTTTCTTCTGCATCCATGCTCTCAATCTCTCCAAACCTGTTGTACAGTTTAATGGGGTCATCTGACCCCTTTTGCTGTTTATTTGTTTGTGCTTTGTGTTTCTGTCTTGGTGATTTTGGTGGTGGATTGTTATTAGTTGTTGTCTGAGTTGATGTTGTGCTTTTCTGTGGCTTATAATTAGGGATGTTGGCACATGTGGTTGAATCGGGCTGATCCGTCTGTGTTTGGGCGTCCTTCGTGCTTTTTGGATTGTGCTTTACGACTGTGGAGAAGGATGGGCCAGGAAGGGATGTTTTTGCCTGGACAAGCTTTCTGGCCTCTGGGTAGGGAATGTTCGAAGTAAACTTTACCCTCTGAATTTCCTTCTCCTGTTTCCATGTATCACAATCTTTGGAACTGGCGTGATGTTCCTTGCCACAGTTGACACAATGCGGAGTTGCTCTACAATCAGCTTCCTGATGAGAGTGTTCTCCGCATCGGCCACATACCTTGGCTCTGGAACATCGATCTTCGTGATGGCCGTATTTTTGACACTTATAGCATCGAAGGGGGTTTGGAATGTAGATCTCGAAATTTACTTGTAAAAACCCAACCTTGACCACTTTGGGCACTGTCGGTTTATTAAAGGTGAGTACAAATGTATTGGTGTCCTGCAGGGCGTTATTACGTTTAATACGTATTCTTCGCACTGCAGTGACACCTTCATGTTTCATCCCTTCGATGATATCTGCGTCGGTGACTCCAGCCAAGTCACGACATCGTATTACGCCTTTGGACGAATTCAGTGTAGTGTGGGCGAATGAGGTCACTGGAATATCAAAGAATGTTTTCATTTTCATGATATTGTCTGTTTGCCCCTTTCGCTCACACTCTACAAGAAGGCAACCCGATTTTAGTTTTTTCACACTTTTTGGTGTGCCAATCGATCCCGTAATGGTTTTCTCGATAATAAATGGAGATAAACCTGAAAGCGGTTTAGCATCATCTTTTGATTGAATAACCATGTAGCGTGGAAATGATTCCACGCCACGTGGTTCTTCATCAGAGTCAGACAGTGGTTTAGTACGTTTATTGGATTTTTTTTCCATGATGGCAAGATTTTAAAATTCAGCACCCGTGCTCCCCACCCACCAAGGAGCCCAACAAGGGGACACTTTTAAAGTGCCAAGGATACACAGATGCCATACTCAGTTGATAAAATTACCTTTGGATGACCCTGAAGTCGCCAATTTCTAGGGTCAGTAAAATTACCCCCCGATTGACCCGTTGAGCCACCGCCTTCTAGGAAGTCTTCTAAGATTTGGAAAAGGGAAAGATATAGGAATAGAATATATGGGCAACGGTGGTATCAAAAAAGATACAAGGAGAAAGTAAAAGGAGGTGAGAGTTAATAAAGACTTCCTAGGGCTCGGCGTGACCAGCCGATTTGTCGAGACCGGGCCCATCTCGACCACCCGTCTAAGAGAAGTAGAGGCCAAAGTAGTGTGTTGCAACTACCAGGATCCTTTCCTCCCCCGACACGGGACGCAACCCACGGCAAACAGGTTGCCTCTACTTAGTCGCCTTTTACGACACGTAGCGAGGCACGTCGGGCCTATTCTACAACCCCGAACCCGCAGGGGGATGATGGTGTTCTGAATTATAATGTTATGATGGAGATTCTGGAGCTAGATTAGACTATTCGCGGAGGAAGTATGGTTTGTTATTTGTCTGGAGGAAGTACGGGGGTATATTTAGGTTTACTATGTTTGAAGCTACTTTGAGTACATGGAGCAGTTATTTCCGCATCCATGCTCTCAACGTCTCCAAACCTGTTGTACAGTTTAATGGGGTCATCGGACCCCTTTTGCGGCTTATTTGGTTGTGCTTTGTGTTTCTGTTTTGGTTATTTTGGTGGTGGATTGTTATTAAATGTTGTCTGAGTTGATGTTGTGCTTTTCTGTGGCTTATAATTAGGAATATTGGCACTTGTGGTTGAATCGGGCTGATTCGTCGTGTGTTTGGGCGTCCTTAGTGCTTTTTGGATTGTGTTTTACGACTGTGGAGAAGGATGGACCAGGAAGGAATGTTTTTGTCTTGACAAGGTTTCTGGCCTCTGGGTAGGGAATGTTCGAGGTAAACTATACACTCTGAATTTCCTTCTCCTGTTTCCATGTATCACCATCCTTGGAACTGGCGTGATGTTCCTTGCCACAGTTGAGACAATGCGGAGTTGCTCTACAATCAGCTTCCTGATGAGAGTGGTCTCCGCATCGGCAACATACCTTGGCTCTGGAACATCGATCCTCGTGATGGCCGTATTTTTTACATTTATAGCATCGAAGGGGGTTTGGAATGTGGATCTCGACCTTTACTTGTAAAAACCCAACCTTGACCACTTTGGGCACTGTCGGTTTCTTCAAAGTGAGTACAAATGTATTGGTGTCCTACAGATTGTTATTACGTTTAATACGTATTCTTCGCACTGCAGTGACACTTTCATGTTTCATCCCTTCGATGATATCTGTGTCGGTGACTCCAACCAAGTCACGACATCGCATTACGCCTTTGGACGAATTCAGTGTAGTGTGGGCGAATGAGGTCACTGGAATATCAAAGAATGTCTTCATTTTCATGATATTGTCTGTTTCCCTCTTTCGCTCACACTCTACAAGAAGACGACCCGATTTTAGTTTTTTCACACTTTTTGTTGTGCCAATAGAGCCCGAAATGGTTTTCTCGATAATAAACGGAGATAAACATGAAAGTGGTTTAGCATCATCTTTTGACTGAGTAACTATGAAGCGTGGTAATGATTCCACGCCACTTGTTTCTTCATCCGAGTCAGACAGTGGTTTGGTACGTTTATTGTTGGGTTTTTTTTTTGGTGTTTGCCATGATTAAGAATTTAAAATTTCAGCACCCATGCTCCCCATCCACCACGGAGCCCAACGAGGGGACACTTTTCAAGTGCCAGGGATACAAAGATGCCATACTCGTTAGATAAAATTTCCTGGGATTGACCCATGAAGCTTCCTTCTAGGGTCAATAAAATTACCTCCCGATTGACCCGTTGAGCCACCGCCTTCTAGGAAGTCTTCTAAAACTTGGGAAAGTGAATGCTAGAGGAAAAGAGTGTAGGGGGAACGGTGGTATCAAAAGAGATACAAGAAAGAAAGAGAATATGAGTAAGTAAAAAAAAGACCTCCTAGGGCTCAGCGTGACCAGCCAATTTGTCGAGACCGGGCCCATCTCGGTCGCCCGTCTAAGAGAAATGGAGGCCAAAGTAGTGTGTTGCAGCTACAAGGATCCTTTCCTCCTCCGACAAGGGTCGCAACCCACGGCAAACAGGTTGCCTCTACTTAGTAGCCTTTTACGACATGTGGCGAGGCACGTCGGGCCAATTCTACAACCCCGAACCCGCAGGGGGGATTTCAGTAGTGTAATATGGACTATCATATTTCAACAGTGTAAATGGACTATCATATTTTAGCAGTGTATTATGGACTCCTATCATATTTCAATAGTGTAATATGGGCTATCATTCTATTTCAGCAGTGTAGTATGGACTATCATTCTATTTCAGCAGTGTATTATGGACTACCATTATATTTCAGCAGTGTATTATGGACCACCATTATATTTCAAAAGTGTATTATGGACTATCATTCTAGTTCAGCAGTGTAATATGGACTATCATTCTATTTCAGCAGTGTATTATGGACTACCATTCTATTTCAGCAGTGTTTTATGGTCTACAATTCTATTTCAGCAGTGTAATATGGACTATCATTTTATTTCAGCAGTGTATTATGGACTACCATTCTATTTCAATAGTGTAATATTGTCACAGAATTAGGCTAAAATTGAATTTCTTTCTTGGATACAAACTAATCTCACCCTTTTTATGTTTCGTCGTACATGCGTTACCTGGGGTGAATAAGTATTTCAAGGTAAACGACGTGTATCGATTTACATGTACCTGACTAGAAATCACTTGAAGTCAGGAACATTATAATTACGGGGTGCACCGGAATTTTGCCCTGAATTCTGCTCACCTATTTGGGAACATATAAGGCAGAATATTTCTAAAACGATTACGAGTCAAAAGTATCTTGTCAAAGGAGAGATAGCTCGTACTTCTTTCTCCAGCCAAAGGGGTGAGTGTTAAATTTATATTTAGTTTTATTTATAGTGAATTTTATTCAGTTTATCATTTCATGTAATGATGCCTTTATTACAATGCAGATTTAAACCATTGAATATTTGGAATTCATAGTCACTATTAGACTTTAAATGCAATAGCGTAGTCTAAATTTTAGATTGTTTTAGAAACAACCATTATTAGTTTGGTTTCTTTATTGTAGCTGAATGTGATTGATTGTGCCGTGATTGTGCTGTTTAATTTGCCATTTGATTGTGCGATCAAATTGAAGTGTCTGACTGTCTGTCTACGTTTGTATCTGGCGTGAACAGGAGGTCGTGATGTCCGAGGATATCTGTCGTGATGTGTAAATATCCGGAACTATCTAGAAGTCTAAATGTCCGAGTGTCCGGAGCTGTCTAGAGGTGTAAACGTCAGGGGTAGCATCTAAGTGTTTGGGACCGGTGGTTCTAGTAGGTGCTGTATGGTGTCTGTACGTAGAACTGTAGTGGATACGTGAAAGGCAAGTGGCCGATAAAAGTATTGGGTCAACCCTAGGTATTCGGAGAAGCGGTGCGGCGATTCAACAGTTGGTTTGTTTGTTTGTTTACTTGAATTTTAACGGCGCACCAGCACTTTTAGGCTATTTAGCGCCATACAATACGTTACATGTTCAAAAACAAGAAAGGTTTAACATCGACCAGCGATATATATAAAAAAACAATAGTTAAATATAAAATGGTAAGATGTTGGTAACAGGAAAATATGAAGCTTCCCAATCAACGGGAGATGTAAATGGTGTTATGTTGATGATAAGATGTTGTCAATAAAAGGTGATATTTGCATTAGATAAAAATATTCTACGTGATGGTATACAAGTTATAGTTTAAAATAGAGATTTACTTCCTTTAGGAAATCTAAAATACAAGTGGTTTGTATTGTATCAAAAAGTTCCTTCATGTCATGTACATTATAGTATTTAACACGCGTAGGTTGCAGGTCGGAACACTCGGTCATAAAGTGTTTAACAGTGAATGGCTCATTGCAAGAAACGCACTCTGGTGGATCTTCACCTTTCAGCATGTGGGAGTGGGTAATGTATGTATGACCGATTCTGATTCTTGCAATGACAACCTCCTCCCTACGGATAGCTCTGTAGGAAGGAGTCCATTCTCCCAGGGTTGGTTTGATGGCATGAAGTTTGTTATTGACTGCATCATCCCATGACGCCTGCCACTTCTGACGTAGGTACTTTTTGATACAAGGTTTAAAATCAGTAAAAGGTAATTTAAAATCCGATGGTTCTTGGGATAGAGCCATCTTAGCAGCCCGGTCTGCTTCTTCATTACCTCTAATACCAATATGGCTAGGTAGCCAACAGTATACTATGTTGTAGGACTTACTAAGCTCAGAGTTTTTGACGAGAATATCGACTAGTAATGGATTATCCAGTTTTCTATGGTGTAGCGACTGAAGTACTGACAGAGAGTCACAGACAATAATGCTATTTAAAATGCGCTTTTGTTCAATAAATTTCAGAGCAAGGTCTACTGCTCTGATTTCCGATGAAAATATGGACGCATCGTTTGGCAAGCGCACTTTGGTTATGTGCTTGCCACTAACAAAGGCTGCAGCAGCCTTGTCATCAACTTTTGATCCATCAGTAAAAATTTTGGTGTAGTTTTTAAAATCGTTGAGGAGTTCATGATAAGAGTTCTTGAAAACGGCAGGATTCGTCTCAGATTTTCTCCCATCGTGCAACGTAAAAATCACTTTGGGTTGCTTAAGGAGCCAAGGTGGTGTTTCCGAGACAAACGTGTTCTGAACTGTAGGGAGATTAATTTTGATAGTGTCAAAACTGGATGATATTCTGATGCCAAATGAAGGTATGGCATTTGGTTTGTTTTCGTACAAAGTTTTGTATTTTGGTTGAAAAACAGCCGAAAAAGCAGGGTTCAGAGGATTTGATCTTAACCTAAGAGCGTACTGTATAGAAAGCATTTCTCTGCGGTGCGATAAGGGTGGTTCATTCGCTTCCGCGAGAAGGCTTTCGCATGGAGATGTCTTGAATGCTCCTAGAGCAAGTCTTATTCCCTGATGATGAATTGGGTCAAGCATTTTCAAATAAGACTTCCTAGCTGAACCATAAACAATGCATCCATAGTCTAGTATAGAACGGATAAATGTTCTATACAAATTCAGGAGGACTTTTTTATCAGCACCCCAGTCAGTGTGCGCAATTACTTTTAGTAAATTTAAAGCTTTTAAGCATTTAGCTTTTAAATTCTTGATGTGTGGTATAAAAGTCAGTTTTCTGTCGAAGATAATACCCAAAAACTTCGTTTCCTCAACAACTGGAATAAGTATTCCGTCCAGCGTGAGTTTATGGTCATCATGATGTCTTCGCAATTGACAGAAATGCATGCATACTGTTTTCGATTTAGAGAATTTAAAACCATTATTACTGGCCCAATGGTGGATCTTATTGATATTTTGTTGAAGTTGCCTTTCAATTGTATGCATGTGCTTTGATCGATAACAAATTAAAAAATCGTCTACATATAAAGAGCAGTCCACACCGGGAGTTAAGCACTTAGTGATGCTATTGATTTTGATATTAAATAGAGTCACAGATAAAATACTGCCCTGGGGCACACCCATCTCTTGCTGGTGCATATCGGAGAGGGTAGCGCCCACGCGTACTTTGAATTCTCTGTCGGAGAGAAAACTGGAGATGAAAGCGGGCAGACGGCCTTTTAGACCTAGATCGTGCAGGTCATTTAGTATCCCGTACTTCCATGTTGTATCATAGGCCTTTTCTAAATCAAAGAAGACCGCTACTAAATGTTCCTTCTTGATAAATGCATCGCGAATAAATGTTTCCAGTCTAACCAGATGATCGTTAGTACTACGACCAGAACGGAAGCCACTTTGGAAAGGAGAAATTAAATTATTACTTTCCAAGTACCATACAAGCCGAGAATTAATCATTCGTTCCATTGTTTTGCATATGCAGCTTGTCAATGCAATAGGCCGATAGCTGTTAGGATCTTCGTTATCTTTGTCTGGTTTGGGAATCGGTATCACTGTTGCTTCTTTCCAGCTCTTAGGTACATTACCAGCAATCCATAAATCATTAAAGATTTTAAGAAGCAATGTCAGAGAAGATTCTGGGAGGTGTTTCAAGAACTGGTAATGTACTTCGTCAGGCCCAGCGGATGTATCATGGGCCTTGTCTAATGCCTCCCTAAGCTCCAATAAAGAAAACAGCTGGTTATAATTTTCAGTGTTGTTCGATGTAAATTTTAAACTTGTCTTTTCTTTTTGAGATTTTAATCTTCTAAAGGCATCTGAATAATTAGATGATGATGAGTTTTTCGAAAAACTATCGGCAAGAATATTTGTTATGTCACGTTCCGAACTGAAATTGATATTGTTTATTTTTAGGTGTCGAATAGAATTGTGTTTCCTTTTTCCATTTATTTTCCGAATAGTATCCCAAACTTGTTTCATTGAGGAACGAGAGTTTAAAGAAGAAATATATTTTTTCCAGGATGCACGCTTACATTCTTTGATTGTGCGTCGAGTTTTAGCCCGGGCAATACGATATTTATTTAAATTTTCGGGCGTTGGACGAGTGTTGAATGTTTTTAATGCTTCTCGGCGTTGTCTAATGGCTTCTTTGCATTCCTTGGTTACCCAAGGTTTTTGCGATCTCTTACTGTTCGTTGAGGACTTGGGAATGGATTCATCTGCAATTGAAATTAGAACGGAGGTAAAATGCTGTATAGGATTAACAGCGTTGAATACTGTATCATTATTTAGTCTAGTTTTACATAATGCTTCAAACATAGCCCAATCGGCCTTCTTTATATTCCATTGTGGAATTGTATCATCAATTTTAGTGTTATTTTCAAGAGTGATTGGAAAGTGATCACTGCTGTGAAGGTCATCAGCGACCTTCCATTCATAGTCCAAAAGCAGTGAGGGAGAGCAAATTGTCAAATCTATGCATGTGTACGTACCCGTTCCTGGGTGTAAATATGTTGATGAATTAGTGTTATATAGACACAGATCGTGTCTAGAAATGAAATCTTCTATTTTATGGCCTCTGTCGTTTATGTGATTTGATCCCCATAAAATGTTATGGGCATTAAAATCCCCGAGTAAAACGAAGGGCGCGGGAAGTTGTTCAACAAGATTGTCTAATTCCTTTTGTGCTAGGTTGGTGTTTGGTGGTAAGTAAATGGAACAAAAAGTAATCACTCGATGTAGAGTGACACTTACAGCAATGGCTTGTAAATTTGTGTTTAAAGGAACGACTCTGTGAGGGGCTCTATTGTTCACAGCAATAGAGACTCCTCCTGAGGCCCTGTCTGCGTTTTGAAAGTAGGCATTAAACAGGGAAAAGTTTTTGAAAGTAATTTTATCTGTCTCTTTCAGGAATGTTTCCTGTAAACATAGTACAGCAGGATCGTGTTCATTTAAAAGCAGAAGAATATCATTGTAGTTTGTTTTAAGTCCTCGACGATTCCATTGTATGATGGTCTTTTTCATTCTAATGTTATGCTGGAGATTCTGGAACTAGGTTAGACTATTCGCGGTGGAAGCATGTGTTGTTATTTGTCTGGAGGAAGTACGGGAGTATATTTAGTTTTATTAGGTTTGGAGCTACTTTGAGTACACGGAGCAGTTTCTTCTGCATCCATGCTCTCAATCTCTCCAAACCTGTTGTACAGTTTAATGGGGTCATCTGACCCCTTTTGCTGTTTATTTGTTTGTGCTTTGTGTTTCTGTCTTGGTGATTTTGGTGGTGGATTGTTATTAGTTGTTGTCTGAGTTGATGTTGTGCTTTTCTGTGGCTTATAATTAGGGATGTTGGCACATGTGGTTGAATCGGGCTGATCCGTCTGTGTTTGGGCGTCCTTCGTGTTTTTTGGATTGTGCTTTACGACTGTGGAGAAGGATGGGCCAGGAAGGGATGTTTTTGCCTGGACAAGCTTTCTGGCCTCTGGGTAGGGAATGTTCGAAGTAAACTTTACCCTCTGAATTTCCTTCTCCTGTTTCCATGTATCACAATCTTTGGAACTGGCGTGATGTTCCTTGCCACAGTTGACACAATGCGGAGTTGCTCTACAATCAGCTTCCTGATGAGAGTGTTCTCCGCATCGGCCACATACCTTGGCTCTGGAACATCGATCTTCGTGATGGCCGTATTTTTGACACTTATAGCATCGAAGGGGGTTTGGAATGTAGATCTCGAAATTTACTTGTAAAAACCCAACCTTGACCACTTTGGGCACTGTCGGTTTATTAAAGGTGAGTACAAATGTATTGGTGTCCTGCAGGGCGTTATTACGTTTAATACGTATTCTTCGCACTGCAGTGACACCTTCATGTTTCATCCCTTCGATGATATCTGCGTCGGTGACTCCAGCCAAGTCACGACATCGTATTACGCCTTTGGACGAATAATGTGTAGTGTGGGCGAATGAGGTCACTGGAATATCAAAGAATGTTTTCATTTTCATGATATTGTCTGTTTGCCCCTTTCGCTCACACTCTACAAGAAGGCAACCCGATTTTAGTTTTTTCACACTTTTTGGTGTGCCAATCGATCCCGTAATGGTTTTCTCGATAATAAATGGAGATAAACCTGAAAGCGGTTTAGCATCATCTTTTGATTGAATAACCATGAAGCGTGGAAATGATTCCACGCCATGTGGTTCTTCATCAGAGTCAGACAGTGGTTTAGTACGTTTATTGGATTTTTTTTTCCATGATGGCAAGATTTTAAAATTCAGCACCCGTGCTCCCCACCCACCAAGGAGCCCAACAAGGGGACACTTTTAAAGTGCCAAGGATACACAGATGCCATACTCAGTTGATAAAATTACCTTTGGATAACCCTGAAGTCGCCAATTTCTAGGGTCAGTAAAATTACCCCCCGATTGACCCGTTGAGCCACCGCCTTCTAGGAAGTCTTCTAAGATTTGGAAAAGGGAAAGATATAGGAATAGAATATATGGGCAACGGTGGTATCAAAAGAGATACAAGGAGAAAGTAAAAGGAGGTGAGAGAGTTAATAAAGACTTCCTAGGGCTCGGCGTGACCAGCCGATTTGTCGAGACCGGGCCCATCTCGACCACCCGTCTAAGAGAAGTAGAGGCCAAAGTAGTGTGTTGCAACTACCAGGATCCTTTCCTCCCCCGACACGGGACGCAACCCACGGCAAACAGGTTGCCTCTACTTAGTCGCCTTTTACGACACGTGGCGAGGCACGTCGGGCCAATTCTACAACCCCGAACCCGCAGGGGGATTCAACAGTTGGTGAATTGTACGGTTGTACAGGGTCAAGACGCATGTGTGTGTTTCAATTGTGGTTACAATTGAATATATTGATCTATTTACACAGAGTTACTTTTGAATCTTGGTAGTATTCCAAAGAATTACATGAATCTCAATAACAGTTAGTAACTTGATTTAATACATGTAGATGTTTGTACTTGTTATCGCAATTCATACGTGCAATAATATAGTTTGATGTTTGTATTTGTTATCACAATTTATACGTGCGATAATATAACTTTTGTAAAGGTTCCATTTTATTTGAAACATTTGTGTATCCAGGAGGTTCCTTGGATCTGTGTTTATTTTGTATTAATATTTATTTTATTTTTAAATTGTGAATGGTTGTGAATTGTGATTGTGGGTTGAACGCATGAATTATTGTGTTGATACATCTTTATTTTTCATTAATAATTTATTTCATAAATTTACATCATCTTTCACATATTGTGTTTGTGTTGTTCATTTAATCCAGCAACCACTCGGTTTGTTTGTTTACTTGAATTTTAACGGCACACCAGCACTTTTAGGCTATTTAGCGCCATACAATACGTTAGATGTTCAAAAACAAGAAAGGTTTAACATCGACCAGCGATATATATAAAAAAACAATAGTTAAATATAAAATGGTAAGATGTTGGTAACAGGAAAATATGAAGCTTCCCAATCAACGGGAGATGTAAATGGTGTTATGTTGATGATAAGATGTTGTCAATAAAAGGTGATATTTGCATTAGATAAAAATATTCTACGTGATGGTATACAAGTTATAGTTTAAAATAGAGATTTACTTCCTTTAGGAAATCTAAAATACAAGTGGTTTGTATTGTATCAAAAAGCTCCTTCATGTCATGTACATTATAGTATTTAACACGCGTAGGTTGCAGGTCGGAACACTCGGTCATAAAGTGTTTAACAGTGAATGGCTCATTGCAAGAAACGCACTCTGGTGGATCTTCACCTTTCAGTATGTGGGAGTGGGTAATGTATGTATGACCGATTCTGATTCTTGCAATGACAACCTCCTCCCTAAGGATAGCTCTGTAGGAAGGAGTCCATTCTCCCAGGGTTGGTTTGATGGCATGAAGTTTGTTATTGACTGCATCATCCCATGACGCCTGCCACTTCTGACGTAGGTACCTTTTGATACAAGGTTTAAAATCAGTAAAAGGTAATTTAAAATCCGATGGTTCTTGGGATAGAGCCATCTTAGCAGCCCGGTCTGCTTCTTCATTACCTTTAATACCAATATGGCTAGGTAGCCAACAGTATACTATGTTGTAGGACTTACTAAGCTCAGAGTTTTTGACGAGAATATCGACTAGTAATGGATTATCCAGTTTTCTATGGTGTAGCGACTGAAGTACTGACAGAGAGTCACAGAAAATAATGCTATTTAAAATGCGCTTTTGTTCAATAAATTTCAGAGCAAGGTCTATTGCTCTGATTTCCGCTGAAAATATGGACGCATCGTTTGGCAAGCGCACTTTGGTTATGTGCTTGCCACTAACAAAGGCTGCAGCAGCCTTGTCATCAACTTTTGATCCATCAGTAAAAATGTTTGTGTAGTTTTTAAAATCGTTGAGGAGTTCATGATAAGAGTTCTGGAAAACGGCAGGATTCGTCTCAGATTTTCTCCCATCGTGCAACGTAAAAATCACTTTGGGTTGCTTAAGGAGCCAAGGTGGTGTTTCCGAGACAAACGTGTTCTGAACTGTAGGGAGATTAATTTTGATAGTGTCAAAACTGGATGATATTCTGATGCCAAATGAAGGTATGGCATTTGGTTTGTTTTCGTACAAAGTTTTGTATTTTGGTTGAAAAACAGCCGAAAAAGCAGGGTTCAGAGGATTTGATCTTAACCTAAGAGCGTACTGTATAGAAAGCATTTCTCTGCGGTGCGATAAGGGTGGTTCATTCGCTTCCGCGAGAAGGCTTTCGCATGGAGATGTCTTGAATGCTCCTAGAGCAAGTCTTATTCCCTGATGATGAATTGGGTCAAGCATTTTCAAATAAGACTTCCTAGCTGAACCATAAACAATGCATCCATAGTCTAGTATAGAACGGATAAATGTTCTATACAAATTCAGGAGGACTTTTTTATCAGCACCCCAGTCAGTGTGCGCAATTACTTTTAGTAAATTTAAAGCTTTTAAGCATTTAGCTTTTAAATTCTTGATGTGTGGTATAAAAGTCAGTTTTCTGTCGAAGATAATACCCAAAAACTTCGTTTCCTCAACAACTGGAATAAGTGTTCCGTCCAGCGTGAGTTTAGGGTCATCATGATGTCTTCGCAATTGACAGAAATGCATGCATACTGTTTTCGATTTAGAGAATTTAAAACCATTATTACTGGCCCAATGGTGGATCTTATTGATATTTTGTTGAAGTTGCCTTTCAATTGTATGCATGTGCTTTGATCGATAACAAATTAAAAAATCGTCTACATATAAAGAGCAGTCCACACCGGGAGTTAAGCACTTAGTGATGCTATTGATTTTGATATTAAATAGAGTCACAGATAAAATACTGCCCTGGGGCACACCCATCTCTTGCTGGTGCATATCGGAGAGGGTAGAGCCCACGCGTACTTTGAATTCTCTGTCGGAGAGAAAACTGGAGATGAAAGCGGGCAGACGGCCTTTTAGACCTAGATCGTGCAGGTCATTTAGTATCCCGTACTTCCATGTTGTATCATAGGCCTTTTCTAAATCAAAGAAGACCGCTACTAAATGTTCCTTCTTGATAAATGCATCGCGAATAAATGTTTCCAGTCTAACCAGATGATCGTTAGTACTACGACCAGAACGGAAGCCACTTTGGAAAGGAGAAATTAAATTATTACTTTCCAAGTACCATACAAGCCGAGAATTAATCATTCGTTCCATTGTTTTGCATATGCAGCTTGTCAATGCAATAGGCCGATAGCTGTTAGGATCTTCGTTATCTTTGTCTGGTTTGGGAATCGGTATCACTGTTGCTTCTTTCCAGCTCTTAGGTACACTACCAGCAATCCATAAATCATTAAAGATTTTAAGAAGCAATGTCAGAGAAGATTCTGGGAGGTGTTTCAAGAACTGGTAATGTACTTCGTCAGGCCCAGCGGATGTATCATGGGCCTTGTCTAATGCCTCCCTAAGCTCCAATAAAGAAAACAGCTGGTTATAATTTTCAGTGTTGTTCGATGTAAATTTTAAACGTTTCTTTTCTTTTTGAGATTTTAATCTTCTAAAGGCATCTGAATAATTAGATGATGATGAGTTTTTCGAAAAACTATCGGCAAGAATATTTGTTATGTCACGTTTCGAACTGAAATTGATATTGTTTATTTTTAGGTGTCGAATAGAATTGTGTTTCCTTTTTCCATTTATTTTCCGAATAGTATCCCAAACTTGTTTCATTGAGGAACGAGAGTTTAAAGAAGAAATATATTTCTTCCAGGATGCACGCTTACATTCTTTGATTGTGCGTCGAGTTTTAGCCCGGGCAATACGATATTTATTTAAATTTTCGGGCGTTGGACGAGTGTTGAATGTTTTTAATGCTTCTCGGCGTTGTCTAATGGCTTCTTTGCATTCCTTGGTTACCCAAGGTTTTTGCGATCTCTTACTGTTCGTTGAGGACTTGGGAATGGATTCATCTGCAATTGAAATTAGAACGGAGGTAAAATGCTGTATAGGATTAACAGCGTTGAATACTGTATCATTATTTAGTCTAGTTTTGCATAATGCTTCAAACATAGCCCAATCGGCCTTCTTTATATTCCATTGTGGAATTGTATCATCAATTTTAGTGTTATTTTCAAGAGTGATTGGAAAGTGATCACTGCTGTGAAGGTCATCAGCGACCTTCCATTCATAGTCCAAAAGCAGTGAGAGAGAGCAAATTGTCAAATCTATGCATGTGTACGTACCGGTTCCTGGGAGTAAATATGTAGGTGAATTAGTGTTATATAGACACAGATCGTGTCTAGAAATGAAATCTTCTATTTTATGGCCTCTGTCGTTTATGTGATTTGATCCCCATAAAATGTTATGGGCATTAAAATCCCCGAGTAAAACGAAGGGCGCGGGAAGTTGTTCAACAAGATTGTCTAATTCCTTTTGTACTAGGTTGGTGTTTGGTGGTAAGTAAATGGAACAAAAAGTAATCACTCGATGTAGAGTGACACTTACAGCAATGGCTTGTAAATTTGTGTTTAAAGGAATAACTCTGTGAGGGGCTCTATTGTTCACAGCAATAGAGACTCCTCCTGAGGCCCTGTCTGCGTTTTGAATGTAGGCATTAAACAGGGAAAAGTTTTTAAAAGTAATTTTATCTGTCTCTTTCAGGAATGTTTCCTGTAAACATAGTACAGCAGGATCGTGTTCATTTAAAAGCAGAAGAATATCATTGTAGTTTGTTTTAAGTCCTCGACAATTCCATTGTATGATAGTGTTCTTCATTCTAATGTTATGCTGGAGATTCTGGAACTAGGTTAGACTATTCGCGGTGGAAGCATGTGTTGTTATTTGTCTGGAGGAAGTACGGGAGTACATTTAGTTTTATTAGGTTTGGAGCTACTTTGAGTACACGGAGCAGTTTCTTCTGCATCCATGCTCTCAAAGTCTCCAAACATTTTGTACAGTTTAATGGGGTCATCTGACCCCTTTTGCTGTTTATTTGTTTGTGCTTTGTGTTTCTGTCTTGGTGATTTTGGTGGTGGATTGTTATTAGTTGTTGTCTGAGTTGATGTTGTGCTTTTCTGTGGCTTATAATTAGGGATGTTGGCACATGTGGTTGAATCGGGCTGATCCGTCTGTGTTTGGGCGTCCTTCGTGCTTTTTGGATTGTGCTTTACGACTGTGGAGAAGGATGGGCCAGGAAGGGATGTTTTTGCCTGGACAAGCTTTCTGGCTTCTGCGTAGGCAATGTTCGAAGTAAACTTTACCCTCTGAATTTCCTTCTCCTGTGTCCATGTATCACAATCTTTGGAACTGGCGTGATGTTCCTTGCCACAGTTGACACAATGCGGAGTTGCTCTGCAATCAGCTTCCTGATGAGAGTGTTCTCCGCATCGGCCACATACCTTGGCTCTGGAACATCGATCTTCGTGATGGCCGTATTTTTGACACTTATAGCATCGAAGGGGGTTTGGAATGTAGATCTCGAAATTTACTTGTAAAAACCCAACCTTGACCACTTTGGGCACTGTCGGTTTATTAAAGGTGAGTACAAATGTATTGGTGTCCTGCAGGGCGTTATTACGTTTAATACGTATTCTTCGCACTGCAGTGACACCTTCATGTTTCATCCCTTCGATGATATCTGCGTCGGTGACTCCAGCCAAGTCACGACATCGTATTACGCCTTTGGACGAATTCAGTGTAGTGTGGGCGAATGAGGTCACTGGAATATCAAAGAATGTTTTCATTTTCATGATATTGTCTGTTTGCCCCTTTCGCTCACACTCTACAAGAAGGCAACCCAATTTTAGTTTTTTCACACTTTTTGGTGTGCCAATCGATCCCGTAATGGTTTTCTCGATAATAAATGGAGATAAACCTGAAAGCGGTTTAGCATCATCTTTTGATTGAATAACCATGAAGCGTGGAAATGATTCCACGCCACGTGGTTCTTCATCAGAGTCAGACAGTGGTTTAGTACGTTTATTGGATTTTTTTTCCATGATGGCAAGATTTTGAAATTCCGCACCCGTGCTCCCCACCCACTAAGGAGCCCAACAAGGGGACACTTTTAAAGTGCCAAGGATACACAGATGCCATACTCAGTTGATAAAATTACCTTTGGATGACCCTGAAGTCGCCAATTTCTAGGGTCAGTAAAATTACCCCCCGATTGACCCGTTGAGCCACCGCCTTCTAGGAAGTCTTCTAAGATTTGGAAAAGGGAAAGATATAGGAATAGAATATATGGGCAACGGTGGTATCAAAAGAGATACAAGGAGAAAGTAAAAGGAGGTGAGAGAGTTCCTAGGGCTCGGCGTGACCAGCCGATTTGTCGAGACCGGGCCCATCTCGACCACCCGTCTAAGAGAAGTAGAGGCCAAAGTAGTGTGTTGCAACTACCAAGATCCTTTCCTCCCCCGACACGGGACGCAACCCACGGCAAACAGGTTGCCTCTACTTAGTCGCCTTTTACGACACGTGGCGAGGCACGTCGGGCCTATTCTACAACCCCGAACCCGCAGGGGGCCCAACCACTCGGTAACAATTATGTTACAAATATGGACTACCATTATATTTCAATAGTGTATTATGGACTATCATTCTATTGCAGCAGTGTATTATGGTCTACCATTCTATTTCAGCAGAGTATTATGGACCACCATTATATTTCAGCAGTGTATTATGGACTATCATTCTATTTCAACAGTGTATTATGGACTACAATTCTATTTCAGCAGTGTAATATGGACTACCATTCTATTTCATCAGTGTATTATAGACTACCATTCTATTTTCAGCAGTGTATTATGGACTACCATTCTATTTCAACAGTGTATTATGGACTACCATTCTATTTCAGCAGTGTATTATGGACTATCATTATATTTCAGCAGTGTATTATGGACTATCATTTTATTTCAACAGCGTATTTGGACTACCATTCTATTTTCAGCAGTTTTTTGGACAACCATTCTATTTCAACAGTGTATTATGGACTACAATTCTATTTCAGCAGTGTAATATGGACTACCATTCTATTTTCAGCAGTGTATTATGGACTACAATAATAATCCATCAGTGTAATATGGACTGTCATTCTATTTCAGCAGTGTATTATGGACTACCATTATATTTCAGTAGTTTATTATGGACTATCATTCTATCTCAGCAGTGTGTTATGGGATTTCATTCTATTTCAGCAGTGCAATATGGACTATCATTCTATTCCAGCAGTGGAATATGAACTGTCATTAAGTTTCAGCTTGCATGTATAGTACATGTTTGGAACTATGTATTTACTGTCCTTTTGTACCATTTGAATTAGCTCTCTTTTGTAAACAATATATATTTACAATTAATATAACTTTTCAGAGGCGAAGATTCAACTCATAAACAAATGTACATCGATGCTAATATGCATATAATACCGCCAAAAGATAATTTGAATTCCTGTTTCCTGGATTATTTTTAAGAGTTTCTAAATCCAGTGATGTGCACATGTCGTTAAAAGTCTCTTCATCATAGTTAAAAATGGACAAAACACCTAATTCTGTTTCATTATATATTATTATTACAGAAAATGATGTAACGCGGGAGGATGAAGAAAGGTATGACTGGTGTTAATCACATTTTACGATATATTATTACACTTTACAGAAATGCCAGAGAAGGTATGTACAGTACAAGCAGGCTATACATGTCATTGTTTCAGAGATATTACCATTATAAACACTTTATTTGACTTTAAATTGTAATCATATCAATTCAGTGTTCAGTTGTTTTGTAGGTACTATCTTGTGAATACACCATGAATCATAATTATTGCTGAAATATAAATTTTCTATAATTTAACTGAAAATCTCTAAATTTGGCTGTATAAAGTTGAATGTCTCCTCAACATGTATATGTTTTTTACTTAGTGTTATATATATATATATATATATATATATATATATATATATATATATATATATATATATATATATATATATAAGGAGCAAAGGCCAAGATGTTTTTGTAAAATTCAACAAATAAATTAACTTCTGATGCAATATACAAAATAAATACAGGACCTGCATACATGTCAAACAGGTATGCAGCATGTTACATTTATGTAAGCTGTTACTAGCACACAGGTCACATGAAAGATTCAGATGTAAATAATAGAGTAAACAATACAGTAAGAAAGTGCTAATACAGTTCATAAAGAGATTTGCATTTTTTGTTATAGAATTTCTACCTACTATGAAGATTATGTACATGATTTTGAAGCAAATATACAATTCATACATTTATTATGCATGTAAGATGCATGCTTAAAAAAACAGTTTAGTATCTAAAAATGTCAGTTTGATGATATGCATCAGTCAACTTTTAAAAGATGTGGTTGATTCTTTCTCTAACAAGCACATTTATAACATCAAAATCTTTTGTTCTGTGTCAAGAACAAGAAATCAAATAAATGACATATCTGTCAAACAAGATGTGACCAGAGGAAAAGAATATGAGGGACTAAATTTTACAAAAGCTGAAGCAACCCAATACCTACATCTTAATGGTAATATAACTTGTTTAATTCTCATAAATTATTCATTTAAATTTGCGATGTTGACTTATCTTAGATGTTTTAAATGATTTCTTAATAAAATGGCTCACAAACTTTGTTGGTTGACAGTTATCAATGTTCTTTTTATACAAAATTAATACTCATATGTTTGCTTTCATTCTCATAAATGCTAACAATTATAGAGCATGCTGTGGCATACACTTATGGTGCCTCTCTTTTCACACACTAATGACTAATCATGGGGGGGGGGATTCATGCATCCCCAGACGCAGTCTCATCTTTTTCAATCAAAATTTTAAAACTTTTGTCAATATTTAATGTCCAAAGTTCATAATAAACTACCTGATATCACTAACGAATTAATTGTAAGTTTATAAAGGAACCTCTTGCCTAATGTGCAAAAGTTAACATCATTGCAATTACAGCATTGTGTCTCTAAACGCATTAGTTGTGGGCATGAAATGGAAGGTCTTACCTAACTTGTATAAATGGTAACATTGCCAAGAAAATGTTGATTACTAAAATAATTTTAGAATGATACATTTTATACATTTAATAAATGTCCCAAAGTTGATAGAAAATCAAGCATTAGAAACAAGCAATTAAACAATTTCTGGAAGAAAACATAATTTAATTAGATTGATTTTCTTTCTAACTTGGCAAACTTAAGCATATTTTATTATGACTGTTAGGTAACAAGTTCACAAAAGTTATGTTCAGCTCTTTCCAATGTTGCGAGATACTTTTTTCAATTCCTGCAGGAATACCCTTAAAACAGCAGTCCAAAAACTGCCCAATTTATATATTAAAATCTGAAGAGTAAATAAGAACCAAATACCATAATTTAATGTTATAACACTGATAAAGTGATAACAGACTACAGTTACTAGCATAGATATGCTATTGATATGAATGCTTAATTGAAAATTGGAATTAGAAGCGCGTCTTGTTCTTCCGTTCATGAATTTTAAAACTTTTAAGTATGTGAGATAACATCTATGGAGATACATCCAGAACAATTCATTAAGACTTTTAGATAGTATCGTCACTTGCACCAATTGAAATTGAATGCATTGAATTTAATAGCAATTTGATGCAGCCCAAAGTATGGCGACACAAATTAGAAACAGCCCAACAAACTGCCGTATTCAATTTAAAACATTTTCACACAACCAAATTTCAAAAGGAGCCCAATTGGGAGAAACAAACCATGTATCTGGCAACTCTTGCCCTTCCCTATCATGAAAGCACTGTGCATAATGTATGTGAGGCAGGAAAGAGAGAGAGAGAGAAATAACTTGAATGATGCAAATGAATCTACGTGTGAAACATATTATAACAATTGCACTGGTATTGTAAGTAAACATTTACAGAATTATTTTGTAACAAAAATGAAAATTGTCTGGTTCCTTGTAAAGAAATCAAAAACAACTGAAAGCACTTTAAATGTATGTATATTTTGAAACCAGTCCAATACAATTATTTCTACTGCCTGCAAGGATAAGAGACTGCTCCGCTCACCAGATGTAGTGTATAGGGGAGGCTCACAAATTTCACATGTTATAAATTCAGTCAAGGATTGGGCATATATTACAAGGAAGGTAACACACACACACACATACACACATAGTTGTTACACTATTCCAAGGTTTATGCAAGTGAAATCTTACAAAGTTCAATAGCTAAACAAATTAAAGACATTATTGAGTTTGTATTCTGAGGTTGTATGTACTTATCATAATGAGTTATTCATACAGAGATAGGAGTTTTTAGATGCTGTATATTGCACTTTTCATTTTTCTCCAGATATCACGCTGTAAGAGTATACAGATCCCAAAACAAGGCACAAGTATATGATATGAATATTGAATAAAACATGATAAATTAAAATTTACATTTATATAATCTTTACCTACTAAGTGTATTATTGAGAAGTAAAATATATAAAATTTTCAATCAACAAATCAATTAAGCAATGTAATTTAAATGTTTTAATTTTGTTTTTACAACCTAGACATATGCATAGGCCAACGGAGTATATTCACTGACGCGAGCAAAGTAATCACTTTCATAACCTATTTATTACAAAGTTTTTGAAACGTTGGGTATGTGAGAAAGCTTGTCAGTAGCTTCTCGTAGGTTGGTTGTTCTTCCTGGGATTTTCCAAGGTTCTTCCTCCACCAGTTACACTGGCTGCCATGTATAGCCTATCTTGTGCTGAAAAATGGTGTTAAACAATACAACAACAACACAATTGATGTACAGGTAGCTAAGATTAAATGCAAAATAGACATCAAAGCACTTCTTTTTAAAACATTTAGTTTCAGTAATATTGGATATGATCTATCTGATAATATCTAATATATCTTAATGTCATTATTAAGGTCTCCAGAAAGTGAATCCTATGAAAAATTTCACCCCTATGTTAACAGTGACATCGAGATGTACAGCTCACTGAAGATCCCCAAAACATACAAAGATATCTTCATGAGTAATTTGTTTAGTTTTCTTGAACTAGACTGTCCCAGAAATAAAAAGGAATAAATCATATTCAAATAATTGTGGAGCCATATCAGGTTGCCTGTTGTAGACCTAATATACATTATAATATATGACTCACAGTTGGCGTAACATTCTCTAATTATCTTCAAGGTACATATTTAGGTCATTTTTTTTATCAATCTAATTGTCAGTGTTTTATGTTTCTCTGTTTCCCTTTAAGTTAATTAGTTAATGAGAGTTGATCTGATTTCATTTGGATTGAAATACTGATTTTTATGGCATAGTACATATATTTTTATAACAGTCCATTCCACCTTGAATTTGTGAGGAATATTTTTATGTATGCATGAAATTTTATTCGGAAGTGTCAATAAACAAGTTTATCCTAAAATGAACATCAAGCAGCAGGGTCCATATCAGTATGATAATTGTTAGTTTCGATCTCTTGGTCACATTTCCTTAGCTTAGTAGTTCTTCAGTTTAGTTTCCATACTCTGTGAAAACTACCTTATTAATCATAAATTATCACATTCGTACATTGACAAACTTCATGAATTTATCATAATTGTCACATTCGTACCTTAGTAGTTTATAAGGGTTACTATAGCAATCATCAATGTTAAATTCTTATTGAGCTTGTTATCGTGACATCTTTTTTGTTGAATGGTAAATAAAAGTTATTTCCTTAATTTACATAGACAAACATAATATTAGGTATATATCACTTGAGAAAAAAGGACTAAATGTATTTATATCTCTATTACATTTTCATAAGGTCTATCATTATTTATTATTTAACGATAATTATTATCAAAACTTAGTTATTTCATATGTAACGTTTTTTTTTTGTTTTCCTATAAACAACATTATTTTATCATAAATTGTTATTCTTTAATATTTTATAGTTTAGTACTATGCATTTGGAGCTGTAATTTTTTTTCTCTTATTTACAGATTCTGAAGCAACATATGAAAATACATGGATAAAACAGCCTGACTGACTCAACCGCTGAGGCCTAATACATATTAGGAGAAACTGACAGAAGACATTGTTTCAAGTTTATGTCCTAATCAGTGTTGTGGAACGTCTGTTTGTATTTTTTTAAAAATGTAGTCTCAAGCATGCATATGATGATGAAAATAATAGATATTCATTGACAATGATGTTGCAGTTTTTTAAAATGTTATTCATTTAGAATTTTATCAAAATTTCTAATGCATTATTAAATGTTTTATCACACTAGTTATTACTGATTTAATATATTTCTACCTGGTTGTTTGTTTGTTTGTTTGAATTTAAACAGTGCACCAGCATTTTTAGGCTATTTAGCGCCATACAATAGATTAGATCCCTGAAAATAAGAAAGGTTTAACATCGACCAGCGATATAAAATACCAGATCCCGAAATGGTTTTCTCAACAACAAACGGAGATAAAGCTGAACGCGGTTTAGCATCATCACTAGACTGAATAACCATGAAGCGATCATTTCCACGCTACTTGTTTCTTCATCTGAGTCAGACAGTGTTTTGGAAAGTTTATTGTTGATTTTTTTTTTTTTTTGAATTTGCCATGATTAAGAGTTAAAATTTCAGCACCCATGCTCCCCAACCACCACGGAGCCCAACAACTTTTCAAGTGCCAGGGATACACAGATGCAATACTCGTTAGATACAATTACCTGGGATTGACCCATGAAGATTCCTTCTAGGGTCGGTAAAATTACCTCCCGATTGACTGTAGAGTCACCGCCTTCTAGGAAGTCTTCTAAAACTTGGGAAAGAGAAAGCTAAAGGAAAAGAATATACGGGCAACGGTGGTATCAAGAGAGATACAAGAAAGAAAGAGAAGATGAATAAGTAATAGAAAAGACCTCCTAGGGCTCGGCATGAAAAGCCGATTTGTCGAGACCGGGCCCATCTCGACCACCCGTCTAAGAGAAGTAGAGGCCAAAGCAGTGTATTGCATCGGAAAAGCCTCCGCTCAACTACCAGGATCCTTTCCACCTCGCAACTCACGGCAAACAGGTTGCTTCTACTTAGTCGCATTTTACGACACGTGGCGAGGCACGTCGGACCAATTCTACAATCCCGAACCCGCAGGGGGATCCAGGTGAAAGACCCCCAGTGTATCGAGTACACGGTATTAATACTTTCATTATGCGATATTTTGATCTTATCAAGCCTTGCAGCGATAGCAGGAAAATCACTAACAATATTATCCTGTGTTTGTTTAGTCGTGTCGATGGATGTCTTAATTTCAGAAAGTTTCATAGAGATAGTTAGCGATTTTCCAAAGAAAGTATCCGTCGCTTCATCAATGTTTCTAAACTTTCTATGGAGATTTGCAAAAGGCACTGATACATGAGCATCATACTCGGTTCGCAGCCTTGATAGTCTATTATTTATTCTATCTAAGTATATTTTTGTGACTGCATCACTGTCCAATATTGGATCACCAAGTGATATTATTTTATTGAAGTTCATGTTGAGGGGGCCTATCATTGTATCATCAGATTTTTTTTACTTGACAAAAGATATCTTCGAGTATATTTGAAAAGAGAACACCTGGTTTAATCGTACCAATGGAATCAAATAGCGCTATAAAGTTTTCAGTTACTTTTAACTATAATATCATTAAACGAAAGATTTCTCGTTTTTAATTTTCCCTGTCTATCTTGAATTATGACTATTTCATTTGGATCCACACTTGCAAGATTTAACAATTCGGATATTTCAGCCTCGATCTCCCGTAAATATCAATCGTTATATTTGTAAGATCTCTCTAAAACGAGATTACTCGTGTATTCATTGTCACAGAATTAGGCAAAAATTGAATATTTTTTTTTCTTGAATTACAAACTAATCTCACCATTTTTTTTTTTTTTGTTGTTTCGTCGTACATGCGTTACCTGGGGTGAATAAGTGGTTTTCTCCAAGGTAAGCGGCGTGTAACGATTTGCATGTGCCTGACTTTGAATTACATGAAGTCCGGAACATTAGATTCACAGGGTGCACGGTAATCTTGCCGTGATTTCTGCTCACCTATTTGAGGGTATATAAGGCAGAATATTTCTGATCAATATTACGGGACCAAAAGTATCTTATCACAGGAAAGATAGCTCGTCATTCAATCTTCAGCCAAAGGGGTGAGTGTTAAATTTATATTTCGTTTTATTGTGAATTTTATTCAGTTTATCATTTCATATAATGATGCCTTTATTACAATGCAGATTTTAAACGTTGAATATTTGGAATTACTAGTCACTAGTAGACTTTAAATGCAATAGCGTAATCTAAGGTTTAGATTATTTTTTGAGGCAACTATTATTAGTCTGGTTTCTTTATTGTAGCTGATAACATCGCTGATAGCATCTCTGATAACATCTCTGATAACGTCGGCTGATAACGTCAGCTGATAACATCTCTGATAATGTCCGCTGATAACGTCTTTGATCGTAGCTGAAATCGTAGCTGATTTGTTGCGGAACATCTCTTATAACGTCTCTGATAACATCTCTGATAACGTCGGCTGCTAACATCACTGATAACGTCGGTTGATAACGTCTCTGAGATCGTAGCTGAAATTGTAGATGATTTATTGCGGAACATCTCTGATAACATCTCTGATATCGTAGCTGAAATTGTTGCTGATTTATTGTGCAATCGAATTGAAGTATCTGACTGTCTGTCAGTCAGATTGTCTGTCCGTCTACATCTGTCGTGACGTGTAAATATCCGGAAATCTAGAAGTCCGAGTGTCAGAGCTGTCTAGAGTTGTAAACATCCTAGGTGGAATCTAGGTATTTGGGAAAGTTGGTTCTATTAGATGTTGTATGCTGTCTGTACATATAACTGTGGTGGATCCGTGAAGGGCAAGTGACCGATAAAAGTATTGTGTCAACCCTAGGTCTTCGGATAAACTGGGCGGCGATTCAACTGTTGGTGAATCGTACGGTTATAAAGGGTCGAGACACATGTGTGTGTTGCAATTGTAGTACAATTGAATACATTGTTATATTTACATAGTTATTTCAAATCACAGTAGTGTTTCAAGGGATTGCATGAATCTCAATAAAAGATAGCAACTTGATTAAATACATGTATATGTTCGTGCTAGTTGTCGCAATCCATACGTGCGATACTATAGTTTGATGCTTGTGTTTATTATCGTAATTTATACTTGCGTTAATATAACTTTTGTAAAGGTTCCTTGGATCTGTGTATAGTCCAAGAGATTCCTTTGTATCTGTGTTTTATTTTGTATTAATATTTAATTTATTCGTGTATTGTGAATGGTTGTGAGTGTAATTGTGGGTTGAACGCATGCGTTATTGTGTTGATACATCATTATTTTTCATTAATAATTTATTTCATAAATTTATATTTTCTTTCACATATTGTGTTTGTGTTGTTCATTTAATCCACCATCCTCTCGGTAACAATTCTGTTACATCCATGCACGGATTTATGGGGTAGTTTGATTGATTTTGATATAGCTTAAAGTCCATTAATTACTTCTTGGCCGCATATTGGTGGGTTGGTTATTGTCTGTGTTGATAGCGTTGAGTACCAGATCCTCACTTTGATTCTTTGTTTGTTTGTTTATTTGAATTTTAACTGCGCACCAGCACTTTTACGCTATTTAGCGCCATACAATAAGTTAGATCTTTAAAAATAAGAACGGTTTAACATTGACCAGCGATATAAAAAACAACATAATAGTTAAATATAAAACAGTAAGATGTTGGTAACAATAAAATATGAAGCTTACCAATCAACGGGAGATGTAAATGGTGTATGTTGATGATAAGATGTTGTAAATAAGAGGTGGTATTTGCGTTAGATACAAATATTCAAGTTATAGTTTAAAATAGAGATTTACTTCCTTCAGAAAATCTAAAATACAAGTGATTCGTATAGTATCAAAAAGTTCCCTCATGTCGTGAACATTATAGTATTTATCACGCGTAGGTCGCAGGTCGGAACACTCGGTCATAAATTGCTTATCAGTGAATGGTTCATTGCAAGAAACACACTCTGATGGATCTTCACATTTTTTAACTTTTTAGTATGTGGAAGTGGGTAAGGTATATATGACCAATTCTGATTTTTGCAATGACAACCTCCTCTCTACGGATAGTTCTGTAGGAAGGAGTCTAACCCCCAGGGTTCGTTTAATGGCATGAAGTTTATTATTGACTGCATCATCCAATGACGCCTGCCACTTCTGACGCAGGTACTTGTTGATACAAGGTTTAAAATCAGTAAACGGTAAATTAAAATCCGATGGTTCTTAAGATAGAGCCATCTTAGCAAACCGGTCTGTTTCTTCATTACCTCTAATACCAATATGGCTAGGTAACCAACAGTATACAATATTGTAGGAGGTACTAAGCTCCGAGTTTGTGACGAGAATATCGACTAATAATAGATTATCCAGTTTTCTATTGTGTAGCGACTGAAGTACTGATAACGAGTCACAGACGATAATGCTATTTAAAATGCGTTTCTCTTCGATAAATTTCAGAGCAAGGTCTATTGTTCTGATTTCCGCTGAAAGTATGGACGCATCGTTTGGCAAGCGCACTTTGGTTATGTATTTGCCACTAACGAAGGCTGGAGCAGCCTTGTGATCAACCTTCGATCCATCAGTATAAAATTTAGTGTAATTTGTAAAATCGTTAAGAAGTTCATGATAAGAGTTCAGGAATATGGAAGGGTTTGCCTTAGAATTATTCCCATCGTGTAACGTAAAAATAACTTTGGGTTGCTTAAGTAGCCAAGGTGGCGTTTTCGAGACAAACGTTTTCTGAACTGTAGATAGATTAATTTTGATATTGTCAAAGCTGGATGATGTTCTGATGCCAAATGAAGGTATGGCATTTGGATTATTTCCATATAAAGTACTGCATTTTGGTTGAAAAACAGCCGAAAAAGCAGGGTTCAGAGGGTTTATCCTAGCTTCAGAGCGTATTGTGCAGAAAGCATTTCTCTGTGATGCGATAAAATGGTTCATTCGCTTCCGCGAGAAAGCTTTCGCATGGAGATGTTTGAAATGCTCCTAGAGCGAGTCTTATTCCCTGATGATGAATTGGGTCAAGCTGTTTCATATAGGACTTCCTAACTGAACCATAAACAATGCATCCGTAGTCTGTTTGTCTGTTTGTTTGAATTGTAACGGCGCAGCAGCACTTTTATGCTATTTAGCGCCATACTATAGGTTAGATGTTTAAAAATAAGAAAGGTTTAACATCAACCAGCGATATTGTTACGTGCTTAGGCTCGAATAAGCAGCAACACAGAAAGAGTGAAAACTAACAAGCTTGTATAACTTCAACAATGAATTTATTAAGTGCAATTATTTTCATAAAAAAAATAAACTTACAGTTTTAGAGAATCAAATCCAACATTAATCCAATATAGAATTCACAAAAATAATCCACTGATGGAATTGTAAGAGCTCTGATAAATAAATGTTCTAATAGTTCCAGGTTCGAATCTTGACGATGTAATCCAAAATGGCTGACAATGTCACGTTATGCAGTTCTTGTTTAATTTATCATCCAAATGAATTATGAAACACGTCCTTTTCCAAATAAATAGAATTATTCTTCTCTTCCAACGAATTGACACAAAGTCCAGAACAAGATAATTAAACTCAAACAGAAAATACACAACTTAACTTTAAAATAAGCCCAAATTCTACTAAAGTTAGCCTCCAAAACACAGCTCTATATATATATATATATATATATATATATATATATATATATATATATATATATATATATATATATATATATATATATATATATATATATATGTAATTCCCTCGTAAATAAGAGGAATCATGTGATTCTGGAAGGTCACAGAAAGAAGCTACCTTCTCCAAGTCACGTAATAATGGATTGATCTAAAAGGAAGTCATTCACTTCCCACCCTCAAGAACTAAAAATAAAAGTTATCCTTGAAATTAACCAATAGTATTAAAGACCTGTTTACAATATCTAAAGCAAGGTCAGATATTGAGGTAACCAAGCCAAGGTCAGCCTGTTTACAACTAGAGTCTAGGTCAAACTGAATTTTCTAGAAAAAATCTCCCAATTAATGAATAAAAATTAAACCCTAAATGGCAAATTTGGATTTAACAATAAAAAATAAAATAAATTAAATCCAATAGCCGTAACACCTTCCCCCATAAAATAAAAAGAAAGGTTTATATGATAAAACTTTCTTTTTATCACAAACCAATTTGCATCTAAGGTTATAAATTACACAATATAATGAATTATACACGGGAAAGAGCGTCTACAATTATATTATCAAGAAATAGCCTCAAATGTTTAACTTTTCCATGTCCCACAAAATGTCCTAAGAAAGCTACTCTAGCAAGGCAGAACTCACTTTTAAATAAATTAACAGTCAGACACGCATTAGTGAGTCTGTCAAAGAATTTTCTAATTGTTGCTAGATGTTCTCTCCAAGCGTCGCTGTAGATGATGACGTCACAATTTTCTAGACCAGAGATGATCATTTTTATGAGACGTTGAAATGGACTTTCTTTATATTGGTAGAGTCCTTTATGGAGTCACAATATTAAGTTTTCCTTTGCTCTCTCCGTTAGTGGAATCTGCCAAAAACCTTTCAGAAGGTCAAATTTTGGTGACATACTTGGCATTCCCAATTTTATCAATACAATTGTCAATTCTTGGTAATGGGAATGAATCTGTTTTTGTCACTCTGTTCACCGTCCTTTAATCAGTGCATATACGGCAAGTTTTATTTGGTTTTGAAACAAGTATGCATGGCGAACTCCAATCGCTTTTACTGGGCTCGATAAAATCATTCTCCAGCAAATGTTGAATTTCCTTTTCCAAGTATTCCTGTTTGAGTGGACTCGTCCAGCATAGATGCTGTTTGGAATTTTCAATTTCAATGTCATGAAAATTTTGTTTGTCCTTGTAAGAATATCTAGACATAAGTGCTCATATAATAATAACTTTTAGTTCATTTCTTTCTTGCACTTGCAACTGTGAAAGTCTCTGGTCTAGATTTGTTTATAATTTCTGAATTCCATCAATTCGTCGCTCCAATGTCAGTAAAATCCGATGACATTTCTTCACCGAGTGGGACAGATACAACTTAATTAATTATATATTTAACATGGCTATTTCTTTCAATACACTGGTACTCCTATAATTAATTTAGATCCCAGGAGCACTAATACTATAATTTAACTAATTCATTTTCTTCGTAACTTTGTACGGGCCATAATATCTAATTTGAAGAAAAGTAAGAAGAATATACAAGAGTAACACAACTCCATTATCAGACTCAAAAGTTCTCTCCCTTGTAGTTCTTTCAAACCATAGTTTCATTTTTAACTTTAAATGCTTACTTGACTTGGTCTTAGGTAAGGAATCTACACAATCTACCATAATTCCACTGAATGTTTCATCAAATGCAGGAATAGGTTGCAGATGAGCCTTAAGTATCTTCTGATTGGGTTTTCCTACCATTTGGCAAGTATGACAAGATCTACAGTATTTGGCAACATCACTTTTGATTTTTGGCCAATAGAAGTGAGTCAAGATCTTGTGATACATTTTATTAATCCCTAAATGACCAGCCAAAGGAGTTTCATGGGCCAGATTAAGTATTTCCTGTCTGTAAGGTTTTGGAACTACTATTTGATAGTTCACTGAACACTCATCACTAACAGGTACCTCGGAAAGTCTCCATTTTCTCATAAGAATTCCATTTTTAATGAAATAACAGACAGGAACTTCAGTGGCTTCAGTCTCATTTATGACCCTTTGAAACAAACAGGAGATCTCAGGATCTTTTTCCTGTTCGACGACAAGTGACTGTCGTTTATCACCCTGATTAAGAGAATGAGTTATTAAAAGAGGATCACTATGATCAATACCTTCTGATTGATCTAAACCAAGAGTAAGAGTGATCTCATCAAAAACCTGACCTATACAAGCGCCAGTTGAAGGAATGCTGCCTTCTGTGACATCACTCTCAAAATCATCACCCTGATTAGAATAAAGAGAATAAGTTGTCAAAAGAGATTCACTATGATTAATACCTTTTGATTGATCTAAACCAAGAGTAAAAGTGACCTCATCATAAACCTGACCTATACAAGCGTCAGTTGAAGGAATGCTGGCTTCTATAACATCATAAACCTGACCCACGCAGGTGTCAGATAAGGGAATACTGGCCTTTTCAACTTATTCTCAAGAGCTTTCTTTACCATAGCTCTAGTAACGGTACAAGCTTTAAGTATATCAGGGATTTCTTTTTCAATTGGATCAACTTTCTGATCCAAATTAGGCTTGTCAGTTTCAAGTGGATTAACCACAACCTTGTCCCCAGCTAAGTCGTTGCCTAGCAATAAATCTACACCTTCGACGGGTAAAACCGAGACTGTTCCGATTGTCACAGGTCCTGACACTAAGTCTGATGATAAATTTACACAATGGAGAGGAACATTAACAAAGCCGCACTCTACTCCCTGAATAAGAGCACTTTCATTAGAAGAAGAATTCTCAGATAAAGATAAAGTACCCGATAATAAAAGACTCTGAGAGGCTCCTGTGTCTCTTAAACTTTTAATAGGGGTGGGATTGGCTGAATCACCCAAGAGTGATATAGAACCCTTCGATATGAATGGTTCATAATTCTCCATATCAAAATCAGACTGGGATTTATTAGACCCAACAATTGTATTGCTTTCAATACATGACTGTGACCTTGACCTCTTGGAAATAAGAGCATTTGGAACAGGTCTATCTTGATTCAGATGCCTATTTTTTAATTTGTAGCAATCAGAAATAACGTGTTCTTTTTTTCTTGCAAACGTTACACGTCGGAAGAGACAAGGATCTAGAATCAAACTTCTCTGAAGTCTGATTTTTGAAAGTTGTGTTAGTTTGAGTTTTAGAAGGGCTTAAATTAGGCGGAAATACTTTTCTGCCATTAAATTGTTGAGTAGAAGTCTTGTTCACAAAAGGAACTTTATGTGTCAAAGAATATTTGTCAGCAGCTCGAGCAGCATTTTCCAAGGTTTCAATTTGATGCTCCTCAAGATAAGTTTTAACATCACTATGAATACAGTTTTTGAACTCTTCAATTAATATAATTTGCTTGAGATTTTGATAATCTTGCTCGACTTTCTTGGCTAAACACCATCTATCAAACAACTGCTCTTTTTGTCTAGCAAATTCGACATGAGTTTATCCAGCTTCTTTTCTGTAATTTCTAAATTTTTGCCTATAAGCTTCAGGAACTAACTCGTAACCTCTTAAAATGCATTCTTTAACTACGTCATAATCACCACTTTGCTGAACAGACAGTGAAGTGTAAATCTCACTAGCCTTACCAGTAATTACACATTGTAGTAACTGAGTCCAATTCTCTCTTGGCCAATTTAAATTTTCTGCAACATTTTCAAAAAGAATGAAATATTTGTCTACTTCTTTTTCTTTGAAAGGGAGCACTAATCTAATATTCCTTGCTAAATCAAAATTTTGATTTGAAGTATGATGGTGATTCTCACTTGCCAGCTCCATTTCTTTCATTCTAATTTCATATTGTAATTGTTTTTCCTTCTCCCTTTCCTGAAATTCCAGCTTCTTCAGCTCTAATTCTCTCTCTCTCTCCTCTCTCTCTCTCTCTCTCTCTCTCTCTCTCTCTCTCTCTCTCTCTCTCTCTCTCTCTCTCTCTCTCTATCAATCTGCATCTGCTCTTTTTGTAATTCAATTTGTTTCTCTTTCTCCTCTCTCTCAATTCGCATTTGCTCTTTTTGTAATTCAATTTGTTTCTCTTTCTCCTCTCTCTCATATCGTAATTGCTTTTCTTTCTCCCTTTCCTGAAATTCCAGTTTCTTCAACTCTAATTCCATCTTGAATTTTAATTCTAATTCCTTCAGTTTAATGTCAGAGTCTGGTATAAACTTACTGACTGGAATCAAAGCACTTTATTCCAAAACATCCTGTTCTACCAAATATTGAACCAAAATTTTTTTAATATCTTGTTTCGTTAAAGAAGCCTTCACTTCAGAAAGATCATATTTCCTGGCAAGTTGAATCAACTCGTCTTTTTTTAAAAGATTTAATTGCTCCTGGGTAGGATTAGAAAGAAATATTTTTACCATAGATTTCATTTTGATACAAGCGTGTTAGTCTCACTAATGATTTAAAATTTTCCAAAACTAGGGGAAATTCAAATTTAAATTCAAATTTATTTCAATCCCAGACGATAGCCACCAATTATATGTTACGTGCTTAGGCTCGAATAAGCAGCAACACAGAAAGGGTGAAAACTAACAAGCTTGTATAACTTTAACAATGAATTTATTAAGTACAATTATTTTCATAAAATAAATAAACTTACAGTTTTAGAGAATCAAATCCAACATTAATCCAATATAGAATTCACAAAAATAATCCACTAATGGAATTGTAAGAGCCCTGATAAATAAATGTTCTAATAGTTCCAGGTTCGAATCTTGACGATGTAATCCAAAATGGCTGACAATGTCACGTGATGCAGTTCTTGTTTAATTTATCATCCAAATAAATTATGAAACACGTCCTTTTCCAAAGAAATAGAATAGTTCTTCTTTTCCAACGAATTGACACAAAATCCAGAACAAGATAATTAAACTCAAACAGAAAATACACAACTTAACTTTAAAATAAGCCCAAATTCTACTAAAGTTAGCCTCCAAAACACAGCTATATATATATATATATATATATATATATATATATATATATATGTATGTATGTGTGTGTGTGTGTGTGTGTGTGTGTGTGTGTGTAATTCCCTCGTAAACAAGAGGAATCATGTGATTCTGGAAGGTCACAGAAAGAAGCTACCTTCTTCAAGTCACGTAATCATGGAATTATCTAGAAGGAAATCATTCACTTCCCACCCTCAAGAACTAAAAATAAAAGTTATCCTTGAAATTAACCAATAGTATTAAAGACCTGTTTACAATATCTAAAGCAAGGTCAGATATTGAGGTAACCAAGCCAAGGTCAGCCTGTTTACAACTAGAGTCTAGGTCAAACTGAATTTTCTAGAAAAAATCTCCCAATTAATGAATAAAAATTAAACCCTAAATGACAAATTTGGATTTAACAATAAAAAATAAAATAAATTAAATCCAATAGCCGTAACAATATAAAAACCATAATAGTTAAATATAAAATGGTATGATGTTGTTAACAGGAAAATATGAAGCTTCCCAATCAACGGGAGATGTAAATGGTGTATGTTGATGATAAAATGTTGTAAACAAGAGGCGGCATTTGCATTAGTTAAAAATTCTTTAAGGTGATGTCATACAAGTTATAGTTTAAAATAAAGATTTCCTTCCTTCAGGAAATCTAAAATACTACTGATTTGTATAGTATCAAAAAGTTCCTTCATGTAATGTACATTATAGTATTTATCACGCGTAGGTTGCAGGTCGGAACACTCGGTCATAAAGTGCTTAACAGTGAATGGTTCATTGCAAGAAACGTACTCTGATGGATCTTCACCCTTTAGTATGTGGAAGTGAGTAATGTATGTATGACCAATTCTGATTCTTGCAATGACAACCTCCTCCCTACGGATAGTTATGTAGGAAGGAGTCAATTCTCCCAGGGTTGGTTTAATGGCATGAAGTTTGTTATTGACTGCATCATCCCATGACACCTGCCACTTCTGACGTAGGTACCTTTTGATACCAGGTTTAAAATCAGTAAACGGTAATTTAAAATCCGATGGTTCTTGGGATAGAGCCATCTTAGCAGCACGGTCTCATTCTTCATTACCTCTAATACCAATATGGCTAGGTAACCAACAGTATACTATATTGTAGCAGGTACTAATAGCTGTATTTTTGACGAGTAGATGGACTAATAATGGATTATCCAGTTTTCTATTGTGTAGCGACTGAAGCACTGATAAAGAGTCACAGAAGATAATGCTATTTAAGACGCGTTTCTGTTCGATAAATTTGAGAGCAAGGTCTATTGCTCTGATTTCTGCTGAAAAATGGACGCATCGTTTGTCAAACGATCTTTTCCTATGTCTTTGCCACTTACGAAGGCCGCAGCAGCCTTTTCATCAATCTTTGATCCATCAGTATAGAATTTAGTGTAATTTGTAAAATCATTGAAAAGTTCATGATAAGAGTTCAGGAATATGGAATGGTTTGTCTCAGATTTATTCCCATCGTGTAACGTATAACTCACTTCGGGTTGCTTAAGTAGCCAAGGTGGCGTTTTCGAGACAAACGTTTTCTGAACTGTAGTGAGATTAATTTTGATATTATCAAGGCTGTTTGATGTTCATATGTCAAATGAAGGTATGGCATTTGGTTTTTTTTCATATAAAGTTTTGTTTTTTGGTTGAAAAACAGCCGAAAAAACAGGGTTCAGAGGGTTTGATCTTAATTTGAGAGAATATTGTGCAGAAAGGGTTTCTCTGCGATGCGACAAAGGTGGTTCATTCGCTTCCGCGAGAAAGCTTTTACATGGAGATGTCCTAAAAGCTCCTAGAGCGAGTCTTATTCCCTGAAGATGAATTGGGCCTAGCATTTTCAAATAGGACTTCCTAGCTGAATCATAAACAATGCATCCATAGTCTAGTATGGAGCGGATAAATGTTCTATACAAATTGAGGAGGACCTTTTTATCAGCACTTTAAGTAAATTTAAAGCTTTCAAGCATTTAGCTTTTAAATTCTTGATGTCTTTTACAAAAGTCAATTTTCTGTCAAAGACAATACCCAGAACTTTGTTTCTTCAACAACTGGAATAAGTGTTCCATCCAGCGTGAGTCTAGGGTCATCATGATGTCTTCGCAACTAATAGAAATGCATGCATACTTTTTTCGATTTAGAAAATTTGAAACCGTTATTACTGGCCCAATTTTGGATCTTATTGATATTTTGTTGGAGTTGCCTTTCAATTGTATGCATGTGCTTTGATTGATAACAAATTACAAAATCGTCTTCATATATTGAGCAATCCACACCGGGAGCTAAGCACTTGGTGATGCTATTAATTTTTATATTAAAGAGCGTCACAGATAAAATACTGCCCTGGGGCACACCCATCTCTTGCTGTTGCATATCGGAAAGGGTAGAGCCCACTCGTACTTTGAATTTTTTGTCGGAGAAAAAATTGGAAATGAAAGAGGGCAGACGGCCTTTTAGACCCAGATCGTGCAGGTCATTTAGTATCCCGTACTTCCATGCTGAGTCATAGGTCTTTTCTAAAGATGCTATACTCAGTAGTTAAAATTACCTAGGATTAACCCGTGATGTTTCCTTCACGGGTCGGTAAAATTACCTCCCGATTGACCCATTAAGCCACCGTTAGGCCACCGCCTTCTAGGACGTCCTCTAGTACTTGGGAAAATGAAAGCTAGAATGATAGAATGAAGGGGCAACGGTGGTATCAAGAGAGATACAAGAAAGATATAGAAGGTGAGCAAGTAGATAAAAACCTCCTAGGGCTCGGCATGACCAGCCGATTTGTCGAGATCGGGCCCATCTCGACCACCGGTCTAAGAGAAGTAGAGGCCAAAGTGGTGTATTTCATCGGAAAAGCCTCCGCTCAACTACCAGGATCCTTTCCTCCTCCGACAGGGGTCGCAATCCACGGCAAACAGGTCGCCTCTACTTAGCCGCCTTTAACGACACGTGGCGAGGTGCGTCAGGCCAATTCTACAACCCCGAACCCGCAGGGGGTACCAGATATTGCAGGCCATCCACCACTTTAATATAATGAAGGACCAGGCAAACGGATTCGGAGCAACAAAGGGCTTTAAGCAGCAAGTCCAGCTCCTATATAAATATTTAAAACCAGCACAACCAACAACAGGACTAACACAGGAATTAGAACGATTAAATAGAATGTGGGCTATAAAGGTCGCCGAGACGTTAACCAACCACTACAAAATCAGGATCTCCGAATTGATGGGCATGTTAGTATGCTTTGGATTTCAAGAGTTCACCATCAACCAATCCAACCAGGCGACTGAGCTAAACGGAACTTCCGGAATAAACTGAGTCTGGATACAATACAGGAATATCAACGGATTGTGAAGTCTTTTACAACAGCTCCATCTAGAGAACAAATTGACTCCACTAGGGACTCACAACTACCAAAACAGTAAACAACAAAGGGGTCAGCAGTGCATGTGACGTTAATCAATGGATCCCGAGGAGCCCTCGGCAAAAATCACAGCAGAAAAAATTAAACCAGCAGAAAGCATTATACAATCCGATTAAACCGAATAACCGGTTCCATCCACTACAGGTTTTAGATACACTACCGCAAGGGAAACCCGACAATCAACAAACATAGAATTCAAGACCAAACGTACAGATAGTTAACTCTGAAAGGCAACAACCTCGAGAACCAAGTTCGAGCCCTACGAAGCTAACATCAGCAAGCATCTTCTCATCAACAGCACCAAGCAAGCTGAAGAACGCCACATCAACAAGATCACGGCTTGTCAAACCATCGGAATAGGTCACCAGACCGACGATCACGATCCACAAGCCGCTCACCACCTCCAAGCCACTCACGCTCAATGTCACCGTGCTACCCGTTTGAGACTTATGCCGCCGTGGCACTATCACCACCGAAGATAGCACGGTTTACCCGACACAGTGGCAACAAAGCGGAATGGAAGTTACCGAGATTAAACCTCTCAACGGTAATAATTGGAGACTCAAACGTATCTCGAATTAGGAGTGAAACAGGCAACAAACACCTGCAAATCGAGTCGTACCTAGGAGCAAGAATAGGGCATTTTCAAGCCATGTTTAGGATCTACCAACACCAAGACAAACCAAAAGAAACAATTATTCACGTAGGTAATAATGACAGGGATAAAGAACATCAATCAACAACAGATTTTTTTTCTCCGTCTGTCCTGGTATGTCAACCAGAATATTCTGTCGTCGCGTATCTGCTGGGCGATAACATAATAGTACCGGCAACTCTGCGAATATTTCTTATGTAACAGAAATAATTCTTGTTGAAGTGTGTCACGAACTATCTTTCTTCTTGCATCTATAAGATCATTTGGTCTCCACGTATTCCAAAAGTTGTTCGAAGAGGAATAATAATAATAATAATAATAATAATAATAATAATAATAATAATAATAATAATAATAATAATAATAATAAGGACTTTGTATAGCGCCTAATCTTTTAAAGCTCTAAGCGCTTTACACCATCAATAATGATAATGACTACACTACAGAACAACAAATGACAAAAACAATGAAATTGGAAAACATAAAAACATGCTGAAAATATATAAGATACAAAACATGATTAGGTCGCTAAGTTTGTCCCAAGAAGTCAAAACAGGTGAGCCTTGAGAGACTCTTAAAAGGGACCACTGTGTCTTTGTGTCTAATTTCAATGGGCAATTCGTTCTTCGTCGCCGAGCCCTGTTATGCAAACGAACGTTGTCCATATGACTTTGTTTTCACCTTGGGAACAATGAGTATACGATTATCAGAAGAATAGCGTAAGGATCTAGCTGGTGTATACACATGGGTGGAGCTGGATAGGTATGTTGGACTGGAGTCTGTCATTGAAATATAGCACAGAGAACAAATTATAATACACATTACTTACTTCACATTGAATTTTATTCGGTTGTAACCTGATTAATTTTTTTTAAACTCCCTCAATGTTAAATAAAGTGCTCAATGATCATCAATTATTTCTTCGTAATAGTCAACAGATCTCTTTAGTCATTCGTGTTGAGACGGTCCAACAAATGGTGGTGGTTGACCATGATCGCCACACATTATAGAAGCAGTGTTTTCCGACAACAACCAATCTTCGGAATTGGAGTCCATGCGTCCCCGTTCCATCGGAAAAAGCTGTGATAATTCATTTCATTCCTTCACTGCCCGTCACTCCTATCAGGGTATAGGCCGCCAACTACAGATCTCCAGAGTCCTCTGTCCTGGGCCATTTTTTCTAGCTGGTTCCAGGTGTAGCCCATCTTGGTGGTGTCAGCCTGGAGGTTGCGTCGCCAGGTGTTTCTTGACGGCCTCTCTTCCGCTTGCCTTGTGGGTTCCATCTCAGCGCCTGCCTGGTGATACTGGTTGGCGATTTTCGTAGGATGTGCCCTATCCAGCCCCATCTCTTCCTGATTTCTTCTTCAGCAGGAAGTTGGGAGGTCCTTTCCCAAAGATTGGCATTGCTGATGGTGTCAGGCCAGTGGATCCGGAGAATCCTTCTGAGGCAGCTGTTGATGAAGGTCTGGACTTTTCTGATAGTGGTCTTGGTCGTCCTCCAGGTCTCTGCTCCATACAGTAAGACTGACTTCACATTGGAGTTGAACAGTCGGATCTTGGTGGTCAAGGACAGCTCTTTGGAGGTCCAGATATTCTTGAGCTGGATGAAGGCGGCTCTTGCTTTGCCGATCCTTGCCTTGACGTCTGCGTCTGTACCGCCCTGCTGGTCAATGATGCTACCCAGGTAGGTGAAGGACTGCACTTCTTCCAGGGGACTTCCATTCAAGGTGACTGGTTCGGTACTTGTGGAGTTGATCTTCAGGATCTTGGTCTTGTCCTCGTGGATGTTGAGGAAAACTTGTGAAGACGTGGCTGCCACAACGTTTGTCTTTTCTTGCACCTGCTGTTTGCTGTGTGAAAGGAGTGCAAGGTCGTCGGCAAAATCCAAGTCGTCTAGCTGGCTCCACAAAGTCCACTGAATTCCATTCCTGCGCTCGCTGGTGGACGTCTTCATAATCCAGTCGATGGCGAGAAGGAAGAGAAACGGTGATAACAAGCATCCTTGTCGGACTCCAGTTCGCACCTGGAAGTTGTCTGTGAGCTGCCCTCCATGGATAACTCTGCAGGACATGCCGCCGTAGGAGTTCCTGATTAGGTTGACCATCTTGGCTGGGATGCCGTTGTGCCGAAGGAGTTTCCAGAGGGTTTCTCGATCCACGCTGTCGAACGCCTTCTCATAGTCGATGAAGTTGATGTACAATGGGGAGTTCCACTCTAGGGACTGTTCGACTATGATGCGGAGCGTCACAATCTGGTCCGTGCAGAATCTGTTCTGCCGGAAGCCTGCTTGCTCTTCTCGCAGCTGTGCGTCCACGGTTGCCTTCATCCTTTCCAAGAGGACTCGGTTGAAGACCTTCTCTGGCACAGATAGGAGTGTGATGCCCCTGTAGTTGTTACAGTTGCTGAGGTCGCCTTTCTTGGGAAGCTTGATCAGGTAATCTTCCTTCCAGTCTGCTTGTACGTCTTCTTCCTTCCAAATCCTCTCAAAGAGTGGGTACAGCATCTCCACTGACGCATCAAGGTCTGCCTTTAGCGCCTCTGCTGGGATGTCATCGGGTCCTGCCGCCTTCCCGCTCTTTATCAGGTTGATGGCCTTCCTGATCTCGTCTCTGGTCGGTTTCTTGCAATTGATTGGGAGATCCACGTTAGCTGGTTCGATGTCTGGGGGGTTCGTGGATGCTGGCCTGTTCAGGAGATCCTCAAAATGCTCTGCTCATCTGTTTATCTGCTGGTCTAAACTGTTGATGGTATTTCCCTGCTTGTCCTTGACAGGTCTTTCTGGTTTGCTGAAATTCCCAGAGAGTCGTCTGGTGATGTCGTACGGCTGTTTCATGTTACCGCTGTACGCTGCCTGCTCCGCCTCAGCTGCCAGTCCATCTATGTATTCTTTCTTGTAATCTTGATGTTTCTCTTCACTACTCTGTGGGCTTCAGCATAATCTTCTTGAGCCTTGGCCTTCGCTGCTCTGGTTCTACTGTTGTAGACTACTGCCTTCTTCCTCTTCCTGTCTTCGATCTTGGTCAAGGTCTCTGCTGTGATCCACTCTTTCTGCTGGTGTTTCTTTGGCCCCACTACTTCTTGGCATGATGCTCTTAGTGTTTCTTTCACTATCTGCCATTTGTTGAGTACACTGTCTTCTTCTTCTTGAAAAAGTTCCTGAAGCACTTCAAACTTGTTCTTCAGCGTAAGACCAAACTCTTGTCTTATCTTGGGGTCTTTCAGAAGGCTGACGTTGTACTTGACTCTTCTGTCTGACGCTTCCATCTGGTTTTTCTTCAGCTTCAATTTTGCCACCACAAGGTGATGGTCGGACGCCACTTCTGCTCCTCTTCTCACTCTAACGTCCTGCAGGGATCTTCTGAACTTCTTGCTAATGCAAACGTGGTCGATCTGGTTCTCTGTCGCGCTGTCTGGCGATACCCATGTATTCTTGTGGATCCGCTTGTGAGGAAAGATGCTGCCTCCAATGACCAGGCTGTTGAGTGCACACAGGTCTGCAAATCTCTCTCCATTCTCATTCATCTCTCCCAGGGCGTGGGTGCCCATGACTGGTTCGTATCCAGTGTTGTCAGGCCCAATCTTGGCGTTGACATCTCCCATGAGGATGGTGACGTCCTTGTCCGGATAGGTCTCGATGATCTTACGCAGTCTGCTGTAAAACTGGTCTTTGTCCTCCTCCTCACTGTCATTCGTTGGGGCATAGCACTGGACGACGTTCATCTTGATCTTCCTCTTCTTAGTTCAGAAGGATGCCGTGATGATCCTGGGGCCGTGCGCCTCCCATCCAATCAGTGCCCTCTGTGCCTGCTTGGACAGCATGAAGCCTACTCCCTGCGTGTGGGGTGCGTCGCTCTCTTCATGCCCGGAGTACGGCAACAGCTCTCCTGTCATCAGTCGTGATTGTCCAGCTTGGGTCCACCGTGTCTCGCTGATGCCTAACACGGCCAGGTTGTTGCTCCTCATCTCGGCTGCTACCTGCGCCGTCTTTCCTGGCTCGTACATGGTCCTAACATTCCATGTGCCGATGTTGATTCTCCTGGTAGACAAAAGGGTAGTCGGCTTTGTGGCATCCTTTCGGCTTTCACCACCCAGCGTCATGCGTCTTGGTGATGAAGACCCTTCCTCTCCCAGGATAAAGTTTTCTGTTTCTTCTGTTGTTGACGTTTCTGTAGCGTCGTTCTTTTTTTACGGGGTGGGGGTGCTAACCCCACGCCCAACCCTCCTCCTGATAATTACATGACTATTTTCCTCGCTGGGTCATTTCTCGCGCAAGTCTGTGTGTAAGGGTTAAAACGATCATATCGAATTCTGAAATAGTTTAATCGCACGTGTCGTCTTTGCTGATCCTCCAGGTCCATTAAGATAATCGTTTTGTGTCTAGCTACGGGATCATATATTGATGGTGCAGACGATGGTTTTAATATCTGATTATTTCTCCGGTAAATATTTTTGATTGGAAAATCTGCTGATTCAGAATAACCTAGTATATTTTCCTTTATTATTCTCCACGAACATCATGGTGCATGATTGATGATATTTAGTTGGTCTAGCAATATTAAATGTTTTTTACTGATATGAAACGAATTGATAGCTACTCTGACAGCAAACTCTGGAATTGTATTAATCATTGATAATAGATTAATCGAAACGTACGCGGGCATCGAAGATCTTAAATGAGTATACTGCGGTGATTCACCATCAATTTAACTCACAAGTGTACCTAACTTAGTTCCATTTGATAAGAAAACTGTATCCTGACTTCTAAATGTATTTCTTTTTTTCGTTGTATTAGCGATTATAAAATTTAATTCGGCATCGTACATGATTAGTCTTGTACAATGTCGTTTATCATCGTATGATCATCCTTGGGTAAATTTATCTATTATTTTCCTGCCGAGATCCCTTGTAATTTTATTTTCAAAGTAGATTTTATCAGGATTTTCTTCATCAGAATATTCATTTTGTTGTGGTAATCAAACTTCGGTCTGCATTCGGTATGATATAATCGCTTCACTGACAATCAACGACGTCATCATTAAACAATTTAAGCATTTATCGTAACAGTACTATTTGAGCCAACTTCTTTTATGAAATATGTCTACCGAACCAAACATAACAAATCGGATGAAGAATTTCTGTAAACTCCAATGATTCGATACATGCAAATCCGGTAGTATCAAAATTAGGTAATGGTCCATTTATTGATACTCGCGACATCTCGTGTGTCGGGTGACCGAATCTTTTAAGAGACCCAGAACACTCTCCGTATCCCAGATAACATGCAACCATATCAACCGAGATACTATCTTTACGAGAGTATTCACGGTTCCACAGTCCACCGTGACCGTATTTAACACAACTTAATATTATATCATCAAGAAAATCAAATTGAGTTGGTTTCCAGGAAGTTCTATCTCTAGCAAAATGAGTTGTAACTGATGGAACAGTAAAACTTTCACCGAGTAATTTTTCGTCAGGGGCATATTTTCTCATTTTCTCGTGGAGGGATTCTGTTCGATAAACATCACCATTTGGTCTTACAAACCGATCGGATTCATTTTCAGAACTAAACAACCACACGGATACAGGATCGTTCTTACTTATTTCGTTAATAAAGTCAAACATATCACCGTTATATAATGTAACCGTCCTCGTGCGTGTAACTGTTACTACATTAGTCCACGCATGCGCATAATGATCAACAATTTCGATTGTATCTCCCTTTGATTTATATTTCGATTCGTATAAGATCTCTCCTGTTATCGTTTTACTGATATAAAAAATTTTAATTTCTTTCCTAGTTCAACATCATTGATAGATGTTCCGGTATCTTTGATACTTATCAAATCTGAAAAGAAATATTCTGTTTTACTGAAATCAGATATTTTTAATATTATAGTATTTTAAGTTCATCAAGTTTAATTAAGGAATGTGCGTAGTTTATAATTTGATCTTGGTCACACGTGATCATAGAAATATGTTCTCGCCGCAATCTATCTAACTGTTCTTGCGTCAGTAAAAAATCTTCGTCACCAAATTCATCAATCTCTATATCAACAATGTTGAATAAAGACTGTGTAAATATTAATTTGATTGCATTTTCAAGTGCTTCCTTGTCGTGTATATAAACCTTTACGTGCTGATACATATCTAATATTTATCCGATAAATTCGTGAATCAAGAAAAAAAATCGTGTACGATAAAAATCTTAAGCTTTTACATTGAGATTTATCAGTAAAACCTCGCCACGTAAATCAATCAAGTGTCCACTCTGGTCAGTGAGTATAAGATGAATTCTTGACAAATGTTGATTATGCGTGCGTAAATAAAAGCATTGATTGGTTCTTGCACGATCAAGGATCCAGGAGTAACCATTGGAGTAAATGTGTAACGAACGTATCCTTGTTGAGCTTGATTTGATATCCCAAGATCTGTTTGATAACTACCATCGATTACATCACATACAAGATTGACTGCAATCGTTAATGTTATATTTACAATCAATCTCTGATGAAATATGTCTGCCTTCAGCATTTGGATCATTTTTAAATCTGAGAATATCATCAGGATGTGGTGGAGTTTCAGGCCATCCTAAAACAGTTTTTGTCGATGATCGATACATATCTACGACGTAATCGGGAGATTTTACTTCAATCACAAATGATAATGTTGGTTCGTGAACAGTAATAGTTATTTTTTATTCTTTTTTGCTGTTGATTTTATTCTGCGCTGGAATTCATCGTTGATTTGTTCCATCTGATAATTACATGTGGGGATAGAAACAACAAATAAATCTGGGGTTCTATCTGGTTTATTTTTTTTTTTGCAAGTACAAAGCGAATTATTTGGAGATAATCCACCAAACGGTTTAGATCTGACATTTGGCCAACTATGATATACTCGTAGTTGTGCAAGTGCAATCTCATTTGCTGAAATTGCAGTTGAAAAATTAATACTGAATTCAGGATTAGTCAGTTGTGCTCACTTATATCATAGTTGTTTTCACCGGTGTTGTAGCAATCTGTTGCAATAGTTCCTGTGCTGACATTTATCTATTTATCTGTAACTTTAATGGGTGTAGATTATATCACAGACATTGTTTCGGAGAATATTTTAGTCAGTTGTGCTCACTGATATCATAGTTGTTTTCACCGGTGTTGTAGCAATCTGTTGCAATAGCTCCTGTGCTGACATTTATATATTTATCTGTAACTTTAATGGGTGTAGATTCTATCACAGACATTGCTTCGGAGAATATTTTAGTCATTAATGCAAACTCAGAATCCGATATTGAGCCATCGTTGAGGCTTTCAGATATTAACTGAGATAGTTTAGAATACGTCGCCGTTGCCGCGTGTAACTTCACCGCATAATCGTTTAATTTTTCATTCTTGCACGTCGATATTTTTTAGCGATTATATTCAAAACTTCAGCGATCGCAGTTGACGCTGAAACACAGATCGTTATGACCGCAGGTGATGTCATAGTTACCGCGGATAATAAACGACTGGCTCCAGCAACAACCGCGGAGACTGAGTATACAATTATGTCAATGATAATTAAACGTCTGTGATATTTATTTACTTGTATCGTGTAATTATCAACGATAGATTTTAATTTATCTTGCCACTCACGCGCATGATTGTCTCTGTAGTCCATATTATTTACGCTGTAATCAACTGAGGTGTTTTGGCAACAAATTCTAGACACCACCAGAGCGTTGCTGCAGATAATTTTTTTGTCGGATGCAAACAGGATAAATGTTTCTTCGTCTCTACGGTTTAATATAACAGATACGGTTCCAGAAAACTTGTCTGGTGAGTGACGCCATGGATACCTGGTAAATATCTCGAATTTTGCACTACTAAACACAGACAATCTGTACACGCCAGTAACTTTCGCGGTATGTTTGATAGTATTATTTTGTTGAGACCATGTTGTTGATCATGATGATATTGTGTGTACGACGTTGTTAATCCGCTTGTGGAGAATTTTTCCATGATATTTTTCAAGGAGATCAATTTTATTAATAAAATCACGAGCATCACTTACAATATCTTCCTGTGTTTTCTTAATCGTATCGATTGATGTTTTAATATCAGAAAGTTTCGTATCAACGATTAATGGTTTTCCAAAGAATCCATCTGCAATTTCATCGATCTTTCTGAAATTTCTATGGAGATTTGTAAACGCACCTACGTGAAAGTCATACTCGGCTCGCAACGTAGATAATTTTCCGTCTACGGTATTGTGATCGTTTATGTGAAGTTCGTATTCGGTTTTTAAAGTGGATAATTAAACACCAACGGCATCATGTTCGGTTTTTAACGCAGATAATTTACAATCAACAGTGTCAACGTATCTATTTGTTGCCGCATCTTCATCCGATGTTGGATCTCTTAGGACGGTTATTTTATTTCCGTTTATGGAAAGTTCTCCTGTTAATACACCACCTGACGTTGATAATCATTTTTGAACATTTTTTTTATAATTTCACTCCTGATATATTATATCGATATACCTGAATCTCGTATTTTTCCGCTGTCGGTAAATACCGGAATATTATCCATAGCAGCGCCAAGAACTGTACGAACTATATCATTCCACTTAATATTGCTGGTTTTCAAAACACCGTGTTTGTCCTGAAAAATAACAGCTTCATCTCGGTCAACCCCAGCCAGGTTCATAATATCAGCAAGGTCATCTTTACTTGCATATTTTGATGCGTCGAAATCTGTATCGGTTCCTTTGTCAGTTTTTCTGATCAAAGATCTTCCGTAAATATCAACCATTATATATATGTACAGGTTTTAAATACCTGTCCAATGATTACTTGTGTATTCGTGTACAATTTTATGAGGTGGTTTAGTTGATTTTGATATCGCATCAAGTACATCGATGGATTCACAACCACATATCGGTGGATCTGTCACTGTCTGTGTCGGTAACGTTGGATAACAAGTTCTGCCAGGTAATTCATTAATATAGTTTAAAAATTCAACTGTTGGTGATAGTCCGTATGAATCAAAATAAACAATTCCGCGTGGATCAATCGCATATGTAGCCCAGTGTGTTCCTGAACCAGAATTCGAATCGAGATTGATGATACATATTTCAACATGACGTGGTTCTTTCGGTAATTGATCGCGCATGGAAACTGCTTTAAAATGTTGTATTATTAATTCTTTTAGCAGCATTTATCAGATCAAAATTTGACATCGGTATTATATTCCTGGAAGTCTCAGTCTTTTTCCTAGATAAGTTCCCGGAAGTCTGAGACCAAGCCCCTTTTTATACCCTTTTCATGTTGCTTTCTTTAATGCCATTCCAGCGGCAGTTCCAACAGCACCTAACGCAACTGCTTTTGCAACTTTTGGTGCGGCCGCAGCAATTAATGCTGGTATTGCTTCAAGAAGTGGAAATAAACCTCCTGATTTAATCATATCTTTGATGGCACTTGCAGAAAATTCAAGTTTAACTCCAGTTTTTTATACCAGACCTTTATTAAAACGTTTAAGCTGATTACCGGTTAACGATAATTTGTTTAGATCACCACTCATTTGCTTTATCTTTAATGTATTTTTGCTCCATATTAATTTGCGTTTTTATTGTATTATTTATCTGACCATGAGTCAGAGTTGCGTTAACATGACTATACGACATTTTTATATTTACTTGATTGATTTTAATTACATGTTCTGTACGGATTCATCAACGACTTGCATTCGTCTACCAACACCTTCGAGTAATACTGATCTGTCGCTAAATATACCAGCGATTGTTCTGAAACCAGCAGGAACAACAGGTGGACCTACAGCACCAGGAGGAAAAAAAGCTACTTGAGCTCGAAATATATATCAACAACAATTGTCTGAATAAATCTAAATGTTCAAGTGAAAAGTAATAAATCGGATATAATCTTGCAAACCGGTATCTACATTTAGATCACGCTCCAAAAATGACATTAAATGATGATATGCACGTGCAACTTTATTATGTTTAAAATTTAAAGTAACTTCCTCGGCAGGTTCTTGAAGTTGATTTATTCTCAAACTAACCTCGGTAACATTAAGTGTGTCAATACCATCGGATTTCTTCCCTGGGTATTTACTCGTACATTTGCTTGAAATGCGATAAAAATATCTCGTGGTGCTGATACCCCTTGTTGTGCTGCTATATACCATGTAAATAAACCAGCAGCATTACGTTGATTACTATCTGTAGTCATTGTTTTCCATGATAGCAGTGATTTACCACCTTGATTCAGGAAAGAAAGCAATTTATTTCTTCTTCGACAGATGGAACCGTTACTGGCATCCACAATGTTAATTTTGTTATAACTACTTTATCAGCATCACCTCCGGCTCGCCAGATTGCATCATTGTCGGATTCTTTCTGTTAAGTACCACAGTGTGTTTAGCACCAAACATAACCTTCGTAACATCTCTGCAAAATCCAAAAATATGAAATAATGGAATCGCACACGAAAACATCTCGTTTGCGTTTAACATTGATCTACGTGCTGCGAATCCAAGATTGAAATTTTCATTCATTGACGCAACTTCAGTTCCAGCTGCATTCATCGTTACATTTATGTTTTCTGGATCATTATTTGTATCCTTTGTAAACATCATTGATGGATCGGCTGATCTTGAATAGTCATGGGAGTATCTTGCTAGACCAAGTATCGTCGTAGCAATATCAACATTTTCCAGACATGATTCAATGTGTTTTCCATCAATCATATAAGTAGCACTGCTGAATAACGCCATGATGCAATTATTAACGAAACCGACTCTGTCACCGATTCCATATTCTGTATAATCTGCTTTTATAAGTCGACCTTCGACTTCGATAATTGCTTCAGCTGGTAAGAAATACCGACTTGTATCTTGAACTTGTAATTCGATTCTTCCACGTTGATTTGGTTGTACTGCATCGTAAGAATAACATTGATAATCGCGCAAGGATTCATTTTTACGAACTGGTTCACCCATATCCAACGCTGTATCAATTTCACGCTTAAACATTGTATTTTAATTACTATGATCTAAATTGTAATTATCTACGAAGACCACTTCCTGCTATCAGACTAGCGGTTATGTTATCTTCTTTTTCTTTTAACGATGCATCAGCCAGATCCATTAATCTTTGGGTTGCGGCCTGATTTATGATTTTACTTTCATTTGCAGGCATAACTTCAGTAGATGGATATTTCATTTGTTTTTTTCGTCGTAATAACCGTAAAATTCTGTCTTTCACCGCCGAAAACGCTTTACCGGCAAGATCACCGATTGCGCTAGGAGCAGTGTCGCGAATAACATCGAAAGCTTTCTTTGATAAATGTTTTGCAATTGGCATTGCTTTGGGGGCTATCCTGGTAAATAAACCCCGAACAACATCACCAAGTCCATCTCCATAGGTTATTTCATAAACTGGTAATCGTGAATTTATTACTCTAACCATTATTGGTCTATGATACCTATTGTGTACGATCATTTTATGTTATCATTCACCATGATCTAAATTATGTGTCAAGGGATTTAGTCATCTGTAATTTCATCGAGAAATTCCCGATAGGTATTGATGTCCATGATACCACCGGTAAATAATCGTCAACAAATATCAGATATTTCGTTGATAATTTCACGCGAAGTATTTCCAGCGCGTTTTCCTCCTATGTGAATTTCTAGTTTATCCACGTCAGCGATAACGTTGTCAGGGCAAGTGATAAGATTATTTCCTAGACCACTTCCTGTAGTAGCGCCAAAAGAATCATCACCAGGATTCGTTTCCGTACCTAGTAAAGAGCGTAATATCTCCTGCCGTTTGGTTTCTTTTTGTTACATCTTTTTCTAATTATTTTATCAACTTTTTAATTATTTGTTTCACCTTTTCCTTTTTGTTTTGTTTCACCTTTTCTTTTATTTGATCACATCTATATTCTTCAGCTTCCAACATCATCCTTTGTTGTTTTATTTGTTGCAGCAGTGGAGGTAGCTCATACTGGGGAGGTTGATGCAAAAGTTGTTGTTCTTCATGACGATAATAATTTACTTTAGCCATACAGTCTTTATATAATGGATCGGTAACATTGGCGCTGGGTTTATTATAAAACTCACGAAATAATAGTCTTAAAAAATTATCATTTATTTTAGCGTATTAAAGTTTTAAAATTTAAAATTTTTGAGAAAGACTATCTTATGCAAAACGAGGAAAATCTTCTTTCTTAACATTTTTTTAATAATATCTTCAATAATACCTTCGTTAAATTTATTAATCAATTCAACATTTCTTTTTGCTTTAGGTTGAGATGCAGGGTGTTTTTTTTTACATCAGCTATTTCAGTGTACATTTTATCAATATCTTGTTAAGTTGTGCAGTAGATATTCTAACTGGAAGATCTTGTAAAATCTCTTGCGTTGCACTAGCCGTTTCTTGTATTGTCCCAAGAAGAGGTTTCTTTTTTTCTGGATCAATGATATCTCCCCATACAACTTTCTCAGTTGTTGCAGTAATAGGTTTAAATAATCTTTATGTACCTTCTACGTAATCAACTTGTGACTCATGGCGTTCTTGAAGTTTTCTTCGAAGCGAATCTCTCAAAGGAATATATTTTCTGATTGCTTCCTGACATTCTCGAGCTAATCTAGTAGTATATGCTTCTCCGATATTTGACATATTTGTTTTGATATATATATAATGATTTAATTACATGTATCGAAAAAATATTTGGCTAATTTGTAGCAGCAGAAGGTTGCCCCCTCGCGTCAGATTCTCAAAATAATGATATACTCTAACTAAATTAAATAGATACTATTTGATAAATGCAAAATTGTACATGGCTGCGTCAAGGAAGCATAGATAAATGTAATAAAAATGTCGTGGAGAATACTGCAAGAAACATAAATATATCCTATCAAAGAAACCACATGCTGGTCATCGATATTATCTTGGATGCAATGTTGGCGTTCGCGGACAATATCGGATTTGTAATGAATGTGGTGGAGATATATACAGAACTTTGATGGCGTATTACCGTCGTAAGATCGAAGAAGGGGTTTTGATACCTAGAAAAGAAACCACTTCGACCGAGGAAGAATATTACTCAAAGTTCAAACAAGTCTCAGATTGATCGTTTATCTCAATTATTCATTTTGTTTGATTTATATACAAGATTTTTTTAATCCTCAGATTGATAGCTTAACACATGGAGAGAGCAGCATAGAGGATTGACTACAACATTTGTTTGGGTCAATCTAGGTGTAGTCATTGATTGACTTCTATGTTAGTCACCATTAGTCGATTGGTAATAAAAAAAAGGGTGACGTTTCCATTTAGTCTGTTCACCCTCTCTGCTGCTCATTGTATTTATCTTTGTTTCTTCTTTGTATAATTTGTAATTTAAAATAATGGATACGAGATGAGTAAAAGTAGTTTATTGTTAATACACTGGACGAATAAGCAACTTAGATGTACATGTATTAATAAGCAACGTAGATGTATGGTAATTAGGTCAAGTTGTTTACTACTCTCATGTGCATATATATGTGTGTGTGTGCATGTGTGTGTGTGTGTGTGTGTGTGCAATTCACTATAATGATGCTTAAATTGAGCTTCTTGTTCAATGAACATCTTTCAAATTTACGTCAATGAACATGTTAGATCAGTATTCAAAATAAGTGTTTAGCAATGAAAATAATTGAAAACGAGTAATAAATCAAATGACTCCTTGGATGTGTTCAATAAAATACTGAATGTTAAGTCCAAATCATGGGACAATTTTTAAGCATGATTCCTGATGTACAGGAAGATTTCAATGAGGAATGAGTGGTGTCTCTGGTGCCATATCAAGGCTTTTTCTTTCCTGCTGATGATCATGGGTATTTATGTCTGTCTGCAAGGACAAAGATTCCTGTGCATGTTCTTGTGGCATGATGTATTGATTGCTTGTCTCCTGTATCTTTTCTTGTCCTGTCCTCTTCCATCAAATAATATGCTGTCTTGTATTATCCCATGCCTTGTCATGCTGTCATCTTGTCTTGTTGCATTTGAGGTTTGTCATTTCTGTCATCAATGTGGTGTGTATGACTGTCTGGTGTGTTATGTCTGCCTATCTGGTTTGTAATATATGTGGTGTGTTGTCTGCCTTTGTCTGCTCTGTGTTACAAAAGATGCTAATGGTGGCACATCATGACAAGGAACAGAACAAGACTTCGTGTAATAGGAAAGAAAAGGACAGAACAAGACAAGACATCTCGTGTAATAGGAAAGAAAAGGAACAGAACAAGACAAAACCTCGTGTAATAGGAAAGTAAAGGACAGAACAAGACAAGACACATGTAACTGTCTCACGTGTCTTTCTATGTGTGTTGTGAGTAGGGAAAATTCTGGACAAAAATCGAATATTTGGACTCAAATCAGATATGATTAATTATATTTATGGGCCCCATCGGACACAAAGCAAATCTCATTTGATAGGGACCCTTTTGAAGACAAATGAAATAGCAATGACATTGATAGGGACCCTTTTGGAAACAAATTAAATCTCAGTCACTACATGATAGAGCCTCATTTGGACACAAATCTCATTGATAGGGCCTTTTTGGACAAATCCAGTTTCCATCAATAAATTTGATATGAACCATTATGGACACAAATCTCAATGAATGACATTAATAGGGACCCTTTTTGGCACAAAGTAAATCAGCAATAGTACCTCTTTTGGAAATAAATCTCATCGATATGGCCCTTTTGGACAAATCAAATTTACATGAATAAAATTGTAAGGGACCTTTCTGGATACATGATAGGGGGCCATTTTAATCTGTAATCACATTGGTTGGGCCCCATTTGGACAGAAACCAATAATCATATGAATTTAATAGGGTACCCTTTGGGACACAAATGAAATATCAATTCCATTGAAAGGGACCCTTTCGGAAACAAATTAAATCCAAAGCAATCAGTGATTGGGACTCTTTTGAACACAAATCTCATTGAATAGACCCCTTTCGAAAAATCAAATCTTCATAAATGAATTTGATAGGGACACTTCTGGGCATATATCTTTTCTCAACAAATGTCATTTATAGGGAACATTGTAAGCTCAAATCAGTGATTGGGTCATATTTGTACACAATCCCAATCTCAAATGAATTTGATGGGGGGGCTCTTTTGGAGAATAATGAAATTACAATGACATTGATAGGAACCCTTTTAGAACAAATTAAATCCTAATCAATATTGGATAGGGCCACTTTTGGACACAAATCACATTCATATTGCCCTTCTGGACAAACCAAATTTCTACAAATGGACATAAATCAAATCTCAAAGAAAGACATTAACAGGTACCCTTTTGGACAAATTAAATTCTAATCAATAAGTGATAGGGCCTCTTTTGGACACAAATCTCACTGATAGGATCCTTTTGGACAATCAGATTTCCATGAATAAATATGATATGTACCTTTTTGGACACATCTCAATGAATGACACTAATAAGCACCTTTTTGGGCACAAATTAAATCCCAATAAATCACAATGATATGGACCCTTTCAGAAACAAAGTAAATCACAATTAATCAGTAAATGACAGAGTGTGGCTTGAGGGATTGTGGGCCACAATGAAGAAGTATAACGTGTCAAAAGTTGACTAATGCCATCAAGCAGCTATACACCAAGGCTATCAGTGCAGTAATTGCTCAAGGTTCCAGACAACAGTTGGAGTATGTCAATGGTGTCTCCTGTCACCCATGCTTTTCAACATATACTTTTGCGCATTATAGGTGAAGTCCTGGAGAACCACTGTGGGGCAGTGATCATTGGACGGCGTAACATCACCAACCTCTGCTCAGCAGACAACATTGATGGGCTGGCATGAAGTGAAAATGAGCTTGCCACCTTGGAGAAGAACCTGGATGAAACATCTCCCATACTTGACATGAAGAGAAGCACTGAGAAAACAAAGCTGATGACAAATAGTGGCAAAAAAATCTCAGCAAAAAAAAGAGTCACAGGACAGGAACTGGAAACAGTGAGCAAGTTCAAATATCTTTGTTCCAGAATCACCAGAGGGATCAAGAGCAGACATTTGGTCATAAGCAGCACAAATAATAGCAGCTATATCAAAGCTAAGACCCATCTGGAGAGACATGAATATGTCTGAAAACTAAAATCAAACTATTGAGAGCACTAGTCATCTCAATCTTTATGTATTCATGTGAAGCCTAGACCCTGACAGCAGAATTACAACAAAGAATCCATGCTCTTGAAATGAGATGCTAAAAAACCATCCTTGGCATCTCTTATATGGACCACATCACAATTTAAGAAGTGCGTAACACCATCAGATACAAAGTAGGCCAACATGAAGATTTCACCAGTCAAAATGAGAAAGCTGAAATAGTATGGAGCAGCAGAGAGGGTGAATCCTACAACGTTTTTAGACAAAATTTTGATTGAAATCTTAAAACGAGCCTTCCTACGATCTCATTTTAACCAAAAAAAATGTCTCAGGGGTAAACCCTACAACGTTTTCAGACAAAAAATTGATTGAAATCTTAATGAGCTTTCCCTACGAAATCTCATTTTAACTAAAAAAATGAAAAAGGAGATTTTTACGATTTTTTAATCAATTTTGGTCGCAACTTGTTCTCATCCACCCTCTCTGCTGCTAAAGTTTTCAGCTCTGGGTTAATAATTCTTTTACAATTTTAACCGAATATTTGATCAAGTCCTTAGGACGAAAATCATTTATGATTTCACAAACAAACTAATCGCTAACACCTCTTCTTGTAAATCAATCAGATTATTTGACTGGTCGGTGAGTTTGAAATTAATTCTGGTTAATGAATTATTATGGCATCGCATGTAGACAGGATTAATTGGGTTTTCAATAATTAGGAATCCTGGAGGAGCTGTTGGTGCAAACGAATAAAGAATATATCCTTGCTGAGCTTGATTTGATCGTTCGAGATTAATTTGATAGCTTCCTTCGATAACATCACATACTAAATTGAGCGCAATCACCGATGAAATATTCACGTTGAACGGAGCGATATGCCTACCGCCACCGTCTGGGTCATTATTGTGTTTGAGGATTTTCATTTCCGGTGATGCTGTTTTTTTCCACGTATCATGAATTATTTTGAAACCAACATCGATGGCATCACTGAGAATTTTTTTTAGTTCTGGTACGTTATATCCTGGTAGTTTAAATGTTGGAATATCCTTAACGGGGATACCAAGAGTTAATTCAAACTCTGTTCTCGACTTGGGGTGATTATCATCTAGTATAACTCGAACAATTTGTGAATTAAATGTTTCCATGTCATTGATGATTTTGTTACATATTTCTACAACGCTGATAAATTCATCTCGGGTGAGAGAGCCGGATTTAATGGATATTAACAACAGTAAAAAATCATATTCCATCGCTGTGAAGTTTTCCATAATTTTAGGTTCGTTAACAACATAATATCCCTCTTGACCCCTCCCCTCCTCCTCTTCTTCAATTGGGGAGTAGAAGAAATAAAAAAAATCTTCACTGGATTGGTAATCTTTATAACTTTTTATTGGATTATCGGGGTTTATTCTGTCGGTGATATAATCATTTTTTTGTGGTTCGGGTATATCAACGGTTCCCCCCCGGGGTGGTACTTCAGGCCATCCTAGTACGGTTCTTATCGAGCTGTTATAGATATCTACGACGTATCCTTCTGTGCTTATCTCAATTGCGGATGATAGCGTCGGCTCATGAACTGTTATAGCGATTTTCGATTCTGTTCCAGTAATCGTTTTTATTCTACGCGCGAATTCATTATTGATTTGTTCTATTTGGTATGACCCTGTTGGTATCGAAACGACGTTCCAGTCTGGGGTACCGTCGTCTTTATTCTTATACGAGAACACCAGTGAATTATTCGGTTGTTGACCACCAAATGATTTTGATCTGATATTAGGCCAACTGTGATACACTCGTAGTTTTGCTAGCGCTATCTCCTTCACTGGGACCGGAGAGGGGAAATTCACACTGAATTCTGGATTCGTTGATGTTATTGATATCATACTTGTTTGTACTGGGTTCGTGTTCTCCACTACTCGTTGAAGTAATTCCATCGGTGTTGTCATTGTTATTATACTCATGATTTATTTCTAATTTTGGTATCGATGAATCATAAATACTGACCATCACTGAGAACTCACAATCTGGTAATGTTGATATTATTGAGATCATTTTGTTTTTTGGGTTCGTGTTTTCTGATTCCATCGGTGTTGTCATTGTTATTATACTCATGTTGTCGCTCTAATTTCGATATCGCGGAATCAAAAATACTGACCATCGCTGAGAATTCACTATCTGATATAATCGTATTATCGAGTGACGACGATATCATCAGGGATAACTGCGAATATGCGGTTGATGCAATATGAAATTGAAGTAAGTAATTCTGCAGTTTACTCTGGCTGCATGATGATATCTTTTTTGCTATCCCGGTTGATATACCCCCGATTGTAGCCACCGCAGAAATGCAAATTGGAACAACCGGGGCAATCATTGTAACAGATGCTAGTATTATTCCGGCACCAGTGAGAACGCTTGACACCGAGTACACAATAACATCAATTGCGGTGATTCTTCGTCGGTATTTTTTTATTTTTATTTGATACTCCTCAGTGAGGGTTTTGAGTCTATTCTGAAATTCTCTGACCTGATCATAGCGACATTGAGTTGATGAAATCATTTTTATTTTAAAAACACTAGCGTTTTCAATTGTGAAATCCGAACGATTTAGTTATTTACTTAAATCCGCTACGAATTCCACATACCATGATACCGGAGTTCTAGCCAAATGTTTATCAGTAGATGTTATCGTGAACTTTTCAGTTGTATCCTTGTCGATGATCGTTGAAATCGTATTGTTGACCCCGGATGAACTCGACGATGATATATTAAATTGAGTCAATGGTGTTACTAGTGTTAATCGATAAATACCTTTAACGGTTGCAGTGATATCTAATTTGTTGTCTGCAGGTGTCCACAAAAATGATCCGTGTTGGATTCTATATACTACTTATTGGTTTTCTCATGAGGAATTTTTGTTTTTTCAATGATTGTTATCATCCTCGAAAAATCACCTTTGACGGCTTCGATGAAAGTTTTCGTCTCATCGATGGATTTTTTAATATCCGGGAGTTTTATTTCAATTTTATCTAACGGGGTTCCAATAAATTTATCAATGATATTTCTACGAAATGATATAAACTGTTTTCCGTTTTCTTCAATTCTAGATTCAAGTGTTGTTAGTACAACCACAGAATTGTTTAACTCATCGTTGAGAGTTTTTAATCGATCTGTAATCGTCGAAACGAGTACACCCGGTTTGAGTTTACCCTGATCCGAAAATAACGCAACGGTGTTCTCGATTGCGTTTTGTTGTTTAACTAAAATATCATCCAGAGAAATATTACTGGTTTTCAATTTACCCTGATCCGAAAATAACGCAACGGTGTTCTCGATTGCGTTTTGTTGTTTAACTAAAATATCATCCAATGACACATCACTGGATTTCAATTTACCCTGTTTGTCTTGAAATACAACTATTTCATTAGGATCAACATTTGTTAAGTTCAACGTCTCAGCTATTTCATCTTTGATTAGTTTTTTTACATCCTTGACAGAATCAGGTGGTGCAGTGTCATCGGGTTTGGGTTTCAAAGATCTCCCCCAAATATCAATCATGTTATTGTAAAACTCTTTCTCTCTCTAAAAAGCGATTGCTAGTGTATTCATTCACGACAACATGTGGTGGTTTTCCGCTTGGGTTACTCAAGGAGTTAGAAATAGCGTCAAGGACATTTAATACTTCGCTGCCGCATATTGGTGGGTCAATCATCGTTTGTGTTGGTAGCGTAGAATACCAAGTCTTCATTGGAAGGGTTTTTATATACCGCATAAACTCTTTTGGTGGGGCTAATCCATATGAATCAAAATAGACAATCCCACGTGGATCAATAGCGTATGCAACCCAGTGAGTTCCAGGTCCGGTGCTGTTATCTAAATTAATGATTCCGGTTTCAACGCTGTTTGGTTGATGTGGTAATTGATCTTTCATAAAGACACCTCTGAAGTTTTTAATCGCGAGTTTTTTAGCAGCATCCATTAAATCAAAATTGGACATAGGAACCATAGGTTCCTGAATTAATAAATCGTTCCTGGTAGTCTTAGACCCTTTCCGCTGTACCACGAATACGGGGTTCCTGGTAGTCTTAGACCCTTTCCCTTTTTTTTATATCCTTTCCCAGTTGCCTTCTTTAGTGCCATTCCTGCTGCAGTACCAACGGCTCCTAACGCTGCCGCTTTAGCCACCGCTGGGGCTGCTGCTGCAATCAATGCTGGAATCGCAGCTAACAACGGAAATATACCGCCTGTTTTAATCATATTTTTGATAGCAGCCGCAGAGAGAGTAATCTGAACACCTTTTTTGGCTGCAAGTGCATCATTGAAATGTTTCACCTGACGAGTTGTCAGCGATAGTTTATTTGCACCACCAGTCATTTGGTTGGGTTTCAACGTGATTGTGGTTCCACATTTTTTAGCTGATTCCGATTGCAATTTTTTTAATTGACCGGGAGTTAACGCAACACTAATAACACTATATGACATGTTATACATAATAGATTGATTCTAATTCAATGAAAAATCGAGAAAATCAATCAAAGATTTTCCACTGGTGCATCTACCACTCTCATTCTTCCACCAACACCTTCGAGTAGCATTGATTTATCACTGAGAATGACAGCAACCGCTCTATAATTCGGGATAAGGATAGGAGGTACCCCACCAACTGGTGGACCAGTCGGACGGGTTACACGGGCTCTAAAGTGTATATCAACGACAGATTGTCTTGTTAAATCAAGATGTTCAAGTGAAAAGTAATAAATCGGATAGAGGCTTTTAAAATCCAATTGCGATATTTGCAAACCAGTATCCACATTTTGATCACGTGCCATAAATGACAACAGGTTATGATAGACACGTGCAATATGATTCTGACCGTAATCAAGTTGTATATCCTCGGATGGTTCCTGCTGTCCGTTTATTCTCAGCGATACTTCATTAACACCTAACTGATCAAATATCATATGGCTTCGTTCTTGATTACCAACTCGCGCATTATTCTGTAACGCTACGAATATATGACGTGGAGCTGAAACACCTTGTTTTGATGCCAGGTGCCATGTGAATGTACCATCAACACTGTCTTGTTTAATATCCGTAGTCACTGATAACCAACTCAACAATGATTTTCCTCCTTGGTCCATAAATGATAGTAGTCGCTGTTCTTCTGTGATTGATGGAGTTAATACTGGCATCCACAATGATAGTTTTGTTAAAATGACTTTACCGGGAGCAACCCCAGCATTACGCCAGATTGCATCATCATCAGTACCCTTTCGTACAAGCGCTACTGTGTGTTTAGCTCCATAAATAACTTTTCGGACGTTTCTACAGAATCCAAATATATGATGCAGTGGAATCGCACATGAAAATCGTCGACGCTGCCCATGCAACGTTGCTACACGTGTTGCAAATCCTAAATTGAGATTACCATTAACGCCTCCGAGAATATCAAACGCAGCTCCGGGTCTAGTTCGACGTTCTGGATTAGCTGCTTCCTGTTGATCGGCTTCTGCATTATCTCTTGCTGTTAACACTTTAATGAATTGAAGGTGATCAGCGTTATCAAAGGTATCCTTTGCAAACATCATAGATGGACCCGCTGATCTTGTATAATCATCAGAATATCTCGCTAACCCTATGATTGTTGTGGCCAAATCAACTTCACGGTCAATGGATTCAATTTCTTTTCCATCAATGAGATATCTAGCGCTTTCAAATAACGCCATTATGCCGTTATTAACAAAACCAACTCGGACATTTGCGTTATTGTCATATGGGGTATCAGCTGCAACATTTGTTACAAGTTCTCCTTCTACTTCAATAAATGCCTCACACGGTAGAAAATATTTACTGGTATCATCAACTTGAAGTTCAATTCGCGATCGGAGATCTGGTTGTACTGCGTGATAAGAATAAAATTGAAAATCGCGTACAGAATCATTCTTGCCAACTGGGGCATTGTCACATGATAGACCGAGTCGGGACTGGATTAGTGAAGACACGGAACACAACTGCGTTAATAAGATGTTTATTTTATAAACGCAAATTTAAAAATCAACTCTGACACCAATATTTTACAAAATATAAGAAAAATCTATTTATATAAATGTTCCTAACATGGAACTATGAATTTCAGTAACGTAATGACAAAAAAGAAGTATAAGAATGAATTTACAAATATGAATATATATATATATATATATATAAAAGGCTCGTATAACGAGATAGATGCAAATATGCAAATAATGCGTCGTCAATATGACGAGACTAGAATGAAGATATTAAATAATTAATACGTCGTCCATATGACGAGACATATGCAATCGTGAACCCTAAATTCTGAAGTTCTCGTTCATGGAACGAGATTTGTGTAGAATGAACTTATGCAGGTGTCGTTCATATAACGAGACTGCAAAGAAGATATTAAATAAATAATACGTCGTCCATATGACGAGATATATGCAATTGTGAACCCTAAGTTCTGAAGTTCTCGTTCATGGGACGAGATTTGTGTAGAATGAAATTATGCAGGTGTCGTTCATATAACGAGACTGCAAAGAAGATATTTAAATAAATAATACGTCGTCCATATGACGAGATATATGCAGCATACGTAAGCACCATACACAGGCACCACACACGGGCATTACACGGTCAGCATAGACAAGCCCACACACGTAGTCACCACAACATGGCACCACTTCAGCACAACACGTCACCACACACGCAGTTACCACAACACTGCACCACTTCAGCGCAACACGTCACCACACTAAGTCACAACACTTCAGCACAATACGGCACCACACCACTTCAGCACAAAACGGCACCACACCACTTCATCATACTTCTTCAGCACCACACCACTTCAGTTACCACACCACGTCAGCTAAAATTAAAACAACCGAACCGTGTAATACATATGACACGGTCAAGTATTCTCACACATATATGTAGCGCATGCGCGCACATGAAATAATTATCCATGTACATTTAACGTTAAGCATGCAGCGTATAATTGAACTCAATTATGTTCAGATACAAAAAGAACTAATGAAACAAAATATAGTACTTCTGATAAAATGGCGCTGCCTAACCTACGTATTTATTCTATAGATTTTATAATAAATACTAAACATCTAATATGTAAAACAATGAATTATATCATAATACAAATAGCAATGAGAACAAAATTAAATCTAGTGTTACCTCTTTTAGCTGATAGATTGCTCCGTTTAGGATGGAAGCTTTTCCGACAAGACTGGATCGTTATGTGATTTCTGTCTTATAATTTCGTCCTTATATACCCCTAGCTGTGACAGATATGCGCAGCTAGGTACTTTAAACTGCGTGCAATTTCGTACATGCAGCATGAGCTGAGTGTTCGCTCATTATGCCGAAATAACTAAAAAGCCGAAAAAATAATAAACTACCCTCGGTAAGGCTGTACGCAGTAACGAAATCAAGACTAGATTTTTGACCACATATATATATTGAACATAGTCGTATACAATTCCGTGACAGGCATCCATATCAAATGCTGGATCAGGTGACCTTTTGAACATTTTATTCTATTTATCAGAGTCTAAATCACGATTTTTCATTTCATCGTCGTGTTTTTTTAAAGCCACTTCCTGCTATCATGTTTGCTATCATGTTATTTTGGTCCCCTTGATTTATCAAGGGAGTCACCATCGACGCTAATTTTTCGTCTACTGCGTTATTTATAATTCTACTAACACTTGCAGGCATTTCCGCTGTAGACGGTAACGGTTTCTTTTTTCGTAAATCACTTCGTGATTTCACTAATGATGTTATTTTATTCTTCGCAGCTGAAAACGCTTTTCCCGCAAGATCTCCAACAGCACCAATACCCTTATCACGAATAACATCAATTGCTTTCATTCCTAGTTGTTTAGCCAACGGCATCACTTTTGGAGCCATTCTCGCAAATAACCCTGCAATGGTATTGCCTAAACCATCTCCGTAGTATGCTCTATAAACCGGAAACCGTGAATTAACTACGTAGACGGGGGTTGGTTTATCATGATTGCAGTGTATGATCATTATTTGAAATCAGAAACAATTTTTCAATTGGAAACGCTAGCGTTTTTATTCAATCCCGGTGATTAATCACTGTGATAATCCTCCACTAACTCGCCAATGAAATCTCGATATGTGCTGATATCTATGATACCACCCTGAAATAATCGTCTACAGATATCAGCTGCTTCATTAATTGTTTCCGGTGAGTTATTTCCAGCTCGGAAACCTCCTACAAGAACTTCTAATCGTGATATATCATTGATAACACTACCAGGACATGTCGTGGTAGAGTCAAAGACATCCTTTGGATTTCCAATCGAATATCCCTTTCCGCTTGTTTCCTCAGTTGTACCAGTTGCGCCCTCACTATCATCAAGTAATTTCCTTTGTCAGCCTCGACTTTGTTGTTTTTGTATACCATAGCTATCAACTCCTACTTTAAAAGATCTATACTCAACTGTATCCTTTTTCAAATTACCAGTAATCCCCTTATTCGTTTTATACAACCAATCTATCCAGTCGTCTCGTTTAATTCTACTGTTTTTATACTCGTCTTTTAAAAACTCTTCCCTTGAATAATATTTTTGGGCAGCGAAAACGCCAAAGTCCGCATAATCGTTGGGTTTTATTAATTGATGTCGTTTGATTTCTGTTATAGCTTCTTCGGTGAGTTTGTCTATAAAGGGGATACCTTTTGGGGTGACGACATCAACAGGTTGTGGTTCAGGCGCAGAATCATCAATATCAGCTAATCGTTCATACTCGCGCTGAGTTTTTATATCACTGGATAACTGTTGTATCCCTGCGCGTGTTTGTCCGGTCTCTGCTGCTATCTTTTCAAGCGTATCAAGCAGCGGCGCCTTCTTTACTCGTTCTCGCTCAGGAATATCTCCGTATATCGCTGCTTCAGTTAACTTTTTCACATCTTTGGTCGCACTTGTTATCGGAGTAAACAGTTGTTCACTTGACACAGAAAAGTCAGTCTGCGCTTGTTGTCGTTGTTGCAGTTTATTCCGTACAGAGTCACGAATTGGTACAAATCTCCTGATTGCATCCAGTCGTTCACGAGCCAATCGGGTTGTTAATGCTTCATTGACCATTATTTAAAATCAGAAACAATTTTTCAATTGCAAAACAATTTTTCAATCCCGACCTAACACCATCGTGGAAGTGTTTTAACATCTCTATCAATGATGGGGAAAGTGTCATAATTGTATATAAAAATAATTAATATCACACTTTCCCCACTTTTCCATTTGATCAATCCGAACCAGCCATCAATTTTTTATTCACTGATTTCAACAGTTTTAATCAAAAAATGCTAAAAAAAAAAATTAAAATCTCTATGAGGGACGGTCACAATCAAATAATGATAAATGGTCAATCAAAATTGTTCATTTTCTTGAATTAACGCCCGTAGGTTTCTAACTTTAGAATTAACCTCCTTTTTCAATTCGTATTCGTACCCCAATTCTTTTCGTATTCGTTCTACGATGGTATACAACGGAGCGAACACACTTACGTCACTGGAAAATGCGAGAGAGTCCCGAATAGAATTCTGAATTCTCTTGATGAGCGCATACTTCTTTGGTAGCATATACTTGTTAGTGCTAACTCCGTATTCTATATCCTGAAAATCAGACATGATTTGATCAGGATTTAACCCATCTGATAGTTCAATATCCCAACTTTTCAATTTTGAAATCTCGGATATGATGCTATTCATGTTTTCAGAATTCATTATTCTATAATAATGATATATTTCTAAATGAAAAATATGACGCATTAGACATAACTAAATTGAATTTTTTGTCCCGTCCTTTTTGAAATAGCCGATCGACAAACCCCCTCTGCAACGAATCGTACTGAGGCTCTACAAATATTGAAATACTTGCCGGCTTCATATATTGATTTAAATATTTTTTCTTCGTTAGTTGTTGTATTCAAAGATTTTACTGGTCTCGCTTTTTTTGAGCAAATGCCAGTCTCTCCTCTTTTCAAATTCTCACTTTGTGTGATAGCTTGCAGATTTGATAAAGAATTGTTCCTTGGATTAGAATCCTTGTGATCGATAACAAAACCATTTTTGATCAATCCATTGAAACATTCAAATACGAAACGATGATTGTAATATTTCTTCTTTCCAACAGTAAAGAACAAATACCCCATACCATTATCCCACCCAACTGGGTTCTTCAGTCTACAGTGTCTTACAACACCATCACTGGATGCTTCATAATTTGTACTCACTGGGTGTGGTCTGAATTCCTGGTTCATTAGGATACTATACTATTTGTCTAATTCATTGACTGATCCATTGCAGTGATTCATTATACATAAACCTTTCATTTAGACACTTGTTTTTAGTATAGCATGAGGGAGTTCAAGAGATTGCCTTCGAAAAATGCTGATAAGGAGTTTAAGAGATTATTAAAAATTAGTCCTAGATTTAATCTCGATAAACCAAAAAAACGTCCAAGAGACGGAAACATGAAAGAGTTTAAGAGATTATTAAAAATTAGTCCTAGATTTAATCTCGATAAACCAAAAAAACGTCCAAGAGACGGAAATATGAAAGAGTTTAAGAGATTATTAAAAATTAGTCCTAGATTTAATCTCGATAAACCAAAAAAACGTAACAAAATCAATCCTAGATTTAATCTCGATAAACCCAAAAAACGTCCAATAGACGGAAACATGAAAGAGTTTAAGAGATTATTAAAAATCAATCCTAGATTTAATCTCGATAAACCAAAAAAAACGTCCAAGAGATTACCCTGGAAGGATGCTCAATTCAATCTCGATATAGTTTCTAATACACCAAAGAATACAATTCTTGATAAAGCCATGATTAGTAAAATCAGAGACTGTTTTAATGAATTCAAGCGTGATGGAGCATCTTATTGTTGGTCAACATTTCGAATTGATGGTGTTGTTGATGCTACCATGAATGATGAAAAAACAGCAGTGATAATTTCACGTGTTGAGGAAAAAAGACATTTTTTCCGAATCAAATTCATTATCGAAGTCGATGGCAAATGGATTATTAAGGATAAATTTGAACCAATCCTCAAGAATAAAAAAGCTGTCATTGTGAGTAGAGATTCCAAACCAGGGATTCTAACCGGCATTGATAAACCATACTACGAAAGATCTTATCCCGTAACAGCAATGGTTTATGGGATATATCCGTTAAATGATAAACCCGATATCGCAAAACTAGCTCCTATGAAATATTCGTCAGGGCTTAATTGTGTAGCAGAACGAATAATAGAACACTTCACAAATGCATCCCGAGGAAATAAACTAACTGATCTGCGACGTAGGAAAATAACCGAGTGGGAACTGACAGTGAAACAGCATGGTGCAAAGATTTCTGATATAGCTAAATTAGAAACATCATTACGATTCCCAATAACCGTTATGACGATAACCGGAGAGGTTTTATACGAACCGAAATATAACAAAAATGGAGCGCCAATGCAGATTATTGATCATAACAAACACGCGTGGACACCTGCGGTAACAATATTTCCACGAGAACGAACCGTGAAATATATCCCTAAGGAGTTCGTCGGGGATGTTTTCTATGAAGAGAAATTATTCGATGCTATTCATGCGTTGTGTAAGGATGATCCTGTGTCAGTGTGGTTACTTAGAAGTGATGAAGAATTCGATCAATTTGTAAAACCAAATGGTGAATTATATCGCATTGAAGAATTAGATAACAGAATGAGAAAAATCGCTAGTGATTTTTCACCGGAGAATTCCCATGAAAAACTACTCACGGATAGTTTTACTATTCCATCAGTGGTAGCTCACTTCGCAAGAGAAAAAAACTCATGGCGTCCAACACGAAATGATTTTCTCGAGGATGTTAAATTGAGTTGCGTCGAATTTGGTCATGGAGGACTGTGGAATACGAAATACTCACGTGATGGTATGATTTCAATTGATATATCCGCGTGTTATCCCGGAAGTTTTCTCGGGTATGGGGAATGCGCTGAGTACTTCAAACGATTTGGACACCCCACGCATGAAATGACTCGTGTTGCGATTAATGGACCATTGCCTGATTTTGATTTAACCGGATTCGCTCGTGTGATATCATTTGAATTAGCTACAGGGTTACATCCGTGTAGTTATGTTTGGCTCGGTAGACACCTATCTGAAAAACACTGGATGCCAATAGTGCTATTGAGATATATGATTGATTGTGGTATGCTAATATCGTTGATTGTTTCCGAGGCTATTATATGCTATCGAGCTCAGAAAGAAGTTTGGCTACCACAACCCGATCTAGATAGAATAATCAACGAACTACGAAAACAGTTTCCAGATTTCAGTGAAGAAGAAATCATAAATTGGTCTAAGAAGTTATTTGAAATTAAAAAAGAACAAGCAAAAGATCTCGGAAGAAGAATAATCGGTAAATTTACCCAGGGTGGACGATACGATAACGCAAAATACTCTTCGCGGTTGATCATAGATGTCGCTGAATACGATTTTATTGTAGCGGATTTAATGAAACAGGGAAAACTTGTATCCCGTAAGGATGCTTTTCTATCCAATGGTGAGAAATTAGGTACGGTTGTTACCTACTGTGATGGATATAATTCCCAGTACACACATTTGAGAAGTTCAATGCTAGCCTATGCTTCTATTAATCTATTTTCGATGATAAATAGATTTCCTAATACCGCGGTTAGAGTGGCCACTGATTCGATGTATATACACAATAAGTACAAATCAGCTGTAGCGGCATTCACAGATCCCGAAGAAAATTGGGGGCGTTGGCGATTTAAAAAAGAGATGCTACATGAGTATTGTGAATCCGCAGACGTTGCCATGGATGATAAATATCTTTGTTGTAACCGTATTGAAATTCAATCAGAATTTTCTAATGCACCACCGGTATCTGATCCAGTATGTAGATATAAGACAGTTTATTTAAACGGTTGTGGTGGGTCAGGAAAGACAACTCGTGCAATTGAATTATTTCGTCGTGGAAACGCTAGCGTTTCTAACATGATTGTGCTAACACCGACTCACAGACTCGCCAGAGAGATGATACAACGAGGGGTAAATGCTTGCACTTATCACAGTTTTTTTCGATGGAAAGGTGACAAATGGACTCCTGAGCGTATGGGTGATAAATTCATTCCTGAAATCATAATTTGGGATGAAATATGCACAGTGTCATTAGATGTATTAAAAACATTTCTTGAGTGGTTGTTAAACAAAAACACAAAAGTCGTCATGTGCGGTGATCAAGGCCAACCACCACCATTTGTCGGTGCATCTCCACATGAATGGCTAAAGGGTTTTGTAGACTACTATGAAGAAATCACCACTGATTATAGATCACTTGATGAACGATTACGAGAATTTAAGAAACTAATTAGATTACAACCGGATAGAATCCAATGCGAAATAGCGCGTGAAGTGATTTCAGAAACCCCAATGAATGATTTCTGGTAAGCGTGGAGACCAAACGATTTGATCATTGCAAGTAGAAAAATAGTCAGGGATACACTTCAGATGAAGTTATTTGAATTGCATAAAGAAAAATTTGCAACGCTTCCAGTACCCCTTTGTTATAGGCCATCGGATACACGAAAACAGAATATTGAAGTTGATATTTCAGGACAGAGTGAAAAACAAATTCTCGTATTAAATGATATTGTGCTGGTTGATATCAATGCCGTTGAAGATGCATTGCGTGCTAATAAATCCCCGTGGACGCTAGGATACGCAGCAACAATACACTCTTCACAGGGATTGACTATATCGAATACAATTGTTTGGATGGTGGATAATCACATCGAATGGTCAAATTTAGTCTATCTCGCAGTATCCAGAGTACGAAACATAAATCAACTTCGAAGAGTTGTTTTCGATGATAATGACACAACAATAAGTGATATTGATGTTAGCATCATTAATAAAAAAAACTCTCCGGTTACAAACAACAGGACAAAAAAAAACAACGAGAATTTGATATTGATGCTGAATTAATAATCACTTTGAAGAAACAACAGAATAATCACTGCGCGAGTTGCAATTGTATAATGCGTTGGCAGTATTCGGATAAGGATCCTCGCCAATTCACCGTAGACAGAAAAAATAACAATCTCGGTCATGTCAGAAATAATGTGATGTTGACTTGTCTTGAGTGCAATAGACGCAACGGTGCTAGTTAAGACCATGCGGTGGCAATTGAGTATCCTCGGGAATCACTTGTAGTTGTTGTCGAGTAAAACCCCGCTGAGGGGCAGTTGAATCCAGTTTATAGACTGGAGGTCTACCAGTTGATCGTGTTATACTAGATATCTTATGCGTAGTGACGCTCCAAATAGGATCAGTAGCCCTTTTTCTACCCCCTTCAAGCTCTCCTGGTTCGTATAAGTACCTCACAATGACACTACTACCAAGAATTGGTTCTTTGAAATCTTTTTGTGGTTGTACGGGTATTGACTTCTTTTTAATCGCGTTGATAGGTTTCATGTTGATTGTTCTAGTAATCTCGTTATTCAGTGCAGTAATCACAGATGGTAATCTTTTAACCCATTCACTGGATCGCTTTTCTTGAATGAATTCTTTTGCGTATTGATATCCAAATAACCGCTCAGCAATCGTCCGATTAAATCGTTCTACAATGGCCTGATCGCGATGTAGCGCAGTATGCCCTCGTCGTATGGTGACATTATGATGTTTCATTGTAGATAACACTGCACCCTGAAATTCCTTGCCAGGATCAACCTGCAATAGATTTGGCCAACGCAGAGGACCTCGTCGATAAATCCTTTCAAATGCAGAAGCGACTTCAGTGGCTGATTTTGTTTTTAACGGTTCTGCTTCTTTGTATCGACTTGCAATATCAACTACGGTTAACGCATATTTGTAACCACGATCATGTGGCAGAAATAATATATCAGCCTGATGAACTTCATTAGGAGCGGTCACATCAAAATGCGAGAATTGAATTTGTTTAGGCGGTGGTAGATAAATTTGCCATAGTGCCTGTTTGGATAACCAATGAGCCGCAGTGGTTTTTTTTCACTTTTGCAGCTCTAGCGAGTTTATTGATTGCAGCGTTACCCCTCCAGTATCCCCTCGGAGAATAATAAATTGATTCCATATTATTAATTACCAGCACCTAACATCAATTTACTTTTCATAGCCGATTTTATCAAAAATGAAGACAATTTTTCTTTGAAGGATTTATCAGGAATAGCATTTAACGCATGAATTAATTTCACATCTGCTAGATGCCTGTGTTGCAGATTGCTGCTTTTATAAGCAACATCATGAAGGTGACAGGCCTTATCAATGGCGTTTATTGGTTCTTCACCGGGGTTGGGTTGATTTTGATTATTGAGTCTGATATCAAGTCTGGTTCCCGGTCCACAGTAGCTATATCCTGGAAGGTGCTTTTCTCCGGGGTATTTTGCCCATGGGGTTCCAGGGAGTTTTGCTAATTTGGCTGCGATATCACCTCCTCGTTTTTTTTTAAAGGTTCCTTGGGTTTAGAAACAAATCTAAATTTCTTTGTACTACATTGTACGCATTTACCAGAAAGCGCTGATCGGTTATTTTTTGTTGTAATCGTCAAGTCATCTGTGCCAGTACGTTTTTTACACTTCACACAATATAGATCCATAATTTATATATAGAAATATGGATATAATTGATTTTTCAGCGACTAAAACAAGAGAACCAATTAAGCATCATGCAGCGCTACCAAACTCTATCCGGATGATTATAATCGGGCCATCTGGATCCGGTAAAACGCAATTGTTGCTCAATTTAATAATGAGATGGATGAAGTGGGATAAGTTGTATTTAATTGCCCCTAGCGTAGATGATCAACGATGTTATGAAGTGTTAAAGGATTTTAACGAGAATGCATCAGAAATTAAGGGTGAGAACGCCATTGATTTTGTAACCGATATCGATGAAGCACCGAGTATTGATGATATTGATGGAGATATTAACAATTTAGTCGTATACGACGATATAATGTTGGATAAACAAAAAAATCCTGCTAGAATATTTTCCCGTGGGCGTCACAAAAACACTGACGTGATATATGTCACTCAACGCTACACTCAGGTTCCAAAAGTCATCAGAGATAACTGCAATATTCTTTCTGTATTCAACGGAGTTGATACTCATACTCTTAGAAATATTTGGCAGACATGGTGTTCTGATATGGACTTCAATCAATTTAAAAACTTCTTTAGTCATGCTCAGTCAAAACCACACGGATTCGCAACAATAAATTTACATGATCCTCGGACACGATATCGTATCGGACTTGATCAAATATTCGGTTAAAATCATTTATTATTTTTTGTTAACCCAGTGATGAAATCACTAAGCAGCAGAGAGGGTGGATGACAACAAGTTGCGACCAAAATTGATTAAAAAATCGTAAAAATCTCCTTTTTCATTTTTTTAGTTAAAATGAGATTTCGTAGGGAAAGCTCATTAAGATTTCAATCAATTTTTTGTCTGAAAACGTTGTAGGGTTTACCCCTGAGACATTTTTTTTGGTTAAAATGAGATCGTAGGAAGGCTCGTTTTAAGATTTCAATCAAAATTTTGTCTAAAAACGTTGTAGGATTCACCCTCTCTGCTGCTTATGGCCATGTCACTAGAGCCAACAGTCTACCTACAAAGTACTGCAGGGCAGCGTCCATGGTGGCAGAAGGAGAGGTAGGCAGAAAAAAGTGGACTGACAACATCACAGAAAGGAAAAGGACAAGTTATGCGGAGTCAGGCATTGGCACAGGATTGAGACAAGTGGATGAACTGTTCAGATGTTCAGCAGCACAGTGCCTCAACAAGCACACTAGGTCAAGAGACTAATGATGATGAATCAGTAATATGACATCTTTTGAAAACAAATCTCAATACCTACAGCTGTCTGTAATCTAATATACTGAACATGATCAGCATTATCAGTAAAATCCTTTGCAAACATCATTGATGGATCGGCTGATCTTGTATAGTCATCAGAATATCTCTCTAAACCCAATATTGTTGTGGCAACGTCAACATCCCTCTGAATAGACTCAATCTCTCTTCACCAATCATGTATATAGCCATACTAATCAAAGCCACAATCCCATTATTAACAAAACCATCTCACAATTCTCTGCATTTGCTACAACATTTGTTACAAGTTCTCCTTCTACTTCAATAAATGTTTCAGCGGGTAAGAAATATCTACTTGTATCCTGAACTTGTACTTCAATTCTTCCTCTATGATTTGGTTGTATTGCATTGTAAAAATAAACTTGATAAACGCGTAAGGATTCATCTTTGATAACAAGTGCGTCCATATCAAATGCTGTGTCAAGTATTCGTTTGAGCATTTTTTCTATATTTCTCAATCTAAATTGTGATAGCGCTGACCTTGTCAAACCACTTCCTGCTATTAAATTTGCAGTAATATTTCTTTGTACTTCATCAGATCCTTGATTCATTAACCCTGCTAGTTTTTGATCTGCGGCTTTGTTTATTATTTTACTGACATTCACGGGTATAATTTCAGTAGATGGTAATTTTACTGGTGGTGGTTTTCTTCGTATTAATCCTGCTAGTCTATCCTTGGCTGCAGTGAAGGCCTTACTGACAATATTACCAATAACACCAGGAGCTTTTTCAACAATAACAGTAATAGCCTTAATCGATAATTGTTTTGCAATTGGAACTATTTTGGGAGCCATTCTTGTAAATAACCCTTGAATAACATTACCAAGACCATCACCATAAATTGCTTTATAGACTGGTAATCATGAATTTGTTACTCAGACCATTACGGGTCCACTGTGTCTTTGATGTATGATCATCTTACATGTATTTGTTATCATTATATTTCATTAATTAATTTGTCGATAAATTTCTGGTATACACTGATATCCATGATACCACCTTGAAATAATCGTCGACAAATATCAGTGGCTCCATTAATTATCTCTGGAGAATTATTTCCAGCCCGCATTCCTCCTATGAGAATTTCTAATCATGCTATGTCAGAAAGAATATTATTAGGACAGGTAACAAGACCACTACTTCCTGATGTAATACCACTTCCAGTTGCTCCTTCTTCCTTCTTTATTATTAAATAGTCTTAAGGGTGATCTTTCTACTTCTGCTTTTCTAAATTGTTTACTAGCATTTTCTGTCTAGTCACCAAAGAGTAAAAATGGTCACAGACACCTTTGATATTGTATAATTACTACACCAAAGAGCCATAAAAACACACCAACTGACTTATCAACAACTCGGTCAAAAATCACCAAACCGACTAGTGACACTGATTCCCTTACACACATTTTCCCTTACTCTGACTTGGTAATACATGTACACACATTTTCCCTTACTCTGACTTGGTAATACATGTACACACATTTTCCCTTACTCTGACTTGGTAATACATGTACACACATTTTCCCTTACTCTGACTTGGTAATACATGTATACACATTTTCCCTTACTCTGACTTAGTAATACATGTACACACATTTTCCCTTACTCTGACTTGGTAATACATGTAAACACATTTTCCCTTACTCTGGCTTGGTAATACATGTACACATTGAAATGTTGGAATAAGGAATATCAGTTTCACCTTGTCAGAAATAAACTAACAGCAACATTTTGATTCAATCAGAGCAAAACAAAAACATCTTTGTCAAACCATGTATTCAATTTCCTCAAAACTTTGGTATTCAAGCTTATAGTTTGTCTGCAATGGCTATGTAACACAGTCAAGTTTTCTACACTACTTTCCAAAAAAGGATGATTATAAAAAATGTATCAAGTTGATGATATTTTGTGGTTATTTCCAACAATATATTAATTATGGTAAATAAATATCCCTTCAAAAGCAAATCAAGGCATTCTTATCATTCCTATTCTTTCTTTAAACAATAATAACTGAAACTGACAAGAAGGAATGTAAACATTTATATATATATATATATATATATATATATATATATATATATATATATATATATATATATATATATATATATATATATATATGAATACAGATTATGATATAACAGTGCTTCACATTCAGTTTTAAAAAAGGAAACAATTTCCTTTTATAATACATAGTTTTATTTTTCTAGTTTTTCAACTCTGTAATAAATGTTTAGCATTTTTTTTTTTAAATCAGTGCATGATTTGAATGCGAAGCACAGAAATTTGACATAATATAATGGATATTTTGTTAACTTTTATTTATCCAAGGATAAATGGATGAACCTATAACATTGTCAAGAGATATTAACATTTCAAATCAACGAAACAAGCTCATGACATGCCATTATCATATGGTGTTCAAACGGAAATAAAAGATACATAATTTATGCTAGGTTTGGTATTGAAACAACAAAATTACATTCAAGAAGTATAGACAGAAATCAATTAATCTAACAAAGAGTTTCCATGTTTTGGTGCCAAACACTTTTTTATTTTTTCTCAGCCAAAATGAAAAAAGAAAACAAATTATTGGATCCTTAATCTGTTACATCAATGATTTGTCTTGTGCAAGTACCATTAAAGTCAAGTTAAACATTATAATGTCAATAAAGTGCATACTACCATAGTTAATACAATCATATGATAACCAATATAAGATATCAAGATCAAAGGATAAAATTAATCTGAAAACACTGATTGCTTGGAGGGATGAAGTGATAAAGAAAATGATGGTAGAACCTGGTTCCATAGATATGGTCCTTGTTACCATAATAAACATACTACCCTAAAAGATTTGTATAATATTATTCCAATTATTATTTCCTTTATTATATATTACTGGAAAATTTTTATTTATTAACATTTAACAAATTTTTGAGGAACTACTGTATTGGTTTCCATTTAAAAGCATTTTCTACTTTTGTTTCATCTCTAACATCAAAGCACCACTATAAATGGGAAATAACTACTATAAAGTTATATCACTAACCTCAATTTGAGCTGCCATCATCGACATTTAAAACTGAGCCTGGAAGACTAGTATATTTATTAACTTAAATACCGCAAGTTTTTGCTATTATTAGTAATAAATATTATATTTTATTCCAAGAGAATGGACACTGTGTTGTAGATACAGACTCTCAAATCCCTCTAAGATTTATATGACACTGATGATAAATAAAGATTTCTACACTGTGACTGTCAATTGTTCAATTCCAAAAGACACACTAGTGACAGAATGTAAAGACCATCTTTCACTTGTGCTGGTGTAGTTGTTAGGCAATTATATCCCACTTCAGAGGATAACATCTAGATTTTACAGGTGAAGTCAGGCATGTACTTCACTGTTTATGTGGGTATTAACCAGTGATAGATTGACAGCAAGCAGAGCTATGACCTGCAGTGAATTGTTTGCAGATGGAGTCAAATATACAATGTAATCTACTAACAGATGAGGTAGACTCTAATTTGGGAATGTAAAGTTGAGTGGAAATAGCACAGCTGGAGTTAAGTACTAACATAATTGTCTGAATTACACCAGTATTCATCAGACTACACTCAATATCACTCTTCATCACTAGGACAAGTTTACAATGGTCAATCCACTTTGTGTGTACTGTATGTCTGAATGCTAATCATTGAAAAACAACAAAATTGAGAAACAAAATTAACAAAAACTATTTCTAGGAATAAATCTCACATTAAAATATTTACCTATATGTCCATCATCAGAGCCCCATAAAATAATATATAAATAAAATAATATATAAATAAATAATATATAAATAAATAACATATAAATAAAATAATATATAAAAAAAATAACATATAAATAAAATAACATATAAAAAATAACATATAAATAAAATAATATAAAAATAAAATAATATATAAATAAATAATATATAATAAAATAATATATAAATAAAATAATATATAAATAAAATAACATATAAATAAAATAATATGTAAATAAAATAATATGTAAATAAAATAATATGTAAAAAAATTACATATAAATAAAATAATATATAAATAAAATAACATATAAATAAAATAATATATAAATAAATAACATATAAATAAAATAATATATAAATAAAATAATATATAAATAAAATAACATATAAATAAAATAACATAAATAAAATAATATGTAAATAAAATAATATGTAAATAAAATAATATGTAAATAAATAACATATAAATAAAATAATATATAAATAAAATAACATAAATAAAATAACATAAAAATAAAATAACATATAATAAAATAATATATAAATAAATAACATATAAATAAAATAACATATAAATAAAATAATATATAAATAAAATAATATATAAATAAAATAACATATAAATAAAATAACATATAAATAAAATAATATATAAATAAAATAATATATAAATAAAATAATATATAAATAAAATAACATATAAATAAAATAATATATAAATAAATGAACTGAGAGCTGAAGAGGATTAGTCAATTATATTATCAATTTTGAGCAAAACCATATCACTACTGATTAACCTGGCTCAAAAAAATGAGTAACAGTGATAAATTTTTTAAAACAATATGACTTTTAAAAAATATAATTAGTTACCCTTCAGCAAATAAAGAAATCAGTTCACATACACTGGATCTCATTCCTATTATATATGATGGTACAAAAAGATGAGATTTATTAAAATATATAAACTTTTCTATGTCAGATACATATGCAGATGTGATGTAATCATCATCATAGGTAAAAAAAAATATACTCTAAATGTAATGTAAAAGTCAATTGACTTTACGATGTTATTTATATTTTTTTTCTTTACACACATAGATCTGCAGTATAAACAAAGCCAGAAAAATAAATACACATATGAGAAGCACTTAACAAACCAGAAAAATAAATACATATATGAGAAGCACTTAACAGGGTTTACTGTTATTTTACTGTTAAGGGTAATATTATTGCTTCTCAAGAAATAACAAAATTTTAATAATACCCTAAAATTGTACACTGAACTATTTTTCTAATCCACTTCTCAATAACAAATACATAAAGATAATAAACCTGATAACAGTTAAAATTTTGGGTTTGGTTCTTGCTTTATGGGGTTGAATGCCATTTTTTTGCATATGAGAGGCAATACATGGTGGCTTAGGGTTAGTGGATGAATTACTAAAGAAAGATAAATTTCAAGCAAATGGAAAAATGAAAATACATTTAGCAAAGAAATTAAAACAAAGAACCTTCAAAAGGACTAATTCATGTGAAACAATGTATGACTAAATAATAACATGCAAGCATATCCACTACAAACTAGCAGAGTTCATTGCACGGTCTGAACGCGGTTTTTAATAGCAAGAACTTTGACACTTCAGTTGTAATAATTTAGAAAACAAATTCACTTTCTAAATATTTAATATTAAGTAATGACAAAGACATACTATCATTTCCTCATGAGTGAGGTGTACAAATATTCAAGAAATAATGTGCAAGAGTATGTAGAGCATTCCTTTCCTAACTAATAAAATATACATTATCAGTATTTATAAGTATTTCTAGCCATAAAATTTCAGGTCTTGCCTTCATTCAAGTCCTGAGATTCAAATCCATAAAATAAAATAAAAATGACAAGTCCACTAAACAGGTGAGCATCTGGAATGTCATACAGTTTTAACATATGTATTTCCAATGTAATGCCTGATCCATTTCCAATGTAATGCCTGATCAGCCCATCCATTTCCAATGTAATGCCTGATCAGCCCATCCATTTCCAATGTAATGCCTGATCAGCCCATCCATTTCCAATGTAATGCCTGATCAGCCCATCCATTTCCAATGTAATGCCTGATAAGCCCATCCATTTCCAATGTAATGTCTGATCAGCCCATCCATTTCCAATGTAATGTCTGATCAGCCCATCCATTTCCAATGTAATGCCTGATCAGCCCATCCATTTCCAATGTAATGCCTGATCAGCCCATCTATTTCCAATGTAATGCCTGATCAGCCCCTCCATTTCCAATGTAATGCCTGATAAGTCCATCTATTTCCAATGTAATGCCTGATCAGCCCATCCATTTCCAATGTAATGCCTGATCAGCCCATCCATTTCCAATGTAATGCCTGATCAGCCCATCCATTTCCAATGTAATGTCTGATCAGCCCATCTATTTTCCAATGTAATGCCTGATCAGCCCATCTATTTCCAATGTAATGCCTGATCAGCCCCTCCATTTCCAATGTAATGCCTGATAAGTCCATCCATTTCCAATGTAATGCCTGATAAGCCCATCCATTTCCAATGTAATGCCTGACCAGCCCCTCCATTTCCAATGTAATGTCTGATCAGCCCATCCATCAGACCAACATAACATAACCTACACTTGTTACTTACAGAAATTCCAACATGGAAATCAATGTCAAAACATAACATAACACTACAGAATTAAAAATATAAAAGTACAATTAAAAATCATTTTAAATTAACTGTAACACCCAGTACAAGAATGCAACTACTGCTAAATTTTAATGTCAAATAATTGTAATACCCAGTACAATAATGCACCTACTGTTAAATATTAATATCAAATTACTTGAACACCCATTACAATAATGCACCTACTGCTAAATATTATGTCAAATACTCTAACACCCAGTACAATAATACACATATAGTAACGTAAAGTAACTGTAACACCCACTACAAGAATGCATGTACTGCTAAATATTGATGTCAAATAACTGTAATACCCACCACAAGAATGCATGTACTGCTAAATATTGATTTCAAATAACTGTAATACCCACCACAAGAATGCATGTACTGCTAAATATTGATTTCAAATAACTAACACCCACTATAAGAATGCATGTACTGCTAAATATTGATGTCAAATAACTGCAATACCCACCACAAGAATGCATGTACTGCTAAATATTGATTTCAAATAACTGTAATACCCACCACAAGAATGCATGTACTGCTAAATATTGATTTCAAATAACTGTAATACCCACCACAAGAATGCATGTACTGCTAAATATTGATTTCAAATAACTGTAATACCCACCACAAGAATGCATGTACTGTTAAATATTGATGTCAAATAACTGTAATACCCACCACAAGAATGCATGCACTGCTAAATATTGATGTTAAATAACTGTGATACCCAACACAATAATGAATCTACTATTTGATCTCAGTACTTTATTCAAAATGGACGTAATGATGGATCCTGGGTATTAAGTTATACTTTTTTTATCACATTAAAGTGAAGTCAGCTTTAATCCAAGTACATAATCACGGCTCCTCTGAAAAATATTTCATTGAGGATCAACTGTATAGACTCAGATCTGTCATCACATTATGACATTGTGGCTATATTGAGGATCAATTATATAGACTCAAATCTGCCATCACATTATGACATTATAGCTATATTGAGTGTCAATTATATTGACTCTAATCTGCCATCACATTATGACACTGTGGTTATTTTGAGTGTCAATTATATAGACTCACATCTACCACTACATTATGACATTGTGGTTATTTTGAGGGTCAACTATATAGACTCAGATCTGCCATCACATTATGACACTGTAGCTATATTGAGGGTCAATTATATAGACTCAGATCTGCCATCACATTATGACACTGTAGCTATATTGAGGGTCAACTATATAGACTCAAATCTGCCATCACATTATGACACTGTGGTTATTTTGAGTGCCAATTATATACTCATATCTGCCATCACATTATGACATTGTGGCTATATCAAGGGTCAACTATATAGACTCAGATCTGCCACTACATTATGACATTGTAGCTATATTGAGGGTCAACTATATAGACTCGGATCTGCCATCACATTATGACATTGTGGCTATATCAAGGGTCAACAATAAAGACTCAGAACAGCAAATACATTATGACATTGTAGCTATATTGAGGGTCAACTATATAGACTCAGAACAGCAAAGACATTATGACATTGTGGATATACTGAGGGTCAGATCTGAATGCATTCTTAAAATGTTTTTGACCAGGGTCCATATTCTCAAAAATGTACATGCATGAAACTGTAGTCATATAAAAGCTAAACTTGAAGAATGTAAGATAATAATTGAAAATTATATGGTCTAGTGTTTATGGCAGTGAAAGCTAAAAAAAATCAAAATTAAGATTTTATTTTGTGCTTGAAAAGTTTTGCAAATTAAGTGCCAGGAAACTCAAGCCCAGTGTCTAAAGATTTTAATATTTTGTCACTTCAGTTACAATAAAGCTTTAATCTTACAAGCTTAAGGACTATCCTAACTGTAGTACTTGTAACAGTTGTTAAATTTCAACAATATATTGTACTAGTTTTTAAAACTTTAAATAGCACTGATAATGTACTATTTGTTTAAGTGTCAATAGTACTGATGAACAACAAATATCACACCAAATTTGTTACTTGTTTTTACTCGCTTATAAGATAAGTCCAACTGCAGACTGGACAGACCCCGAGATGCCATCACATATTGTACCAGAAGATCTGGGTCTGTACAGTTAGGATTGATCAGTAAAACAAATAAAACCGACAATGATCTGTGTGTGCATTATGATCTGTGTGTGTATTATGCTATGGCAGACATGGCACTTTGCTGTTGTAGTTGGACTCATAAGTGAATGCATACAAGTAATACAAACTAAATGAAAGAATTATCAAAAGATTGAATAACAATTAGATTTAATACTTCTTTACAGCACTCCATTATTAAACTGATAATGCCATTGAAATTACTTGTCTTACAAAAATGCACTTGATTTATTATCTGCAATTTCTTTTTTTACACCTAACCACATTTGTGATACATCGGAAGATGAAAAAAAATCTGCATAAAATATAAACACCAACAAGTTTATTTTTCTAATTACAGGTAGAAAACTTGGCTATTTAAATTAAATCCTCCTGACATACATCTCATTTTATGCATGCATTTTTCTAAATAACTTACAGCATAGTACTAAAGCTAACACTATAAAGCCAATGAACAACAGCCTGTCAATCAAATCTCCTGGTACACACAAACACTTTTCATGTCAATAATTCTGAAAATTCAAAATTACATAAGTACAGCTTTCTCAAAGTAAAAAGTAATCAAGACTGATCTCTCCAACATTTTATCATTAATTGTTTTACTTCACTAACATGTCAAAGATTCCCCCAGACTGCTTACTGTACTGAGCAAGGAGCACTTGATCATGTGTTTGGTTTACATAAGGAAGGACAACATTATACACAAAACATGATTATCAGAACATATTGATGGTATAAATTTATGGACAGTGGTCGAAGTAAACAATCATACAGACATATTTATATTATTGCTTGGCTTGGTGTTCTTGGCTGCACCACCTCTACTTGATGTTGTTAACCTGGATGAGAACACGGAGTAAAAAAAATGGCCTTGATAGGTATTTGGTTTGTGTTCACCCGGAGTTTAGTACTGTTTTAACTATTCAAGTAACCACCATTTTCTGTCAGCATATTTTTGTTCTTTTGTATTCTTTTATTCGGATATCTGTTAAAGTTAATCCATATTTTAAAAAATATCTATAAACATGCAAATTCCATCCACAAATTTATGTGCCCATGCACATGTCTTTTACATTTAACAAAAACAAATTTATGTCCACAAAAATAAATGAAACCACAGTAGATTATTTCCACATGTGATGTGAGCCAAATGCAATTGGAATTCTACTCGTCAACACTACGTAACCATCACCATGCCAAAATGAATTGATCAAAAAGTGTTGTCTTCATGTCTATATTCTAACCAAAGATTCAACAGGATACCTGTTAACTGTGTTATGAATAATCTTTGCAATATAAAACTTAAAACAAGTATAAACAAAAATTAACAACACAGAATGTTAACACTGACCCTGGTGCTACTGTTTCTGTGGGAAGTAAGGTGACCCCTTTGTTTTACAATACCAAATATGTAGGTGAGACCAAAAGAAAAGAGACATTATAACATAATACACTTCTCCAAATTAGAGGCATTTAAAATGCTTAAGATATTGCATAAAAGGTATAGGTGAGTGTCAAGTTAATTTCTCTAACTCCAAACTGTGAAAGATAATTAAAATAAAATCTGAACTATTCACATGTTTATATTTATCCACAAGTCAATTTTCAATGTTTATAATAACAACCCCATGAATGCATAAATAAAACACTTCAAAATAAGAAGATAAGGTAAATTGTTGTCAATTGAGAAAGTTCTTGATGAGGAAAAAATGTGAAAAGATTTTATGGGTTGTGGAATATTTCCTTTTCATCACTGGAGAGAATATGACATGCAAAATGTCAATACGTAAGTTGGAGAAACCTCCATAGTTCTATTATCAGTATATTATTTGTGTATATTTTTAATATTTTTGTAAAAATGAAAAAAAAAAGTACTTAAGGTTTCATAGTATATTGAACGGCATGTATTTTAGAAGCATCCTTTATTAACTGTCTAATTACACCCAAAATTATTAAGAAAAAAATAATGGAAGACAAATGCCACATTAAATACAAAGCAAACAAATGAAAGAATGATAATGGAAGGACAATTTTTATTGGCAGCAGAGGATGCAAATCTGTTAAGTTTAATGGTGCAATTAATGTTTCATAAAAGCAGCTAATACAGTCCTGCCTTGTTAACACAACCCTGTTTAACCAAGTCAGGTTAATACAATGACCTGATATGCATAAGCCATTAAAAATGAAGGTCTTTCAAAAGAAACTCCTTTTATCTAAAAATGAGGTTGTCAGGGGTTTTAGATAAGCAAATACTAGACTGAAATTCACAAGGAATGTATCACCAAAATGATATGATTTATGATTTAGTCACTGCATAGTTATGTACATTAACATTCCATGCTTGGTTATTTAAATCTTTTGCAGCTCTGGTATGTTACGGTAGAGATCTAGTGACTCTGGATTTTTCAGTGCCCCCTTCTGGACAACATCCAAACCCATGATGGCTTGCCTCACAGCAACTTCCACCTTCTTACCGCTGATTGTATACTGCAATGCAGAAAATATTACATCATGATGAAAATATTATATTGTCAAAAATATGATACTATGAAGAAAATATTACATTCAGTATAAATATTCCACTATATAGAAAATATTACATGCTGTATAAATATTCTACTATATAGAAAATATTACATTCTGTATAAATATTCCACTATATAGAAAATAATACATGTATATATTTGGGAATATGCTGGACTACAACAAATGCTTAAAATTTATATATAAAGAATTCTAAATGGACAATGGTGGTGGATTACCTGTGTCTTTGGGGTAAAGGAAATTATACTACCTGCAGAAAATTGATGGGACCCACTTACTATGGCATGTGATAACGCAAGATACTTAAATGATGTCTGCACAGAGGAACCATGGGTACAGTCTCAGAACCACTCCACTGAGATTAATGTCTTCAAATTTCAAAGGCTTTTTGGAGTTAATTCCAATAAGAGTACATCCCAATAGTAAATTTAAATGTAAATGAATATGTAAATTATTTCTTGAATTCTCCCCCAAAACTGTGGATGTTCCAGAGAAAAAAACATTGGGACTCGAGGAAGACAATTTCAACATAAAATTGCCACATTTTCATTTGACCTCTTTGAATAATCCAAGTAGCCTGACATATATTTTTAAAACACTACCTTGTATGTTTAAATGAAACAGTTTATATGCAATCTATTCACATTTTTAAAAAGCACTAAATATCTGATCCTCAAGCTATAAATTGGTCTAAAAACTAGCCACATTTGGGACCTGGAAGGATTCACTAAAAAACTGATCCTCAAGCAGTAAATCAGTCTAAATCTAAACACATTTAGGGCCTGAAAACAAACACCAAATGTCTGATTTTAATGCAGCAAATCAGTCTAAAATCTTGCCTGATTCAAGGCCTGGAAACAACACCAAATGAATGATTCTCAAGTTGTAAATCAGTCTAAAATCTAACCATATTCAAAACCTTGAAACAAACACTAAATGATATATTCTCATGCAGCAAATCAGTCTGAAACCTAGCCAAATTCAGACCTGGCCGAGTTGTCTAAAGCGCTGTCCGTTACGGACCACTGCCATCTCACCTCTGTCTCCGTGTGTTCGAGTCTAAGATTCGGCAAATGTAGTTTGTGAGAAAGCTTGCCAGTAGCTTCTCATAGGTCGGTGGTTCTTTCCAGGGGTTGTCCGGGTTCATCCTCCACCAGTAATACATGCCACCATGTATAGCCTATATTGTGCTGCAAAATGGCGTTAAACCATAAAAAAAAAAAAAAAAACAGTAAATTAGTCTGAAAGGATCAGTAAATTCTGCCAAGTCATAATCAGTACAATTTACCCATTGTGTCATCATATAAACTTGCCGATAAACTATGGATTAACTATGGATTAACTATGGATAAACTATGGATAAACTATGGATTAACTATGGATAAACTATGGATTAACTATGGATTAACTATGGATAAACTATGGATTAACTATGGATTAACTATGGATAAACTGACAGACATAATTAGATTCCAACTAAAGTAACAGTCCCACAAATGGGTAGATGCATCATGTTTTTTAGTCGTCTGTTTTCCAAACCAACATGAATTATACAGATTAGTTCATGTGTGTGTCCAGTCAAAACCATTTCATTCCTGTTGCTGCTAAAATATATTAATGATAATAGTTTAAACATTCCAATTCTGCAATACTAATTTGTATATGCAAGAAAGCAACTGAAAAAGATAGGTGACGTTTGAAAATTAGATAATAATAATAATAATAATAATAATAATAATAATAATAATTTTATTTTAAGAGGGTAAAACAATTAGCTAAGAACTAATCTACCTTGAGGCCCTCATACAAGGAATTTTTTATTTATTTCAGCAGCATCAAAATAATCCCTCAGCAAAACCTTACAAAACCCAGTCAGGATGGTAATGCAAGGTTATATCATCTAGATAAGGGGTCTCATACACATGGTCTGTGAACTGCAGCCCATCACGCCGTATCCTTTGGCCCACACAATGATTGGCATCACAAGGTGTCATGAGAGATGTGGGTGTGGTGTGGCCCTTGGGTAATGTAAAATGCTCTCATCAGACCCTCTTGGTGGTTTGGGTTTGAAACCCCTGAACTAGATAAACCAGCCACAGTGTCAAAAGTAAAATATAGTAAGAATCAAGATATGTATAAAAAAAAATCATAACTTTAACCCCTGCCATTCAGTCCTCATCCAAGAATAACTTACAGACCAAATATGTAAATAATCCCCCTTACTACATTATTCTGAAATGCTAATACAATATTTAAAAACAGCAAAAAACATAGTCTAATAACTTCAGTGTCTGATTGTCAAAGTTGCTACAGCACTAACAGTGTTATGAATTCATAATAAAGAATTCATGTCATTAGCAAAATGAAACCATGCTGCAGGTTCATGTGTGTGCAAATAAATAACTAAACTGAGAGTATGGTATAAGGCAGGCTGATGTTGTGACAAAAGTCATTAATAAAAAAAGAAATTAGCATTTCTTTATGTTTTACTATTCTGCACAACATCATGAATGATATATGTGTCTGTAGCTCAGTGAATTGTTAACATCATTAAATGTAGCTAAATCTTTCACACATGAAGTATTTCAATGCCATTCAAATCTTCATAAAGCATAATACATTGCATTATAGTCTGTTTACTTCAAAAAATTTTACATGCCACGACCTGTGGATGATTTGTTTATTAACACACTAACCCCTGGAAAATCATTTTGGGGACTTTTTCTGAATACATCCTAATACATCGACTTTCAAGCAATATTCCATTAGACCAAATGCTAATTGTGCTAAAAAAAATGTTTTTCATTGGTTAGTTTGCTGGCGCATGAGCAGAAGGTGAAAAGTTGGAGTTTTTTTTTTTTTTCTTAACGGACCATTAGTTTTTGTATGGAGAAGACCCTTTATTCAAAATGTCCACCTTATCCTACTTTATGCTGTCTGTGTGCACTTCAGACCAGTCTGCCATATATCTGAGGCAATAAAGTCTAAAATCTGGACACAAAATTGTATTCCGACCATGGTCAAATTTTGAGTGAAGAAAAAAAAACAGGTCCAAAAAATTAGGTTTTTCCCTCTTTATTTTGTAGTACAGCTAAAATGTCCACATTATTTGGTATCATTGTAAAGCTAAATCTGTCTACCTTTCTATAATACCACCCACTTTATTGTATCGTACATGACCCTGATGCTTCAAATGTTGGAAGTAGGCTACTACCTCATGCCCAGAAAACTTGGCGCTAGGATTTAATGTGGTAAGGAATGATCAACCTTTTCGTTTGGCTAATTTCAACCATAATTTAGCTTCCTCTCTTTCTTTGAAGAATCAAATATGGATTCTTCCTGAAATCAGGATGAACACTGTGAATTAGTTTTTTTCAGCATATAGTGGAACCCCGCTATAACGCACCCTGCCATAACGTGAATTCGGATACAACGCTGTCGCGGCGTGGCTCCCAAAATTTTGTATATTTATTCACACATGATTTTTTCTTTCTTCTTGAAGTGTTATGCCAAAATAAACATGATGTGGTCTTTGTGGTTGTCTTCAATAAATTCTGTATACAATTGTTGCTCTAACAATAGCCTACATGTGTTTCTTCTTTAACTGCACACACAACCAAGCAACAGACAATGCGGTGGTTGATAAAAGCTTCTCAAAGTTTAATAAACATCAAAAAACGAAAGCCGCCAATATGTTTTCTGTGCTTGGTGGTGTTATTAGACGCAATCAATTGACCAGTAAATAATGTCTGTTTTACTAGCTGGAAATTGAGAGGGAATGAAATTGACATCCATTCAGCTTTAAAAACAATTATAAAAGTGACTTGTGGTCATTGCAGGCCTACTGCACTTAGTTCTCGGGTTTTACATGTGTATTGGGTTTGCTTATGAAATGGTTATTAATTTCCCCCTTCTTTTTCTTAATAAATATTTTACTGTTACGGGAAAGCAAGTTCACAAATGGAAGTCGTTTAATGCACTTTGCGCAAAAATACATTTATTATGATTTTGGGGAAGAGATCGTGGATGAATTCTAATATAATACAATATATAATACGATAAAGTACGAGAAATAGTGTGCACAATGCGGCTTCTGAAATGTATTAATTTCACCAGGTCCTTGAATTGTTATGCCTAAATAAACATCGGAAATATAATTTATTATTATTCCAAGAGTAAAGATACATGTTCTTGAACTGCAAAAACAACAAAGCAGCCAACAATGTGGTGGCTGATACAAGATTCTCACAATTTAATAGACGTAAAAAAAACAAAAGCCACCAATATGTTTTCTGGGCTTGGTGGTTTTATTAGAGAAAATCATTTGACTAGTAAACAGTGTCGGCTGGAAATTGTACATGCTCTGCATGTTATGATTTAGTTCTCGGAAATTATGTGTATGGTGTTTGTTAATTAACTCATCATTACTTTCCTATTTTTTTTTATTTATTTTTTTAAATCGTTATGGAAAATCAGGTTTACAATTTGTATAGATACTGTTCATAGACCCTGGAATGTAATGAACATACACTTGCTTCGTCTTTCGTAACCTAATTTTCTGTTAATTTTTCTCATTGAATTCAGACATAATGATTTGTGACCAAAAATATTGAAAAGTTTAAATACGTTTGCAATTTTTGCAATGGAATTAGGTACAGGTATTATGGATTAGCTGCATGCCATGACAGTACTATATCAGATGGTAACTAAACGGTGTTAATACTCTGTACATGCTATATATTGGACATTAAATTCAGACATGACGGTCTTGGACAAAATTATTGAACATTTAAAATCTGTGCAATCATCCAACTGAATTGCATGCATTAGGGATGAACTGCGTGCCACGATGGCACGATAGTAAACGATGTTAATACCTTCCCTATTCATTATATAACGTCAGTCAGGGTGTTATCGATCAACGTGAATTTTCGGGGGAAAAACAATAAAATTAGTAAAACTATCAAACGCAAAGTAATAACCTATAAATAGAGTATCAGTCAACAACAACAACAACAACAACAACAACATTACTACTGACAAACAGAGCATAATAATACTGCTAAGCTGTGTAATGGAATTTCGGAAATATTATGAACTGATTCATTCTTGTGGTTTTTTGAAGAATGACTTTTTCTCTATATCTAAATTAGTTAATTGGGGGAAGAAGCCCGATTACTTCCACAAACAAATCGCTGTTCATTCTGGTGTACAATAACTATGAAATCAACCAATTTTGGTACACTAGGAAAAATAGTGAATTCCATGTTCAAAATGTTTCCTGAGGATTAATAAGACAGACTTTTTAGTTTTTTGCATCAATAAACCACATTAGCCACTGCCCTTATAGACAAGGTAAAGGTGCTAAATGGCATTATAGACAAGGTAAAGGTGCTAAATGGCATTATAGACAAGGTAAAGGTGCTAAATGCCATTATAGACAAGGTAAAGGTGCTAAATGCCATTATAGACAAGGTAAAGGTGCTAAATGGCATTATAGACAAGGTAAAGGTGCTAAATGGCATTATAGACAAGGTAAAGGTGCTAAATGCCATTATAGACAAGGTAAAGGTGCTAAATGGCATTATAGACAAGGTAAAGGTGCTAAATGGCATTATAGACAAGGTAAAGGTGCTAAATGCCATTATAGACAAGGTAAAGGTGCTAAATAGCATTATAGACAAGGTAAAGGTGCTAAATGGCATTATAGACAATGTAAAGGTGCTAAATGGAATTATAGACAAGGTAAAGGTGCTAAATGGCATTATAGACAAGGTAAAGGTACTAAATGCCCTTAAAGACAAGGTAAAGGTGCTAAATGGCATTATAGACAAGGTAAAGGTGCTAAATGCCATTATAGACAAGGTAAAGGTGCTAAATGCCATTATAGACAAGGTAAAGGTGCTAAATGCCATTATAGACAAGGTAAAGGTGCTAAATGGCATTATAGACAAGGTAAAGGTGCTAAATGCCATTATAGACAAGGTAAAGGTGCTAAATGGCATTATAGACAAGGTAAAGGTGCTAAATGGCATTATAGACAAGGTAAAGGTGCTAAATGCCATTATAGACAAGGTAAAGGTGCTAAATGCCATTATAGACAAGGTAAAGGTGCTAAATGGTATTATAGACAAGGTAAAGGTGCTAAATGGCATTATAGACAAGGTAAAGGTGCTAAATGCCATTATAGACAAGGTAAAGGTGCTAAATGGCATTATAGACAAGGTAAAGGTGCTAAATGGCATTATAGACAAGGTAAAGGTGCTAAATGGCATTATAGACAAGGTAAAGGTGCTAAATGCCATTATGGACAAGGTAAAGGTGTTAAAATGCATTATAGACAAGGTAAAGGTGCTAAATGGCATTATAGACAAGGTAAAGATGCTAAATGGCATTATAGACAAGGTAAAGGTGCTAAATGGCATTATAGACATGGTAAAGGTGCTAAATGGCATTATAGACAAGGTAAAGGTGCTAAATGGCATTATAGACAAGGTAAAGGTGCTAAATGGCATATCTGTGATAGGATTTTACAGGGGACATGTCTGAGAATAAAATTACTCACAGATATATCTGAGATAGGCAGGATTTTACAAGGGAAATGTCAGACTGAAACTAAAATTACTCACAGATATATCTGAGATAGGCAGGATTTTACAAGGAAATGTCTGACTGAAACTAAAATTACTCACAGATATATCTGCAATAGGCAGGATTTTACAAGGAACATGTCTGACTGAGACTAAAATTTCTGCAATAGGCAGGATTTTACAGAGGACGTGTGACAGACTAAAATTACGGTTATATTATGTGATGGGCAGGAATTTACTGGGGACATAACTGACTGAGACTAAAATTACTCGGGTATATCTACAATAGGCAGGACTTTACAGAAGACACGAGTGACGGAAACTAAAATTACTCACAGGTATATCGGCAATGGGCAGGATTTTACTGGGGACATGTCGGGCTGACAGTGAATTCCTTATGGCAGCCTGGACCATCTTTACAAGGTCTTGTGTAAATTCAATGTCATCTGCCAACTTCAGAAACAGCACAACTCTTTCCTCCTCTCCATCTCTACTTCGCTGTGCAACACAGATGCTGTCCTGGATCTCTTTGAAGGATTCCACTTAGATTGGGAGAAAAAAAAAATTAATAACTAAAGATAAAGAAGCAGTTATAAATTTAAAAAGCCAGCAGCAACAACAGTATATATAGAAAGAACACAAAAAAAGAAAACATCTGTGTCTTTTATATCTCAAAGTCCTTTTTAAGCTGGAGGTTATTTGATTGATTACTGCCAAATCCTGGACAATTACTTCCTTTACTACATGTCTATAGATACCCTAGACCTCAGAACACTTAACATTTTTTCTTATCATTTTTAAAATGTATCTGAAGTTTATGTAACTTCAAAATCAAAATTTTTATTCTTAACTGTAATTTTCTGACACATTAAACTGCAATCAACTGCAGTTTGCATTAAGAAAGGAAACTGTAGAGTAAATTATGTTTCTAAGAGAAAACTTATAAAAATCACACAACTCCACTATATCTCAAATCCAGCCCTCCCAGACAGATATACATCATATATACACAATGCAAATGCAACCACTCTACAGATATCATGACCTTCTGAGAGATTTAAGATGAAGATGCTTATATTTGCAATGTACATAATGGAGAAAATGTTCGTATACCTCTAAATTTATTTCATGTATTATAGTTGAAATTTCTATGGATATTATAGTTGTAGAAAACATACATGATCTAAGCACACAACTAAAATGACGGCTCCCTTGAGCTAAAAAATTCAGCCTGAATTAGACTAATAAAGTATGCTTTAGCAATTACTAAAACAGGGAATTAGAAAACAATTTTGCCAGACCAGACAATACCAGATTCTGAAAAGTGCAATGAATGAAAGACCAAATACACCACTCTCTTGATAACTCACGCCCTGATAACTTGCAACCTGCTTATAACGCGATGTCCGGCGTGGATCTCGATTTTTCAAAAAAAAAATATATATTTAAACATCTTTCAAAATATGCTGAACATGAAAACATTATGATAAAACTTGGTAAATTAAACCTTTATACATTTCTCGTTTTATCATCAAAAATGGTGATTAGTGCCCATAAAGATAGATTCCATATTGTGAAATTTGCAAGTTCTAAATAAGATATCACATATTATGTTAGGGTTTATTTGTTGATAAATAGTCATCAATACACTGTAAATAAACAGTCTGGTGAAATAGCAATCAGTGCTAACAGGTGGTAACAGAAAAGGAAAAAAACAGCAATTAAATATCTTACTATTTGATATTCACATTCTAATTCTTTTATTTTTGTTTCAGAGTAAACATTAAAATGCAACATATTCTTTTCTATGAAAACATGAAAAGAGTCAACCGTCACATTGAAACCTGTGAGTACTTCTGTGAGAACCTAATTACATGCAAGCTTTGTTCTTATCAACCTGTGTTGTTTTATCACTTTGAATATGTCTTTTGAATTGAATTTGGCAAGGGAGATTTTGCTCAGAGGCAGAGAAATCAAGAACACACACACACACACACACAAAATTAACTGATTTTTTCAAAAAGTGAATTGACATTTGTCAAGTGTATCACAACCAGCATTTATTATTGTGTTCTAATTTACATTGTTTTAAATTCTAGACCCATTAAATTTCATGTTGGTAATGATTAACCCTTGTCATGGTTCCCACACTTTTTTAAAGAAAAATTTCCAGGTCTTTTCCAGGTTTTTTCCAGGATAAAATTCAGTTTTTCAAGGTTCATTTATGACCAATACAAAATGAAATTAAAGAACATTTTAGCTTAGAATTTTTTTTTAATTCAAATTAAATGCTGTTTCTATTCCAAGTCTCTTCTATATCATTTAAATGAGGCAAATAACCATGTACCAAACCACAAAATGTTTCACAAGAAACATATTATTTCTGAAAATCACAAGTCTAATGTAACTGTTTACAATGTACAGACTGAAACTGCACTGCATTATGTTGGTATGGGAAATCTAACAGAATGAGCAACAGCAATTAGTTTTGTTTTCCTTTCAAACTTTTAATTCTAAAGAAATTAGTAAACACTTTAAGTCTATGTGCATGATATTACAACAAATGGAAAATTAAATATCAGTAGTTATATACTGGCTGATTGAGATTGACTGTAAAATGTTGACAGACAAGATGTTTTATAACATGCATGCATCTTTTATATGAGAAAGTAATTCCCTCAAGTTCATGTTCAAGCTAGAACTCTGCTGGGGATTATAGCCAAACAGTCTTAAATGTTATTAAGCAGATGCACTTTTTCACTGAATTCTTTCTTTGCAACTTCCAGTTCCTCCTCTTTGTCCATTGCTCTTCTACACAGAGTATTGGCTTTTGTTATGTGAGCAAAGCTATGTAATTCTGAAGCTTTATCTGAAGCTTTGTTTGCATCTGTAAACAAGAACTTAATGTCCGATTCCAGCATTTTTATCTTTTTTCCTAATGTTCCAACTTCTTCTTCCATGAGTTTTCTCTTCATACATTTCTTTTCCCTTTCCTTCTCTGTCTTTTGAGCTTCTAAATGAGTGTGGTACTTTTGCCTGGCACTCTGTGCTGACTGTAGGAGTTCCTTTGACACCACTAATCCCTTCAATCCTCCAACACTCTTTATATGGTCCTTTATTACTCTGCGTGCAATCAATCTATTTTCTGAAAGATTTTGTGTACTAACTTCTTTGTTCACAGAAAATCCACGTTCTACACTAGCCTGGCCATGTGACAAAAGTAGAAGCACACGGACTACATTCCAAACCCTACTATACATCTCCTTGCCTGCCATACTGTTATAAAACAGCTCGTCTACCCTGTCTTCAGTTTTTCTAAATTTCTTGAACTCTGGCAGATGCTGTGCCTCTTGTACAATTTTTTATACTCCTCTTTTATTTGATCACACTCATTTATATCAACTCTTTGACATGAGTGAAGAATGTTCAGTACACTTCTGAATTTGTCAATACAATGGTCCTGGCCTTTGCATATAAGATTAGGATCTATACATGACAAACTTCTAACCAAGGTGTTGGTTAGGGGGTTCTTTTCTTTCAGTTTATGTACAAATGTACAAAGCAATTCTTTACACTGTGTCCTAAAAGAAAGAATGGCCTTCTCACTTGCTTCTTTTTCTGCTAGTAACTTCCTAACTTCCATATCTGCAACAAATCCTATATCAATATGCTGATACCCTTTGTGGTTGTTTTTGTCTGTAACATCAACATTACAGAGTTTGTTTGGTGAGGAAGCTGTCTCCATTACACTCTGTTTGACAAATCTCTCCAATGTTTTTCTCATTAAACCCTCCAAGTCTTTTGCAAGAAAAGGTATCATAGGTTTGTCAGTTTCATACACTTTCAAAAAGTTTTCTACAGGTTTTGCTACAGACACAATGAATGCTAGTTTTGCTCTTGCAAACTTATCTTTGCTCCATTCCTTTACTGTACTAAAAGATTTAGTTCCAGGATCTTTGATTTCTTTCTTCTCAACACTCTCTACATACTGCTTAACATATGGGTAGATTTCCGTTGCACGCTCACAAACTTTCACATTGTCTACCCAACGGTGTGCACAAAAAGGCAATGGGTATAAATTCTGCTTGGTGACAGATTCATAGTCATCTCTCCTAGCAGGCACATCATCCCAGAGCATGTACAGTGCTGACAGCTTATGGGATATATCCCATCCAGTCTTAGAGATTCCAGCTCTGAATGCATTGTGTATTGTATGAAGGCCAAATGAGCCTATGTTAAGCAGTTTACTGCAGTATTCCAACTCCAATTTCTTTTGCAATTTATTGAATGCAGCCCAGTTAACATTAGGTCCATCCATTGACAATTGGATTAGATTCTTAAATCCAATTTTATTCTCCACACTTTTCTCAAAACTCTGCACAAGATCAACAGCTGCTGCATGACCTAGAAAATCTGATGTGTAGAACCTGCTTTGCACATGATCCCTCTCCCAGAATCTAAGTAAAATATCCAATTGCTTTTTCTGTAATTCTCTGTTCAAGGACTCATCGAAAAGCATCACAAATGGTTCATCTTTTACTTTCGTTTCCAGCAGAGTACTTAAGTATGGTGTAATTCCAAAACATGTGACATACATAGATTTTGTCTCTCCACAACTCATACTCTTGGCAATGACAGAGTCTGGAAACATCTGTTGAAATGTGTATGATGTTTCTTCATTTGATGAAAATGAATATTTAAGAGCTACAGTTTTTAAACACCACCACACTTCTGCATTAAGAGTCTCAGATTTAGTGATATATGATGAAAGTGATACTGCAGACTGTGATGATGACATTGTAGTATCTGAAGGCATGGTTGTAACTGCAGATGTGGTGGCTGGCGTAGTGGAGTGAATCTTGTGTGAATGCATGAAGACTTGGATGCTTCCTGAATATAACCCAACTTCCTTCTCCTTATGTTTCTTTCCTTTTGAATGAGAAGTTATAGCAGTCTTGCCCATTGATGTTAAATCAATGGACTTGTTACACAGTTTGCACAATGCTGTGTGTAAGTTACTTTTATCCTTTCTAATCCAGGACTTGAAACCATCCTCAGTCAGCCACTGGTCCTGAAATTTACATCCAGGCATTATCTGAAAACAAATGAATTCCTTCACATGTACCATTTGCAGCAGAGATATTTAGATACATCTGATTCCCCCAAAACAGAAAGAAACTACCAAATTATTATTTTTAATAATTTTATCTTCTTTAGAAAATTTATCTTAATACAAAATCAAGATTAATCCTGCATTAATCTGTGCCAATAAAAAAAAACCTCTGTAAAAAAGAATATTTTTCAAACATTCTAAGCACCTTTAGTGGATTAGTTTAAAATCCATCTCTTGAAAAAGAAAATAAGTTAATGATAATAGAGTTGATTAAAACTGACAAAAAGCCCTTCAAAAAGTATATATCATGACCATCCTACTAGACTGAATTGCCTGAAAATCCACTCGTGTCCGCTTATAATCTGATAAAGCAGTCACCAAACCTCTTCTGATTACTAACATTGACTGCAAACTATAATTAAAGAATTAATGCAGATATTTCAAGCTACACCTCAAACGGAATAACAATTTAGCGCCAATGTTTAGCTCGGACATTCAACATTGGATACTTACGTCAAGAATTTGATGAACTACATTCCCGCCAAACAACTCTACAAATGCATCCACTTAATATGTAACTTTAATACACTGAATGGAATGCTGCTCTCTAATTGGTCCACCAAAATGAGGCTATCGGTTGATACAGTTGACAGGGCCAAGTAAAATTCACCGCAAAGGTGTCCAAGGTTACTACTGACAATAATGGCTAATTTCGCATGCAAAAGCACCAAATTAAAAGCTTTAACAGGACATTTTCAGTAACTTTATAAATCAGAACAAACACTGCAGAGCTGTTTCTTTTATTTCAAAAACTTACAGAGATCACGTACCGCAGTCATGATGCTGGCTTGTTGAGATGATAGACTGGTCTTCAAGTCTTCTACGTAATATAAAAATATACCAATCTGTAGTGGTACATCGAAAAACCAGTCTAATAGATCAATCTAATCGACCGAGTGCTTGGATTGACTGAACAAATGTGTCAGGCAAGCAACTAATTGATCCATACCGCAACCTTCGAAATTTCCGGTACCATAATAACTCGAAAAAATATAATTTCACCAGCTGTTCAATTACAATTTCCACTTGATTATGTGATTTTTTCTGTAATGAAGTGGTTACATAAAAATTCCCGGTTTTTCCCGACTTTCGTCAATATTTGCAAAATTCCCAGGCTTTTCACGGTCGGGATTTTTTTTGCCATTTCTCCCGACTTTTTCCCAATTTCCCGGTAGCGTGGGAACCCTGCCTTGTTTAGTTTTGTTTTTTCATTTTACTTCTACATCAATCAAATCTAAAAAGAGTCGATCTTTTGTATTAAAAAAATATGTCTAATTTGGATCATACAAATAAAACTAGAATGTATCCAATTCAACACAAACATTAGTAATGTAGTAAACAACGTGTGAAGTGGTACACATGTTAAGCGAACGGAAACCACGTGGAATAATGTTTTTGATGATCTCCTCAAATATACTGCATTTTATCCTGAAATTAATGTTACTCTATGAGGACAAAATAAACTACACCGTTATGAAGAGATATTGATTCACAGTTAATCTCTGCACAATTATAATCTGCCACCCCATCCCCTCTTTTTGCCTTTGTGTCAATCCGTTTATTGTCTGTTTATTTATTATAAGTCCCTCAATAACTCAAGCCTCACCCCAATGTGCGTGATTTATTGAGGGAGAGGTGTAAATAAATTTTGAAATACGTTATGAACTTTTTTATAAATTACAATTTATCTCTCAATTCCAGGAAGTAAATATGACCAAGACGAACAAGAATTTGTTTGAAGGCGCAATATGAAGTAATGACAAGCTGTATACTCTATAACCAAAATTATACCCATCAATCATATATCAAAATAAAGGGAATTTAATGGTTTTTTTGGCAAAATACTTAAGACATATGTCTTTTTTAAACAACCATTAAAACCAGTTTTAAAACACCTGGACAAATTCTTCTTCTTTCAAATTCTAACCATATGCAAAATGTGAAACTGCAGAGATCCACCATTATCATCTAAATACCAGTTCAAAGATCAACATACTTCCATCAGGATAAATCATGCAATATCAATAAAAAAAACTATGTGGATTATAAAGAAAAACAAAACTAATATTGAAAAGTCATCCTCACCAACATTGTAAATTTCTGCACTTCCAAATCTCACACCATTAGGATTCAATGTTCCATCACTGCCAATAAGATTCAAAAAGAAACTATAAGTACGGTGTCTTCAAAACTTCAATTCAATTTAATCAATTAAATGAAATTTTACAATGATCACTATAAACTCACAAAACACCAGTTAATATCAATTGTGGTCCAAGATACTGATCAGGTCACTATCTTTTCTTTTCAATGACACTGGACATGTCAGTTTCTGACAGAAATAAAAGTCTTTAAATTTGTACATAAGAAAGTTTCTAAGAAAATACTTCTCTTTTTAAAATTAATTGTATGTTCAGAAAATTATGTTTTTCTAATAAAATGATATTTGGAGCAAGAAAATCATACAGATGCCTACATTATAATATATGGAAATCCCAAAGATATTACCTTCTACCTTAGCATTCATGAAAATCCCAATTTTATTACCTTCTACATCAGTATGCATGCAAATCCCAATTATATTACCTTCTACATTAGCATGCATGCAAATCCCAATTTTATTACCTTCTACCCTAATATTCATGCAAATCACAGTGTTATTACCTTCTATCCTTGAATGTATGCAAACTCCAGTGTTATTACCTTCTACAATAGTATGCATGCAAATCCCAGTTTTATTACCTGCTACATTAGTATGCTAGTAAATACCAGTGTATTACCTTCTACATTAGCATGCATGCAAATCCCAATTTTATTACCTTCTACCCTAATATTCATGCAAATCACAGTGTTATTACCTTCTACCCTAGAATGTATGCTAATCCCAGTGTTATTACCTTCTACATTAGTATGCATGCAAATCCCAATTTTATTACCTTCTACCCTAATATTCATGCAAATCACAGTGTTATTACCTTCTATCCTTGAATGTATGCAAACTCCAGTGTTATTACCTTCTACAATAGTATGCATGCAAATCCCAGTTTTATTACCTGCTACATTAGTATGCTTGTAAATACCAGTGTATTACCTTTTACCCAAGAATGCATGCAAATTCCAGTGTTATTACCTTCTACATTATTCAAATGTTAACTCTTTGTTATATTACCTTCTACATTTGTATGCATGCCAATCCAAGTGTTATTTCCTTCTACACTAGTAGGCATGCAAATCGAAGTGTTATTACCTTCTACCTTTGTACGCATGCAAATCCAAGTGTTATTACCTTCTACATTTGTATGCATGCAAATCCAAGTGTTATTTCCTTCTACACTAGTAGGCATGCAAATCCAAGTGTTATTACCTTCTACATTTGTATGCATGCAAATCCAAGTGTTATTACCTTCAACCTTTGTATGCATGCATATCCAAGTGTTATTTCCTTCTACACTAGTAGGCATGCAAATCCAAGTGTTATTACCTTCTACCTTTGTATGCATGCAAATCCAAGTGTTATTTCCTTCTACCTTTGTATGCATGCAAATCCAAGTGTTATTTCCTTCTACACTAGTAGGCATGCAAATCCAAGTGTTATTACCTTCTACATTTGTATGCATGCAAATCCAAGTGTTATTTCCTTCTACACTAGTAGGCATGCAAATCCAAGTGTTATTACCTTCTACCTTTGTATGCATGCAAATCCAAGTGTTATTTCCTTCTACATTTGTATGCATGCAAATCCAAGTGTTATTTCCTTCTACATTTGAATGCATGCAAATCCAAGTGTTATTTCCTTCTACACTAGTAGGCATGCAAATCCAAGTGTTATTACCTTCTACATTATTCAAATGTTAACTCTTTGTTATATTACCTTCTACATTTGTATGCATGCCAATCCAAGTGTTATTTCCTTCTACACTAGTAGGCATGCAAATCGAAGTGTTATTACCTTCTACCTTTGTACGCATGCAAATCCAAGTGTTATTTCCTTCTACATTTGAATGCATGCAAATCCAAGTGTTATTTCCTTCTACACTAGTAGGCATGCAAATCCAAGTGTTATTACCTTCTACATTTGTATGCATGCAAATCCAAGTGTTATTACCTTCAACCTTTGTATGCATGCATATCCAAGTGTTATTTCCTTCTACACTAGTAGGCATGCAAATCCAAGTGTTATTACCTTCTACCTTTGTATGCATGCAAATCCAAGTGTTATTTCCTTCTACCTTTGTATGCATGCAAATCCAAGTGTTATTTCCTTCTACACTAGTAGGCATGCAAATCCAAGTGTTATTACCTTCTACATTTGTATGCATGCAAATCCAAGTGTTATTTCCTTCTACACTAGTAGGCATGCAAATCCAAGTGTTATTACATTCTACCTTTGTATGCATGCAAATCCAAGTGTTATTTCCTTCTACATTTGTATGCATGCAAATCCAAGTGTTATTTCCTTCTACATTTGAATGCATGCAAATCCAAGTGTTATTTCCTTCTACACTAGTAGGCATGCAAATCCAAGTGTTATTACCTTCTACCTTTGTATGCATGCAAATCCAAGTGTTATTACCTTCTACCTTTGTATGCATGCAAATCCAAGTGTTATTACCTTCTACCTTTGTATGCATGCAAATCCAAGTGTTATTTCCTTCTACACTAGTAGGCATGCAAATCCAAGTGTTATTACCTTCTACATTTGTATGCATGCAAATCCAAGTGTTATTTCCTTCTACACTAGTAGGCATGCAAATCCAAGTGTTATTACCTTCTACCTTTGTATGCATGCAAATCCAAGTGTTATTTCCTTCTACACTAGTAGGCATGCAAATCCAAGTGTTATTACCTTCTACCTTTGTATGCATGCAAATCCAAGTGTTATTACCTTCTACCGTTGTATGCATGCAAATCCAAGTGTTATTACCTTCTACCTTTGTATGCATGCAAATCCAAGTGTTATTACCTTCTAACTTTGTATGCATGCAAATCCAAGTGTTATTTCCTTCTACACTAGTAGGCATGCAAATCCAAGTGCTATTACCTTCTACCTTTGTATGCATGCAAATCCAAGTGTTATTACCTTCTACCTTTGTAAGCATGCAATCCAAGTGTTATTACCTTCTACCCAACATCACTATTCCTCCTGTATCTTGATTAAATATGCAGTAATCTGCATGTGCCCATACTCCTAAAATAAAATAAAAAGAAAATATCAGCTTTGTAGATGTACCAATTCTTGGCATTTATCCATCACAAAATGCTACATTATACAATTAAATATAGTCAAATAGAGTCATCCAATAGTAATTTCTGTTGTGTATATTCTGGTTGTCAGCATCACTATCCCTGTACAACATGCATCTAGTTAAATACCATAGTAAAGACAGTTGATTACGTTCTGGTCTTCACTAGTACTCTCCATTTCCAAGCAATCTCACATAAGATATCTTGTCAGTTCTTCATGCCTGTATCTTGGTTTTCAAACAACCATCTCAAGTTATGTAAACACTATATCTCTTATTTAATCATCAGCTAGTAACACACACAACAATATAATTAGTCACAAGATTGTTGTTTTTATTTAGTTTGATAAAAACTGTTTCCAAAGCAATCACAGAAACTTTAAGGATACATGCCAAATACTGCTGATAATATCTTCATAGTCCAGCTTTGCGATATAGAAATTCTTTTCTTGCACATAAATTTTCTGTCTTTTTTCAGTAACAGTGACCTTGATCTTTAACCATTTAAAATGATGGGCTTCTTCCTTATCCCAAATACAATCTATTTACAAAGATGACAAATGTTAATAAATAAGGCTGCTACATTTATCAAACTATTGTAAATGAAACAGTCTTCAAAAACCAAAATGATGCTGTTTAATCAATATGATTAGAAAATAAACCTTTCTCCCTATCTACCCATTATTATTTTTTGAACATACCTTTTACTGAGTTCAGAGATCAACCTAGACTTGAATTTAAGTAAGAAGTTTTAAGTTTCCTTTAGGACTGAGTTGCGAGAAGTGAGAGCTGAATCATGAGATGTGGGTGCAAAGCAAGAATATATCTCTCTCTCTCTCTCAGCGTTTTTAACTTTCAACTTTTTGTCAAAAATCAATAAAAATAACACACAATCTCAAGATCAAACTAACTCGTAGTAGCTTAATAATTTTCAGTCCTGGTCAGACTATCTTTGCTGATGGTTAGCAATATTAAGGGGGAAAACATTACTTAAGAAACTTACCTGGGTACATTGAGAAATAAGCTTTCTTATACTTTTCATTATCTGGGTCATTCCAAAAGTAGACTGGCATGGAGGGGAATGGCTTGAGACATACTAACTCACCACGGTTATCATACACTGGATTACCTGCCATGAAAAAAAATATAATTCTCATCTGTATTTAGGGATAATGGTAACATTCATGACAGCAAGGCCTCTCATGCTATGTGACATTTGTATAGGTCTTTGATCATGACAGTGAGGCCTCCCATGATAATATGACAGTAGTATTAGTTAGTAATTCATCTCAGTGAGGCCATCCATGTTAATGTGATATTTATATTGGTCAGTGATTCATGACAGTGAGGCCATCCATGTTAATGTGATATTTATAATAATAATAATAATAATAATAATAATAATAATAATGAGGACTTTGCATAGCGCCTAATCTTTCGAAGCTCTAAGCACTTTACACCATCAATAATGATATGACTACACTACAGAACAACAAATGACAAAAACAATGAAATTGGAAAACATCAAAACATGCTGAAAACATATAAGATACAAAACATGATTAGGTCGCTAAGTTTGTCCCTGCAGTCGAAACAGGTGAGTCTTGAGAGCACTCTTAAAAGGGACCACTGTGTCTTTGTGTCTAATTTCAATGGGTAATTCGATCCACATCGTCAGGCCCTGGTGTGCAAACAAACGTTGTCCATATGACTTTGTTTTCACCTTGGGAACAATGAGTATATGATTATCAGAATAAGAGCGTAAGGATCTAGCTGGTGTATACACATGGGTGAGGATGGATAGGTATGTTGGACTGGAGTCTGTCATTGAAATATAGCACAGAGAACAAATTTTGTGTTTGATTCTGTATCGAATTGATAGCCAGTGTAGGGTACAGAGCAGTCAGTGGTGAAGTGTGCTCTGATCGAGGTACTCTAAAGATGATCCGTGCAGCTGTGTTTTGAACTTTTTGAAGTTTCTGGAGTAAATATTGTGATGAACCAGACAGAATTGAGTTACAATAGTCCAGTCTTGAAAGTACTAATGAACACACAAGTGTTTTTGTGGCATCAACTGAAATATTTATGAATGGAACTGATGCGTCTCAATTCAAGATATGCAACCCTGCAGATGTTCATGACATGTTGGTGCAATGTGAGAGTACTGTCTAGAGTAACGCCTAGATTCCATACTGACTGTGAGAATTTAATGTTGGTGTTGCGGATATTTATTGTCTGAGGTAAAGGATGTGAATGAGAAAGTCTTTGTGTTGTGATCGGAATAGCCTCAGTTTTATCATCATTCATCTGCAGCTTGTTACATGTCATCCATGATTTCACATCCGAAATGCACTTCTCTACTCCATGGATGGTAGCATCAACTTCAGTTGGGTGGCTAGACTTGTATATTTGGGTGTCATCAGCGTACAATTGGTGTGACACTGGGTGATGATCTATGACACTTGAGAACGGCTGAGTGTACAGAATGTATAGAACAGGTCCAAGAACAGATCCCTGTGGAACACCACAACATACATCAATTGGGCTGGAGTGTATTCCATTTGCAGATATAATTTGTGTCCTGTTCACTAAGTAGGACTTGAACCACTGTAAGGCTATATTCTTATATTCTGAATGACAAATACATGCTGGAGACGGTGAAGTAATATATCATGGTCTATTGTGTCAAATGCTGCAGATAAATCTAGGAGAGTGAGGACTGTAATCTTTCCACTATCCAAAGCAGAGAGAATGTCACTAAATACTTTCAGAAGAGTAGTTTCCGTACTGTGGCAAGGGCGATATGCAGACTGTACATTGCTAAAAAGACTGTTTGAATTCAAATGAGATACAAGTTGAGTTAGAACAACCTTTTCTAAGATTTTTTATATGAATGGGAGATTAGAAACTGGGTGGTAGTTCTTTAAATCGCTATGGTCCAGTGTTGGTTTCTTCAGCAGTGGCTTTACGATGGCAGTTTTGAAAAATGATGGCAATTCCCCTGATGAGAGAGAGATATTAATAACATCAGTTAGTGAAGGCAATATTGGGTCTAAGCACTCAAGAAGCAGTGATGTCAGAATTGGATCAAGTTCACAAGACTTTGGTACACTTTTCATCACGATTGTCCGTACTAAATCTATAGAAACAGGTTCAAATGCTCCTAACGGCTGTCGCTGAAATTCTGCATCATAACTGTATGGGGATGAATCAGTTGAAATTGTGCTGTCATGCGAATCTCTAATGGATTGAACTTTGTCACTGAAGAAATTTGCAAATTGGTCTGGTAGGTCTAGTGGAGAGAAGGTTGTTGGAAGTGGTGTACATTTGTTCCTTGACATTAGTTTTTTAGTTATCTTGAAGAGCTCTTTGCAGCTGGAACTCTCCATGATCTTAGTACTATAGTGAGATGATTTGGCTAAATGGACTATGTTTGTGATTCTTCCTAGCGGCTTCATAGATTTGTTTATGAATAGTGAGTCTGGTGGAAACCCAAAGCCTCTCTGCTTTTCGGCAATGTCTTTTAGCAGTGCGAAGCTGGTCCCTAACACTGCTATACCAAGGAGAACACTTTTTTGTTGATACTCTGCATTTGGTGGCTGGGGCATGTTTTTCAATCAATGAACGCAGGCAATTATCAAGTTATTCCCCTGTAGGATGTAAGAGAGTTGTTAGGTTTTCTTGGATGTCATGCATGAATTTGGTTTCTATTTATCATACAGAGGTTTCTCTAAATAGCAAATAGAGGTGGAGGGTTAAGGACTGATACGTCGAGATGGCATACAATGAAGAGGTGATCCAATGCAATTTCGTGGGATACAAGGGTTGATTGCAGAATATTGTCATCAGGTCTATAAAGAAACCAGTCTAAAATGTGACCAAGTTTATGGGTAGGTTGGTTAACTGACTGTTTAAGATTGAAAACATGAATGGAATCTAGGAGTTTTGACGTGTTTGGTTTACCAGGACAGTCATAGTGAAAGCTGAAATCTCCAAGAATAATTAGGTTGCCACCTATCGAATTTCCATACTCTAGAAGATTTGGAAACTGCTCCAAAAAGAGAGATTCAGTCAGCTTGTTTTTTCTAATAGGAGGAGGACAGTAGAGACAGAAAAAATGGACTGACCTTTGTTCCAGTGTGAGTGTTGTTTGGACTAGTTCAAGCGATGTGTGGCAGAAATTGAAGGTTGTGTTGTACTTGACGCATTTGATCATGGAATTCTTTGTAATTACAGCAATTCCACCTCCACGAGAGTTGCGGGGGAACGACTTGATGGAGTAATCGCTGGGTGTTAAATCCACACACTTACATACATATTTATATTGGTCAGTAATTCATCTCAGTGAGGCTATCCATGTTAATGTGATATTTATATTGGTCAGTGATTCATGACAGTGAGGCCATCCATGTTAATGTAATATTTATATTGGTCAGTGATTCATGACTGAGGCCATCCATGTGAATGTGATATTTATACTGGTCAGTGATTTATGACAGTGAGGCCATCCATGTTAATGTGATATTTATATTGGTCTGTGACTCATGACAGTGAGGCCATCCATGTTAATGTGATATTTATATTGGTCTGTGATTTATTACAGCAAGTCACCCATTTTAATGTGGCATTTGTATTATTCAGTTTATTCATGACAGCAAGACACCCATGTTAATGTGATATTTGTAATGGTCAGTTTTTATCATGACAAAAAAAAAAGCAAGGCACCCATGTTAATGTGACATTCGTATTGGTCAGTGAATCTGAGATTCTTATATACATTTATAATTACTGACCTTTGATGAAGCTGATAATTCCTTGTATCCAATACAAGTTAGTAACTGTTTTAAAATTCCAAAAATTTTATTTTAATAAATGCCAGTAAACACTCAAGACACTGTTTAAATTATCAAAAAAATATCTGAATTCAAAAAAATATCTTAGCTAAAAAAATTATCTGAATTTAAAAAATTAACAAAATAAAATCATACAAAATTACCCCAAAAAATAAAAAGGCATTTAATTAGAAACAATGTTTTCTCTAACTGAAAATTCAGTAACAAAACTCTTACAGAAGTTTAAAATACAAACAAAGGGTGGGATAGATGAACTGACAGCAAGGATGAAAGATAGAAAAAGACACTCCATCATTGATTTGTATTACAGGAACTCCATCTTTTGAAAACAGAACACTGTCAAGAAGTCACCAGAAGTATCTCCTGTGTTTTAACAAAACCTGAGGCCCCAAGTGGCCAAGTGGTCTAAAGCGCTCACCGTTATGGATCGCTGCCATCTCACCTCTGTCTGCGTGGGTTCGAGTCTAAGATTCAGCTAATGTAGTTATGTGAGAAAGCATGCCAGTAGCTTCTCGTGGGACGGTGGTTCTTTCCGGAAGTTTTCCCAGATTCTTCCTCCATCAATAATACTGGCCACCATGTATAGCCTATCGTGTGCTTAAAATTGGCGTTAAACCCTACAACAACAACAACAACTTAACAAAACCTTGTATGTCTGAACACTTAAGGGTAAGATAATGCTTTAGCAAAGACAGCTTCTGGCCCTTTAACAAATCAGAAGACAGTAAATTTATATAATAAACATTCCCAAGCATGTAATGTAAACTTTTATTCATTACTCAAATCCATTATTTAACAATATATCGAATTACACATATTTATTTAACACTGTATGGACAATCCCACAGCATAATTAGTGCAACTCTTTAATTTAAAACATTATAAACATGTTAAACCCAAACATCAATATACTTTGCAATTAATTTTGCCAACTACATCAACCAGTTTGTTCGAATAATTCATAGCTGTAGGTCAAATATTGACGGAAAAATAATTATGTGCATATTTTTTCATGAATTAATAGACCAAAATGTGACTGTTAAAAATCTGCTTTTCAATTTTAAAAACTTCTCAACCAATTGCTGAAATTGAACATTACAAAATACTGCACAGGGACAAATTACTGATGGATATAGACCCCCACCCACCCACCCGACTAAGCCTATCTTTTTACAGCTATGTGTAAAGTGAAAGCAGAATAAACTTAACATATATTATGATAAATGTTCACTAATGCAATGGATATTTAAATGTAAATGCTACACAGTCATCAAGTTGCAATGAAAAACAAGAAAAAGTCATATTTTCCTTGTGAAGAAATGAAGGTGCATAAAGGATGGATTAATCAATTAAGCTGAGTCCAATAGAAAGAGTTTTGTTGGCATTGCAACTGTCAATTGCACTCTTTATGAATTGACCTTTGATGAATCTCTCACACTAACTAACAACAGTTTAGCAAATGTATCACTGACTAGCTTCTGCACTCTCATAACAAGAGTTTGGTAAGTTTATCATTGACTAGCTTCTGCACTCTCATAACAAGAGTTTAGTAAGTTTATCATTGACTAGCTTCTGCACTCTCATAACAAGAGTTTAGTAAGTTTATCATTGACTAGCTTCTGCACTCTCATAACAAGAGTTTAGTCAATTTATCATTGACTAGCTTCTGCAATCTCATAACAAGAGTTTAGTAAGTTTATCATTGACTAGCTTCTGCACTCTCATAACAAGAGTTTAGTAAGTTTATCATTGACTAGCTTCTGCACTCATAACAAGAGTTTAGTAAGTTTGTCATTGACTAGCTGCTGCACTCTCATAACAAGAGTTTAGTAGGTTTGTCATTGAAAAGCATCTGCACTCTCATAACAAGAGTTTAGTAAGTTTATCATTGACTAGCTTCTGCACTCTCATAACAAGAGTTTAGTAAGTTTATCATTAACTAGCTTCTGCACTCTCATAACAAGAGTTTAGTCAATTTATCATTGACTAGCTTCTGCAATCTCATAACAAGAGTTTAGTAAGTTTATCATTGACTAGCTTCTGCACTCTCATAACAAGAGTTTAGTAAGTTTGTCATTGACTAGCTGCTGCACTCTCATAACAAGAGTTTAGTAGGTTTGTCATTGAAAAGCATCTGCACTCTCATAACAAGAGTTTAGTAAGTTTATCATTGACTAGCTTCTGCACTCTCATAACAAGAGTTTAGTAAGTTTATCATTAACTAGCTTCTGCACTCTCATAACAAGAGTTTAGTAAAGTTTATCAATGACTAGCTTCTGCATTCTCATAACAAGAGTTTAGTAAGTTTATCATTGACTAGCTTCTGCACTCTCATAACAAGAGTTTAGTAAGTTTATCATTGACTAGCTTCTGCACTCTCATAACAAGGGTTTAGTCAGTTTATCATTGACAAGCTTCTGCACTCTCATAACAAGGGTTTAGTAAGTTTATCATTGACTAGCTTCTACACTCTATTAACAAGAGTTTAGTAAGTTTATCATTGACTAGCTTCTGCACTCTCATAACAAGAGTTTAGTAAGTTTATCATTAACTAGCTTCTGCACTCTCATAACAAGAGTTTAGTAAAGTTTATCAATGACTAGCTTCTGCACTCTCATAACAAGAGTTTAGTAAGTTTATCATTGACTAGCTTCTGCACTCTCATAACAAGAGTTTAGTAAGTTTATCATTGACTAGCTTCTACACTCTATTAACAAGAGTTTAGTAAGTTTATCATTGACTAGCTTCTGCACTCTCATAACAAGAGTTTAGTCAGTTTATCATTGACTAGCTCCTGCACTCCTATAACAACAGTTTAGTAAGTTTATCATTGACTAGCTTCTGCACTCTCATAACAAGGGTTTAGTCAGTTTATCATTGACTAGCTTCTGCACTTTCATAACAACAGTATAGTAAGTTTATCATTGACTAGCTTCTGCACTCTCATAACAACAGTATAGTAAGTTTATCATTGACTAGCTTCTGCACTCTCATAACAACAGTTTAGTAAATGTATCATTGACTAGCTTATGCACTCTCATTACAACAGTTTAGTAAATGTATCATTGACTAGCTTCTGCACTCTCATAACAAGAGTTTAGTCAGTTTATCATTGACTAGCTTCTCCACTCTCATAACAAGAGTTTAGTAAGTTTATCATTAACTAGCTTCTGCACTCTCATAACAAGAGTTTAGTAAGTTTCTCATTGACTAGCTTCTGCACTCTCATAACAAGAGTTTAGTAAGTTTATTATTGACTAGCTTCTGCACTCTCATAACAAGAGTTTAGTAAGTTTATCATTGACTAGCTTCTGCACTTTCATAACAAGAGTTTAGTAAGTTTATCATTAACTAGCTTCTGCACTCTCACAAGAGTTTAGTCAGTTTATCATTGACTAGCTTCTGCACTCCTATAACAAGAGTTTAGTAAGTTTATCATTGACTAGCTTCTGCACTCTCATAACAAGGGTTTAGTAAGTTTATCGTTGACTAGCTTCTGCACTCTCATAACAAGATTTTAGTAAGTTTATCATTAACTAGCTTCTGCACTCTCATAACATGAGTTTAGTAAGTTTATCATTGACTAGCTTCTCCACTCTCATAACAAGAGTTTAGTAAGTTTATCATTGACTAGCTTCTGCACTCATATAACAAGAGTTTAGTAAGTTTATCATTGACTAGCTTCTGCATTCTCATAACAACAGTTTAGTCAATTTATCATTGACTAGCTTCTGCACTCTCATAACAACAGTTTAGGAAGTTTATTATTGACTAGCTTCTGCACTCTCATAACAAGAGTTTAGTAAGTTTATCATTAACTAGCTTCTGCACTCTCATAACAAGAGTTTAGTCAGTTTATCATTGACTAGATTCTGCACTCTTATAACAAGTGTTACGATATACAGTAAATAGACTTACTGAGAGCATATTTAGATTAACACCGTACTATCAATGTTTACTGTGTACTACGTCATCAAAGGTTGTTGATTAAAGCTACCACATGAAACATGGTGTCAGATGTGAAACCAGACAATACTTTCACCAAATGCAGGCTGAATTAAACGTTGTCGACATCAGGAAGGAATCGGGTATACACAGGAAGATACGGACTACGTGACTGTTAAACAAATTCTGGATCTATCGTGTTTTAATACCGGAATCGAGCGTTTTGTGACTTGTGATCGTCGTCCTCGTGTTTCCCGCGAAACTTCACGGTTGGCTGACCCGCTTCAAGATGGCTTCAGGCAAACTTCCAGTGCCTTTTCCAATGGAAGTGAAGGGTAATCTAAGGGATAACTGGACTTTCTTTGAATCTCAATGGGACAATTATGAGATAGCAACAGGTCTGGATAAAAAAGAAGACAATATTCGCCCGGCTACTCTGTTGAGTGTTATGGGCAGAGAGTGCTATCAAATTTTTCAACATTTAGATATTCCGGACAGCGATCGGAAGAAGGTGAGTACAATACTCAAAGCACTAAAGGAACATTTCATTCCAAAGACAAACGTCATATATGAATGATATGTTTTCAATACATCCGATCAATTACAAAACGAAGGTGTAGACGTCTACGTTACCAGGCTTAGGGGTCTCTCCAACTCATGTGAATTTGGCACGCTACAAAGCCAAATGATTTGTGATAGAATAGTGTTAGGCACCAGAGACAGTGGAGCAAGGTCACGCATGCTTCGTGAACCGGACTTAACACTTGAGAAAGTGGTAGACATGTGTAGAGCTAGCGAGATAGCAGATAGCCAAATGAGGAAACTTTCTTCTACCGAAGAAGTGAACTATGCATCGAAACAAAAAGTCAAACATGAAAAAAAGAAGCGTACTTTAGAAATGGAAGAACAGAGTAACTGTCGGTACTGTGGTGGAACACACGCCAAGCGAGAATGTCCAGCGTATGGAAAGGTGTGCTCAAAATGCAAGAAAAAGAACCATTTTGCAAAAGTCTGTCTTCAAAGCTCGAGACCAAAAGTTAACAGTGTAGAAGAAACGGACAGTAGTAGTGATGAGTCAATCTATATACTGAATGCCCTTACCGATAAGCAGTGGTTTGTAAACGTAACCATGTCAATGCCGAACACTCCCAATAAGAAGTCAATCAAGTGTCAAATAGACACTGGTGCATCATGCAACGTAATATCAACCAGTGTTCTATCACGCATAGCAAAACAAAAAAAGCCAAGAATGGTGCCAACAAAAACGAAGCTGAAATTATATGATGGGAGCACATTATTACCAGTTGGAAAATGCGTAATTAAATGTACTGTAGGTCAAGTAAAAAAAAAAACTGGAATTTCATGTTGTGGAGATTGCCGGCAAAGATGCTTCAACATTATTGTCAGCAGCAGCTAGCGTAAAGTTGGGCATCATGTAAACATGGTAAACAGTGTGGTGCAAACTACCGAGACAATGCTAACCAAGGAAGTCATTTTGGAAGATTATAGTGATGTGTTTGATGGCCTTGGATGCCTACCAGGGACATACAGCATTGAAATAGATAAAACTATAAAACCGGTTCAGCATCAGCCTAGACGGGTACCAGTTGCCCAGAAAGCAGAAGTGAAAGCAGAAATCGAACGACTAGTGACCAAAGGGATCATTACAAAAGTGGTGGAACCTACTGACTGGATTAGTAGTATGGTAGTTGTAAGAAAACCCAAAAAGCTCAGGGTGTGTTTGGATCCTAAAGATCTTAACAAAGCCATAAAGCGTTCCAAGTACATGATGCCGACAATTGATGACATTCTTCCTAAAGTGTCAAAAGCCAAAGTATTTACAGTTCTTGATGCAAAGGATGGATTTTGGCAAGTAAAACTTGAAGAAAAAAGTAGCTACCTTGCAACATTCTGGACTCCATTTGGCCGATATAGGTGGTTACGTCTCCCTTTTGGACTTTCGTCGGCACCAGAGGAATTTCAGCGCAGACAACACGATGCTTTAGAAGGGCTACAAGGTACTGAAGTTATCGTGGACGATATTTTGGTATATGGTCAAGGCGAAACCATGGAAGAAGCCATAAGAGATCATGATGAGAAACTTGTTAGTGTTCTAGAGCAAGCAAGAGCGGTAGGATTAAAGCTGAACAAGGACAAACTGAAGCTTCGACAAACTGAAGTAAGTTACATGGGCCACATACTCACGTCCAGTGGTATACGTCCAGATCCAAAGATGATACAAGCAATATTAGACATGCCGAAGCCAACTGACGTAAAAGGGGTACAGCGCTTTATTGGACTAGTGACATATCTTTCCAAATTCTTACCACATTTGTCAGAAGCATGTGAACCGTTGCGAAGATTGACAACAAAAGATAAATTGTGGTATTGGCAATCACAACAAGAAGAAGCCTTTGCCACCATAAAGCGACTAGTAACTGAGCAACCAGTGCTTAGATACTATGATTTGGAAGACGAAGTAACTCTTCAATGTGACGCGAGTGAAGCAGGGCTTGGAGCAACATTGCTTCAGAATGGACAACCAGTTGCATTTGCCTCAAGAGCGTTAAGCACTGCAGAAAAACATTATGCACAGATCGAGAAAGAGTGCTTAGCAATAGTATTCACGTGTGAACGGTTTGAACATTATATATATGGTCGTTCTCAAGTCACTGTTCATACGGATCACAAACCTCTAGAAACAATCTATGGAAAACCACTGTTAAATGCGCCAAAGAGGTTACAACGTATGCTCTTAAGACTGCAGAAATACAGTTTATGTCTTCAATACACAAAAGGTACCGAGATGTACATAGCCGATAAATTATCTAGAGCATTCTTACCAACAACATGGAAGGACAATGATGACACTATTGAAGTTTTCAGCATTCAACAGCAGAAGCTTGACCAAGATCTATCAGTAATTAACTTTGCCGAAACAGTTAATGTGACTGAACAGCGTTTTAAGCAAATTCAAGTACATTCATACCAAGATGAAGCGTTACAAACACTAAAATCAGTTATTCTGGCAGGAAGGCCAGATTCCAAAGCGGAAGTACCTGTCATAATTCGTGAATACTGGACGATTCGAGATGAATTAGCAGTCCAAGATGGGGTGGTTTTCAAGGGAGCTAGACTAATAGTGCCAAAGACACTTCGCAGTGAAATGCTTACGCGAATACATGCAAGTCACATGGGGGTCGAGTCATGTCTAAGGAAATCTCGTGACACACTCTTCTGGCCAAATATGAACAGTGAAATTCGCGATCATGTTGAAAAATGTAGCGTATGTAATGAAAACCAACAGAAAGAGACGCTTATGACACATGATATTCCAGACAGGCCCTGGAGCAAGGTGGCCATTGATATTTTCACATTTAGGCAGTCAGACTACTTAGTTACAGTTTACTACTATTCAGATTTCTGGGAATTGGACTTATTACCAGACACAACCTCAGCTGCTATAATTAATTGTCTGAAAGGTCATTTTAGTAGGCACAGCATTCCAGATACTCTGATATCAGACAACGGTCCTCAGCTGTGTAGTGTGGAATTCAGTAAATTCTCACAACAATGGGAATTTGACCATGTCACATCATCACTGTACCATAGCCAGTCAAACGGAAATGCAGAGTCAGCTGTCAAAATTGCGAAGGGGTTGGTAAAAAAGGCCACTAAAAGCAACATGGATATTTGGAAGGCTATCCTCGACTGGAGAAACACCCCAACAGAAGGAATGGACAGCAGTCCAACGCAACGTTTAATGTCCAGGCGAACTAGACACACATTGCCAATTTCAGACGAGCTTCTAAAGCCGAAAGTAGTAGAAAACGTGCGACAGAAGAAAATGCTGAAACACCAGCAGTCCAAGTTCCAGTACGACAAAGGAGCAAAGGACTTGCCAGAGTTGGTCATCGGACAATCTGTCCGTATGGCGCCTCTACCAAATGATCGAGAGAGAAAATGGCGGCTCGGAACCTGTATGGAACAACATTCACCACGATCATATGTAGTCGATGTAAATGGGCATCTATACAGAAGGAACCGAAAGTACATCAGGGCTACATCAGAAGCCATTCCGGAGCCAATTATCAGTGATCCAAGTGTTTTCAATGATCAAAAGTGTGTAGAAAAAACAGCTTATGAAGAGCAAAGTGCAAGTGAATCTAGTGTCAAGTCTAGTAAAAATACAGCCACTAGTGAAGAAGTAAATATGGGTGGCAAAAGTTCTCAGTGTAAAGAAAATTCAATTCATGTGGAATCATCGCCCAAACCAAAAGTGGTGAGCGGACATCCTGTGGTCAATCTCGAAAACTCATACAAATCAACAAGGACCAGAAACATTAAACCGCCAAAGAAATATGAAGATTTTGTCTAAGTACATGAAATAGACCAGTTAAGTTAGTTATAGTTCGACATGAGTCAAGTTCTTTAAGTTGTATTATCATACACAGAGAGTGTTTTATTGTCTTTTTTTTTAAAAAGTCAATGTGGTTTTTTTTTTTTCATCTACTGTCAAAATTGCAGTCTCGATGAGTGGTGAAAGTTAAAATCACATATGCCTACTGACTTATACTGTTTTATGTTCAGATTACTTTTAATGGTATAAGTTACCTGGTACATGTACAAAGTTTTGTTATTTCTTTGTTTTTTGTGAAAAGAAGGAAGGATGTTACGAAATACAGTAAATAGACTTACTGTGAGCATATTTAGATTAACACCGTACTATCAATGTTTACTGTGTACTATGTCATCAAAGGTTGTTGATTAAAGCTACCACATGAAACAACAAGAGTTTAGTAAGTTTATCATTGACTAGCTTCTGCACTCTCATAACAAGGGTTTAGTAAGTTTATCATTGACTAGCTTCTGCACTCTCATAACAAGATTTTAGTAAGTTTATCATTAAGTAGCTTCTGCACTCTCATAACAAGAGTTTAGTAACTTTATCATTGACTAGCTTCTGCACTCTCATAACAAGAGTTTAGTAAGTTTATCATTCACTAGCTTCTGCACTCTCATAACAAGAGTTTAGTCAGTTTATCATTCACTAGCTTCTGCACTCTCATAACAACAGTTCAGTCAATTTATCATTGACTATTATCTGCACTCTCATAACAAGAGTTTAGTAAGTTTATCATTGACTAGCTTCTGCACTCATAACAAGAGTTCAGTAAGTTTGTCATTGACTAGCTGCTGCACTCTCATAACAAGCGTTTAGTAAGTTTGTCATTGAAAAGCTTCTGCACTCTCATAACAAGAGTTTAGTAAGTTTATCATTGACTAGCTTCTGCACTCTCATAACAAGAGTTTAGTAAGTTTATCATTAACTAGCTTCTGCACTCTCATAACCAGAGTTTAGTCAGTTTATTAATGACTAGCTTCTGCAATCTCATAACAAGAGTTTAGTAAGTTTATCATTGACTAGCTTCTGCACTCTCATAACAAGAGTTTAGTAAGTTTATCATTGACTAGCTTCTGCACTCTCATAACAAGGGTTTAGTCAGTTTATCATTGACTAGCTTCTGCACTCTCATAACAAGGGTTTAGTCAGTTTATCATTGACTAGCTTCTGCACTCTCATAACAAGGGTTTAGTAAGTTTATCATTGACTAGCTTCTAAACTCTCATAACAAGAGTTTAGTAAGTTTATCATTGACTAGCTTCTGCACTCTCATAACAACAATTTAGTAAGTTTATCATTGACTAGCTTCTGCACTCTCATAACAACAGTTTAGTAAGTTTATCATTCACTAGATTCTGCACTCTCATAACAATAGTTTAGTAAGTTTATCATTGACTAGCTTCTACACTCTATTAACAAGAGTTTAGTAAGTTTATCATTGACTAGCTTCTGCACTCTCATAACAACAGTTTAGTAAGTTTATCATTGACTAGCTTTTGCACTCTCATAACAACAGTTTAGTAAGTTTATCATTGACTAGCTTCTGCACTCTCATAACAAGAGTTTAGTAAGTTTATCATTGACTAGCTTCTGCACTTTCATAACAAGAGTTTAGTAAGTTTATCATTAACTAGCTTCTGCACTCTCATAACAAGAGTTTAGTCAGTTTATCATTGACTAGCTTCTGCACTCCTATAACAAGAGTTTAGTAAGTTTATCATTGACTAGCTTCTGCACTCTCATAACAAGGGTTTAGTAAGTTTATCATTGACTAGCTTCTGCACTCTCAAAACAAGATTTTAGTAAGTTTATCATTAACTAGCTTCTGCACTCTCATAACAAGAGTTTAGTAAGTTTATCATTGACTAGCTTCTGCACTCTCATAACAAGAGTTTAGTAAGTTTATCATTGACTAGCTTCTGCACTCTCATAACAAGAGTTTAGTAAGTTTATCATTGACTAGCTTCTGCACTCTCATAACAAGAGTTTAGTCAATTTATCATTGACTAGCTTCTGCACTCTCATAACAAGAGTTTAGTAAGTTTATCATTGACTAGCTTCTGCACTCTCATAACAAGAGTTTTGTAAGTTTATCATTGACTAGCTTCTGCACTCATAACAAGAGTTTAGTAAGTTTGTCATTGACTAGCTGCTGCACTCTCATAACAAGAGTTTAGTAAGTTTATCATTAACTAGCTTCTGCACTCTCATAACAAGATTTTAGTAAAGTTTATCAATGACTAGCTTCTGCATTCTCATAACAAGAGTTTAGTAAGTTTATCATTGACTAGCTTCTGCACTCTCATAACAAGAGTTTAGTAAGTTTATCATTGACTAGCTTCTGCACTCTCATAACAAGGGTTTAGTCAGTTTATCATTGACTAGCTTCTGCACTCTCATAACAAGGGTTTAGTCAGTTTATCATTGACTAGCTTCTACACTCTATTAACAAGAGTTTAGTAAGTTTATCATTGACTAGCTTCTGCACTCTCATAACAAGAGTTTAGTAAGTTTATCATTGACTAGCTTCTGCACTCTATTAACAAGAGTTTAGTAAGCTTATCATTGACTAGCTTCTGCACTCTCATAACAAGAGTTTAGTAAGTTTATCATTGACTAGCTTCTGCACTCTCATAACAAGAGTTTAGTAAGTTTATCATTGACTAGCTTCTGCACTCTCATAACAAGGGTTTAGTCAGTTTATCATTGACTAGCTTCTGCACTCTCATAACAAGGGTTTAGTAAGTTTATCATTGACTAGCTTCTACACTCTATTAACAAGAATTTAGTAAGTTTATCATTGACTAGCTTCTGCACTCTCATAATAACAGTTTAGTAAGTTTATCATTGACTAGCTTCTGCACTCTCATAACAAGAGTTTAGTAAGTTTATCATTGACTAGCTTCTGCACTCTCATAATAACAGTTTAGTAAGTTTATCATTGACTAGCTTCTGCACTCTCATAACAACAGTTAAGTAAGTTTATCATTGATTAGCTTCTACACTCTATTAACAAGAGTTTAGTAAGTTTATCATTGACTAGCTTCTGCACTCTCATAACAACAGTTTAGTAAGTTTATCATTGACTAGCTTCTGCACTCTCATAACAACAGTTTAGTAAGTTTATCATTGACTAGCTTCTACACTCTATTAACAAGAGTTTAGTAAGTTTATCATTGACTAGCTTCTGCACTCTCATAACAAGAGTTTAGTCAGTTTATCATTGACTAGCTTCTGCACTCCTATAACAACAGTTTAGTAAGTTTATCATTGACTAGATTCTGCACTCTCATAACAATAGTTTAGCAAGTTTATCATTGACTAGCTTCTACACTCTATTAACAAGAGTTTAGTAAGTTTATCATTGACTAGCTTCTGCACTCTCATAACAACAGTTTAGTAAATGTATCATTGACTAGCTTCTGCACTCTCATAAAAACAGTTTAGTAAGTTTATCATTGACTAGCTTCTGCACTCTCATAACAAGGGTTTAGTCAGTTTATCATTGACTAGCTTCTGCACTTTCATAACAACAGTATAGTAAGTTTATCAATGACTAGCTTCTGCGCTCTCATAACAACAGTATAGTAAGTTTATCATTGACTAGCTTCTGCACTCTCATAACAACAGTTTAGTAAATGTATCATTGACTAGCTTATGCACTCTCATTACAACAGTTTAGTAAATGTATCATTGACTAGCTTCTGCACTCTCATAACAAGAGTTTAGTCAGTTTATCATTGACTAGCTTCTCCACTCTCATAACAAGAGTTTAGTAAGTTTATCATTAACTAGCTTCTGCACTCTCATAACAAGAGTTTAGTAAGTTTCTCATTGACTAGCTTCTGCACTCTCATAACAAGAGTTTAGTAAGTTTATCATTAACTAGCTTCTGCACTCTCATAACAAGAGTTTAGTAAGTTTATCACTGACTAGCTTCTGCACTTTCATAACAAGAGTTTAGTAAGTTTATCATTAACTAGCTTCTGCACTCTCATAACAAGAGTTTAGTAAGTTTATCATTGACTAGCTTCTCCACTCTCATAACAATAGTTTAGTAAGTTTATCATTGACTAGCTTCTGCACTCCTATAACAAGAGTTTAGTAAGTTTATCATTGACTAGCTTCTGCACTCTCATAACAAAACTTACTCAGTTTATCATTGACTAGCTTCTGCACTCTCATAACAAGAGTTTAGTCAGTATATCACTGACTAGCTTCTGCACTCTCATAACAACAGTTTAGTCAATTTATCATTGACTAGCTTCTGCACCCTCATAACAACAGTTTAGTAAGTTTATCATTGACTAGCTTCTGCACTCTCATAACAACAGTTTAGTAAGTTTATCATTGACTAGATTCTGCACTCTCATAACAATATTTTAGCAAGTTTATCATTGACTAGCTTCTGCACTCTCATAACAAGAGTTTTGTAAGTTTATCATTGACTAGCTTCTGCACTCATAACAAGAGTTTAGTAAGTTTATCATTGACTAGCTTTTGCACTCTCATAACAACAGTTTAGTAAGTTTCTCATTGACTAGCTTCTACACTCTCATAACAAGAGTTTAGTAAGTTTATCATTGACTAGCTTTCACACTCTCATAACAACAGTTTATTAAGTTTATCATTGACTAGCTTCTGCACTCTCATAACAACACTTTTAGTAAGTTGATCATTGACTAGCTTTTGCACTCTCATAACAACAGTTTAGTAAGTTTATCATTGACTAGCTTCTGCACTCTCATAACAAGAGTTTAGTAAGTTTATCATTGACTAGCATCTGCACTCTCATAACAACAGTTTAGTAAGTTTATCATTAACTAGCATCTGCACTCTCAAAACAAGAGTTTAGTAAATGTATCATTGACTAGCTTCTACACTCTCATAACAAGAGTTTAGTAAGTCTGTCATTGACTAGCTGCTGCACTCTCAAAACAAGAGTTTAGTAAGTTTATCATTGATTAGCTTCTGCACTCTCATAACAACAGTTTAGTAAGTATATCATTGACTAGCATCTGCACTCTCATAACATGAGTTTAGTAAGTTTATCATTGACTAGCTTCTGCACTCTCATAACAACAGTTTATTAAGTTTATCATTGACTAGCTTCTGCACTCTCATAACAGTTTAGTAAATGTATCATTGACTAGCTTCTGCACTCTCATAACAAGAGTTTAGTAAGTCTGTCATTGACTAGCTGCTGCACTCTCATAATAAGAGTTTAGTAAGTTTATCATTGACTAGCTTCTGCACTCTCATAACAAGAGTTTAGTAAGTTTATCATTGACTAGCTTCTGCACTCTCATAACAAGAGTTTAGAAAGTTTATCATTAACTAGCTTCTGCACTCTCATAACAAGAGTTTAGTCAGTTTATCATTGAGTAGCTTCTGCACTCTCATAACAAGAGTTTAGTAAAGTTTATCATTGACTAGCTTCTGCACTCTCATAACAAGGGTTTATTAAGTTTATCATTGACTAGCTTCTGCACGCTCATAACAAGAGTTTAGTCCATTAAAAGGTCATTTGTGAATCAAGTTCTATAGGTATAATGGATATCTGATTTACTAGTTTGTACAACGCAAAAAAACAAGTATGGTATAACTAGATGAAAGGTAAGCAATAAGCACATGTAAATATACTCTCACCATTATTGATACAAGTCTATATATATATATATATATATATATACAGTCAAATCAAATTATTGGAATTATTGATGTCTTAAAGGCTGAATTGATGCTAATTTACATAATATCAAATGAAGCACCATACTCTGAATATTATTCATTGCCACTTTTAATGTTGATAAGACTGTTAAATTACCTGTGTAATATTATTCTAAATTTCTATTTATGTGTCAAAAGAGAATTTATATTAACATCAGAAGCATTATTTGAGGAACTTTTTGGTGATTTCATTTTAAATGCATTTAGTATTGTATGCACGACCATTTGTCCATGGGAGATAACTACTAAAAGCTAAAAGCAATTAGAGTTGCATACCTTGACATACAAAACGTAATGTGAATAGCCAATGAAACTATTCTTATTTACTAAGTTTATTAATACCATATATTTTGTTACAATTTTCAGAAATAATTGGTTATTGAAAAAGAATATTAAAAAATTAACCTGAAGGGGTTGAAATCTGTACAAGAGGAAAATAATTCCCAAGAAAAGATTTTTTAAATAGCTTTAGAAAAAAATCAGTCATATCGCTATGAAGTCTACAGGGAGGCAGTTTATAGTAATGTCAAGCACTGGGGTATCATGCAACAGACATGTAGCATGATGTCCCACGCAGTCACATTATCTTGACACCAGTTCGACCAGTCCTAACACTAACCCCTTAATGCTGAGTGTCTACTGAGGCAGCTGTAAGTATAATTTTTATAAGTATCTGGTATGACTGCCAAGGTTTAAACCCACAACCTCTGCATCCATGGTGGATGCACTAACCACTAGGGCACCGTTCTCTAAGAAAATAGTCAAAATATGCATATTAAGTTTAGGACTATGATATGTACAAGGTCTCTACAGACACTTCAGAACAATGCGTGTTCATGAGATTTTGTCTATCACTGCAACTAGCTGCAGGAACAAATGGATAACAGCTAGCAAGAATATGTTACATATTCAGATATGGTCCATTAAATATACAAAGTTTCATGGCAATCCATTAAAAACTGAGACCAGTTGCATTCACAATATTATCATCCAACACCAAGTCAAAAATAGCAATAATGTCTGATAAAAATCACAGCACAGTAATGTTTTTTATATATACCCTGAAGTTCCTTAACAGATTTTTACTACATGCTTGGTTTATGACCAATATTTGCATCAGATGGGTTTGCACACTGAATTGTCAGTATGCTAATCTAAGTTCCTAAAAGGTTATTTACTAACTGGTTGGTCTATGACAGATATTTGCATGAGAAGCTCTAAACAAAACAAAATCAATATAATAATTTAGCCAGCTGTGAGTCTTTGAAATGTAAAAGCACTAATGTGCACTTTATCCTTTGATGTTTTATTGTTAGCAAACTTTATGATCATTGTAAACAGACCTAATAATAAAAACATGGGTTGCATTTAAATAATAAATCTCTCTAAATCATGCTGTTGTATATGGTACATGATTTTAAACAAAATATATATGCAGACAATGATGATGATGCTATCACTATCAAAAGTTGAAATCAGTTCATTATAGAAAGGCAATAACTTTCTTTGGGACTAATTTCTTACCATCCTCCCCAAAAACCCTCATGTCACAGCCCAGAAGACAGCACTGGATTTCCCCACGGTACACAGGCAACTTCCAGGTTTGACCCATGAAGCATGCAATGATATCTGTTCCTCCTAGAAGACAGGAACAACAAATCTATTTAGAATAATATATTACACTGTGAGTTTTCACGTGACAGATATTTTCTACATAACAAGAGTACCAAGAACAGTACATTAATACCCACACTGTTTTTAATGATACTCTATGTAGGCAGAGAGTATTTATATGCATTACTGGTTGCCTGATCATCATCAACATGTCATTAATATTTAGCCACTTGTAGAGCATGGCTGACTCTGAATGACCTTGACCTTAAGTCATGATATGTCTCAAGTCTTAAAGTCAACTTCTTGCACAGAAACCATTATTTTCTTTATTTGACTTACCATGTCACATCTGACTCATTATATAGTACAAAAAGCAAGTTATTAACAGTTGTGGTTAAGAAACATACTCCAGAACAAAAGTTATTATACAAAAACCAATTCTTCATTAAGGTTAAAATGATACTGACCTTTTTCCATTTGGCCCCATCCCAAAAAAAATTAAAAAATTAAGAGGCCAATAGGAGTCACAGTACTAATTCAATATCCCATAGAAAATCTATTCAAACACCCCGATTTAAAAAATTCAGTAACTTAAAACTTTTGAGTGCTCGTGATCAAACCTATATTTATCAGTATAAATGAAACTTGGATGTCAGCTTCTGTGTAGAGGAAAGGATATGATAATGAGCTGCAGCATTTTCTGGACCTGCATGTGTTTGAAAAATGCACTTTCAATTCTGCACCAAATTCAGGTGCTAATATTAGTATTGAGTGTTACAAACTAAAGGCTGTTAAAGACTGAAAATCCATCAACAAAACAATGTCTCTAATTTTGTTCACTTACAACTAGAATAGGCTCTCAATAGACTCTTTTTCCTAAAACATTACTTACATTATTAACCAATCCTATACTCTATTTTTATGTTCAACCATTTCTAGGCTGGTTCCTATTTTTCCTTATCAAAAATAGTACCATATGTCCTTTACCAGAAGCACAACCATTTTCCTACTTTCAGTCAGTGCACTTACCTAATGACTTCTTGACCAAAACAAAACCAGGTTACATTCTTATCCAAAGTGAAATGTTGATAAAATATACATGGTCCAGAGGTCAATTTTTGGGGTACATATTTTTCTTGTTACAGCCACTTTTACATTTTGACTGAAAAAGCCATAGGCTTCCTTTCTGCATTACGTTCAAACCCTCCATGTTTGGTGTTATTGTGTGGAAACTTCCTCCTTGCCTTAAGTACAAATCCTCCACAAAGTTTGGTCCAGGTCTGTAATACATCAGTTTTTTCTTGTCTTAGTCACAGTGACCATGACAATGGACCTCTTGACTGAAAATTCAATAGGGTTATTCCATACCACAAATGCACCCTATATAAAGGTCTGATAAATACAGATTGCATAAAACTAATGTTACTGTGTGAAAACAAAGAAAATATTAGACAACAGATGAATTTACAAATGAACAGAAAATGTCATAAAAAACACTCCACCTTTTGGCAAGCATTAAAATGATGTCTGATTGAACATAGAATAATAACCCTTGTGTTCATGCTTACACGATCAAGTATAGTTTTAAAACACTCATCTAAAATTTAACAGAAACAAAAATTATTATCATCATGTTTCTAGGAGAATACTTGCATTTTCTCACGAATAATATGATCCCAAATCCAGCAGTCTTGGAAATGAAGAAAATAATTTGCTTTAACATTAATATACAACATTCACTATAAAAATAGTATCTATGGGAATTAACTCTTCCACGCTAATAGAATAATCTCACTTTGTCACTGCAGAGTGACTATTTGTACAACAAATAATCTTCAGTTTAAGCTAAAGCAATAAATTCATAAGGATACTTATATTTGTGGACAGGTGTGGAAGGGCTTAATGATAATATTCGTGGAGAAAACTAACCTACTTTTAAACCTTTTCATTCTACTTGGAATATATAAATTTTATATTAATTTAAGGTGAATAGGTAGGAAGAAGGGATACACAAGCATTCAAACTCAACCTTGGTCTTAGTTGTCTCATGTTATGTGTCCACATATAAAGGATGTCACCACTTGGCTAATAAGAAGAACTGCTAGTGACACACGATTACCATACAATCTTTGATAAATGATATGAAGAATATATGGTATATTCTTACCCAATTCAATTCTTGGTGAACCCAGCAAATGCTTTAAACCATTCCTGTAATAAGGATTATGCTGGCTTTAACAAGCTTACAAAATTTTTCTCTGTGAGGATAAATCAGAAAGATAAAAGCCAGAGAGATTGCAAATCTGATCCTGTGAAATCTCATAAAAACATTAAGCAAATCCACAACCTGAACTAAGATGCCAAATCTTCAGGAGTTATGTCATGCTTTTCCTCTATAAAAGGAAGGATATGTTTTCTTCCTGCTCCATGAATGCTCTCAGTTCATTCCAGGTTGCATTTGAAAACAAGAACTATGTCTTGGAATCTGACCACTCTCTAAGGAGCAAATGACATCATTCTAAATTAACCATGGATGGCAGGCAAATGGTTCATGGCCGCAAGTCCTGGTTGTATCATTAGAACTAAAAACCATCAGCAGAACTTAAGAAAGTTATGTCAGTTTACTCATCCTGCAAGATGAAACCAAAGTTATCAGGAACCACATTTTCTTCAATAGCAGCTTCAGCAACATTCTGGTCAAAAGCTCAAACTGAAATTAGCCTTTTTACAGAAATGATGCCTGCAAGGCAACTATGTCACTATCACAGTACCAGTGTGCAAGATATTCACCATTTCCAAACCCTTTTTCACTGTGTGATCCTATTGACAACTTTTCTGGTAAGAACCAGGCATGAAGAAGAAATGGAAATAATCTGTGATCTTGGCTGTCTGCTCTTAAATCAATGCCAGGCAGAAGGAAGACATCACATCAAAAAGGATGTATTCTGGCATCAGACCACAGGAGAGGCTGGCTGTACAGGTCAGGAGCTGAGATGGTGGCAGATGGAATAGACGGATGGAGCAGTAGGCAGAAATCCAAGTGAGGTCAGAAAACATTCCCAAACAATGAAGCTTAAAGGCACTCTTCTCTTGAATGCAGGAAATGTAATATCTAAAACTAAGTATCAGTAAGGAGCAAAAACAACAAAAAGAATTAATTCATTAAATAATTAATACTCTAGAATACAAAAGTGAAAGTTTAAAAGAACTTGCCTTATTATATGATCATTTGTTCCCTATTAACTTCAGAACTGTTCAGTACTTTTTATACTGAACAACTTTATATTGCAAGAAGCATTTTGTCTAAAGATTGTATTGACTATTAGGAACTACTTTGTAAAGAAACCATGTACACTCATATTATAGATGCTTTAAATTTGTTTGTGACTGAACTAAATAAGCTGTTTGATCCATTTGAGAAGCTGACATGATAATGTTGATGATGTGGATGAGTCACATACAAAACTTTGATACAACCAAATGACGAACATGATATGTGCAATGTCAAGAACAAATGTGACAGATGCATTATTTTTGCAAACAGAATGGTTTACAATATGACCAATGATCTCTTGAGTCTATACAAAAAAAGCATAGGAAAGAATATTTAGGTGAAGGGCTATCAAATATCAATCAGAGATGTACAATTTGACAAGTCAGTCAAAATGTTAAATTCAACAAAAAAAATGCAACTGATGGTTTGGTAAAATATTAAGTGAATTTAGAGCCAATAAGCAATAGGATGAGAAAGTATTATTTCTGCTGGCCAAACAGCCTGACACACAACAGCTCTGCTTTGCAATTTTCCCGTACTGACACATAATTAGGCTAGTAATAGAAGATATACATTGTACGAAATCAGGTAATAGCCTGGTTCCCTCCAACAGCAAGGTACAAGTGACTGGGCTTAGATATGTCTTCTTCATCTGGTAATATGAATGGTAATAATTAAACATACATTTACGTATCCTGAATTTCCTCAAAATGTTCATTCTTAGTTCTTCAAATGTGAATGCCATTGAAAACCAGATACACACCGATTTCACTCGCAGGAACGTTCCACAAAATTTAGAAATAACACTGCCTACATAGGAGTATAGTCATTGTTACTTTTAGCTGATCATCTTTTCTCAACAATATTCTTTTTAAGAAGCATTTACTGAATTTTTAAACTTTACTATACTAAAACATTATAATTTACAGTCACAATGCACCTGAGATAGAACCCAACAAAATGTTGCTCTTGATTTCCCTGTACACATAATCATAGCTTCGTGGCATCAGTGGAGACCCTGTCGACAAGATCATCTTCAGTCTCTGCAGCTTATTTGTTGATCCTGAGGGAAAAACATTCCATTTTATATTATACATGGTGATGATCTAACAGAGTGCATGAAAATATAAAATTGAAATGTCACCAATTCAACAAGGAGATATATTTATCCTTGTTGATGAAAATTTAACCTTAGTACCTTTAATATCTTGGGTTAATTACTTATTATTAACTGCTAACTAATCTCTCTTGATTCAAATTACCCAATAACTAATTGGATTTTTTAATGTACCAAAGTGATCTCCTTGTTGACAGTGAATTTATTCAAAATGAGTTATATCCCTTTATATAAACATGAAAATAACCTACCTGGCTTTAAGTTGCGTTCCTCCATCACAGCCAGCCACTTGGCACTTGTTCCCAGTATTGTTATTCTATATGGAATATATTAAAATGGCGCTTGTTCCCAGTATTGTTATTCTATATGGAATATATTAAAAACTTTCTTTTCCTTTCAACATGAAGAACAATAATTTCTGATTAAATACATGGCATCACAATGCTGCCAAGGAAAGTTCTGGTAAATCTATAATTTAAACTTAATATAAAATTTAATAACTGGACATCTTCTCCACATTGCCTCATACTTTGCTTACAGAAAAATCTTCAAGCATTCTATATCTATTATAAAAAGAAATGCATTCTCTCCCGATTTATTTATCAGTTTAAGCTATTAAAAAAAAAAAAAAACTAACAGTGAGATTCAGTGGAATCAAATGAAATATGCATTATCTATTGTTAAAAATCACTAAAACTTATATTTACAGCAAACAAGTCATAAGAATGACTTTAAAAAAAAATGATACAGTGAAGAGTACTCACTTTTCATTCTATTAATGCAAATAAATTCTTCAAATACTTCAATTGTTTTCTTACTAGGAGCATCGGAATACATGTGATTCAATCATTAGTATGAAACTGCCTAATAAATGTTTTACAAATTCATTCATGTACAAAAATGAAAGTGTGTAGGTATAATAATCCTAGTCAGAAATACTGCTAAATGCTGTAGAATGCTGACAAATCAACACAGCCTAGGTCTCCTTAAAAATCAAGCTGAGTACCAACTCTGACTGAAATCCAACTAAAATTAAAGCAGTTATAATGGTGAAAAGAAAACAAATTTGTTTGATATCTACTAAATTATAACAGAATTCTGCTTCAGTCAAGGTCCCAACAATATCAAACTTTTTACCAAACTTGTATGAAAACCAGTCATAAATAAAGCACTTTTAGTATGGAAATTAAAGTGAGTGGGTCCATCACACAGTCTATAACTCACCTAAACATGATGTAATATACTGACATCGGAATTCAGCCAAAGACGTATCAATATGAATTTGTCATTGGCTCAAATTCAATAAGAGAGTTCCGGACAAGAAAGAGCCATAACTCCACTAAAAGATACAATATGCTGGCACCTGTACTCAAGTAAAGTTTCATGAAAATCCAACTGCGTACTGAATTTGGTTGAAATTCAATCATAATTAAAAGTTAATGTGTGGAGCAATGAGAGTGGGTCTGACAAGCAGGGTTTACAACTATGCTAAAAAATATGCAGAAGGATGATATCAAACCTGATTCAAGTCTCATCAGGATAAAAAAGCATGCCAAAGTCAGCAAAGATCCAATAACAAACAAGGCATTTAACTTGTGGAAAAGAAAGTGGGTGTGTCTGATGCTTGGGCTATGACTGCTAAATGATAGTACAGAATGCTAAGAATCAAACTCAGAATGGGGGTGGGGATTCTCATCAATATTAATTAACATACCAAATTTTGGCTGAAATCCATAGATTTAGGGAGTTATTGTGCAGAAACAGAAGGGGAGCAGGGTGCCAATTCTGCTAAACAAAGATGCAGGATGCTGGTAACTTTAGAAGACTGAGTTCTCATAAATATCAAGCTGTATATCCAATTTCTGTTTGAAATCTAAATAATAATTGAGGTAGTTATCATGTGGTAACAATAGTGGGTGTGTAAGACATTCAAGGACTATAATTGTGCTAAATAATGGAATGCCAGCAATACAACTCCACTAAGATCTCATCATTATCAAAACTGTATATCAAATATGGCTGAAATCCAAAATCAATTGAGGTTTCCTTGGGGATATGAAAGTATCATTGACAAACAGGTGGATGGGCAGACAGGTCCAATTTAGTACTTCCTGTACTCTATGCTAAGCAGGGAACAAAAGGATTTTAATTTAATGTTTTTACTTGTATAAACTTACTTGCAACCACTATTTCTCATCTTTATGATGCTTCTCATAAACTGAACATATGTAGTTGTTATTACATATGTAGTTGTTATTACATATGTAGTTATTACATATGTAGTTGTTATTAAATATGTAGTTGTTATTACATATGTAGTTGTTATTAAATATGTAGTTGTTATTACATATGTAGATGTTATTACATATGCAGTTGTTATTAATATGTAGTTATTACATATGTAGTTGTTATTACATATGTAGTTGTTATTATAGTCTGTGAACATAGTTACATAGATATGAGAATGCCTCAAGAACAAAATTATTACCAAACTAAGTAAACAGATACTGTTCGTGCATGCATTATCATCTATACAACAGTACATCAGACACAAGATCAATCAAAATTTTATTTCTTCTTTTGCATCATTTTGCACAATGCTTTCCTTATTGTCAAACTGATGATCCTATTTTCATTCTGATATCCTCAAAGTCACTGATGTGCTTATAAAGTCCTATCTTAATTTTTATCTCTCTTACCATGCTAACTTTCTTGTCAGTTACAATGTTGCCACTCACGCCTAAATAATTAATGGCAATCCACAAAGTGGAAAATTCTTATGAGTGGTTAAAGAACATAAATTGCCTAATACAGAAAACAATGGATAAGAACAAAATTCCTGATATTACCTACCCAAGCTCATCCACCAGGTCCCAAAGGATATTGGCATGGGGTACAAGAGGAGAGCCATCATACAAGACAATGGTTGCTCCAACAGCTAATACTGACACCTGCCAATTCCACATCATCCAGCCAACCTATGGTAAGAAAGCATATTCTACTTCCAGGATTAAGATAACACAATTTCTTGCTCCATGCTATGTCCATACATGCAAAATGTCTCATCAAGTTTAAAATAATATGCATCTTCAGAGTTACCAATATCTGTAAAGTTTCTAAATCATAATGTTAGCTTTCTCATGCAAACAAAAACTGAATTTAGGCCTGGAGTATACTTTATGTACTTTAACTTAAAAACAAATGTCTTAACTTAGATTTTAATCTACAATATTGTAAGAAACAACTGTTGCAACATATTTTAAATAAAGGATGATTTCACTTAAAATTTGGTTACAGTTTCATTCAATCCATAGGAAGCTCACCATAAAAGATAAAACTTTAATAAGGTAGACTGTACTACTTTAAGATGATGATGATGAAAATGATGATGATGTCATCACTCTATGGTCTTTAACTAAATAATAGAAAAGACCAAAGCCAGCAAGTTATGTAAAATTAACAAAAAATGTATTTCCCAAGAGTACAAAGTGAAAATTGAAAACATACCTTAATGTATTATGAATTAAATCCCAAATAATCCTAAGCATTCTGTCACAAGTCATAAAGTATACAATATGAATTCTAATCTTGACAGTGCTGATGTATTAACAGCTTGGAATAGTGTTGATGTCCTAACAGTCTTGATGTTTCACAATAATATAATCCAAAATGTCTCTAAATGAATTCACAATATAATGATTTTGTCATAAAGTCAAAAAGCACTTTGTAATTCCAATGAATGAGTTCAATAAATAAGTCCTCTCAAATATGAACTGAACCCAACTAAAATTGATTCCACTAAGACTAGTATTTGGATATGGAATGAAGGATTTGTTTATTTGTCCCTTATATAAAAACTAAGACTAGTATTCAGACATGGAATGAAGGATTTGTTTATTTGTCCCTTATATAAAAACTAAGACTAGTATTCAGACATGGAATGAAGGATTTGTTTTTTTGTCCCTTATATAAAAACTAAGACTAGTATTCAGATATGGAATGAAGGATTTGTTTATTTGTCCCTTATATAAAAACTAAGATGCAATAACAGAACCTGAATGAGGGTCAAATTAGTAAACAAGATCTCTTCTAGAAATTTCCAAAGTCTAAAGGACAAATAAACATGTTACCTCATGTAATAATTATCTTAATATATAATCCAAAATCATTGACAAGAATTAGCAGTGTAATATGTTATTGATAAAAAAAAGACATTAGGTTGGCACAACCTCTACCTTCAATTATGGGTAAAGGTAGATCACAATACAAATTAAATATACATAATAATAATAATAATAATAATAATAATAATAATAAATAATAATAATAATAATGTTAATTAATATAAACAATAATCATCTTAAAATGGCATATCACCCAGTCCTTCATTATAGAGTCTATAAGTAACCTATGGTCTAGTACTCTCAATGTATAAAATATTTATGCTAGTACCCATTGCTCTAACACTCGGAAGGTTTATAGTGTCTGTGCAAGTACCCTATGGTCCTGTACTCTCCAGTTTTATACTACTTATATTTGTACTCTCAATTTATACACTACTTATGTTAGTACCCTATGGTCCTGTAGTCTCCAGTTTTATACTACTTATGCTAGTAAATTATGACTGAGTACTCTCCAGTTTTAAACTGCTTATGCTCTCATGCTATGCCCTGTTGATCTTAGTAGCAAATTATACTCTGATCACTGCCATCTCACCTCTATCTGCGAGGGTTCGAGTCTCAGATTTGGCCAATGTGGGTATGTGAGAAAGCTTGCCAGTAGCTTCTCATGGGTCAGTGGTTCTTTCCAGGATTTTCCAGGGTTTTTCCTACACCATTTATACTGGCCACCATGTATAGCCTAACATATGCTGAAAAATGACATTAAACCCTGCAACGACAACACTGACAGTAGGATTGACCTCAAAGCAGTGAATGTAAAAATAGTTTGCTGCATTCACAACTTCTCACTCAATCATTGTTTTGTAAATTGATGTGAAACTGTGCTCAGCATGGTCATGTTGATTTGCTCAGTGGATATGGGCAGGTCTTTATGCCACAGTTTACACTTATTGCTTAAAAAGAAAAAAATTTATGCGTCCAGTAGTCTGAAAGGCATAGATTTAAGTAGTCCAAAAACAAAATCTGGTAGTTCTGGGTTTGTTCAACCCTGCTTCTATGTATACAGGTTGAGGCTGGAAGTTCTGGGCTTGTTCATCCCAGCTGCTGTTTATACAGGTAAGGGGACATATCATAGTGCCAAAAATTGTCTCTCTTTTGTAAAATTGGTTTTGTACTATGATTTACTAAAAAAAACAACTAATTTTTAAATAAATTATGTTTCTCCAAGAATACTTACCCAAACACATTAGGAATATTAGCCTGCTGTCTCATGGATCCAGCCCTACTAAAATAATGAAAATAATCTATTTTCCATCTAATGTAGACTAAGGGAAATAACTCTTCATATTACTTCCCTTTGCCACCATAAGGTATTACTAGATTTTTGGCTGACCAATATTTTAATGAGTATACTCACATAGTGGGATAGTTTGGACGATTTTTAAGTAATGTGATTGTGTAAGTATTCTTGCTTGTGGGTGAATAGGAGTAAAAGGCATTATGTTTACATAACATATCCTAGCAGGTATGTGACATGCAAGTACAGAAAAATGATGATCCAAGTTATTTCTTTGTTTCTTTTTCTAAAAGTGAAAATAAAAACAAATAAATCAAACTGCAAATATACTTCTGTTCGTTGCTGTCTACAAAAATGTCAGAGCTAAGGGAGAAATCACTGTTTCAACTTTAAAATCATGCTGAGAATTATTTTGGTACTTAATATGCACATATTAAGTTGACTAGCAAATAAGAATTATATACTTTTTCATTTGCACAACACCAAACTACAAACAATTAACCCCTAAAGCAGAACTAAGATATCTCTGGGACCATTGGCTTATCTGACAACTGGTATCTGGGAGGACCGCCTTATATCTTGCTGGGATCTGGAAGGACCTCCTTATATCTGGTCAAGTTTAGGTTTTATAAAGTTAATTTTAGTGTAAAAATTAAATTAATGGCTGAAACTTTATCTGGGTTTTCAGAGTGGTGGGGTTTTGGTTTAGTGAATATTTTTATTGAAATGAAAGAATTGCAAATTTGAAATCAGAACATTGTTTGGGGTCTTTAAGAGGATTTCTGTTGAATTAGGTTTCAATGTATTCTTATACTTGTTACACTCTGCATTATTTTATGAATTTAACAGATGGGTTTATTTTTTTGCTTGTAAGTAAACATAGGCACAGTATGATGATTAACATAACTCTAGGTGAGAAAATAAGCACATAGCAAAAACTGTATACTTACAGTCGTATAGTATAGCATAACATCGTCCCTCTCCATGTCACTCTGTATCAGGTGTTCCTCTAAATGTTTCATTAGTGTCCCCTGCAAGACAAAGTTTTAGATTTCTACAGACATGGCATTATGCAAGTCTCACCTGCAATTTGTCAGATATTTGGAATTCTCTTCAATATTTCCATATTAAACTTGTCAAACAGTGACTGTAAACTGTACCAGACTTTTTGCCATTTGTTCACTTGTTTCTGATAGTTGGTGCTTCCTCAAACAAGACTGAACTTGGCTTACATAAAACTTACTTGAGTACATACTCAAATCCCTCTTTAATTTCTGTAAACTCAAATTTAAGTTCAGTATCTCAATACTAAGCAAATACTTGTCTTATACCTCACTTTTAATGCAAATAATTCTCCTTTACTTTCCCATAAGAGTCCCTCCAAGGGACTAATGCTGTACTGTCTCAAAAGAGTAACCAGGAATACAAGATAAGATTTCCTCTATTTATTTGCTGGATGCTGAAACTATCTCTGATAATTTGAACTATAATATTTTTGAATAAATCACTGTTGCAGCCACACTGGATTAAGTTCAGCACCATTTTCATTTAGGACAAATGAGAAATTATTGGAAGGCTTTTGGTAAAGCTTCATTTTGATATAACTATACATTCAGGAGAATTGGTGAAAAGATTTTTAATACTGTTGCAGCATTATTTGAGATCAAATCTGCAACATTTTCAATCAAGACCAAATAATTATTCTACTAGTAGAATACTTGGGTGGCACTATTTTCAGTTAGGATCAACCAGACATTATGCAAGGTCTCCTTGTAAAACCACATGTGTGCACATGTGTCCAATATTGCAAATTAAAGTCAATAGTCCCAGTAATTAAAAGCTGCTATTGTGAAAGTGTAGTTTATCTATGAAGTTTGACTGGGTCAGTTGGTATTCAGTTATAATGCAGAAATCCAGATTGCAAGTCTAGTGACCTTGACCTTAGATCTAGCAGACTCAGAGACTGGCCTTTCCTCAAGAGTAATGCAACTATGAAGTTCCTTAAAATGGAAACTTGATTTACCATGTGGAACCCAAAAATCTTAACTCCATTAATACAGACCTTTTATATTTAATGAAATTTTAATCAATGAAACTTAATTTCTAACCACAAAAATTACAATATATTGGCTACATCAACTCGGACCATACACCTCTTGGCCTCTGACTCCACCAGTGTAGTATACCTATGAAGTCAATGAAAATTAAGCATAGAAAACTTGACTTTTTGTAATGCAGAGAGAAAATCACACCCAGCTCCTGTAATATTGAGATCTGTTTCATGTAAACATACAACGTACCTGGGGAATGTACGTTTTTCAAAATTGTATGCCAGAGCACTCTGATTAATCAAGGAGTTCATATGAAAATGATACACTCCATATTATAAGTGCCTTTCCTCAATCCCACTTTACTGGATGAGCCCAACCCTTGGACCTATCAGCCCACAAATCAATGGGCTTTTGTTTCTACCCATGGGTAAGGGACATATTTTGTTTCAGAAATAAAGACTATTATGTTGTGGAAACCCACCTGTCTAAAGACACATGTAATGATGGATGTATAGAGAAATTGGCAATAAAATGTTTTTCTTGTGCTGTCTTTATTGCCATGTATTGACATAAAATATTGCTAAGCATTCTACATAAAATATATATATATATACAAAAAGATCTTACCCCAACAGAGTGGACAATACATTTTGGTGCCCCTGTAGTACCTGATGAGTACATGATGAAGAGAGGATGGTTAAAGGGCACCTGCTCAAACTTCAACTCAGGGATTTTTTCCTCCTCTATCCCTGAGGCAAGAAAACTGTCCAAGAGACAGCTGCAAAACAAGTTGAGTATTTTCTGTAAACAAATCTCACCTCATCTACCCATGTCTTTCTGAAACATAACAGGCCAGTCCTTACAAAACAGTTTGTAAATTACATTAGGATATGACTGATATCCTGAACAAAGAAGGGTTCCATTTTCATTGGTGTATTTCTATCAGGAAAAATAAAAAATGCATAAATCATTTTAAAAATGTGTTTTTTATGAGTCAGTGTGTGTGACAAGTCAAAGAATCTCAAGTCAATCCAGAACCAAAAGACATGTGTCCAGTAAAATCTCAAATTAAAATGGACAATTTAAGAGTAATGCTTTGGTTGCTATACATGCATTTAGAACATGACAGTTGTGAATTTGACATCTTAGATACAGCCAAGAAGCAAACAACAGGTATCAAAATTCATCTTGATTATTGAAACCTTGTAATTAAATAACTGTCCCATTTTTGTTATACTAATAAACTTATATCAGTCCCTTGCACTATACAATTTGTATCTACATTGTATAGCAGTGTGTCAACACAAATCAGACATTTAAAACAAAATATGTGCATCAAAGGCCAAAACTAAAATGAAAAAACATACAAGCAAGAATAACACAAATACTCTTTTTTATCATCTTCCAATACTTGTTCAATAACCTAATCAATGAAAACTTTACTGCCAGACTTGACCAGATGTGTCTGTTAATATGTATTGTTTGAGGTCTTCTTGTGGACAATACACATATCATATAAATAACATACTCCCAGCTTTTTTATATTTCTGACTTTTCTTCTCTAAAACATCCAGACTACTTTCAACTGACAGCCTTGTGACTTCCTATATGTCCAAATAATAAATCCCTGCAATCCCAACTGATGTAAAATGATACCTATCTCTGCTGCCAGTTAATTCATAGAGGGTTAGACAATTAGCTAAGAACTAATCTACCTTGAGGCCCTCATACAAAGGAATTTATTTATTTCAGCAGCATCTCAGAAGTAACTGAATATATTAGGTTGGAAAATGGAAATAGAGTGGGCATTTCTAATATCAACTGGAATACTATTCCAGAGCTAAGTTCCAGAGTATTGGAAACTTTTTTAAAATAATTCCTTCTTTGGTTTGGAAATTTTATACTGTTTGGTAGACATGGATCGCAGTATTACCAGGTAGCCTATACTGGAATAGGGATTGTAAATATTCAGGAGCACTATTATTGGATATCCTGTACATTAATTTGGCTTTTCTTAAACATATTCGGTCTTTAATAGGTAATATTTTTAACTTACCAGCTAAATTTTCCTTGCTTTCTTTCTGGTTTTATATCAGCCCAAATGTTCTATTTTGAAGATGTTCCAACTTTGCTATGTTTTTATCATTTGAATTACTCCATACTGTATAACAGTAGTCTAAATAGGGTTGTACGTAACTGTTACAAAAAAGTTTTCTGTGCCTTTCAGGGAGAAAATGTCTTATCTTACTGAGAAGCCATAAACTTTTATTGACCTTTTAACTGATATGTTTGATATGATCAGTCCATGATAGGTTATTATCGACCAGAACACCAAGTAGTCTGCCATGACAGACCATTTGCAAATTTTTATCTTTCCATGTCAGACATAGTTCATTGCTATCAAGATTTTTCCTTTTTTATCCTTGTTGAGATAAGTAATAGTTTAGTTTTACCAGTATTTACTACCATGCCATTGCATGTGCACCAGTTTTCCAGCTTGTTTAATGCATTCTGTAAAGAAATTTTGAGTTCATGCTTTGTGTCTTGGATGTCTGACAATGTTGTGTCATATGCATAGAGATCTGTAGATGATATCGAGTCTCTTAGTAAAAGTGGTAGGTCATTAATAAATAAAATAAATATTAACGGACCTAGAATTGAGCCTTGCGGTACTCCGTTTCTAATTGTTTCAGGTTCAGACAGAATGTTATTTGTTGTGTTCTCTCACTTAAGTATGAAGTAAACCATCTAACTGTTTTTTCATCGCATTGGTAGATTTTCAGTTTCTTCAAAAGGATTTCATGATCCACCATGTCAAACGCTTTCCTGAAATTTACCAACACAGATCCTATTATTTTACCTTGTAGGGCATAACCGATTAGCATTTTTCTACCGATTTCCGATTCCGGATTTTGGGCATGAAATTTTTCCGATTCTGGATATGATTCGATTAAGCAGAAATGCTAAATCAGTATTTTTTTCTAAAAAATTTCATCTTCCGTTTCCGGGTTTCTGGTATCTGGTTTTGCCGTGTCTAGCATGTTACTTAGTACTTTACCATATCCGGTTTCATTTCCAGTTTTCACCCATCGGTTCAAATAGATTGTCTCACAGCGTGGTTGTGTTGACCATATTAGACTTTTCTGACTTCTTATTTAACTTTATTAACACACTATCGAATGACACGCAGTGTTAGACACGGTGCTATAGAAATTCAACTTTATTATTTTTATTATCCGAATCGGTCGTTCCTGCCTTGCCCGACTCCGATTAATTGGAAGTTCATACTATCCGGTGGAATCCGATTTCCGGATCAAAAGTCGGTTATGCCCTATTACCTTGGTCAAGTGCTTGAAGCCATTTATCAATTAGGGAGATCAAGGCACTCTCACATGAATGTTTCTGTCTAAAACCTGATTGATTAGGGTATAACATTAAGTGTTTGGTTAAATATTACATGAAAGAGTCATGGACATGTTTTTCAATCAATTTTGACAAGTTTGGTAGTATTGAGATTGGTCGGTAGTTATCAGCATCAATCTTAGATAGCAAATTTTTTAAGTAAATTATGTTTCTCCAAGAATACTTGCCCAATCACATTAATGTTAGGATATAAGCCTGCTACCTCTCGAATCCTGCCCTACTAAAAAGATGAAAATTCGTCTTTTCTATCTTCTATAGACAAAGGGCAATAACTCTTGCCCCTTACCTCCCCTTGCCACCGCCAGGTGTCACTAGTTTTTAAGCTGAGCGATATATACTATACAAGGATGCTCACATGGTGGGGTGGTTGGGAGGGTTTTTAAGTAATGTGATTGGGTAAGTATTCTCGGAGAAACATAATTTACTTTAAAAATTTGCTTTCTCCTTCAAATACATTCTCCTAACTGCTCCGGTGGCCTAGTGGTTAGAGCGTTCGCCGCGGAAGTGGGAGGTCGTGGGTTCGATCCCCGGCCGAGTCATACCAAAGACTTACAAAAATGGTACTAACAGCTGCCTCGCTTGACGCTCAGCATTAAGAAGTTAGTGTTAGGACTGGTCGGCCTGGTGTCAGGATAATGTGACTGGGTGGGACATCATGCTACATGTCTGCGGCATGATGCCTCAGTGCTAGACATCACTATAAACTGCCTCACAGCAGACATCGTAGCGATATGACTGAAAAATTGTTAAAAGCTACGTTAAAAATCCTAATCAAACAAAGAAATACATTCTCCAATCACATTAATGTTAGGAGGATAGGTAATAGGAGGAGGGAATGCTGAGCATCCTACCTCTACCCCGGGTATCCTCTAGGGAATGATGGCTGGATTCCCCATCGTGAACGATAACCCGTTCTCCTAATTTCATCAGCAACACAGCCCAAGGTCACGTGATATGTGACCCCTTTATACAGTTAAGAAGATAGTTATTGAAATCTTCTTACCTACAAATAAACTTTCTGGCGAATCCAGTGAAGCTGATAGGCTGTGCTGATTGTTTTAAATGGGTCTGGTGGTCATTTGGGCTGCCAACACCGGACCTACTAGATTCAAGGTTTGCCTCTGCGAGGTCAAATCTTTGAGATAAAACTGGAGAAGGTTGACTCGGCATGCCAGCCAACAGCTTCTATTATATAATATCTCGGATCAAAACATTGTGTTTGAATGCAAGGCTCGCTGAGATTGCTCTAATCTCATGAGTGGTAATCTTCATGAGGCGACTCTGATCTTGTGAGACCGCAGAGTACGCTGAGCGTATAACCCACTTCAACCATGAAGCAAGGGTTTGAGGGGTGAAATCCCATTTCCCAGCTGTCACCAGAAGAAAGAGGTGCTTGCATGTCGCATCTATGCGTTTAAAATATTGCTTGAGTGTACAAACAGGATCTTGCATGGCTGCTGCTCCTGACTTATCTATGGAAGAAAGCAAGCCAATGATGACTCTTTGATTGCCAATGGATGGTAACCTATTTTTGGCTACGAAGCCTGGCTGCGTCAAGAGGACCACCGAACCATCTGATCTGAACTGAAGATAGTTCGGGAAACTGGAGAGGGCATGTAACTCACTAACCCTGCATACTGAAGCTAAGGCTATCAAGAAACCTGTTGTGTATGATAGTAGCTTTAACAAATTGTGGGCTATAGACTCAATATTGTCTGAATTGAGCCATGTTAAAACCCAGGACCGATTCAATTTGGAAACAGGGTGAGCGATTTTGGTCGAATGAGCTCTAAATTGGCTAAAAGATCTGACAGATCTTTGTCATGCCTGATATCACATCTACCATGATGATGGAATGTGTCTGATATCATGGAGTGGTAGCATTTGATAGTAATTGAGGCCAACTGTTTCTCCTCGAAAAGCCTGAGAAAAAAGTCAGACAGTTGAGGGATTGAGACACTCAATGGGACTATGTTATTGATATGGTACCAGTCCCTGAAAACATGCCACTTTCCCTCATAAGCCTTCAGAGTAGAGGGCCTTCTTGCTCTCCATATTCTCTCCACAATCGAAGGTTTAAATTGTTCCTCTCGCAAGGCCGTCCGGACATGAGCCAAGCGTGAAGATAAAGATGGTCTGGACAGGGGTGGAACACCCATGACCGCGGTTGCTTGAGAAGATTTGGGCTGACTGTAATCTTCCTGGGTAGATTTATCGCCAGATCGAGTAGATCGGAGACCCAGGAGTTGTTCCATCTGAGAAGGGCAATCAGAATCATCTGACAGTTATGACCCCTTAACCTCTGGATTATTTTCAGTACCAAGACCGTGGGAGGGTAGAAGAATGCCAACAACCCCTTCCAGCTGATTGACAGAGCATCCATGGTCCAAGTTTCTGGGTCTGGAACTGGAGAGACGAAGGTGGGCAACTTGTGATTCCAACTTGTTGCAAAAAGATCGATCATCGGAGGCCCCCAAAGTGTGCTGATTGGAAGAAAGACCAATTGATGGAGTGACCATTCTTTGTGAAGATCTTGACCTTTCCTGGATAGTCATTCAAGACTCAATGAGTCTGCCTGGAATGTGTTTGATTTGTACATTGATGTGGAGATTGTTGCACCAATATAGAAACTGCCAGATCAGATTGCACAGGTCTGATGATTTGGTGCCCCCTTGTTTGAGGCAAGTCACCACCACAGAGTTGTCTGACATAATGAGGACAATTTTGCCTAGGAGTTGATCCTTACAGAAATGAAAGGCATTGATGACAAACTTTATTTATGAAAGGCTGATGTGGAGAGTGCTCTCCCCTGGCCCCCACGTGCCACTGACGGTATCGAAGTCCGGCAACAGGTTGGCACCCCAACCATAGGTACTGGCGGCAGTACATACCGTTATCTCCGCTTGGGGTATCTCAAGAGGAATCTCTGTGGACAGCCAACAGGGGTATGCCACTGACGCAAAAATGATGGTATCTCGGGCGTGATCATTATTGTGTTTTTATGGGGCCTTGAGAAAAAAAAGGGCGCCATTGTTCTAGTAAAGTCATTTGTAAGGTGCGTATAAAATGACAGCTAAGCGGAATCAAGTCCACCGCCGCATTGAATAATCCAAGGAGTTGCAAGAGCTCTCTAGCTGAAATGCACATCCTGTTGGAAACAGACTCGAGTTCAACTATCCGGATGATCTCAAACGCGAGGAAGCCTTACCAAATTCAGATGGGTGAGAAACTCCATTTCCAGATGGACCAAAACTCTGGGATGGACAGAGATCTGACTTTTTCCCAGTTCACGAGAAATCCTAGATGATCTAAAAGTGATAGAAGATCTTTTCTGCCTTTGAGCAGAGTAGAACTTAACATATGTTTCTGGAGGATGTCGTCCAAGTACACTGCCATCACTATAAATGAAGTCGAGCGGAACAGGGTGACAACGCAATCCATAACCTTGGTAAAACCCCCAAGGGCTGATGTTGAGCCCAAAATGTATGACCTGGAATTGATAAATCTAGTCGCGATAAGCAAAACGGAAAAAGTTCCGTGACTCGTGGATAGGGACGTGAAAATATGTGTCGGTCATATCTAGCCTAGCAGACACACCCAGTCGGATGGAAAGACGGATTGATCTCGCCATCGCCACAGTGGTAAAATGTATTGGTTGAGGCGACTCAGGTTTATGAACGGCCTCTGGATAAGAAACAGCCAGGAATAAAACCCCGGCAATTGCGGGGGGGTTTTTTTTTTTTTTGTTATTTTTTAGAAAGGCATCTTTCTCTCGATCAGACGGTACATCCGTGAAGAGGGGAGAGGAGGACAGGGGAGGGAGATGGATAAATGAAATCCAAAGTCCCTCCAAAATGACCTGAATCACCCAATTGTTCCGAGGTAATAAAGTGGTCCAGTGGTCCTGAACTTGCAGGAGGTGGCCGCCCACAGGTAGGCTGTCCGAGGGCGGTGGGGAGGGTATGTCAACGTCTAGAGTTAGGAGTCTTGAAGGTGGAAAAACTTGGGTTCTTGCTGCCTCTGTATGGTTGCCTCCTACCTTGAATAGACTGTTGTCTCCCAGCATTGTTTTTATTTTTCTTTTGTTTGTTTTTTTTTTTTTTTTTCTGCACATTTGATTGTAAGGATCCATTTTCCCTGATCCGCCTATCATCCTTCCGCTGTGGCAGGGGATGATTGTTTCGAAACGCCTGCGAAAGTTGGGAGGTGAGTTGGAGGGGCAGTTCCTGAGCTGCCTGCCTCCTAACTTCTTCAATTTTTCTACCCAAAGAGTAAAGGTGACCCAAACGGAGACATCCTTAAACCCAGAGTAGGATGGGGCTTGAGCGACGTGGACCGCAGACATGCGTCACGTCGTATCAGGTCTAAGTTGGCAGAAGTAGTCAACGCATTGGCCATGGAATGGTGAGCTGCCCTGTTAATAACTCTAGCAATCCGGGACATCGCTTCCCAAGCGTGGTCATTGCCGGATTTTCCTGGGAGTCAGAAAATGGCTAGTGAAGCCAAGTCTAACATTGAAGACGTAGCGACTACATTTCGGACTAGCATTGACATGGCATTGGAGATCAGTACTGAAGGTGTCTGATTGAGGTTTGTACCAGCTACACTAGAATGTCGCTGGTACTTGGCTTTCTGAATATTTGCCGACTGGGGAAGGAGCAGGAAGGACATCGTCTCTTCCTCCCATTCAAGAGCTACAGACACTTTAACTTTGTAGTCTTGAATGGTGGTAAGAGGTGGTGAGCATTCAGAAGTTGCCAACATAAATTTATTCCACTACGGCCCTGAAGCTAAACTCAGTTCGTTCCATGAGGGGATCTGTGTACGGCTTATTTGCAAGAGTTTCGTTACATTCATGGTGTGCCGAGTAATGTTCTGGTCAACGTTCCCTCTAAGCTGTGCGCGCAGCTGCTCAGGCATCCCCGCACAGCTGAATTGTCAATTTTTTGCTCAATCCAATGTTAAATTTTTGCTCATCTCCATAATGCTTGCGCAGAGCAGTGCAGTGAGCACTGCGCGCACATCTACCATTCGCTTAGAGGGAATGTTGGTTCTGGTACAGCTTGCATCTCTAGATAGAGCATACCAGGTGACATAGATGACGCAATTCCATCATCCTTGACAATTTCACTAATTCTCCCTTGTGAAGAAGCCGTGAATATATGGACGGCCAGCATTGCCAGCTGGTTTGTCTGGCGAATGGTCGGCCTGAATGTCAGCGACGGTCCGGCTCTCACCAGTACCGACCACTCCAATGGCCTGGCTGGATGGACAGATTTCTCACTAAAATCTCCATCATAGTATTGGTATGTTGCCAGCGGTACAGCTTGATGGACGGATTTGTCACTAAAATCCACGTAAATCATAGTTGGTTGGCCCGTTTTAGCAATAAGGTCCCCATACTGGGACGGCACTGCTGGCTGGTTTATCTGGTTGTGGTCCGCCTGAATCTCGGCGACGGTCCGGCTATCACCGGTACCGGCCGCTAAAATGGCCAGGCTGGACAGACAGATTTCTCACTAAAACCTCCATCATAGTATTGGCATGTTGCCGGCGATACAGCGAGACAGATGGAATTGTCACTAAAATACCTGTAAATCATAGCTGGTCAGACCGTTTTAGCAACAAGGTCCCCATGCTGGGACGGCCGGATGGCTGGTGACGTCGAAGCTGCTTATAATATAAAATAGATCGAAATTCCGGTAAAAAACCCATGCATCCTGACTTACTGGCCCGAAGGCCATGCTCGGACATGCGGGGGACTTACACCCACTGGGCAGCCAAAAATTGGGGGAACACTCCCCCAAAGAGGTAATATCTGGCCTGATGTCAATAGCTGCGTCATAGATTCCTGGACCAAACGACACATCTGTTCAAAGGCGGACTGTTGTACCATGTCAACATTATTTTCCTCTCTCTTTTGCTGCCTTCTGTACTACATCAGCCCACATTGGCTCTGTCCACGTATTACACACGCTGCATGGCATAGATGATGTACACTTGGTACATACATACAAGTATCATGGTTGTCTTCTTTTGTTTGAAACTTTTGCATTTCATGCATTTGGTTGACATTTCTACTGAAACGATAAAAGAAGATAAAACAAAGCATAAATTAGAAATTCAGCATGTTATTAATTTGCTAATACAACAACCATTACTAACGGAGTAAGCGAAATTATTTAGTGCCACAGTTAACTCGTAAATGACAACACAAGTACTGCATTAGCGTGTTGCCACGTGGTCATCAAAAGACAAAGTCCGTAAAAGGTGACAAAGTCACTCAAAATTTGAAAAAATTGTAAAATAATGTATACTACCTGTAGAAGAATGATTGTCCAACACAATAATTCCAAATTTAACTTCAGATGGTCCAATTTTACACTAAGATGGCTTGGATTATATGGAGGTGTAATTGTACGTTGTGAACAGTACATGCGAAGCTTAAAAACTAGCAACAACTGGCGGTGGCAAGGGGAGGTAAGGGGCAAGAGTTATTGCCCTTGTCTATAGGAGATAGAAAAGACGAATTTTTGTCTTTTAATAGGGCTGGATTCGAGAGGTAGCAGGCTTATATCCTAACATTAATGTGATTGGGGAACGTATTAGAAGGATTTCCAGATTTGTGAATAGGAGTTACTTTTGCAGTTTTCCATATTTTGGGGACAGATGAGGCTGCAATACTTAAATTGATTATGAATGTTATGCTATCTAAAATAGCAGAGGCAGAAGATTTAATGAGTCATGGACCAATCTGATCAAGTCCTGTAGCTTTCTTGGTATTAAGTTCACTGAGATGTTTTTTAACAAAGTTTCTTGATATTGGTGGGATAGAGAAACATACTTCTTTCGAGATTTTGCTGCTGCAGAACTTTTTCAGTTCATTAAAGTTGTTTTCTATCACTAGTTCTTTTAACTTTGTGGCAATGTTGGTGAAAAAATCATTGAAAACATTTGCAATGTCAGTTTCATCAGTGACTATGGTGTCATTTACCAGAAGTGAGTGAAATTTATTTGTCTGATTGTTGTGTGTTCCTCCACTGAGTTCATTGAAGACTTTCCAAATGGAGTTCGTGTTGCTCTTTTTGTTTTCAAGCAATGACTGATAATATGACTTTTTCGCTTTTTAATCACACTTGTTATTTTATTTCTCCATACTTTATAATTTGCATGGTTTCCCCTAGCCTTGAATTGGTCTCGTGTTTTCATAACATCTAGTATTTCAGTAGAAAGCCAATTAGGTTGGATTTTAGTCTTTACTCGATGTACTTTCAGTGGTGCATGCTTAGAGACTACATCCATAAATAAGTCAGTCCACACTCTCAGAGCTTCATATATGTCATCCAAATTTTGGATCATATTTCATGGAACTTTATATAGGTCATCAAGAAATTGTTCTTCACTATATTTAGTAAAATGTTTGAACAATCTGTAAGTGATCGCTTTGTGTGTTTTTCTTATTTCTCTTGCATTTAACCTTTCTTATCAAAAACGCAGGATAGTGGTCACTAAGACCAACATTTGGTACATTAACACAAGCCACATTGTCTGGTAGGTTGGTATAAATGTGATCAATAAGAGTCTTGATTTTTCTGTTAAATTCCATCCAGTTGTCCCTTATTTGAGTATTGAGAAGGTTCTATTTTATATCATCGAGTATATATGTTTCTTTCTCCTGTGCAAGAACATTTTCCATTTGTTTCAAAACATTATCATTCCAGAAGATTGTTTTGGAGGATGGTGGCGTATAAATGAAACCAATTAGGAATGATTTTGCATTATTTTGAACTGTATCAACTGAATAAAAACAATCGGGTGATTTGGACCTAAATATGGGAGGTTTCTCCTGGCATGTTTTGAGCATCATTTTCACTTAATATTGCCAAATCATCAGGGTCTAATATGCATGAACTTAGCAAAGGAATTGTCATTTCTCCCCATGATGCACCTTTTGTTCCCTCCAGGATGTATGCCTCTCTCATATTTTGGTAAGTTGTGGACAAATTACACAATAGCTAAAGGTTGCATTTAAGTAAACAAGGAAGACAGTGTGATTATAATTAACAGTATTATGAATCTGTGAGGTGTGTGCAATATCTGGGCCTGACGTCCCGCTCAACGAAGGAAAGTGAAGCATCTTTCAACGCCTCTCCTTTCCAGGTGTAGTAATCGCCACAGGAACTGGGCAGGAGGTTACTAGTATTTGGCCTCTCCAACATTATTGCATGCAAGGTGCCCTGTTGTCACAGAACCTGCTGTGTGTCATGACCAAGTGCCCGGTGGTATAACTGTATGGGCAGACTGGATTCATTAGACTTAGCAGGAAGCCATTCTAAGAGAAGGATAACTCTTGACTCTAAACCTGCCCAGACAGATGGAGCCCATAGCCTTGTCCATTAACTTGTCAAAAGAAGAAAACTGATTCCAAACCCACCAAGTCACAGCCATTGGATGGTGGCTCCACTTCCTTGTGGATATCTTCAGGAGAAGGAAAGACTAAGGGAGTAAACCCAGACAAAAAATCCAGAGTGAAGCCCCTAAGGCAGCTGGGTGTCAACTACGACTTCCTTCTGGCAGCTCATGCATTTGAACTGGTACCAAATCTTATGCTCAGCATTCCTTTGGACCACATCAACAAGGATGAGAGGGGGATCCTGGCAGCCCAGGATCTCCATACTCCATGCTCAGGCTACAGGCTACTACAGGCTACTACAGCCAGCCTCAAGTCAGGAAGACCCCAGTATGTAAGGTATTGACCTGCCAACATCTGTCTTCTCCAGTGGGTGTCTGCAGCTCAGTTTGCTGATTTGCATGACATGCAGACGGAAATTCTACATCAGACACAGGAAAGAAACAAGAAACAGACAAAGAAGACTCCAGCTTTTCGATTTGCAAGCTGTAATGTGTGCAACATGTACACAGGCATCTCTGATGACCTAAGGGAGGTGGACAACATCAGGAAGCTGGCCATCATCAAATTGGTCATCACCAGGCACTCTATTCTGATGGATGGAGCACTACTAGAGCTATACTCAGGAGAAACATCAGTCACCAATGCAGCTCTTAACAGCATACAGAAACTGCAAAGCATGGAGAATCTCAACAAAGTACCCACCTCAGCAAAGCAATCAACTCCCTCCGAAACGACAAAGCACCAGGTAGTGACAGCATCCTGCCTGAAGCTATCAAATACGGCAAACCAACATTGCTTCAGTTGCTGCATAAGCTCCTCTGCCTCTGCTGGAAAGAAAGAGCAGTCCCCCAAGATGTGTGATGCCACCATTGTGACCCTTTACAAAAACAAGGTGGACCAGAGTGATTGTTACAATTACAGAGTTATCTTGCTCCTGAGCATTGCTGACAAAGTGTATGCCCAAATCATCCTTAATAGGCTGCAGCTGCTGGTGGACCATGTGTACCCTGAATTCCAGTGCAGCAGCTTCAGAACAGGCAGGTTGACAACAGACATGATCATCAAAAATAAAGCCACTCTACATAATGTTCATTAACTTCACCAAGGCCTTTGACCTGGTAAGCAGGAGGGGCCTATTTGAACTTCTAAGGAAGATCAGCTGTCCACCAAAACTCTGCAGCATGATTGTTTCGTTTAATGGATCCTCCTCAGACTCCTTCCCCATCAACAGCAGCTTGAAGCTGGGCTGTGTGCTAGTGCCAAACCTTTTGGGGATCTTCTTCTCCCTGCTATCCTACGCCTTCGACTTGTCGACTGATAGCATATATATGCACACCAGGTCCGACAGGAGGCCATTCAACCTGGCACAACTACGCTCGAAGACCAAAGTGAGGTCGGTGCTCATCAGGGAGATGCTCTTTGTTGATGACGCAGTTCTTGTGACCTACACCGAGGATGCTCTCCAGAGACTGGAAGACTGTTTTAGACTGTTTTGCTGATGTCTGCAAGCAGTTCAGGCTCACCATCAGCCTGGAAAATACAAACAATAATGTGCAAGATACCACCATTGCCCCATTCATCAAAATCAATTGTGTCACCCTGGAAGTAATCAACAACTTTACTTACCTTGGATCAACCATAAGAAACATACTCTCACTCAATGTGGAGCTGGAAGGCTTGGAAAGGCAAAAACCATCATGGCACGACTAACAAAGAGGGTGTGGGAAACAAATATGGTGATAGAACACACCAAGATCCAAGTCTACTTGACAGGCCTGTGTTATCAGCACCCTTCTATATGGAAGTGAGATCTGGAGTACCTACATGAGGCAAGAGCACTGGCTCAATCCTTCTATATATGGTGCCTAAAACACAGCCTGAAAATCAGCTGGCAAGACTTCGTCCCGCACAGCAAGATCCTGAAGTGTGCAAGTATCCCCAGCATCTACTCCTTGGTCCATGAATGTCCTGTACAACCAAAATATAAACATGAGACTTTCACTCAAATGGCTCAAAAGGACTACTCCAATGACCTTGTGGTTAGAGTGTCCACCTCAGATGTGGGAGGTCATGGGTTCAAACCCCTGGCCAAGTCATACCAAACACTTACAAAAATAATACTAGCAGCTGTCTCATTTGGTGCTCAGCATTAAGATGTTAGTGTTAAGACTGGTCGGTCTGGTGTCAGGATAATGTGACTGGGTGGGACATGATGCCACATGTTTGCGGCATGATTACCCTGTGCTAGACATAACTATAAACTGTCACACTGCAGACATTGTAGCAATATGACTGAAAAATTGTTAAAACTATTTTAAAAATCCAAATCACGCACACACACACACACAGAGATACATACACTGGCTCAAAAGAATTTCTTCTTCATACTTGCTGAGTGTTGAAACCATCTGGTGGCCTTTCTGGATGTAAGATAAGCAATAATTTTACTTAATATCAAATCACTAGATGAAAACGCCATCTTAATATCAAATCACTAGATGAAAACACCATATAAATATGACTGTCTATGATCACCTTGATGGCCATACTGGATCAGCACCATTTCCATTTTGGACCAACTAAATAACATAACAAGTATTTTGTAAAAACCCAATATAAATATGACCATTCAAGATTTTAAGATAGTCACTGTGGGATCTATATTGGAGTTTCATCTAGGAAACTAGACACCATAACAAGTCTTCTGGTGAAAACTAATATAACTGTTTGTTCAGGGATGTAATGATAATAGGATTTTCAAAATGGCTGCCATGGTCAGCTATATTTAAATATGAGATCAGCAACATTTAGGACCAACTAGACAATATTATTGGTCATTTTGTGAAAAGAAAATCCATCATGAAGAAGTAATGATAATTTCCAGGTGGAAACCATAACCCATCTAAGATCATTTCAGATCAGCAGCAGATTCATTAAGGACCAACTAGATATCATAAGATGTATTTTGAAACCCATATATTGATATTATCATCCATTTTCATTTAGGACCAACTATAGCTTGGGATGAATTTGTCTTTAGTTTGGTTGTAATTTTTTTCCAGTCATTTAGGAGAAGTAGTAATACAAACTTTTGCTAATGGACACTGGCATCACATAAGCTCTTTTTGTATATGCCCACTTGAGCAAAAAATTAATAGAACCACTGAATAAATATTTAAATTTGTTAAAAATTATAGAGTGATGAAAGACAGAGTTGCTGGTTGAAATTTCATGATAATTTTTTTTTAAAGAAAGTATAAATTAAATAAATTATTTAAGCTGGAACAGCTGAAGGATAACACAAACACTGAAGAAAAAGCAAATATGGAATAGAAAATAAATTTTTAACTACTTAACTTTTAAAAATGGAGTGTATTATTGTTCAGCAGCAACATTAATTTTCAGTAAAATATCTTCTGCAATTAGAATTCTGACATCTGACACAATAAAACACAAATTAAATTTCTGGGTTATCTATTAAACTTTGAAAAAAATACCATAACAAGTGCAACAAATCAGCCTAAGAAATCTTTCCAACAAATTTCACACACACTCACTCTGATGTCAAGTCCAAATGCAAAATGCACAGATCAGGTGGGGAACAACCTTTTTTGGCCAAGGGCCAGATTGCATAGTTTAAGACCACTCAAGGGCTGCAAATACTAATTTCATTAATACAATTACTGTTCATGTGCCAGATTGTTTTAATTTGCCCTGAAGGCCGGATAGAACACATTCGTAGGCCAGATCTGACCCAAGTGCCAGGGTTTGTGCAGCCCTCGCACAGATAAGATCTGCTGTTACATAATACACTGGTATATCTGACTATGCAGTGTGTACATAATACACTGGTATATCTGACTATGCAGTGCAGTTTGTTAGCAGAACAAAGAAGGAAACTGATTTGCTGGTGCATTGTGGGACAGCAGATCCGGGTCTGCATTTTTGCTGTTGGACTTGACTTGTAAAAAAGTACATACAGTAAACCTAGAAAAAGTCACCTATTCTTTATATGAGAGATATCACAGGATGCTTCTGGGACAAATGGGATTACAACCACTTTCTCCAGATCTGGCAGACCTGTAAAACAAAAAGGTTACAAAAATGTACAATATTGTCTTGGTAACGGATGTGGGGACTATGATGAAAGTATTGTTTTCTCACCTCCCTTAGAAACATAAACAGCTTTTATCATTTCCCCAATTGCAAGCCAACCAGAAACACGTAAACGTAGGTGGTGAACAACTTATTTTGGGGCACTAAAATAAATTAATTAAGGTGTTCAAAGCTAACCAGTGTTCTTATTTGCAGCAGGTAACAACTTGTAAGTTAGTTATTTTTACTTAGCCATCTACTTTTACAACATTTTAATATTTTATGTGACACTGTTGCATGGATGAAGACGTTGAACTTTCAAATTCTCTAGAAGACTAAAGACAGGTGATTGATATGTTATTCTCAATCATGATCCGCTAGAAATTATTGTAATTAGTATGTGCTTACCTTGTACCACCTGTACCAGCTTATCCAGGTGGTTATGAATTTTGCCATTGTAGTGGACAGCATTGATGCTGAAGATTAACTTTGGCTGGATCTGTGTGAATCGGTCTAATACACCCTGAAAGGTAACCAAAATGTATCCTGTTGGTATCTTGAACTACAGGGATATGTGCAAGTTACTATATATTAACTAATGTTTGACGAAAAGGTTATTCTATAATTATTATGACAATGTCAGCATAAAATAGTCCATTAAAACTCTCTTTATAAACTCATTTAGTGGTATTGTAAACTGGGATTTTACATCTCTGATTTGCAGTTGTTTTAAAGATAATTTGTGCTGTTGTCAGTTTAAAGTCATTTTTCAGCAGAAGAAACCAGAAAATCCCAAGAAGAACCTATGACCCACAAAAAGCTACTGGGATGTTTTCTCACATCCCCACATTGGCCAAACCTGAGACTTGAACACATACTGTGTGAATTGTCAGTGATCTTTAAACATGAGTGCCTTTGACCGCTTGGCTACTTGGACCCATTTGAAAATAATGTAAAGTTCAGACTGGTTTTCTGGCTCAAACCGAGCTGCTAATGCACTGACTAGACTTATGTAATTCTTCACATGCCAGGGTGTAGATCACACAGAACTCCCTGTACAGCCCTAGGAAAGTTAGTTGCAAGTTCCAAAGCTGTTTGATGATCATCCCATTGATTAATTTCAGCTACCAACTCAAAACATGCCAAGCAATCTTGCCAATGTGCCAAGCCATCATATGTTGTTGGTTTGTGATACTTTGTATCATTGTGATGATAGGAGTTACCATATGGCATAGGTAAGACAGGCTCTCCATGATTATTTTATCAGACAAAAATCTGGGTTGGCATATGGATTGAGGTAATATAAACTCATAGAGGTCACATGACCTTGGTCTATCCTCATTCCAACTGCTTCTTGTATGGTTGAAGTCCTCTGGTCTGCTGATGACAGTATGGCCACTTGTTTTATTTGGTGAGCTAGTGAAAAATGCTGTATTACAATTTCTTCCATCACTCAAATGGAAATGTTCCACATGTGACGTATAATTTCTAACAGTTGGGTGATTGCTAGTTTCTGATCAAACACATTAACTATCCTTTTTCATTTAAGATAGTATGAGTGGACTAGGCTCTCTGCCATGGCAGAAGTTCTGGTTCCTGAATTACGTTTGTCTCCAATGTTGAGCCATGAGCATCCATTGTTGGTTCCCTTGTATGTGAAGTAAATAACTTAGGTTTTTATTAATCCTACAACTGCCACCAAAATTTGTAACATGTTAAGAGTCAAGGTCAAGTAAAATGGAATAGATGGACAGCTCAGGCCTTTTGCAGTTACCAGATTTATCCAGTCTATTGTAGTGTCAAGAAATGGTGTGTTCACTACAAAAGGTCTTATTTTGATGACAAAATGCACAAAACAAGAGAAATATAAATAGTCAGCACAGTTTATTATATGACTTCCAGACTTGTATGAGTTTTCTCACAAAATTATTTGATCAAAATTGTGAAATATAAATATTTGCAAATATGCAGAACAGACATTTGATAAAGCATGTTGAAACGACAACAATAGTTTCAGTGTTAAATTGTATGTGTAAATCAACATAAATGTTCCATTTGTCCTAATTCACATAATCACTAACTCAGATAATCCCAATTTCCAAATGCACAGACAAATAAGTTAATAGTTTTGTTCATATGACATACCAAAGTGGTAATGATTTTATGCATTCAATCAAGATCCGGAACCAGACCCGGGTTTGTGTTTTATGGTCCCATAGTAAATATGATAGAGGCATGGTCTAGAACCAGATGTTAATAGTGTGTTGTGTTTGTTGGATGAGACACGGTTTGCCATTTTGAGCAACAGTCTGGAACCTGATGTCAATAGTGTATCACGTGGGTTGAATGCGACAATGTGTGTTGTTTTGTAGCAACATAGTGAGTCATTGTGTCTGATATATTATTTTGACATCTAAATGATGCACTCATTACAAAATGGATGGAAATTTGTGATTTCGAAATGATACATGTAAGTGAGTAGAAAATTCTATAATGGCAATCAATAGTGGATGGCTGTGTTGATGACGACACAGTGAGAATGTCATCAGCTAAATCCCTCTACGGGAACTTTTATCTGATATAAATAGGAACAAAACATTGAAACAATTTCAGAGAAACATTATAGTCATTATGAGTACTAAATTTAAAGTATTGATAGTGACTAGTCTACCTTGCTATTGTATTGATGCTTGAAATTATTAGTTGCGATGACAAGAGACTTTTGTTGTTTTGCTTGGCCTCTGAGACATTTACTTGAGCCTAGCAGAACTGCAACTGCCAAAACAACAGCCTCACCCCTATTTATAGGTTTTGGGAACACATTTGGAAATTCATGACTAAGTTTTCACAAATATGACTAAATATGGAAGAATTCTTAAAAATTAACCTGAGCACCTCATAATGGAAAGCAGAGTGGCAAATATACACAGTTACAAAATGACACTCAATTTCAAACGACAAAAATAGCAATTATTTCACATTTAATTATACAAAGATTCAACATTGATGATGAACAGTTTCATCACACTGGTGATGGAAAATTATGAATTTACATGAGTATTACCTTAATCCTGGAGAAAAATGGATACAAAAGCATATTTCTTTCTCAATATATAAGGTAAGTGAAAACAGTTAACAATCCTATCATGCACACTGTGGGGTTCAAAAATCTTTACCCAAATGAAAAATATGGTGGCCAGTATTAATGGTGGAGGAAGAACCCGAGGAGACCCCAGAAAGAACCACCGACCTATGAGAAGCTACTGGCACGCTTTTTCACATACCCAAATTGGCCGAATCTGTGACTCGAACCCATGCAGACTGAGGTGAAATGGCAATGATCTGTAATGGAGAGCAGCAGCAGAGGAGGCGAGCCGGACAACATTTTTAAACAAGTTTTCAATGGATTAGGGCTTAAAACAATGAAATCAGGCAAAAATCAATAAAATCAATGAAATCAGGCAAAAAAAAATCAATGAAACAGGCAAAAAATAATAATGAAAAATCAATGAAATCAGTCCCAAAAAAAATAATGAAATCAAAAAAAGAAAGAGGAGGCGAGCCGGACAACATTTTTAAACAAGTTTTCAATGGATTAGGGCTTAAAACCCTATCAAATCAATGAAACAGGCAAAAAATCAATGAAATCAATGAAATCAGGCAAAAAAAAATCAATGAAATCAGGCAAAAAATAATAATGAAATCAAAAACATGATCCTGAAGGAGTAAAAACTCTTCAGCCGAATATTTTATCAAGTCCGATACGATATCGTGTCCTCGGGTCTGCTAAATTTATTGTCACAAATCCGTGTGGTTTTGACTGAGCATGACTAAAGAAATTTCTAAATCGATTATGATCCATATCACCGCAGCACCAAGTTCGCCAAATATTTCGTAACGTATGTGTATCAACTCCGTTAAATACACACAACACATTACAATTATCGCGAATCACTTTTGGTATTTGTGTGTACCGTTGAGTGACATATATCACGTCCGTGTTTTTATGCCTGCCTCGGGAAAAGATTCCAGCAGGATTCTTTTGATTATCTAACATGATATCGTCATACATGACTAAATTGTTAATACTTCCATCGATGTCTTCCACGGAAAGGGGTTCATCAATATCAGTAATAAATTCAATAAAATCATCGTCGATTTCAAATTCTTTTGCTTTCTCATTAAAATCCTTGAGCACTTCATAGCATCGCTGATCGTCTACAATTGGGGCTATTAAATACAATTTGTCCCATTTCATCCATCTTGTTATCAAATTAAGTAGCAGTTGTGTCTTTCCGCTTCCAGATGGTCCGATTATAATCATTCTAATTGAATTCGGTAACATTTCATGGTGTTTAATAGGTTCCCGTCGTCGGGTAGCTGAATAATCAATTACATTCACGCTGTTATATATAAATTATGGATCTATATTGTGTGAAGTGTAAAAAAACGTACTGGCACAGATGACTTGACGACGATTACAACAAAAAATAACCGATCAGCGCTTTCTGGTAAATGCGTACAATGTAGTACAAAGAAATTTAGATTTGTTTCTAAACCCAAGGAACCTTTAAAAAAAAACGAGGAGGTGATATCGCTGCCAAATTAGCAAAATTCCCTGGAACCCCATGGGCAAAATACCCTGGAGAAAAACACCTCCAGGATATAGCTACTGTGGCCCCGGAACACGATTAGATATCAGACTCAATAATCATAACCAACCCAACCCCGGTGAAGAACCAATAAACGCTATTGATAAGGCCTGTCACCTTCATGATGTTTCTTATAAAAGCAGCAATCTGCAACACAGGCATCTAGCAGATGTGAAATTAATTCATGCGTTGAATGCTATTCCTGATAAATCCTTCAAAGAAAAATTGGCTTCATTTTTGATAAAATCGGCAATGAAAAGTAAATTGATGTTAGGTGCTGGTAATTAATAACAACATGGAATCTATTTATTATTCCCCAAGAGGATACTGGATGGGTAAATCAGCAATCCATAAACTCGCTAGCGCTGCAAAAGTGAAAAAAACCACTGCGGCTCATTGGTTATCTAAACAGGCACTATGGCAAATTTACCTACCACCGTCTAAACAAATTAATGTCTCGCATTTTGATGTAACCGGACCCAATGAAGTTCATCAGGCTGATCTATTATTTTTGCCACATGACCACGGTTACAAATACGCTCTAACCATAGTTGATATTGCAAGTCGATACAAAGAAGCAGAACCGTTAAAAACAAAATCATCACCTGAAGTGTCTTCTGCATTTGAAAGGATTTATCGAAGGGGTCCTCTGCACTGGCCAAATCTATTACAAATTGATCCTGGCAAGGAATTTCAGGGTGCAGTGTTATCTACAATGAAATATCACAATGTCACTATCAGACGGGGGCATACTGCGCTACATCGTGATCAGGCAATTGTAGAACGGTTTAATAAAACCCTTGCTGAGCAGTTATTTGGATATCAATACGCAAAAGAATTCATCCAAGAAAAAAGATCCCGTGAATGGGTTAAAAGATTACCATCTGTGATTACTGCACTGAATAACGAGATTACTAGAACAATTAATTTGAAACCTATTAATGCGATTAAAAAGAAGTCAATACCTGAAAAACCACAAAAAGATTTCAAAGAACCAATTCTTGGTAGTAATGTCATTGTGAGGTATTTATACGAACCAGGAGAGCTTGAAGGGGGCAGAAAAAGGGCTACTGATCCTATTTGGAGTGTTACTGCACACAAGATATCTAGTGTAACACGATCTACGGGTAGACCTCCAGTCTATAAACTGGATTCAACTGCCCCTCAGCGGGGTTTTACTAGACAACAATTACAAGTGATTCCTGATGATACTCAATTGCCACCCCATGGTCTTAACTAGCGCCGTTGCGTCTATTGCACTCAAGACAAGTCAATATCACATTATTTCTGACATGACCGAGAATGTTATTTTTTCTATCTACGGTAAATTGGCGAGGATCCTTATCCGAATACTGCCAACGCATTATACAATTGCAACTTGCGCAGTGATTATTCTGTTGTTTCTTCAAAGTGATTATTAATTCAGCATCAATATCAAATTCTCGCTGTTTTTTTTTTTGGCTTGTTGTTTGTAACCGGAGAGTTTTTTATCAATAATTTTAACATCAATATCATCCATTGTTGTGTCATTATCATCGAAAACAATTCTTCGAAGTTGATTTATTTTTCGTACTCTGGATACTGCAAGATAGACTAAATTTGACCATTCGATGCGATTATCTACCATCCAAACAATTGTATCCGATATAGTCAATCCTTGTGAGGAATGTATTGTTGCTGCGTATCCTAGCGTCCATGGGGATTTATTAGCACGCAATGCATCTTCAACGACATTGATATCAACCAACACAATATCATTTAATACCAGAATTTGTTTTTCACTTTTTCCTGGAATATCAACTTCAATGTTCTGTTTTCGTGTATCCGATGGCCTATAACAAAGAGGCACTGGAAGTGTTGCAAATTTTTGTTTATGCAATTCAAATAACTTCATCTGAAGTGTATCCCTGACTATTTTTCTACTTGCAATTATCAAATCATTTGGCTTCCACGCTTCCCAAAACTCATTCATTGGAGTTTCCGAAATCATTTCACGGGCAATTTCACACTGGATTTTATCCGGTTGTAATCTAATTAGTTTCTTAAATTCTTTTAATTCATCATCAAGTGATCTATGATCGGTATCAATTTCTTCATAATAGTCTACAAAACCCTTTAGCCATTCACGGGGGGATGCACCGACAAATGGTGGTGGTTGGCCGTGATCACCGCACATGACGATTTTTGTATTTTTCAATAACAACCACTCAAGAAATATTTTAAATACATCTTCTGATACTGTGTCTATTTCATCCCAAATCATGATTTCAGGAATAAATTTCTCTCCCATACGCTCAGGAGTCCATTTATCTCCCTTCCATCTAAAGAAACTATGATAGGTACAGGCATTTACCCCTCTCTGTATCATTTCTCTTGCAAGTCTGTGTGTTGGTGTTAGTACAATCATGTTTGGATTGGAAACGCGAAATAACTCAATTGCCCGGGTTGTTTTTCCTGACCCACCACAACCGTTTAAATAAACTGTTTTATACCAGCATATTGGATCAGAAATCGGTGGTGCATTAGAAAATTCTGAACACTGATTGCTTTCTAAATAATTATTTTCAATTGTAACATCTGCTGATTGAATATAATCATGAAGCATTTCCTTCTTAATTCTCCATGACCCCCAATTCTCGTTGCCAGTAGCCTTAAAATCAGCCATTTTGCTATTTATGTAAAATGAGTCAGTGGCAACTCTAACTGCGGTGTTAGGAAATTTATTGATCATTGAAAATAAATTGATAGAAGCATAACGAGCATAGAAGCTCTCAGATGTGTGTACTGCGGATTGTATCCATCATTGTAAGTAACAATTGTACCCAATTTGGTTCCATCGGACAGAAATGCGTCTTTACGATTGACATATAGGCCCCTATTTGTTAAATCCGTGATAACAAAATCGTATTCAGCATTGTCTATAATTAACCGTGAAGAATATCTTGTATTGTCGTATTTACCACCTTGGGTAAATTTACCGATTATTCTTCTACTGAGATCTTTTGCTTCATTGTTTCTGATTTCAAATAACTGTTTGGACCAATCCATGATTTGTTGTTCACTGAAATTCGAAGAATTTCCATCAGGAAACAGTTTTCGCTGTTCGCTAATTATTTTTTCTAGATCAGGTTGTGGTAACCAGACTGATTTCTGTGCTCGATAGGATATAATCGCTTCACTGACAATTAATGATTTTAACATCCCACAATCAAGCATATACCGTAATAACACTATTGGCATCCAGTGTTTTTCAGACGTGTTTACCAATCCAAAGATAACTACACGGATGAAGTCCTGTAGCCATTTCAAATGATACTACACAAGCGAATCCTGTTAAATCAAAATCAGGCAGTGGTCCATTAATAGCAACACGGGTCATTTCGTGTGTAGGATGTCCAAATCGTTTAAAATATTTAGCACACTCTCCATACCCGAGAAAACTTCCTGGATAACACGCAATCATATCAACTGAAATAACGGTTTCAGGGTCGTATTTTGTATTCCATAACCCTCCATGGCTGTATTCAAGACAGGACAATCTGACATCTGATAAAAACTCACTTCTTGTTGGTTTCCACGCATTTTTCTTTCTAGCAAAATGTGCTGCAATTGATGGTAGTGTAAAACAGTTTGCTAATAATTGATCGTTGTCTTCCCCTTCCAGTGAAAACTCACTAGCTAGTTTTTTCATTTGATTATGTAGTTCTTCAGTACGGTACAATTCTCCGTTGGGTCTTACAAACTGATCAAATCTACATTCTTCGTCTGAAGTACTATGAAATAGCCACATTGACACAGGATCGTTTTTACTCAAATTGTAAATAGCATCAAATAATTTCTGCTCTGAAAAAAACTCTTCGGTTTGGGATAGATATTTTACGGTTCTATCCCGTGGAAATATTGTTACTGCAGATGACCACGCGTGTTCATTATGATCAATAATTTCAATTGGGTTTCCTTTTTTTGATTGATATTTCGGTTCTTTTAATACTTCACCGGTGATTGTCCTTACCGATATTGGAAATCTCAATGATGTTTCTAATTTAATTATATCCTGAATTGTTGCCCCATTCTCTTTTACCGTTAATTCCCATTCGGTTATTTTTTTTCATCTTAGATCAGTTAGTTTATTTCCCCGGGACGCATTTGTGAAGTGTTCCATTATACGTTCTGCTACACAATTGAGCCCTGTCGAATATTTCATGGGTGCTAGTTTTGCAATATCAGGTTTTTCATTGAGCGGATATATCCCGTAAACAACTGCTGTGACAGGATAAGATCTTTCGTAGTATGGTTTATCAATTCCAGTCAAAATTCCTGGTTTTGAATCCTGATTCACGGTGACAGTTTTTTTGTCCCTGAGAATGGGTTCAAATTTATCCCTAATAATCCATTTTCCACCATCACGGATAAGGAATTTTATTCGAAAAAAATGCCTTTTTTCCCCAACACGTGAAATTATCACTGCTGCTTTTTCATCATTCATGGTAGCGTCAACAACACCATCAATTCGAAATGTTGACCAACAATAAGATGCTCCATCACGCTTGAATTCATTAAAACAGTCTCTGATTTTACTAATCATGGCTTTATCAAGAATTTTATTCTTTGGTGTATTAGAAACTATATCAAGATTGAATTGAGCATCTTTCCAGGGTAATCTCTTGTTACGTTTTTTGGGTCTATCGCGATTAAATTTAGGATTAATTTTCAATAATCTCTTAAACTCCTTCATGTTTCCGTCTCTTGGGCATTTGAGATTAATTTTGTTACGTTTTTGGGGTCTATCGCGATTAAATTTAGGATTGATCTTCAATAATCTCTTAAACTCCTTCATATTTCCGTCTCTTGGACGTTTTTTAGGTTTATCGAGATTAAATTTAGGATTGATTTTCAATAATCTCTTAAACTCCTTCATATTTCCGTCTCTTGGACGTTTTTTGGGTTTATCGATATTAAATTTAGGATTAATTTTCAATAATCTCTTAAACTCCTTATCAGTATTGAATTGAGCATTTTTCGAAGGCAATCTCCTTAACTCCTTCATGCTATACTAAAAACAAGTATCTAAATGAAAGATTTATGTATAATGAATCACTGCAATGGATCAGTCACTGAATTAGACAAATAGTATAGTATACGAATGAACCAAGAATTCAGACAGCATCCTGTGAGTACAAATTATGAAGCATCCAGTGATGGTGTTGTAAGACACTGTAGACTGAAGAAACCAGTTGGGAGGGATAATGGTATGGGGTATTTGATGTTTACTGTTGGAAAGAAGAAATATTACAATCATCGTTTCATATTTGAATGTTTTAATGGATTGATCAAAGATGGTTTTGTTATCGATCACAAGAGAAAATATTTAAATCAATATATGAAGCCGGCAAGTATTTCAATATTTGTAGAGCCTCAGTACGATTCGTTGCAGAGGGGGTTTGTCAATCTGCCATTTCAAAAGAGACAGGACAAAAAGTTCAATTTAGTTATGTCTAATGCATCATATTTTTCAATTAGAGATATGTCATTGTTATAGAATAATGAATTCTGAAAACATGAATAGCATCATAGTTAAAATTTTAAAATTGAAAAGTCATGATATTGAACTATCAGATGGGTTAAATCCTGATCAAATCAAGTCGGATTTTCAGGATATAGAATACGGGGTTAACACTAACAAATACATGCTACCCAAGAAATATGCACTCATCAAAAAAATTCAGAATTCTATTAGAGACTCTCTTGCATTTTCCAGTGACATCAGTGTGTTTGTTCCGTTGTATACTATCGTAGAACAAATACGAAAAGAATTAGGTAATGAATACGAATTGAAAAAAGAAGTCAACTCTAAAATTAGAAACCTACGGGCGTTAATTCAGGAAAATGAACAATTTTGATTACCCGACCCCTTTATCATTTTTTGATTGCTCGACCATTATCATTTTTTTTAGCTGACCCTCAAGGGGGATGTCAAAAATCGATGGACGATCAAAAATAGAATGGCGAAACTATCAGTATTATTTATTTTATATACAATTATGATACTTTCGCCACACCTGATAGGATGAAATAACACTTCCATGACCGTGTTAAAAATCATCCGACATGTCATTGATGTCAAAAAAGTGAGGAAACTATCAGTATTATTTATTTTATATACAATTATGATACTTTCCTCATCATTGATAGAGCCGTTAAAACACTTCCACTGTGGTGTTAAAAATCATCCGACATGTCATTGATGTCAAAATAGAATGAGGGAACTATCAGTATTATTTATTTTATATACAATTATGATACTTCCCTCATCATTGATAGGATGAAATAACACTTCCACGGTGGTATAAAAAATCATCCGATGGTGTTAGGTCGGGATTGAAAAATTGTTTTGCAATTGAAAAATTGTTTGCGATTTCAAATAATGGTCAATGAAGCATTAACAACACGATTGGCTCGTGAACGATTAGATGCAATTAAGAGATTTGTACCGATTCGTGACTCTGTAAGAAATAAACTGCAACAGCGACAGAGTCTTCAGACTGATTTTGCTGCGGGATCTGAAGAATTGTTTAAACCAGTAATCACAGCAACGAAGGAGGTAGTGTCAACAATCTCTGAACAAGGAAAGACCTTTCTCCCTGTGTTAGCGAAAACTGAACAAACAAAACAAATGGAATCAAAAAGAACAGTAGATGATTTACGCGTGAGATTTAACGAGGAAGGGTTAGCAGCAATTGATAAGACTGATCCAACAGAAATTCCTGCGCTTGTTGTTATGACTTATGAAAACAGAAAAAAAATGTTGAAACCAGAACATCATAAGTTTGTTAAGAATTTCACTCATTGGGCTGATATATTTTATAAAATCAAAACTAAAACAAGTCAAATTAAGACAGATAGTGCATCATACATTGAATATATCAATGCGGTGGATATAGTGTATAATCAATATGAAAAACAAAAATTGCAAAGAAAGCGACAGCAACCTGCAAAGAAAATATCTTTCTCTCCTAAAAAACTACCACCTGATGGGGATACTCTTGATTATTTACAAACCACGGATACAGACAAACTGGATTATAGCGGGAAGGGATTAGGGACCCCAAGTAGGGTATGTCCTGATAGTGTTATCAATGATATATCACGATTAGATGTTCTAATCGGAGGGTTCCGAGCTGGAAATAATTCACCAAAAAATTAATGAAGCAGCTGATATCTGTAGACGGTTATTTCAAGGTGGTATCATGGATATAAAAACATATCGAGATTTCATTGACGAGTTAGCGGAAAATGGGTATCATAGTGACTGAATAAAACGCTAGCAATTGAAAAATTGCTAGCAATTGAAAACACTTGTGTTTTTATAATAAGAATGATCATACACTACAATCATGATAAACCAATCCCCGTCTATGTAGTTAATTCACGGTTTCCAGTTTATAGAGCATACTACGGAGATGGTTTAGGTAATACCATTTTAGGATTCTTTTCAAGAATGGCCCCAAAAGTGATGCCGTTAGCTAAACAATTATCAATGAAAGCCATTGATGTTATTCGTGATAAGGGTATTGGTACTGTTAGAGATCTTGCCGGAAAGGCATTTTCTGCAGCAAAGAGTAAAATAACATCATTAGTGAGGCGAAAAAAGAAACCGCTACCGTCTACAGCGGAAATGCCTGCAAGTGTTAGTAAAATTATAAATAACGCAGTAGATGAAAAATTAGCATCGATGGCTTTAACCCCCGACCCAAATATGATAGCGGGAAGTGGCTTTAAAAAACTATGACGATGAAATGGAAAATCGCGATTTAGACTCTGATAAATAGAATAAAATGTTCAAACAGTCACATGATCCAGCGTTTGATATAGACGCCCCAGTTGGCAAGGATGATTCTCTACGCGATTATCAATATTACGCCTATCATGCCATAGACTCAAATAGTCGATCAAGAATTGAACTTCAAGTCCATGATACCAGTAAATACTTTTTACCTTGTGAAGCGTTTATTGAAGTAGAAGGAGAACTTGTAACAGCTGCTGATACTCCTGCTGTACCAGCACCGTATCCAGCTGGTACTCAAGTCGGTTTTGTCAATAATGGTATCATGGCGCTATTCGATAGTGCAAAATATCTCATTGATGGAAAAGAAATTGAGTCGATAGATCGTGATGTTGATGTGGCTACAACAATAATCGGGTTAGCAAGATATTCCGATGATTATACAAGATCAGCAGGACCTTCTATGATGTTTGCAAAAGATGTTAAAAATACCGCTGGAGGAAATCAATTTGTTGTAAGAGGACCAAAGAATAATGCTCGTGCCGCTGATGTTGATGTTGATGTTGAAAATATGATTATAAACAACGATGTTAATTTCAATCTAGGAGCTGCAACACGTATTTCAATGTTGGAAGGGCGGCGTAAATCATTTTCATGCGCGATTCCACTGCATCATATTTTTGGATTCTGTAGAAATGTCCGAAAAGTTATTTATGGAGCTAAGCATACAGTATCGCTTGTACGAAAGAGTGATGATAGTGATGCAATTTGGAGGATTCCAGCAGATGCTGCAAATCCCAATGCTGATGCTGGTAAAGTTATTTTAACAAAACTATCATTGTGGATGCCAGTGTTGACTCCATCAATCACCGCAGAAGAACGATTACTATCATTTATGGACCAAGGAGGAAAATCATTACTAAGTTGGCTAACGGTAAGTACAGATGTGAAGCAATCAAATATCAACGGGTTATTCACGTGGAATCTAGCATCAAAACAAGGCGTTTCTGCGCCACGTCATATATTTATTGCGTTACAGGATAACACACGAGTTGGCAATCAACTCTCCAGCCATATGATATTTGATCAGTTAGGTGTTAAAGACGTCTCACTGAGAATAAACGGCCAACAGGAACCATCTGAAGATGTACAACTTGATTACGGTCAAAATCATATTGCACGCGTGTATCATAGGTTGTTGTCATTTATGGCACGTGATCAAAATGTCGATACCGGTCTGCAAATATCACAATTTGATTTTAAAAATCTATATCCGATTTATTACTTTTCATTGGAACATCTTGATTTAACAAGACAATCTGTTGTTGATATACATTTTAGAGCTAATGTGCTTCGTGGTGCTATTGCTAATTATAGAGCAGTTGCTGCCATTCTCAGTGATAAATCAATGTTACTTGAAGGTGTTGGAGGAAGAATGAGAGTGGTAGATGCACCAGTGGAAAATATGTGAACGATTTTTCCATTGAATCGCTTTACAATTTAGAATCAATCTATTATGTATAATATGTCATATAGTGTTATTAGTGTTGCGTTAACTCCTGGTCAAATAAAAAAATTGCAATCAGAATTGGCTAAAAAATGTGGAACCACAATCACGTTGAAACCTAATCAAATGACTGGTGGTGCAAATAAATTATCACTGACAACTCGTCAAATAAAACATTTCAATGATGCACTTGTAGCCAAAAAAGGTGTTCAGATTAATCTTTCTGCGGCTGCTATCAAAAATATGATTAAAACCGGCGGTATATTTCCATTGTTAGCTGCGATTCCAGGATTAATTGCGGCAGCAGCCCCAGCGTTGGTTAAAGCGGCAGCGTTAGGAACCGTTGGTGCCGCGGCAGGGAAGTTGTTTAATAAAGCAACCGGTGGATCCATTCAAAGGAGTTCAGAGGTAGCGTTAAGAGCCATTACCCCATTGATAACTAAAGCGGCAGAGTTAGGAATTCTTAAGGGGGTATTAAAAAAGAGAATTGGTGGATCCGGATACAAAAAAAAGGGAAGGGGTCTAAGACTACCAGGAACCCCGTATTCATGGTACAGCGGGAGATCCGTTCACGGATCAGGCCTGAGAATCCCAGGAACGGTTTATTAATTGAGGAACCTATGGTTGTGGAATCTTTGATTCCTATGTCCAATTTTGATTTAATGGATGCTGCTAAAAAACTCGCGATTAAAAATTTCAGAGGTGTCTTTATGAAAGATCAATTACCGGCACAACCCAATGATGATGAAACCGGAATCATTAATTTAGATAACAGCACCGGACCTGGAACTCACTGGGTTGCATACGCTATTGATCCACGTGGGATTGTCTATTTTGATTCATATGGATTAGCCCCACCAAAAGAGTTTATGCGTTATATAAAAAATTTTCCAATGAAGACTTGGTATTCTACGCTACCAACACAACAAATGAATGATCCACCAATATGCGGCAGTGAAGTATTAAATGTCCTTGACGCTATTTCAGCATCTAGAAAACCACCACACATTGTCGTAAATGAATACACTAGTAATCGCTGGCAACGACGAAGTCGTCAAAAACGATTTTAGAGAGAAGTGTATAAAATAATATGATCGATATTTGGGGGAGATCTTTGAAACCCAAACCCAATGACACTGCAACCGGTGATGTAAAAAAACTAATCAAAGATGAAATCGCTGAGACATTAAATTTAACAAGTGTTGACCCGAATGAAATAGTTGTATTTCAAGACAAACAGGGTAAATTGAAAACCAGTGATGTGTCGTTGGATGATATTTTAGTTAAACATTGAAACCCAATCGAGAATACTATCGTGTTATTTTCCAATCACGGTAAACTCAAACCGGGTGTACTTATGTCTACAATTACAGATAGATTAAAAACTCTCAACGATGAATTAAAAAGTTCTGTGTTGGAACTAACAACACTTCAATCTAAAACCGAAGAACACGGAAAACAGTTTTCAAATTTTCGAAGAAATATCGTGGATAAATTTATTGGAACCCCGTTAGATAAAATTGAACTAAAACTTCCGGATATCAAAAAATCCATCGATGAGACGAAAACTTTCATCGAAGCCATCAAAAATGATTTTTCGAGGATGATAACAATCATTGAAAAAACAAAAATTCCTCATGAGAAAACCAACAACGTAGTATACACAATCCAACACGGATCATTTGAGTGGAGGCTCACAAGGAACAAATTAGATATCACTGCAACCGTTAAGGGTATTTATCGATTAACACTTGTGACACCGACTCAATTTAATATTTCATCGTCAAGTTCATCTGGGGTCAATAATACGATTTCAACGATCATCGACAAGGATACAACTGAACAGTTCACGTTAACATCTACTGATAAAAATTTGATTAGGGTTTCAACAACGTGGTATGTGGAATTTGTAGCGGATTTAAGTTGAAAACTGCAAAGCAATTTCACTAACGGTTTCAATTGAAATCGTAATTGAAAACGCTAGCACTTTTAAAATAAAAATGATTTTATCATCACAATATCGCTATGATCAGGTCAGAGAATTTCAAAATAGACTCAAAACCCTGTCTGAGGAGTATGCAATGAAAATTAAAAAATATCGCAGGAGAATTACCGCAATTGATATTACTGTGTACGCTGTGGGTGGTGTAATCACCGGAGCTGGTATTATACTGTCTTCAGTAACAATGATGGCCCCGATAGCTGTTCCAATTTGCATTTCTGCGGCAACAACAATCGCGGGAATTATTTCAATTATAACAAAAAAAATATCATCATGCAGCCAACGGAAACTACAAGACTACATAATTCAATTTCATGTTGTGTCTACTGCATACTCGCAATTATCCTCATTGATATCGTCATCTCTCGATGATACAATTATATCAGAGAGTGAGTTTTCAGCGATGGTAGGTATTTACGATTCTGCGATGTCAAAATTAGAAATACAACAACATGAGTATAATAACAATGACAACACAGATGGAATTACTTCAACAAATAGTGGAGAACACAAACCCAGTACAAACAAGCATGATCTCAATAACATCAACGAATCCAGAATTCAGTGTGAATTTCCCCTCTCCAGTCCCAGTGAAGGAAATCGCACTAGCAAAATTACGAGTATACCACAGTTGGCCAAATATTAGGTCAAAATCATTTGGTGGTCAACAACCGAATAATTCACTGGTATTTGCAAATAAGAATAAAGACGACAGTACCCCAGACCGGAACGTTGTTTCCATACCAACCGGGTCATACCAAATCGAACAAATCAATAATGAATTCACACGTAGAATAAAATCGATTACTGGAAAAGAATCAAAAATAGCTATAACGGTTCATGAGCCAACACTATCATCTGCCATTGAAATAAGCACAGAAGGATACGTCGTAGATATCTATCAGAGTTCTATAAGAACCATACTAGGATGGCCTGAATTACCACCAGGGGGGGTGACCGTTGATTTACCAGAACCTCAAAAAACCGATTATATCACAGACAGGATAAAATCTGATAATCCAGTAAAGAGTTATAAAAGATACAATGAATTGATAGTTTTCACTGCAGTGAAAAAATTCAACAACCCAATATATTACACAACTCAAGAAGAGAAAATCACTGAAAACTTCACAGCGATGAATAATGATTTTTCATTGTTGTTAATATCTCTTAAATCCAGCTCTCTCACCCGAGATGAATTTATCAGCGTCGTAGAAACATGTAACAAAATCATCAATGACATGGAAACATTTCATTTGCAAATCATTCAAGTGGTATTGGGTGACAGTAATCCTATAACTAGAACAGAGTTTGCCAGAAGTATGGTATACGCGAAGAAAACATTCCAGCATTTAAACTACCAGGATATAATATCTTAAAACTACAAAAATCTCTCAGTGATGCCATCGATGTTGGTTTCAAAATAATTCATGATACGTGGAAAAAAACAACATCACCGGAAATAAAAATCCTCAAACACAATAATGACCCAGATGGTGGTGGCAGACATATTGCTCCGTTCAATGTGAATATTTCATCGGTGATAGCGATCAATTTAGTATGTGATGTTATCGAAGGAAGCTATCAAATAAATTTAGAACAATCAAATCAAGCTCAGCAAGGATATATTTTGTATTCATTTGCACCAACAGCTCCTCCAGGGTTTCTAATAATTGTATCCCCGGTGAATCCAGTCTATATGCGATGTCATAATAATTCATTAACCAGAATTAATTTCAAACTCACTGACCAGTCTAATAATCTGATTGATTTACAAGACGAAGTTTTACAAATTAGTCTGTTTGTAAAGTCCTAAGGATTTTCATCCTGTAAGGATTTCCCCCCTAGGACACGATATCGTATCGGACTTGATAAAATATTCGGTTGAAGACTGCAGGATCATGTTTCGTTTGGCAAATGGAGGCTTTCTTTATTTTGATTTCATTGATTTTTTTTGGGACTGATTTCATTGATTTGTAGCCCTAATCCATTGAAAACGTTGTCCGATTAATCCATTGAAAATGTTGTCTGATTCTTTTTTTTGATTTCATTGATTTTTCATTATTATTTTTTGCCTGAGTTCATTGATTTCATTGATTTTTTGCCTGATTTCATTGTTTTAAGCCCTAATCCATTGAAAACTTGTTTTAAAATGTTGTCCGGCTCGCTTCCTCTGCTACTAGAGCGCTCTAGACCACTCGGCTACTTGGGGCACCAGTCTGTGATGTACAACTAGAGTTAATATACAGAAACCATTCTTTTTGTCTTTCAGTCACAGTGACAAAGACCTTTGACCTTTGACCTTTTTACCCTAAAAGTGATTAACTTCTTCCTTATTGCAAGTGCAAGCAATCCACAATGTCTGGTCCTTGTCTGTTAATTAAGTAGAACTGATGTTTTTCGTAAGAACCATTTTTCTTTTTCACCTATAGTGACTTTGCCCTCTGACCTTGAAATCAGTAAGATTATTCATTACCACTAAAAGCAAGCTACAAACCTTTTTTTGGTGTAAGTTTGAAATGTTGTTGTTGTTGTAGTGTTTAACACTAACTCCAGTTTTGACTCCAGTCCAACATACTTATCCAACCTCACCCATGTGTATACACCAGCTAGATCCTTACGCTTTTCTTCTGATAATCGTATACTCATTGTTCCCAAGGTGAAAACAAAGTCATATGGACAACGTTCGTTTGTACACCAGGGCCCGGCGACATGGAATGAACTGCCCATTGAAATTAGACAAAAAGACACAGTGGTCCCTTTTAAGAGTGCTCCTAAGACTCACCTGTTTTGACTGCAGGGACAAACTTAGCGACCTAATCATGTTTTGTATCTTATATGTTTTCAGCATGTTTTTATGTTTTCCAATTTCATTGTTTTTGTCATTTGTTGTTCTGTAGTGTAGTCATATCAATCTTATTTTTGAGGAATACTACATTATTTAATCTTTATCAGTCTTATCTATGTTCAATGCTACATTTTTTTACATTTATCAATCTTATTTTTGGGCAATACTACATTATTTAATCTTTATCAGTCTTATCTATGGGCAATGCTACATTTTTTAACATTTATCAATCTTATTTTTGAGGAATACTACATTATTTAATCTTTATCAGTCGTTATCTATGGGCAATACTACATTATTTAATCTTTATCAGTCTTATCTATGTTCAATGCTACTTTTTTAACATTTATCAATCTTATTTTTGGGCAAATCTACATTTTTTAATCTTGATCAGTCTTATCTATGTTCAATGCTACATTTTTTAACATTTATCAATCTTATTTTTGGGCAATACTACATTATTTAATCTTTATCAGTCTTATCTATGTTCAATGCTACATTTTTTAACATTTATCAATCTTATTTTTGGGCAAATCTACATTTTTTAATCTTGATCAGTCTTATCTATGGGCAACACTACATTTTTTAATCTTTATCAGTCTTATCTATGGGCAATACTACATTTTTTAATCTTTATCAATCGTTATCTATGGGCAACACTACATTATTTAATCTTTATCAGTCTTATCTATGGGCAACACTACATTTTTTAATCTTTATCAGTCTTATCTATGGGCAACACTACATTATTTAATCTTTATCAGTCTTATATATGGGCAACACTAAATTATTTAATCTTTATCAATCTTATCTATGGGCAACACTACATTTTTTAATCTTGATCAGTCTTATCTATGGGCAACACTACATTATTTAATCTTTATCAATCTTATCTATGGGCAACACTACATTTTTTAATCTTTATCAGTCTTATCTATGTTCAATGCTACATTTTTTAACATTTATCAATCTTATTTTTGGGCAATACTACATTTTTTAATCTTTATCAATCTTATCTATGGGTAATACTACATTATTTAATCTTTATCAGTCTTATCTATGGGCAATACTACATTTTTTAATCTTTATCAGTCTTATCTATGTTCAATGCTACATTATTTAATCTTTATCAGTCGTTATTTATGGGCAATACTACATTTTTTAATCTTTATCAGTCTTATCTATATTCAATGCTACATTATTTAATCTTTATCAGTTTTAAATATGGGCAATACTATATTTTTTAACATTTATCAATCTTATTTTTGGGCAATACTACATTTTTTAATCTTTATCAGTCTTATCTATGGGCAATACTACATTATTTAATCTTTATCAGTCTTATCTATGTTCAATGCTACATTTATTAACATTTATCAATCTTATTTTTGGGCAATACTACATTTTTTAATCTTTATCAGTCTTATCTATGTTCAATGCTACATTTATTAACATTTATCAATCTTATTTTTGGGCAATACTACATTATTTAATCTTAATCAGTCTTATCTATGTTCAATGCTACATTTTTTAACATTTATCAATCTTATTTTTGGGCAATACTACATTATTTAATCTTTATCAGTCTTATCTATGTTCAATGCTAAATTTTTTAACATTTATCAATCGTTATCTATGGGCAATACTACATTATTTAATCTTTATCAGTCTTATCTATGGGCAACACTACATTATTTAATCTTTATCAGTCTTATCTATGGGCAATACTACATTATTTAATCTTTATCAGTCTTATCTATGTTCAATGCTACATTTTTTAACATTTATCAATCTTATTTTTGGGCAATACTACATTTTTTAATCTTTATCAGTCTTATCTATGGGTAATACTACATTATTTAATCTTTATCAGTCTTATCTATGGGCAATGCTACATTATTTAATCTTTATCAGTCTTATCTATGTTCAATGCTACATTATTTAATCTTAATCAGTCTTATCTATGTTCAATGCTACTTTTTTAACATTTATCAATCTTATTTTTGGGCAATACTATATTATTTAATCTTCATCAATCGTTATCTATGGGCAATACTACATTATTTAATCTTTATCAGTCTTATCTATGTTCAATGCTACTTTTTTAACATTTATCAATCTTATTTTTAGGCAACACTACATTATTTAATCTTTATCAGTCTTATCTATGGGCAATACTACATTTTTTAATCTTTATCAGTCTTATCTATGTTCAATGCTACATTATTTAATCTTTATCAGTCTCAATGCTACATTTTTTAACATTTATCAATCTTATCTATGGGCAATACTACATTATTTAATCTTAATCAGTCTTATCTATGTTCAATGCTACATTATTTAATCTTTATCAGTCTCAATGCTACATTTTTTAACATTTATCAATCTTATCTATGGGCAATACTACATTATTTAATCTTAATCAGTCTTATCTATGTTCAATGCTACATTATTTAATCTTTATCAGTCTCAATGCTACATTTTTTAACATTTATCAATCTTATCTATGGGCAATACTACATTATTTAATCTTAATCAGTCTTATCTATGTTCAATGCTACATTATTTAATCTTTATCAGTTTTAAATATGGGCAATACTATATTTTTTAACATTTATCAATCTTATCTATGGGCAATACTACATTTTTTAATCTTTATCAGTCTTATCTATGTTCAATGCTACATTATTTAATCTTTATCAGTCTCAATGCTACATTTTTTAACATTTATCAATCTTATCTATGGGCAATACTACATTATTTAATCTTAATCAGTCTTATCTATGTTCAATGCTACATTATTTAATCTTTATCAGTCTCAATGCTACATTTTTTAACATTTATCAATCTTATCTATGGGCAATACTACATTATTTAATCTTAATCAGTCTTATCTATGTTCAATGCTACATTATTTAATCTTTATCAGTCTCAATGCTACATTTTTTAACATTTATCAATCTTATCTATGGGCAATACTACATTATTTAATCTTAATCAGTCTTATCTATGTTCAATGCTACATTATTTAATCTTTATCAGTCTCAATGCTACATTTTTTAACATTTATCAATCTTATCTATGGGCAATACTACATTATTTAATCTTAATCAGTCTTATCTATGTTCAATGCTACATTATTTAATCTTTATCAGTTTTAAATATGGGCAATACTATATTTTTTAACATTTATCAATCTTATTTTTGGGCAATACTACATTTTTTAATCTTTATCAGTCTTATCTATGGGCAATACTACATTATTTAATTTGTGTGCCAATTGTTACTATCATGTTTTGAGACGAGATCTATTCATTTATATCAACAAGTCATTTTTTTAGGAAATTGTAAATCAAATCTGAAGTACTTCTAAAACTAAAAATTCAACCTCCTACAGAAATAACTTAGCTGACAGATTCCATGCTATTAAGTCAAAACTTGACTAGTGCAGTAATGTACATATGCAACTGAAGTCACTGGGATGAATCTGTGTGCTGCTGCTGTCATGCAGAACTCAAGATTAAAAACGTAACAAAATTATCAACTTTTAGTATAAATTCACAACAATTTTTAATGACATAATTGATGTAAACACTAATTTTTACTTAACTTTATTCTGAGATAATACCACCCCCATTACCCTGAGTGGCCAAGTGTTCTAAAGTGCTCTCCATTATGGATCACTGCCATCTCACCTCTGTCTGCGTGGGTTTGAGTCTAAGATTCGACTAATGTAGTTATGTGAGAAAGACTGCCAGTAGCTTCTCGTGGGTCGGTGGTTCTTTCTGGGGGTTTCCCAGAGGTGTTCCTCCATTATTAATACTGGCTGCCGTGTATAGCCTATCATGTGCTGAACAATGGCATTAAACCCTACAACAAGAACAACCCTTGCTATGGTCTAATAAACAAATTTATGATCAAATTTAAATGAATTGTTTTTATTTCTTAAAGAAAATATAACAATTATAAATGTGATAGCCATAGTTCTAACAAAGCATACCAACACAGAAGACATGCCAATGGGACACAACTGGTACACTGGGACTATTCTGTAAACAACATTCATTAAGGTGTGATGAGCAGGTCAGCATTAATTACATTCCCAAGAGGTTGTTCAAAATAGTGTCTAAAAAATACATGGACTGAGTTCTATAAGCAAACCAGCAAGACATATGCTTGCTTGACAAATTGTTTTACATGGGCTAACTCAGAATAACAAAGTGAAACGTGTAAACAAAAAATATGTTGGTAACTGACCAACCATCCCTGTTTAGGTTTAGAGTGATTCAAGGAACACTAACTTTTTTGAAGATCTAATGTTTAACCTGGCAGCAGTGGCAATAAAATAAAACTTGGACATTAATAACCTTACTGCAGATGATACCAAAGACACCAGGGTAATGGCATAAGCTATCCTGTACTTCATACAAACAAGAACAATTCCTATGCTTTGCTTGTTTTCATGGATGAGACAATAAAAAATAGCCTTCTCTTTATCTTCTGACCGCTGGTTCAAGAAACCTTTCACTTTCACAAATTCTAACTTGGTAGCCATCTACTTTTAGAACAATAACATTTCTGTAATAACGCTGCACTGACTTCACTTTGTATTTACAATTTTCAGCTGAAAAGTATTATGTATTATCAAAAGATAATAGGAAGGCTGAATACCCTGACTCCAAAGTCTGGTGAAGTAGAACTCCACACTGCCCCAATACTTGCTGCTGCCAGCATTGCCTCAACAGCTTCACAACAGTTGGCAATGTAACCTGTATTAAAAGAGTGACAATATGTTGTAATGTAACCTGTAATAAAAAAGTGACAACAGTCTGTAATAATAATAATAATAATAATAATAATAATAATAATAATAATAATGCTTTATTTATAGAGGGTGACTCATTAGTCAAGGACTATTCTCCCTTGAGGCCCTCTTAATGAAAGTATAACAAATGCACATTGTGTGAAGAAGCAATAATTAGTGCTTATATTAGCATGTTTCGTATTAAAATACTAAATTCCATTATCTGTTAGAAACACATGCATGCTCCTGATATTTCTTCTTAAATACTCTAATATTTTCAGCCAATTTTACATGTAGTGGAAGCTTATTCCACAGAACTGTACCAGAGTATTGAAAACTCTTTTTGAATTGCTCTGTCTTGGTTTTGGTACTAGAAGGTTTCCATGTGAGATTGATCTCAACTGGTATTGTGTTGAAAAAGGCCTGAATAAGTCCTGAAGATACTCTGGTGCAGTTCCATGTACCATGTATTAAAAGAGTGACAACAGTTTGTAATGTAATCTGCATTAAAAGAGTGACAACAGTTTGTAATGTAAACTGTATTAAAAGAGTGACAACAGTTTGTAATGTAAACTATATTAAACGAGTGACAACAGTTTGTAATGTAAACTGTATTAAAAGAGTGACAACAGTTTGTAATGTAACCTGTATTAAACGAGTGACAACAGGTTGTAATGTAACCTGGATTAAAAGAGTGACAACAGTTTGTAATGTAACCTGTATTAAACGAGTGACAACAGTTTGTAATGTAAACTGTATTAAAAGAGTGACAACAGTTTGTAATGTAACCTGTATTAAAGAGTGACAACAGGTTGTAATGCAACCTGTATTAAATGAGTGACAACAGTTTGTAATGTAAACTGTATTAAAAGTGTGACAACAGTTTGTAATGTAAACTATATTAAACAAATGACAAGTCTGTAATGTAAACTGTATTAAAAGAGTGACAACAGTTTGTAATGTAACCTGTATGAAAGAGTGACAACAGGTTGTAATGTAACCTGTATTAAAAGAGTGACAACAGATTGTAATGTAACTTGTATTAAAAGAGTGACAACAGTGTATTAAAAGAGTGACAATAGTTTGTAATGTAACCTGTGTTACATATATTTGATATAAGTCATTTATATTTATTTTTATTTTTGTTTGTTTGTTAGATTTAAATTTGGCATTTTAAGTTTTAAGATTCGTTCATTGAATGGGGGGGGGACCTGTACTTTACAGAGTAAACACCAGGTGTTGACCTCATTTCTGACCTGGTTTCAGAGTTGTAAACAAGCTTTTAAAATGATTGGTTGGTTCCAAGGACAAAATGGAATTTTGTATAAACATCTTTCTATTTCAGTTGGGTCATATGCTGTTTACGTGATTTCTTGAACGTAAAATTGTTCTGAGAGATTCTAGAAGATCGTGACCCCTTTCTTGTTTACGTAAAAACAGGTATATAAACTATGTTTTGGAGCGAGCTATTCAGTAGAAGTTGGGCTTTAGAATATTAAGTTGTGTCTTTTTGAGTTATTATAAATTACCTTGTACTGGAAATTATGTCAATTCGTTTGGATCAAGAGGAATTATTTTGTTATTTATCTGGAAAAGAATGTGCTCATAGATTTTTATTAACAAGAACTGACTTCATCAAGTGACATCGTCTTCCATATTGAATACTTCGCTGGAATTTGAACTTAGAATTATTTGGACATTTTATTACCAGAACTTTTGCAGTTTCTCTAGTGGATAATATTTTGAATTATTTTTGGATTAATTTTGGAATTGATTCTTAAAACAGTAAGTTTATTTTTCTTTTCTGAAAAATATTTGTGCATAATAAATTGTTTATTAAGTTTTACAAGCTTGTTATTTTCACTCTTTCTATGTTACTGTTTATTCGAGCCTAAGCATGAGCAGTAGAGAGGGTGAATCCTACAACGTTTTCAGACAAAATTTTGATTGAATCATTAAAACGAGCCTTCCTACGATCTCATTTTAACCAAAAAAAATGTCTCAGGGGCAAACCCTACAACGTTTTCAGACAAAAAATTTATTGAAATCTTAATGAGCTTTCCCTACGAAATCTCATTTTAACTAAAAAAATGAAAACGGAGATTTTTACGATTTTTTAATCAATTTTGGTCGCAACTTGTTGTCATCCACCCTCTCTGCTGCTTAGTGATTTCATCACTGGGTTAACAAAAAATAATAAATGATTTCAACCGAATATTTGATCAAGTCCGATACGATATCGTGTCCGAGGATCATGTAGATTTATTGTTGCGAATCCGTGCAGAGTCGACTGAGCATGACTAAAGAAATCTCGAAATTGATTGAAGTCCATATCAGAACACCATGTCTGCCAAATATTTCTAAGAGTATGAGTATCAACTCCGTTGAATACAGAAAGAATATTGCAGTTATCTCTGATGACTTTTGGAACCTGAGTGTAGCGTTGAGTGACATATATCACGTCAGTGTTTTTGTGACGCCCACGGGAAAATATTCTAGCAGGATTTTTTTGTTTATCCAACATTATATCGTCGTATACGACTAAATTGTTAATATCTCCATCAATATCATCAATGCTCGGTGCTTCATCGATATCGGTTATAAAATCAATGGCGTTCTCACCCTTAATTTCTGATGCATTCTCGTTAAAATCTTTTAGCACTTCATAACATCGTTGATCATCTACGCTAGGGGCAATTAAATACAACTTATCCCACTTCATCCATCTCATTATTAAATTGAGTAACAATTGCGTTTTACCAGATCCAGATGGCCCAATTATAATCATCCGGATAGAGTTTGGTAGCGCTGCATGATGCTTAATTGGTTCTCTTGTTTTAGTCGCTGAAAAATCAATTATATCCATATTTCTATACATAAATTATGGATCTATATTGTGTGAAGTGTAAAACGCGTACTGGCACAGATGATGTGACGACGGTTACAACTAAAAATAACCGATCAGCGCTTTCTGGTAAATGCGTGCAATGTGGTACAAAGAAATTTAGATTTGTGTCTATGAGATCTGATTTTAAAAAAAAACGAGGAGGTGATATCGCAGCCAAATTGGCAAAGCTCCCTGGAACCCCATGGGCAAAGTACCCCGGAGAAAAGCACCTCCCAGGATATAGCTACTGTGGACCAGGAACCAGACTTGATATCAGACTCAATAATCAAATTCAACCCAACCCCGGTGAAGAACCAATAAACGCCATTGATAAGGCCTGTCACCTTCATGATGTTGCTTATAAAAGCAGCAATCTGCAACACAGGCATCTCGCGGATGTGAAATTAATTCATGCGTTAAATGCTATTCCTGATAAATCCTTCAAAGAAAAATTGGCTTCATTTTTAATAAAATCGGCTATGAAAAGTAAATTGATGTTAGGTGCCGGTAATTAATAATATGGAATCAATTTATTATTCTCCGAGGGGATACTGGAGGGGTAACGCTGCAATCAATAAACTCGCTAGCGCTGCAAAAGTGAAAAAAACCACTGCGGCTAATTGGTTATCCAAACAGGCACTATGGCAAATTTATCTACCACCGCCTAAACAAATTCAATTCTCGCATTTTGATGTGACCGCTCCTAATGAAGTTCATCAGGCTGATATATTATTTCTGCCACATGATCGTGGTTACAAATACGCGCTAACCGTAGTTGATATTGCAAGTCAATACAAAGAAGCAGAACCGTTAAAAACAAAATCAGCCACTGAAGTCGCTTCTGCATTTGAAAGGATTTATCGACGAGGTCCTCTGCACTGGCCAAATCTGTTACAAGTTGATCCTGGCAAGGAATTTCAGGGTGTAGTGTTATCAACAATGAAACATCATAATGTCACCATACGACGAGGGCATACTGCGCTACATCGCGATCAGGCAATTGTAGAACGATTTAATCGGACGATTGCTGAGCGGTTATTTGGATATCAATACGCAAAAGAATTCATTCAAGAAAAGCGATCCCGTGAATGGGTTAAAAGATTACCATATGTGATTACTGCACTGAATAACAAGATTACTAGAACAATCAACATGAAACCTATCAACGCGATTAAAAAGAAGTCAATACCCGTACAACCACAAAAAGATTTCAAAGAACCAATTCTTGGTAGTAGTGTCATTGTGAGGTACTTATACGAACCAGGAGAGCTTGAAGGGGGTAGAAAAAGGGCTACTGATCCTATTTGGAGCGTCACTACGCATAAGATATCTAGTATAACACGATCAACTGGTAGACCTCCAGTCTATAAACTGGATTCAACTGCCCCTCAGCGGGGTTTTACTCGACAACAACTACAAGTGATTCCCGAGGATACTCAATTGCCACCGCATGGTCTTAACTAGCACCGTTGCGTCTATTGCACTCAAGACAAGTCAACATCACATTATTTCTGACATGACCGAGATTGTTATTTTTTCTGTCTACGGTGAATTGGCGAGGATCCTTATCCGAATACTGCCAACGCATTATACAATTGCAACTCGCGCAGTGATTATTCTGTTGTTTCTTCAAAGTGATTATTAATTTAGCATCAATATCAAATTCTCGTTGTTTTTTTTTGTCCTGTTGTTTGTAACCGGAGAGTTTTTTATTAATGATGCTAACATCAATATCACTTATTGTTGTGTCATTATCATTGAAAACAACTCTTCGAAGTTGATTTATGTTTCGTACTCTGGATACTGCGAGATAGACTAAATTTGACCATTCGATGTGATTATCCACCATCCAAACAATTGTATTCGATATAGTCAATCCCTGTGAAGAGTGTATTGTTGCTGCGTATCCTAGCGTCCATGGGGATTTATTAGCACGCAATGCATCTTCAACGACATTGATATCAACCAGCACAATATCATTTAATACGAGAATTTGTTTTTCACTCTGTCCTGGAATATCAACTTCAATGTTTTGTTTTCGTGTATCCGATGGCCTATAACAAAGGGGTACTGGAAGCGTTGCAAATTTTTCTTTATGCAATTCAAATAACTTCATCTGAAGTGTATCCCTGACTATTTTTCTACTTGCAATGATCAAATCGTTTGGTCTCCACGCTTCCCAGAAATCATTCATTGGGGTTTCTGAAATCACTTCACGTGCTATTTCGCATTGGATTCTATCCGGTTGTAATCTAATTAGCGCTTTGAACTCGCGTAATCGTTCATCAAGTGATCTATAATCAGTGGTGATTTCTTCATAGTAGTCTACAAAACCCTTTAGCCATTCATGTGGAGATGCACCGACAAATGGTGGTGGTTGGCCTTGATCACCGCACATGACGACTTTTGTGTTTTTGTTTAACAACCACTCAAGAAATGTTTTTAATACATCTAATGACACTGTGCATATTTCATCCCAAGTTATGATTTCAGGAATGAATTTATCACCCATACGCTCAGGAGTCCATTTGTCACCCTTCCATCGAAAAAAACTGTGATAAGTGCAAGCATTTACAGGGTTAGGGTTGTATCATCTCTCTGGCGAGTCTGTGAGTCGGTGTTAGCACAATCATGTTAGAAACGCTAGCGTTTCCACGACGAAATAATTCAATTGCACGAGTTGTCTTTCCTGACCCACCACAACCGTTTAAATAAACTGTCTTATATCTACATACTGGATCAGATACCGGTGGTGCATTAGAAAATTCTGATTGAATTTCAATACGGTTACAACAAAGATATTTATCATCCATGGCAACGTCTGCGGATTCACAATACTCATGTAGCATCTCCTTTTTAAATCGCCAACGCCCCCAATTTTCTTCGGGATCTGTGAATGCTGCTACAGCTGATTTGTACTTATTGTGTATATACATCGAATCAGTGGCCACTCTAACCGCGGTATTAGGAAATCTATTTATCATCGAAAATAGATTAATAGAAGCATAGGCTAGCATTGAACTTCTCAAATGTGTGTACTGGGAATTATATCCATCACAGTAGGTAACAACCGTACCTAATTTCTCACCATTGGATAGAAAAGCATCCTTACGGGATACAAGTTTTCCCTGTTTCATTAAATCCGCTACAATAAAATCGTATTCAGCGACATCTATGATCAACCGCGAAGAGTATTTTGCGTTGTCGTATCGTCCACCCTGGGTAAATTTACCGATTATTCTTCTTCCGAGATCTTTTGCTTGTTCTTTTTTAATTTCAAATAACTTCTTAGACCAATTTATGATTTCTTCTTCACTGAAATCTGGAAACTGTTTTCGTAGTTCGTTGATTATTCTATCTAGATCGGGTTGTGGTAGCCAAACTTCTTTCTGAGCTCGATAGCATATAATAGCCTCGGAAACAATCAACGATATTAGCATACCACAATCAATCATATATCTCAATAGCACTATTGGCATCCAGTGTTTTTCAGATAGGTGTCTACCGAGCCAAACATAACTACACGGATGTAACCCTGTAGCTAATTCAAATGATATCACACGAGCGAATCCGGTTAAATCAAAATCAGGCAATGGTCCATTAATCGCAACACGAGTCATTTCATGCGTGGGGTGTCCAAATCGTTTGAAGTACTCAGCGCATTCCCCATACCCGAGAAAACTTCCGGGATAACACGCGGCTATATCAATTGAAATCATACCATCACGTGAGTATTTCGTATTCCACAGTCCTCCATGACCAAATTCGACGCAACTCAATTTAACATCCTCGAGAAAATCATTTCGTGTTGGACGCCATGAGTTTTTTTCTCTTGCGAAGTGAGCTACCACTGATGGAATAGTAAAACTATCCGTGAGTAGTTTTTCATGGGAATTCTCCGGTGAAAAATCACTAGCGATTTTTCTCATTCTGTTATCTAATTCTTCAATGCGATATAATTCACCATTTGGTTTTACAAATTGATCGAATCCTTTTTCGGGATCTTCATCACTTCTAAGTAACCACACTGACACAGGATCATCTTTACACAACGCATGAATAGCATCGAATAATCTCTCTTCATAGAAAACATCCCCGACGAACTCCTTAGGGATATATTTCACGGTTCGTTCTCGTGGAAATATTGTTACCGCAGGTGTCCACGCGTGTTTGTTATGATCAATAATCTGTATTGGCGCTCCATTTTTGTTATATTTCGGTTCGTATAAAACCTCTCCGGTTATCGTCATAACTGTTATTGGAAATCTTAATGATGTTTCTAATTTACCTATATCAGAAATCTTTGCACCATGCTGTTTCACTGTCAGTTCCCATTCGGTTATTTTCCTACGTCGCAGATCAGTTAGTTTATTTCCTCGGGATGCATTTGTGAAGTGTTCTATTATTAGTTCTGCTACACAATTAAGCCCTGACGAATATTTCATAGGAGCTAGTTTTGCGATATCGGGTTTATCATTTAACGGATATATCCCATAAACCATTGCTGTTACGGGATAAGATCTTTCGTAGTATGGTTTGTCAATGCCGGTTAGAATCCCTGGTTTGGAATCTCTACTCACAATGACAGCTTTTTTATTCTTGAGGATTGGTTCAAATTTATCCTTAATAATCCATTTGCCATCGACTTCGATAATGAATTTGATTCGGAAAAAATGTCTTTTTTCCCCAACACGTGAAATTATCACTGCTGCTTTTTCATCATTCATGGTAGCATCAACAACACCATCAATTCGAAATGTTGACCAACAATAAGATGCTCCATCACGCTTAAATTCATTAAAACAGTCTCTGATTTTACTAATCATGGCTTTATCAAGAATTGTATTCTTTGGTGTATTAGAAGCTATATCGAGATTGAATTGAGCATCTTTCCAGGGGTAATCTCTCTTGGACGTTTTTTTTGGTTTATCAAGATTAAATCTAGGACTAATTTTTAATAATCTCATAAACTCTTTCATGTTTCTGTCTCTTGGATGTTTTTTGGGTTTATCGAGATTAAATCTAGGATTGATTTTGTTACGTTTTTTGGGTCTATCGAGATTAAATCTAGGATTGATTTTTAATAATCTCTTAAACTCTTTCATGTTTCCGTCTATTGGACGTTTTTTGGGTTTATCGAGATTAAATCTAGGATTGATTTTCAATAATCTCTTAAACTCTTTCAGGTTTCCGTCTCTTGGACGTTTGTTACGTTTTTTGGGTTTATCGAGATTAAATCTAGGATTGATTTTCAATAATCTCTTAAACTCTTTCATGTTTCCGTCTATTGGACGTTTGTTACGTTTTTTGGGTTTATCGAGATTAAATCTAGGATTGATTTTCAATAATCTCTTAAACTCCTTATCAGTATTGAATTTAGCATTTTTCGAAGGCAATCTCTTGAACTCCCTCATGCTATACTAAAATAAGTGTCTAAATGAAAGGTTTATGTATAATGAATCACTGCAATGGATCAGTCAATGAATTAGACAAATAGTATAGTATACTAATGAACCAGGAATTCAGACCACACCCAGTGAGTACAAATTATGAAGCATCCAGTGATGGTGTTGTAAGACACTGTAGACTGAAGAACCCAGTTGGGTGGGATAATGGTATGGGGTATTTGTTGTTTACTGTTGGAAAGAAGAAATATTACAATCATCGTTTCGTATTTGAATGTTTCAATGGATTGATCAAAAATGGTTTTGTTATCGATCACAAGGATTCTAATCCAAGGAACAATTCTTTATCAAATCTGCAAGCTATCACACAAAGTGAGAATTTGAAAAGAGGAGAGACTGGCATTTGCTCAAAAAAAGCGAGACCAGTAAAATCCTTGAATACAACAACTAACGAAGAAAAAATATTTCAATCAATATATGAAGCCGGCAAGTATTTCAATATTTGTAGAGCCTCAGTACGATTCGTTGCAGAGGGGGTTTGTCGATCGGCTATTTCAAAAAGGACGGGACAAAAAATTCAATTTAGTTATGTCTAATGCGTCATATTTTTCATTTAGAAATATATCATTATTATAGAATAATGAATTCTGAAAACATGAATAGCATTTTATCCGAGATTTCAAAATTGAAAAGTTGGGATATTGAACTATCAGATGGGTTAAATCCTGATCAAATCATGTCTGATTTTCAGGATATTGAATATGGAGTTAACAACAATAAATATATGCTACCAAAGAAGTATGCGCTCATCAAGAGAATTCAGAATTCTATTCGGGACTCTCTCGCATTTTCCAGTGACGTAAGTGTGTTCGCTCCGTTGTATACCATCGTAGAACGAATACGAAAAGAATTGGGGTACGAATACGAATTGAAAAAGGAGGTTAATTCTAAAGTTAGAAACCTACGGGCGTTAATTCAAGAAAATGAACAATTTTGATTGACCAACCATTTATCATTATTTGATTGTGACCGTCCCTCATAGAGATTTTAATTTTTTTTTAGCATTTTTTGATTAAAACTGTTGAAATCAGTGAATAAAAAATTGATGGCTGGTTCGGATTGATCAAATGGAAAAGTGGGGAAAGTGTGATATTAATTATTTTTATATACAATTATGACACTTTCCCCATCATTGATAGAGATGTTAAAACACTTCCACGATGGTGTTAGGTCGGGATTGAAAAATTGTTTTGCAATTGAAAAATTGTTTCTGATTTTAAATAATGGTCAATGAAGCATTAACAACCCGATTGGCTCGTGAACGACTGGATGCAATCAGGAGATTTGTACCAATTCGTGACTCTGTACGGAATAAACTGCAACAACGACAACAAACGCAGACTGACTTTTCTGTGTCAAGTGAACAACTGTTTACTCCGATAACAAGTGCGACCAAAGATGTGAAAAAGTTAACTGAAGCAGCGATATACGGAGATATTCCTGAGCGAGAACGAGTAAAGAAGGCGCCGCTGCTTGATACGCTTGAAAAGATAGCAGCAGAGACCGGACAAACACGCGCAGGGATACAACAGTTATCCAGTGATATAAAAACTCAGCGCGAGTATGAACAATTAGCTGATATTGATGATTCTGCGCCTGAACCACAACCTGTTGATGTCGTCACCCCAAAAGGTATCCCCTTTATAGACAAATTCACCGAAGGAGCTATAACAGAAATCAAACAACCTCAATTAATAAAACCCAACGATTATGCGGATTTCGGCGTTTTCGCTATCCAAAAATATTATTCAAGGGAAGAGTTTTTAAAAGACGAGTATAAAAACAGTAGAATTAAACGAGACGACTGGGTAGATTGGTTGTATAAAATAAACAAGGAGATTACTGGTAATTTGAAAAAGGATACAATTGAGTACAGAACTTTTAAAGCAGGAGTTGATAGCTATGGTATACAAAAACAACAAAGTCGAGGCCGACAAAGGAAATTACTTGATGATAGTGAGGGCGCAACTGGTACAACTGAGGAAACAAGCGGAAAAGGATATTCGATTGGAAATCCAAAGGATGTCTTTGACTCTACCACGACATGTCCTGGTAGTGTTATCAATGATATATCACGATTAGAAGTTCTTGTAGGAGGTTTCCGAGCTGGAAATAACTCACCGGAAATAATTAATGAAGCAGCTGATATCTGTAGACGATTATTTCAGGGTGGTATCATGGATATCAGCACATATCGAGATTTCATTGACGAGTTAGCAAATGGGTATCACAGTGATTAATCACCGAGACTGAACTGAAAAGTCAATTGAAAAATTGTTTCTGATTTCAAATAATGATCATACACTACAATCATGATAAACCAACCCCCGTCTACGTAGTTAATTCACGGTTTCCGGTTTATAGAGCATACTACGGAGATGGTTTAGGCAATACCATTTTAGGGTTATTTGCGAGAATGGCTCCAAAAGTGATGCTGTTGGCTAAACAACTAGGAATGAAAGCCATTGATGTTATTCGTGATAAGGGTATTAGTGCTGTTGGAGATCTTGCTGGAAAAGCATTTTCAACTGCGAAGAATAAATTAACATCATTAGTGAGACGAAAAAAGAAACCGGTACCATTGCCATCTACAGCGGAAATGCCTGCAAGTGTTAGTAGAATTATAAATAACGCAGTAGACGAAAAATTAGCGTCGATGGCTTTAACCCCCGACCAAAGCAATATTGCAAATATGATAGCAGGAAGTGGCTTTAAAAAACTACGACGATGAGAATGGAAAAATCGTTTACGATTTCACTATTTAGACTCTGATAAATAGAATAAAATGTTCAAACAGTCACCTGATCCAGCGTTTGATATAGATGCCCCAGTTCGCAAGGATGATTCTGTACGCGATTATCAATATTACGCCTATCATGCCATAGACTCAAATAGTCGAGCAAGAATTGATCTTCAAGTCCATGATACCAGTAAATACTTTTTACCCTGTGAAGCGTTTATCGAAATCGAAGGAGAACTTGTAACAGCTGATGATACTCCTGCTGTACCAGCACCGTATCCAGCTGGTACTCAAGTCGGGTTTGTCAATAATGGTATCATGGCGCTATTTGAGAGTGCTAGATATCTCATTGATGGAAAAGAAATCGAGTCGATAGATCGCGATGTTGATGTGGCTACAACAATAATAGGGTTAGCGAGATATTCCGATGATTATACAAGATCAGCAGGACCCTCTATGATGTTTGCAAAAGATGTTACAAATACCGCTGGTGGAAATCAATTTGTTGTAAGACGACCAAAAAAACGTGATAATAGTGATGCTGATGTCGAGAACATGATTATAAACAATGATGCTAATTTCAATCTAGGAGCTGCAACACAAAACTCAATGTTGCAAGGAGCGCGTAAATCATTTTCATGCGCGATTCCACTGCATCATATATTTGGATTCTGTAGAAACGTCAGAAAAGTTATCTACGGGGCGAAGCATACAGTATCGCTTGTACGAAAAAGTGATGATAACGACGCAATCTGGAGGATTCCAGCAGATGCTGCAAATCCCAATGCTGATGCCGGTAAAGTCAATTTAACAAAAATATCATTGTGGATGCCAGTGTTGACTCCAGCAATTACCGCAGAAGAACGATTACTATCATTTATGGACCAAGGAGGAAAATCATTACTAAGTTGGCTAACCGTGAGTACAGATGTTAAACAATCAAATATCAACGGGTTATTCACGTGGAATCTAGCATCAAAACAAGGCGTTTCTGCGCCACGTCATATATTTATTGCGTTACAAGATAACGCACGAGTTGGCGATCAACTCTCCAGCCATATGATATTTAATCAATTAGGTGTGAAAGACGTCTCACTGAGAATAAACGGCCAGCAGGAACCATCCGAGGATATACAACTTAATTACACCGAAAATCATATTGCACGAGTTTATCATCGTCTGTTGTCATTTATGGCACGCGACCAAAATGTCGATACTGGTTTGCAAATATCACAATATGATTTTAAAAATCTGTATCCGATCTATTACTTCTCACTGGAACATCTCGATTTGATGAGACAATCTGTTGTTGATATACACTTTAGAGCTAATGTGACTCGTGGTGCTATTGCTGATTATAGAGCGGTTGCTGTCATTCTCAGTGATAAATCAATGCTACTCGAAGGTGTTGGTGGAAGAATGAGAGTGGTAGATGCACCAGTGGAAAATCTTTGATTGATTTTCTCGATTTTTCATTGAATTAGAATCAATCAATTATGTATAATGTCATATAGTGTTATTAGTGTTGCGTTAACTCCCGGTCAATTAAAAAAATTGCAATCGGAATCAGCTAAAAAATGTGGAACCACAATCACGTTGAAACCCAACCAAATGACTGGTGGTGCAAATAAACTATCGCTGACAACTCGTCAAATAAAACATTTCAATGATGCACTTGCAGCCAAAAAAGGTGTTCAGATTACTCTTTCTGCGGCTGCTATCAAAAATATGATTAAAACAGGCGGTATATTTCCGTTGTTAGCTGCGATTCCAGCATTGATTGCGGCAGCAGCCCCAGCGGTGGCTAAAGCGGCAGCGTTAGGAGCCGTTGGTACTGCAGCAGGAATGGCACTAAAGAAGGCAACTGGGAAAGGATATAAAAAAAAGGGAAAGGGTCTAAGACTACCAGGAACCCCGTATTCGTGGTACAGCGGAAAGGATCTAAGACTACCAGGAACCCCGTATTCGTGGTACAGCGTAAAGGGTCTAAGACTACCAGGAACGATTTATTAATTCAGGAATCGAAGATTCCTATGTCCAATTTTGATTTAATGGATGCTGCTAAAAAACTAGCGATTAAAAACTTCAGAGGTGTCTTTATGAAAGATCAATTACCACATCAACCAAACAACACTGAAACCGGAATCATTAATTTAGATAACAGCACCGGACCTGGAACTCACTGGGTTGCATACGCTATTGATCCACGTGGGATTGTTTATTTCGATTCATATGGATTAGCCCCACCAAAAGAGTTTATGCGGTATATAAAAACCCTTCCAATGAAGACTTGGTATTCTACGCTACCAACACAAACGATGATTGACCCACCAATATGCGGCAGCGAAGTATTAAATGTCCTTGACGCTATTTCTAACTCCTTGAGTAACCCAAGCGGAAAACCACCACATGTTGTCGTTAATGAATACACTAGTAATCGCTGGAAATCGAAGATTTTTCAACGAAGTCGTCAAAAACGATTTTAGAGAGAGAAAGAGTTTTACAATAACATGATTGATATTTGGGGGAGATCTTTGAAACCCAAACCCGATGGCACTGCACCACCTGATTCTGTCAAGGATGTAAAAAAAACTAATCAAAGATGAAATAGCTGAGACGTTAAATTTAACAAGTGTTGACCCGAACGAAATAGTTGTATTTCAGGACAAACAGGGTAAATTGAAATCTAGTGATGTGTCATTGAATGACATTTTGATACGGCAGCGCGACGCCGCTGAAAACTCTATTGCGCTGTATTCCAACGACGGACGACTTAAACCAGGCGCACTTGTGTCTACGATCACCGACGCAATTGCTACCAACGAACGTGAGCTGAATGATCTTATACGAGGTTATAATAATTTTCGCAAAAATGTCATACATAAATTCTTTGGAACACCGCTTGTGGTTGGCATGACTCTCGCTGAAATTAAAAACTATCTATCGCTATTCTTTTTTAACAAGGACGCGGGAAGGATGATGAATGAAAATGAAATCAAGGCAAATTATCTCGAGATTTCTATACTAATAGAAGATCAAAAACCCACTAACGACGTCATTGTTAAGTTTTTTGGAACCCCGCTTGTGGCAGGCATGACTCTCGCTGAAATTAGCGAGTTTATCGGCAAGCACACTCACAATGCCTACATCGCTAATAGTTTCTTTGGTGTCCCGGCTACATCTACGATGACTCTCAAAGATATTAATATGTTTATGATGAGACAAACAACACTTAATACCATCGTTGATAGATTTTTGGGGAGAACACCTGTTTCTGAAACCACATCGTTGACAGGTCCAACCCTCGCTGAAGTTAAAAAAGCTATTGACGAACAAAAATCCACCAACAAAATAGTTAATAATTTCTTTGAAATCTATAAAGATAGCAATATCACGACGACATATTTTGACCTCGTTAGTGATTATCAAACCCGAACAACTATGGCATTTAACATCCTTTTATTTACATTTTTTCAACGCCACGATGGAACGATAATGAAAAATACCGAAATCAATAAAACCTATTCCGACGTCATTGACGATATTATTAAACTAAAGGGAGATCAAAAACCCACCAACGACGTCGTCGATAAGTTTTTTGGTGTCCCGGCTACATCTACGATGACTCTCAAAGATATTTACAATGATATTCGTAAACTAAAAGAAAATTTTGAAAAGATAAGGATTCCGCATCCACACATAAGAATTAAAAATGTCGTGTATACAGTCGATCATGGAACCATGGATTGGATAAGAGACGTTTATACTACATTGTCCACTGGTCTCTGGACGAGGAGCGATGCGGGGGGCGATATCTACAGTACAACGGGGATTGAAGGTATCTACAGGCTAACGTGGATCTCTATCGATCAATTTAACATGATCGCAGGCGGTAAAACCTACTCTGGTGGCACTGCGATGTTAATTATCAGGAGTAACGGTCAACACTTTAATGTCGTCGCGGTTGATAGCTCCACCATTAGATCAAAAATAACTTGGTGTTTAGAACTCGTAGATGATTTTTCAGGCTGAAGCTACCATACCTACGACATCCCAACCCATCTACCTACCTGTCCTGCCCTGGACCCCTTAACGATGGCGAATAATTGAAAACACTAGCGGGTTTAAAATAACAACAATGATTCCATCATCGTCGTAATATCGATTCAACACCGTGAAAGAGTTTTCCGCGAATTTGAAATTACTTTCCGCGAACTTGAAAACACAATTGAAAACACTAGTATTTTTAAAATAAAAATGATTTCATCAACGCAATGTCGCTATGACCAGATCAGAGAATTTCAAAATAGACTCAAAACCCTCACTGAGGAGTATCAAATAAAAATAAAAAAATACCGACGAAGAATCACCGCAATTGATATTACTATGTACTCGGTGTCAAGCGTTCTCACTGGCGCCGGAATAATACTTGCATCGGTTACAATGATTGCCCCGGTCGTAGTTCCAATTTGCATTTCTGCGGTGGCTACAATCGGGGGTATATCAACCGGGATAGCAAAAAAGATATCATCATGCAGCCAGAGTAAACTGCAGAATTACTTAATTCAATTTCATATTGCATCAACAGCATATTCGCAGTTATCCCTGATGATATCGTCGTCACTCGATAATATAATTATATCAGATAGTGAATTCTCAGCGATGGTCAGTATTTTTGATTCAGCGATATCAAAATTAGAGCAACAACATGAATATAATAACAATGACAACACCGATGGAATCAGAAAACACGAACCCAAAAACAAACCCAAAAACCAAAATGATCTCAATAATCTCAACCATACCAGATTGTGAGTTCTCAGTGATGGTCAGTATTTATGATTCCGCGGTGTCAAAATTAGAAATACAACATGAGTATAATAACAATGACGACACCGATGGAATTACTTCAACAAATAGTGGAGAACACGAACCCAGTACAAACAAGCATGATATCAATAACATCAACGGAACCCAAGTTTAGTGTGAATTTCCCTAGCCCAGTCCCCGTGAAGGAGATAGCGCTAGCAAAACTACGAGTGTATCACAGTTGGCCTAATATCAGATCAAAATCATTTGGTGGTCAACAACCCAATAATTCTTTAGTGTTTGCAAATAAGAATAAACCCGACGGAACCCCAGACTGGAACGTCGTTTCGATACCAACCGGATCATACCAAATTGAACAAATCAATAATGAATTCGCGCGTAGAATAAAATCGATTACTGGAAAAGAATCAAAAATCGCTTTAACAGTTCATGAGCCGACGCTATCATCCGCAATTGAGATAAGCACAGAAGGATACGTCGTAGATATCTATCAGAGTTCTATTAGAACCGTACTGGGATGGCCTGAAAAACCACCGGAAAAATCCACCACCGACTTAACCACGGATGTACAATCATATCATGAAATCAATCCCAGTTATCGAGATGATTTATCTGATATAAGAAAAGGAAAAATCGCCGATAGATTTATATTCACCAACAAAGACACATTGCAATGGGATTTTATCATTAAAAGAACAACCGACTCATCTGTTACTATTTCATTTACGCTAACTGACGTCCGTGGTTATTTTAATGAGATTAAACAATTATATGACACACAACTAGAACAACTACGGAAAACAAGATAGCAAAAACACGTTGAAATAATAAATCAACTTATATCGGACATGGAATATATCTATGAACTAATTATTCAAACAATAATTAATGACAACAGCGACAATAAACAACGATTCCTAACCGATTACAATATCACAGAAGACAATCTGCGTAATTTCAAGTTTCCGAAATACAACGCTGATGAATTAGCAAGAATTGTTAAAACCGATATCAAAGCGCTACAAAAATCAGATTCAACTGTCCTCCTCAAATATAATAATGACCCAGACGGTGGCGGCAGGCATATTGCTCCTGAAAATGTGAATATTTCAACGGTGATTGCGCTTAATTTAGTATGTGATGTAATTGAAGGAAGCTATCAGATTAATCTAGAGCAATCAAATCAAGCTCAGCAGGGATATATTCTTTATTCGTTTGCACCAACAGCTCCTCCAGGATTCCTAATTATTGAAAACCCAATTAATCCTGTCTACATGCGATGCCATAATAATTCATTAACCAGAATTAATTTCAAACTCACCGACCAGTCAAATAATCTGATTGATTTACAAGAAGAGGTGAAATCATTTATTATTTTTTGTTAACCCAGTGATGAAATCACTAAGCAGCAGAGAGGGTGGATGACAACAAGTTGCGACCAAAATTGATTAAAAAATCGTAAAAATCTCCGTTTTCATTTTTTTAGTTAAAATGAGATTTCGTAGGGAAAGCTCATTAAGATTTCAATAAATTTTTTGTCTGAAAACGTTGTAGGGTTTGCCCCTGAGACTTTTTTTTTGGTTAAAATGAGATCGTAGGAAGGCTCGTTTTAATGATTCAATCAAAATTTTGTCTGAAAACGTTGTAGGATTCACCCTCTCTGCTGCTGCATGTAACACCTGTATTAAAAGAGTGACAAGTCTGTAAAGTAACCTGTATTAAAAGAGTAACAACACTTTTAAGGGATTAAAGAAATAACAATCCATAGTACTTTAACTAGCTTCTTTTATTATGACATTAAACAAAACTCTGTAAATAATTTGATTATAAATTTACTGTAAAAGCATAATTGTAAAATCAGAAATATCTTTTTATGTAAAAGTAACTTGTTATTTCTTTTTTTAAATGACAAATTAAAGTGAGAGAGTTTTCCAGGGGAACTAGATATGTTATCATCATTTTGGGAATAAATGTGAAATGTAAAGAAGTAAAAATTTTGATTAAATTGGCCAAATTGAGAAATGTTGATGATTTTTAAATATTTATGATAGAAAAGTGGCCACATATCAACCCTCTAAAGATGCATTAGATATCCCTAAAGGCAACAGTAAATCCAAGCCACTAATAAAAGATCATAACATGAATTTAAAGACCCAACAAGCAACAATGTTTATATGGAATCAACAGGATCCTTCTTCTATCCATGAATTTAGGATATGACAATAAAATATCATGTTTTCTTACCAATCTATGAAAATAAATACCTTAAATTTATCATATTCTAAATAACAGAGTGCTCTGAAAATGTATGATAAGATTGCCCCAAAAATAGATACACAGGTTCACGTTACCACTATTCATAGTCACAGAGTCTTACCCACAACACGGTCTCCTTTCTTGACACCCATCTTTTTCATGGCTGCAGCATACATTGCAACTGACTGATACAGCTCACCATATGTCTTCTTAGTAATTTTCTTACCACTCTCACCTGTAATAATCATGTCAATATTCATGCAACAGATTGATAAGCTCACCGAATGTTTTCTTAGTAATTTTCTTACCACTCTCACCTGTAATAATTCATGCAATACTGATTCTGCAAACTTATAAATATTTCATTTAATGTGGAATTATGCTATTGTGCAAGTGTTTTCTTAAGAAATAGAGTTTCTTAAATCATTGAAACCAAAGTATATTACATTAATAGTCTCCAGTGACTTTCCATAGGCTTGAAATTTTAAATTACCCAATTTAAATTTGTTATTGTTGTCACAAGTAAGTATGTATGTATGAATGTGTGTGTGTGTGTGTGCGCGCGTGAATATTTATGTATGTATGCATCTATGTATGTATGCTTTACATCACCTAAGCACAATGGTAAATATAGAGACAGTAAGCATGACAACAAAAGGTACACAATTATGAAAACTGAATTGTGCAGGAATTTTTACAATAGGTAAAGTCAGTATATGGAATCATCCATTTGGGAATTCTGGTAGTGAGTACAACATTTTAGCCATCAACTTTAGATCTTACTAAAGGCCTATATAATCAAGCATCTGGAGGTAAGGTTCCCAAACCTATACACATTTTAGCCATCAACTTTAGATCTTTACTTAAGGCCTGTATAATCAAGCATCTGGAGGTAAGGTTTGCAAGCCCATCCAGATTTTAGACATCATTAAGTTTACATCTTACTAGTCCTGTATAAGTAACATGAAGATGGCATGAGAGTTCTCAAGAATACAATATATTAAGATGTCAAGCCATCAAAGTTGCACTAGTTCAAAATGGTTTTCAATCATGAATAGACAACAGTTCTATAAAGTTAGTATTTTGCAATGGCGTACTGTCAACTTGACTCTAGTTCAAATTGTTTGGGATCTTTTTACTCAAGAAGATTTTAACCTATGTTAACTTCTGATCAAATGATATACAAGCAACTCTTGTGTCAGAAATAAAAAATCTGTTTGTCATATTTAATGTTCTCCTGTGTCCTTATGCAACTTAAGATGAATGTGTGCAATAAAGGTCTCTATTGTGAGTGATTATCATACAATTATTGGCACCTCCATTCAATACTGTTATAATGAGCAACATCTAAACAGCACACATTTTTGATCAGGAAATTCCTGTAAGAGCTGCAAACTAAATCTGAAAATTCCATTCTGAAGATCAAAATTATCATTGAACTTATTTTCATTTGGAACAATTTTCTAATACATGCCATGGGCAAGTGGGTATTGACTGAAGAATCAGCATTTAAAAATCATGCCCCTTGGTCACTTAGCTGCATGAGGAACAGGGGCCCATGTGATGTTTATACAGGCCCCAGGCACAGGGCTATCCTAATATTTAGCTCTGGTTTTTTTTCTCATCATGTTTCTGTCAGAACCTGAATATTCCATTGTAATTAATGTTTCATGTGATACTCAATTTACATCAATGTACACGCTTCCATTTTAAGACCATTTATAATGTGAGAAAATATTTGATTAGCCCAACTTTACTTGTTTTTACACCATTGTAAGCGCCTTGACTTGTTTTTACACCATTGTAAGCGCCTTGACTTGTGTGAAGTTCATGGGTATGCATTTTCATTACTCTGAATTATGCTAACTACTATTTATGCCATAACCTCAAGAACACATCTACGGCGTAATCCAACATCCAATCAAAATTAAGTTGTTCAAAATCTTTCTAGCATTTCATGATTGTATACAATGCAGATGTGATTCTTTTAATTCAAAAGAAAATGTGAAAGTGAATCCAACCTGTAGCACAGATTGCAATTCTGTCATCCCTGTACTGAAGTAAATTCTCTGCAAAGTTGAGCCTACTCCCATGAAACCATTCAGGTATGTCTGCAATCCCTTTTGACTTGTCTATGACCTGGTTTGGAAGAAATGAGAATAACAGACCAACATGCACTATAGCAATGACAAGTTAACACAGAATCCTGTTGACAATGATGATGATGATGATGAGGATGAGGATGAGGATGATGATGATGATGATGATGATGACATTTTATGTAGTTGTGTTGATTTTATTAGTAGTGTTACGTGCTTAGGCTCGAATAAGCAGCAACATAGAAAGAAGTAAAAACTAACAAGCTTGTAAAACTTTAACAATCAATTTACTAAGTACAAATATTTTCATAAGAGAAAATATATAAACTTACGGTTTTTGAGAATCAAGTCCAAAAATAATCCACTAATGGAATTACAAGAGTCCTGATAAATAAATGTCCTAATAGTTCCCGGTTCAAATCTTGACTATGTAATCCAATATGGATGACGATGTCACGTGATTTAGTCAGTTCTTGTTTTTATAATAATCCAAATAAAAATCTATGAGCACATATTCTTTTCCAGATAAATAAAATAATTCCTCTTGCTCCAATGAATGGACACAATTTCCAGTACACAGTAATTAAAATAACTCAAAAAGAAGACACAACTTAATATTCCAAAGCCCAGACTAACTACTGAACTGTTCTCTCCCAAACAATAATTTAAATACCTGTTTTTACGTAAACAAGGGATCACGTGATATTTTCTAAAAAGTCACAGAAAGAACGTACAATCATAAAAACACTTACGCATGGAATGATCTAGATGAAAATCAGCCACCTCTCACCCTCCCCCTCGAACTAAAAATAAAAAGTTGTCCTTGAAATTAACCAATCGTTTTAAAGGCTTATTTACAGCTTAGAAGCAAGGTCAGAAATGAGGTTAACAAGCGAGGTCAACCTGTGTTTACTGATAAAGTATAGGTCATAGAGATTTTTCTAGAATAGATATCTCCCAATTAATGAATTTTAAACCCAAAATGACAAATTTGGATCTGACAATTAAAAATAAATGATTTAAACCAAATATACGTAACACCTTCCCCCATAAAATAAAAAGAAAGGCTTATATGATAAAACTTTCTTTTTATCACAAACCAATTTACATCTGAGGTTAAAAGAACTAGTATAAAATTACACAGTATAATAAATTGTTATACATGGGAAAGAGCGTCTGCAATTATATTATCTAGAAATAGCCTCAACCTTTTAACTTGTCCATGTCCCACAAAATGTCCTAAGAAAGTCACAGTAGCACAGCAGAACTCACTTTTAGATAAATTAATTGTCAAACATGCATCAGCGAGTCTGTCAAAGAATTTTCAAATTGTTGCTAGATGTTCTATCCAGGTGTCATTGTAGATGATGGCGTCACAATTTTCTAGACCAGAGATGATCATTTTTATGAGACGTTGAAATGGACTTTCTTTACATTGGTAGAGTCCATCTGGAGTCACAAATACCGAGATTTCCTTTGCTCTTTCCGTTAGTGGGATCTGCCAAATTCCTTTCAGAGGGTCAAATTTGGTGACATACTTGGCATTCCCAATTTTATCAAATCAATCGTCAATTCTTGGTAATGGGAATGAATCTGTTTTTGTAACTCTGTTGACCTTCCTTTAATCAGTGCACATACGGAAAGTTTTATCTGGTTTTGGAACAAGTATACATGGTGAACTCCCATCACTTTTACTGGGCTCGATAAAATCATTCTCCAGCAAATATTGAATTTCCTTTTTTAAGTATTCCTGTTTGAGTGGACTTATCCTGCATGGATGCTGTTTAACAGGTTTGGAATTTTCAATTTCAACGTCATGAAAAATTTTGTTTGTCTTTGTAAGAATATCTGGACATAAGTGCTCATATTCAAACAACAACCGTTTCAGTTCATTTCCCTCCTGCACCTGCAAATGTTAAAGTTTCTGGTCTAGATTTTCATAATTTCTGAATTACAAAGATTCGTCATTTGACTCATTTCAATATCAGTCATCATTTCAATATCAGTAGAATTCACTAAGAGAGAGAGGTACAACTAAATTAATTACATGTTTAACATGGCTATCTCTTTCAATATACTGGTACTCCTATAATTTATTTAGATCCCAGGAGCACTAATACTATAATTTAACTAATTCATTTTCTTCTTAACTTTGTAAGGGCCGTAATATCTAATCTGAAGAAAAGTAAGAAGAATGAACAAGAGTAACACAACTCCATTATCAGACTCAAAAGTTCTCTCCCTTGTAGATCTTTCAAACCATAGTTTCATTTTTAACTTGAATTACTAAATGCCCAATTCATTCATAACTTGCTGGAAAATTCCAGACATGAAGTTTGAACCTTGATCAAATTGAATAGATTTGGGAAAGCTATACTGAATAAAAAAAACTTTATCAAAACTTTTACTATTGTTTTATATTTTATATTCCTCAACGGAATAGCCTCTGGAAACCTTGTTGATGCACACATAATGGTCAACAGGTATTGGTTACTTGACTTGGTCTTGGGTAAGGGATCTACACAATCTACCATAATTCTACTAAATGGTTCGTCAAAGGCAGGAACATGTTGCAGATGACCCTTAGGTATCTTCTGATTGGGTTTTCCTACCATTTAACAAGTATGACAAGATCTAAAATATTTGACAACATCACTTTTGATTTTTGGCCAATAGAAGTGAGTCAAGATCTTTTGATAAGTTGTATTAATCCCTAAATGACCAGCCAAAGGAGTTTCATGGGCCAGATTAAGTATTTCCTGTCTGTAAGGTTTTGGAACTACTATTTGATAGTTCACCGACCACTCATCACCAGCAGGTACCTTGGGAGGTCCCCATTTTCTCATAAGAATTCCATTTTTAATGAAATAACAAACAGGAACTTCAGTGGCTTCAGTCTTACTTATGACCCTTTGAAACAAACAGGAGATCTCAGGATCTTTTTCCTGTTCGACGACAAGTGACTGTCGTTTATCACCCTGATTAGAATAAAGAAAATTAGTTGATAAAAAAGGATGACTATGATCAATACCTCTGATTGATCCAACATGGAGTAAAAGTGACCTCATCAAAAGCCTGACCTACATAAGTGTCAGCTAAAGGAATACTGACTTCAACATCATTTTCAAGAGCTTTCTTTGCCATAGCTCTGGTAACTGTACAAGCTTGAAATATCTCAGGGAATTCTTTTTCAATTGGATCAACTTTCTGATCCAAATTAGGCTTGTCAGTTATAAGTGGATTAACCACAACCTTGTCCCCAGCTAAGTCGTTGCCTAGCAATAAATGGATGCCCTCAACAGGTAAAACTGAGACTGTTCCGATTGTCACAGGTCCTGACACTAAGTCTGATGACAAATTTATACAATAGAGAGGAACAATGACAAAGCCGCACTCTACTCCCTGAATAAGAACACTTTCATTAGCAGAAGACTTCTCAGAAAAAGGCAAAGTACCTGATAATAAAAGACTCTGAGAAGCTCCTGTGTCCCTTAAAATTTTAATAGGGATGGGATTGGCTGAATCACCCAAGAGTGATATAGAACCCTTCGATATGAATGATTCATAATTCTCCATAATAAAATCAGACTGGGATTTATTAGACCCAACAAATGTATTGCTTTCAATACATGACCGTGACCTTGACCTCTTAGAGATAAGAGCATTTGGAACAGGTCTGTCTTGATTCTGATGCCTATTTTTCAATTTGTAGCAATCAGAAACAACGTGACCTTTTTTCTTGCAATAGGTACACGTCGGAAGAGACAAGGATTTAGAATCAAACTTCTCTGAAGTTTGATTTTTGAAAGTTGTGTTAGTTTGAGTTTTAGAAGGGCTTGAATTAGGCAGAAATACTTTTCTGCCAGAAGATTGTTCAGTAGAAGTCTTGTTAACAAAAAGAACTTTATGTGTCAAAGAATAATCGTCAGCAGCTCGAGCAGCATTTTCCAAGGTTTCAATTGTATGCTCATCGAGATAAGTTTCAACATCACTATGGACACAGTTTTTGAACTCTTCAATTAATATCATTTGCTTGAGATTTTGATAATCTTGTTCGACTTTCTTGGCTAAGCACCATCTATCAAACAACTGCTCTTTTTCTCTAGTAAATTCGACATGAGTTTGTCCAGCTTCTTTTCTGTAATTTCAGAATTTTTGTCGATAAGCTTCAGGGACTAACCCGGTTCGAATCTTGACTATGTAATCCAATATGGATGACGATGTCACGTGATTTAGTCAGTTCTTGTTTTTATAATAATCCAAAATAAAAATCTATGAGCACATATTCTTTTCCAGATAAATAAAATAATTCCTCTTGCTCCAACGAATTGACACAATTTCCAGTACACGGTAATTAAAAATAACTCAAAAAGAAGACACAACTTAATATTCCAAAACCCAGACTAACTACTGAACTGTTCTCTCCCAAACAATAATTTAAATACTTGTTTTTACGTAAACAAGGGATCATGTGATATTTTCTAGAAGGTCACAGAATGAGCGTACAATCATAAAAACATGGATGCATGGAATGATCTAGATGAAAATCAGCCACCTCTCACACACCCCCAAGAACTAAAAATAAAAAGTTGTCATTGAAATTAACCCACAACCAGGCATCTGTTTTACATATTAGCTATATTTATTAATAATGTTTTGACAATGAATAGTCAATAGTGTCTTAACACTTGAGAAGCTAAAGTGTTTTATGCAGTGACCAGTTTTGGGGCGATTTGATTTAGTTTTCTTTAATTTATTTCAATTACAAGCTTGTTTTGCCTGAAAATACTAGCACTCTAAATTAATTCTTGGACAAGGACAGTTATCAAAATTTACTCAGAATTCAAACACTAGAATATTATTATCTGTGATTCAGCAAAGAACTGGTAATCAGTACAATGCTGATCACAACATGTCATCACCTTCAATTTGGATTTCATCAGGATTCAAGTTCAGTTTCATTAGGACATTTTATTACTAGGACTTCTATATTCTAATTCTTAGATTATTTTTGGATTTGATTCATAGAACCATAAGTTCTTTTTTCATTTTTACCTTGCTTTGCTAGGGAAATAAATTATTTGTTAAATTTTACGAAGCTTGTTGTCTTCACTTTTTCTTGTTACATTTTGTAAGAGCCTAAATACATACCATTGGAAACTGTATCATTTTATGATATCTATTTGAAAACAGTGATTCAAGGAACTGAGACTCAAGGTCCTGGAACCAGGACATTCACTACAGAGAGTTCTGGTAGAGCTGGGATTTGAGGATCAAAGTACCATTGGTATCAAAGTTCTGAAACAATCAGAATCAATGTAATCAATCAGCTCCATTTAAAACAACAGGGTTAGAAGTCAAACTAGCAGGGAAAAATTCATGGCACCTGGCTTCCGATGACAACCATTTATAAGGTTCTTAGAAGAAATAAAACCGAAAGATACATTTTTAAAGGTATAGTGGCAAGTATACCAGATTTCAGAGTGTTCACTTTACTAAAACATTCGTAAACATACTGAATATGTTTTTAAAAATGGGGGAAAAACGTTTACAAATATAATTCTTGTGTTTTTAAGAACCTTTGAAAGATCTGAAATGAAGCATGAATTAGGGTGTACTCTGGTGAAGACAGTACTGGCAAACAGAAAGTTGGAGGGATCCCTTTTCAATATCAAAACTTAAGAAGATTACTCCTAAAGTGTCAGTTAATGGTTTCTTTTGAGTTTAAATATAGTTTTGATTGAATTAATGCAAAATGCTTTAAAAATTGTTGACCTACTGTCTATACTCATTTAGCCAGTTGAGTAAAATATGTGAAATGGTGGTTTATATCTGACCTATTTGTCTTTAATTGCAGCTATTTAAACTGCTCAGTGGATAGTTTTACATCAACTCCAATCATGACTGTTTACCATTTATACATACTACATGCAATGGACATAAAAAGTGGTGTTTTTTTAATTTTATTTTAGAAGATTACAAAACATTGTGAATTGTGATTGTTTTTTCTCAATACAAAAAATGTCAGAACATTTGGAAGTTCATATTTTTGGCATGACACACCATGCTACCAGCTACCATTTGATTAAAATCAGATCTCAATTTCATGCAGAACAGTGGTAATCTGATTTTAAATTGTGCCGATTTTGTGCTAGGAATGTCAACATCCATGACAAGATACAAATCATTAGAGATATGCTTGATAACACAATTTTAATTGACTCATTATCACCATACAGTTGCAATACAGAATTTCAGCAACAACCATTAGCAGCATCTGAACCTATCTCTATGGATTTAGTACATACAATCGTGATGAAGAGTGCACCAAAGTCATGTGAACTTGATTCAATTCCAACATCACTGCTGCTTAAGTGCTTAGATCCAATATTGCCTTCACAAACTGTTATTAATACCTTTCACTCATTCAGAGAATTCCCATCATTTTTCAAAACTGTGGTTCTTTCCTGTGGTTTTCCCGGGTTCTTCCTCCACCAGTAATACTGGTCGCTATGTATAGCCTACTGTGTGCTGAAAAATATCTTTAAACCCTACAACAACAACAACAACAACCATCCAAGGAGTAGAGAGGTGCATTTCTGTTGTGAAATCATGGATAACAAATGAATAATGAAAACTGAGGCTATTCTGATCACAACACATTTGTGTTCTCATTCCCTCTACCTCGAACAATAAATATCAGCAACACCAACATTAAATTCACACAGTCAGTAGGAAACCTAGGTGTTATTCTGGACAGTACTCTCACACTGCACCAACATGTCATGAACATATGCAAGGGTGCATATCATAAACTGGGATGCACCAGCTCCATTCACAAATATATTTCAATTGATGCCTCTAAAACACTTGTGTGTTCATTAGTAGTTTTAAGACTAGACTATTGTAACTCAATTCTGTCTGGTTCATCTCAATATCTACTCCAGAAACTTCAAAATGTTCACAACATAGTACCACGATCTGAGCACACCTTCCCTCTGCTCTGTACCCTTCACTGACTACCCATTCGATCCAAAATCAAACACAAAATTTGTTCTTTGTGCTACATTTCACTGACAGACTCCAGTCCAACATAATTATCTGGCCTCACCTATGTGAACACATCATCAAGATACTTATGCTCCTCTTCTGACAATCGTATACTCATTATTCCCACTAAGAAAACAAAGTCATATGGACAATGTTCTTTTGCATACCAGGGCTCAGCAATATGGAATGAATTGCCTGTTGAAATTAGATGCAAAGATGCAGTGATCCCTTTCATGAGTGCTCTTAAAACTCACCTTTTTTGACTGCAAGAACAAACTTAAAGACCTAATAATGTTCCCTACCTTCAATATTTTCAGTATGTTTTTATGTTTTTTGATATTATGGTGTTTGTTGTTTTTTTTTTATAGTCATATTATATATGTTGTAAAATGCTTAGAGCTTCTAAAGATTAGGCACTATACAAAGTCCTCATTATTATTATTATTATCATCATCATCATCAAAGTCTTCTCAAGCAAGTTTTTTTTTTTCTACAATCCCAAATAGTATATCATTTAGAATACAGGTCATGCCCGATCTAAAATTAGTGGAACCCGGGCATTGGGCTATCTGATTTTTTTAGCACTGAGCATTGAGTTAAAATTTCATAAAACTGAGATGTAAAGGTGAGCCAACAATGAGGTCTTGACCAGAGGACCCTTTATGAGGGATAGAATTTGCCTGATTTTGTCCAGAAGAACATGAACCCATCTTTAAGTTAGTGAGGAAATTCATCCACATATATAATAAGTTCAAAGATGGGATTAGATTAATTTCTCTAGGTTGGGAATCAGACTAATACAAGTTAATGAATGACTAACAGAGATATAGGTAACTTAGGACAGAATCTCCAAGGATACTGGGCAACAACCAATCATCAAAATAAGGGAGGATGGGGATCCATAAAGACCTCAAGTGGGCTGCTACTACCTCCATCACCCTGGTAATGACTGGGGGTGGAAGAAAAGGCTGATCACATAATGTTCCAATTGAAATATCCCCTGGTCATGAAAAAAACTGAAGTTATTTTCTGTGAAGCAGGAAGATGGGGATGTGAATGTATGCTTCCTGAAGATCGATGGAAACCACACAATCATTTTGCCTCTTGGCATTCTGACCAATTTAGTCTGCATCTTAAAGCATTCTTCCTGATGTGCAATCAAACCCCTGAAAAAAGAGCACCTACTGTGACACTGGGAAGAGGAAGACAATGTTGGAGAGAATGCAAATATATCCTTAGGGAAGGGGACAAGTCCAAAGATTTACTGACTTGGCCTCTCCAACCGCTCTACCTAGCCTATTAACTAATGGACTGGAGGAAACTTTCCAACCGCTCTACCTAGCCTATTAACTAATGGACTGGAGGAAACTCTCCAACCGCTCTACCTAGCCTATTAACTAATGGACTGGAGGAAGCTCTCCAACCGCTCTACCTAGCCTATTAACTAATGGACTGGAGGAAACTCTCCAACCACTCTACCTAGCCTATTAACTAATGGACTGGAGGTAACTCTCCAACCGCTCTACCTAGCCTAATAACTAATGGACTGGAGGAAGCTTTGAAATAAAGCTGTCTGTGAGATTGTTGAGCCAACACTCGAAGAATTTAGGAGAAGGTATCATAGGCAGTCAAAGCAGTATGTGCTTCTTGGTCAGTCTGGACAGGCATAAAGTTGCTGTCAATAGTGCTGGGTACCACAAAACATTTTCCTGTTGTATACAATGGTATTTCCGAACATAAAATAATATGTAGCACAGCATATCACATTTATACTATTGACCAGCATTTTCATGTTGTAAGACATGACACATATTTTTGAAAAGTTCCATGCCAATAGTTGGAAAATTGTTTTGCTCTGATTTAAAGCAAACTAACATGATTTTATATCAATTGTATTATTTTTTTTAAATATGAATATCTTGCGATTTTAACAAATATCATCTGTAAAGAAACTCATATCCAGCCCCTACAAAAACAAAATTAAATGGTTAGCGCCTTATAGTAGATAAATTTGCTATGGATATATTGCAAATGTAACTAAAGTAAATGACATCTTGTTGACATTAGGGATTTGTTCAGAAAACAGGAAGTGTTGCCATTCAAGCCTTGAGTTTCCTAGCCACACTAATAACATAATTATAAGATGCTAAAATATAGGCAAGATTTTTATAACTAATTAAAACAGACTTAGCCAAGAAAAAAGAAAATATTTGGTGGATGTGAGAAATTATGTAAAATTAAAACAGAAAACAAATTATCTCCAGTACATCTTAGGTTGTCTTACAAAAGAATGCACATAAATGTACTTAAATGATACCAGAAACCAACGGGGAAAATAGAATAATAATAACAGCACTACTGAAGAAAACTTTATTCTGAAGTATCATATGCGACAGCAATCCCAGTATTTAATTATTGGCATATGTTCTAGTAGCTGAATTTCCATGACCTCGTATGCAAAATTTCCACACCTATTCGGTTACTCTCGTGATGTGACATCATAGTATCAACTCTAGCATCCCGACTTGCCGTTTTGCATTGCTTACGGGTGTAAATAGCACATTAATAAAAGGCTATGGACAACATTTTTTCATCTTTTCCAAACAATAAAGGCATAAATAAAGTATGGATACATTATTACAAGCAAGTCGATCTCCATGCAACACCATACAGCACTCCGTGCTCATTACATTTCTCAAAGGAATGTTACGAGAGGGATCCTGAAAAAATAGCAGTTCTAAGATAAGCAAATGCTAGGCCTAGACTAAAAGTTGAAACTGTTCCAGACATACCACTGGATATTTTCAATCCTGGGGAAAGTGTCAAACGTACGAGTTACGAAATTAGGCAGAAGGCCAAGTAAGTGATCACAAAATTCAACAATCAATTCACAGATCTTTTATCTGCACCATCAGTGCTAATAAAAATATGACAGCCTGACAGATGGTTGTGCTGATGAAATGAGTAAATGTATTTTCAAGATCCCAATCTAAATCAAGTCACCACTGTCCTACATGAAATTGAGATCTGACTTTAATCAAATGGAAGCTTTTGCTTTAAAACAAAAAGATTATTAACCCTTGACACGGTCGTTAACATTAACAAAACTAGTAAATGACTAAGAAATAATATATTTTTGTTTTGTCTGTCTTAACTTTATTCCAAATGTTGGATCTAGCCTGAATATCTTTTATAATATTAAAACTACATTGCTGTCATGTGACATGAGTGAAATATGTGATTAAAGGATCATAAACATAATTAAATTCAAACTTAATTTGTGCAAATACAACTGTATCACAATGAAATATAAAAAAAAATTACTTATTTTGTCATGAAAATGAAATCAAACTGTTAATGTCATTAAATTTTAAAAAAAAGTAACTCTCAATTTTCCATTTATTTCATCCTGATCAAAACAACCAAAGTATCAGTACAGTAAAAAGGTAAAGTTTAGGCTCTAAAAAAAAGTAACAAGAAAAAAAGTGAAAACAACAGACATTGTAAAATTTAACAAATAATTTATTTCCCTGGAAAAAGATTGTAAAAATGGAAAATGAACTTAGTTTTAAGAATCAAATTCAAAAAAGATCCAAAAATAAGCCACAAATTAAATTACAAAAGTACTAGTAATGTTCTAATAGATTCAAGTTCAAATCCTGTTAAAAGATGGAAAACGATGACGTAAGCTTAAGTCTGTTTGTGCTTATCTACAGTTCTTTGTAGAAACACACTATTTAACACTCCAGTGTTGGAAATCTGAATAAAATTTTGATAAACGGTCTTTGTCCAAGAAATTTTTATAAACTGTCTTTGTCCAAGAATTCTGTATGATCACATCAAACATTTCCAAAGATACTAATTAATCCTTTAAAATCCAAGTGAACTGAAGAAATGTTGGATTCAAAAACTGGCTACAACAAAAGAAAATGACTTAACGTCAGGTATAAAAGCCCAGAACTATATTTCACTAAAACAAACATTATATCATATTCTAATTTTATCTTAAGAATAAAAGGTTGTCTACTTCTAAATTCACTAGTCCCATCTTGACCTTATCGACCAATCATTTTTAAATTAAAATAAAACCTGTTTACATGGCAGCCACAAACCCTGAATCAAGGTCAGGATCTAGGTCAACATTACTTGTTTACCAAAGAATAATTCAGATCAACAGATTTTCTGAAAAATCTCTAGTGAGTAATTTATATTATAAAAACATGTTATGAAAAATAAAAAGAATTTAAAACTGACAAACAAATAATAAAATTAATATAAATATATATAAATGATAAATCAGATATACATAACAGTACCATGGTATGTAACAAAAACAACAACACAAAATACATTAAACCAGTATATTGCTAGGGTGGCCTAGTGGTTAGAGCTAGGATGTAGAAAGTGGTGGGTTTGATCCCTTGGCCAAGTCATACCAAAGACACAAAAATGGTACAAACAGCTGCCTATCTTGGTGCTCAGCATTATGAGGTTAGTGTTAGGACTTGTTGGCCTAGTGTCAGGATAATGTGACTGGGTGGAACATCATGTTACATGTCTGCAGCATAATGCCCCAGTGCAAAACATCACTATAAACTGCCACACTGCAGACATTGTAGTGATATGTTTGAAAAATTATTAAAGCTACGCTAAAAAAATCCAAATCCAAATATTGAGTATAATGGTAATCATGCACACCTCAAGTTGCCAAAGACCTGTGTTGCTGGTCTTTCAAATCCTGTGACACTACAGAGGGGATGGGACTCCAATAAGTGTCTCTGCCTCAAGTGGGATAGCTATTAAAAGGTTCTTGGCTGATAATTGTTTCCCTCAGCCAAGAGCACCATTGATATGGACAGTGCATATTGTGACATCTTCACTTTGGCCTGCAGGGACTGAAAATTCTAGAGGTCCTTGGTCCAGGATAAATTCTTCTTAGCCATATGTAAGCATCAATAACCTGCTCTACCCTTAATGTTTCTTATTTAATCTTATAAATTGAAACAAATATATCTTGTGATTCTCAAATATCTAAATCACAAGCAGAAGTCACTTGATAGTGGGAGACTATACTATTGAAATTCTGCAAATTTAGCACACTATACACTTATCACTGGTCTTAAGCTTGATCTTAATCAACCAAATGTATGTCTGTTTTCAACCATAGCTAAAACTAAGCATCAAAAGTATGCATTAACCATATGTTCTAGATGCTATGAGTTCTTTAAGTGTGGATTTACTGAGCTTAAACTTTTGCTCCAAATCCTCAGTACACAACATACTATGTCCCATCAAACTTACACAGCAACCATTTTGTGTTTTGCATGCACACACATTTAAGCTTACCTTATCATAGGTCTGTGAGTGAACAACATTGGCAAACCTCCAGAGTTCCTCCCAGAATTCTGCGTAGTTGTCACATGACCAACGATGGAAATCTTTGTAAGTCTCTGGAAGAAATAAAGGCATTTCAAGCAATATATGAATTATGTGCTGAGAAAAGTAACAAATATGCCAAAAGCGAAACTCTAGTACATGAATTTAATAAATAAATAAAAAGGGTTTAATATACAATTCTGTGACACATTTTTTAATATTTAACATCATTCATCATTCATTACAATGCTGAATGCAAATATACATTTAAAAAAAATAGAATAAAAGAACTGTTAACACTTAGATGATATATTTATAATTCTTATATATATTTTTTTTAATAAACTTTGTTTATTAAAAGTCAGTACTTTCCAGCATTCTTATTTTAAACCACATGTACCATCTTTACCCTGTCATTATATGTCTTTCCCCATCTTTGCATGTCGTTGCCTAATATTTTGGTATTTAGTTCAATTAACTTAAAAGTATGACTCATTCCAAACTTTCCTCCAAATTTAAAAAGCATGACCAACCCAACTAACCTAAAGATTAAGATTTTCGCAACAACAGTCAAGTGCAATCTTTTTGGATTGTACTAAGGCTGCAACTTTTGTAAACCACTTAGTTTAGAATACTATCTGTGAACATTTTTAAAATTTGTTAACGAAACTGCATCAGGCTGTAACTGATGCATGAACTACTCATTCTAATTAAACTATATATTTCCACATCTCTGCTTAAGACGATTGATTAGCATAGTTTGCTGTTAAGTCTTTTTTTTTTTAAAATATGTATCGGTTGTTTTCACATTAAATGTGCCATGCCTAAGAATAAGCAGACGTTTATGAGAATTGGGTTACACCTTTTGAATATTTTCATGTTCGTTATGAAAATGGAAGTTAAAGACCTGATCTTGTCTACAAGTTATAATGTGTTGGAATTGAATTATTCTTTCCTATCTTTAACTAAAGATGTGTTCAGATTTAATGTGACCTTAAAAACATTGTCATCTCACCTCTGTCTGTGTAGGCTCGAATCTAAGATTCGGCAAATGTAGTTATGTGAGAAAGCTTGCCAGTAGCTTCTCGTGGGTCGTGGTTCTTTCCAGGGGTTCTCTTGGGTTCTTCCTCCACCAATAATACTGGCCGCCATGTATATCCTATCGTGTGCTGAAAAATGGCCTTAAGCCCTAAAACAACAATAAAAACATTGTGGTGTGTCTCTTTCCATTCTCTTCTTTTTTGTTTCTTCCCTAATGTGTTATATTTTAATTTAGATATTATTTGATTTGGCTGATTGATATCAGGCCAACTTACACAAAAATGATCAAGATAATCAAGAAGGGCATACCAGTTCTAGATGAAAACCTGCTCTATCAAAGGTGAAACCACAAGAAGAAATGGTAATAAAATAATATCAATAATAATAAAAAAAATTTTAAAGATGGTAGCATAGCTGGAAAAAAAGCACTAATTTCCAATATAACCTTCCAAAAAGCAAAAGAAAAAATATGATTTAAAAAAAATGGTGCATATTTCACAAAATCACCACTTGACATTTCTCTCTACCTTCTACCTCTTTCTCACTTACTCTTTTTCTGTCTCTACTTTATTTGCATGCATGCACACATACATACAAACATAGAGGTAACATATTTAAATAAAAGCACTTCAAACATATTCCTGTTTAAGCAGACACTTTTCGCAACCAATTTATAATTTGCAAGAAAAATAATCTCTTTCTATATCATCAGAACTCATGTAATACAGTGTAATGTCTTTGCCATCAAAACACAAATGTAACATCATGTAATACATCATCACAACACCAATATCATATCACATAATACAGTCTAAAGTCTATGTGATCAAAATGCAAATGTAACATCATGTAATACATCATCACAACACCAATATCATATCACATAATACAGTCTAAAGTCTATGTGATCAAAACACAAATGTAACATCATGTAATACATCATCACAACACCAATATCATATCACATAATACAGTCTAAAGTCTATGTGATCAAAACACAAATGTAACATCATGTAATACATCATCACAACACCAATATCATATCACATAATACAGTCTAAAGTCTATGTGATCAAAACACAAATGTAACATCATGTAATACATCATCACAACACCAATATCATATCACATAATACAGTCTAAAGTCTATGTGATCAAAACACAAATGTAACATCATGTAATACATCATCACAACACCAATATCATATCACATAATACAGTCTAAAGTCTATGTGATCAAAACACAAATGTAACATCATGTAATACATCATCACAACACCAAAATCATATCACATAATACAGTCTCAAGTCTATGTGATCAAAACACAAATGTAACATCATGTAATACATCATCACAACACCAATATCATATCACATAATACAGTCTAAAGTCTATGTGATCAAAACACAAATGTAACATCATGTAATACATCATCACAACACCAATATCATATCACATAATACAGTCTAAAGTCTATGTGATCAAAACACAAATGTAACATCATGTAATACATCATCACAACACCAATATCATATCACATAATACAGTCTAAAGTCTATGTGATCAAAACACAAATGTAACATCATGTAATACATCATCACAACACCAATATCATATCACATAATACAGTCTAAAGTCTATGTGATCAAAGCACAAATGTAACATCATGTAATACATCATCACAACACCAATATCATATCACATAATACAGTCTAAAGTCTATGTGATCAAAACACAAATGTAACATCATGTAATACATCATCACAACACCAATATCATATCACATAATACAGTCTAAAGTCTATGTGATCAAAATGCAAATGTAACATCATGTAATACATCATCACAACACCAATATCATATCACATAATACAGTCTAAAGTCTATGTGATCAAAACACAAATGTAACATCATGTAATACATCATCACAACACCAATATCATATCACATAATACAGTCTAAAGTCTATGTGATCAAAATGCAAATGTAGCATCATGTAATACATCATCACAACACCAATATCATATCACATAATACAGTCTAAAGTCTATGTGATCAAAACACAAATGTAACATCATGTAATACATCATCACAACACCAATATCATATCACATAATACAGTCTAAAGTCTATGTGATCAAAATGCAAATGTAACATCATGTAATACATCATCACAACACCAATATCATATCACATAATACAGTCTAAAGTCTATGTGATCAAAACACAAATGTAACATCATGTAATACATCATCACAACACCAATATCATATCACATAATACAGTCTAAAGTCTATGTGATCAAAACACAAATGTCACCTCATGCAATACTGTCTAAACCCTACAGCATGTAACTTTCATCAATAAAAAATATTAGGAAATATTAGTATTAAGTATAAACTAGTTTTACTCCTAGTATAGATGAATATTTGAAAAATACTTGAATAATGCAGTAATTGTGACCAGTGATGTTATGTGAATATGTAATTTAATTATTTTATTTGTTATTATTTTTTTTAAATTATTGCATTACATGATATTATGAGGTAACTTTGTCTGCTGGATTTGACTCTTTTTCAGAAATTCTGTTCAGTTCTGTTTGACCATCTAGTTGCTGGCCTTGCTTCAAAAACCAGAAAGAGTTCTGGTAATCAACTTATTTTTTTTTATAATTATTCTTTTATCAGAGTAAGAACCATTGATTTTGGTTAAGGCCAAACTGGGAGTACATGTTGTTAGGCATGTAAAATGCTTCTATTCTGTTCTGAAAGGGTGACCATGTTATCCGGGAATCTTTGCATCTTAAATTAGTGTCTAACTGTTTTCTAAACTCTTGACACTTAAAGGTGTTTTGCAGTTATGACTAGTTAAGAGTTGAAATTTTATTTTATGGAACACAAGTCATTCTTTTCTCTGGAAATATATAAGTGCTCATACAGAATTCTTGGACAAAGACATTCATTGAAACTTATTTGGAATTAAAACTGGATTAATTTCAACAAGGAACTGTTGACACAACAGCACTTTGAAGGTTTCAGCAGATGTCATAGCCTTCCATTCTGGATTTCATCAGGACTTATACTCAGACTGATTTAGGATATTTTAATAATAGAACTTCTATTTTTTTTTATTCTTGGACTCATTTTGGATTTGATTCGTAAAACCGTAAGTTTTTTCTCATTTTTATTCTAGGGAAATAAAATTTTACAAAGCTTGTTGTCTTCACTCTTCTCTGCTACATTTTGTATAAAGCTAGACTTGTAACAGTGATATAATCTTCTGTTTTATCAATGTTACTTTATTTCAATATGATAAATTAAAATTTGTAAAACAAAAGTATTTGTTCTGTTCTATGTTGATAATTGGTATAACTTTTTCCAGCATTTACAAGTGTACATTTAAGAAGTTCAATGTAAGGAATTTACAAAACATTAATAAATATACATGTACTTTTCATTTTAAGAAAGTCAGGAAAATACTGAAATTAATTACTGAAATTAAATCCTTTATTGATGGAAAATAATGAAATCACAATCTCTTTGGAAGAAAATGCTCAGTAATTCATAGTTGCTGTGTGGAAATAATAAAGCCAGATAGAATGTAATAAATTAAGTTTTTTATGTGTACCATGGTTATAGATTTTACAAAATGTAACAATGTCACTAAATAGCAAGAGCTAACTAAACTGATTTACAAAATTAGTAAAAGTTCAATTTTATTTTTTAAAAAGCCATTATATTGAAGAGAAACAACAATGAACAGGATGTAAATTGTTTACAATGTCTCATTTATGGGAAAAAAAATTACGAAAATAATTAGAAACAGACCATAATATGGGAATTTCTTGGTATTCCATTTGATACGCAAGTTGACGAGTTGGATTGCAGACAATAAAGTAGGTGTAGGCCAACTTCTTGCAAAATTGGAAACTTGGAATAAGATTCAGTATTGTACTAAGGTAAAGGTTTCTACATTCTTTCAAAAAATGTATTTATTTGTATGATTCTATAAGTTTTAATGGGTCACAGGTTCAAGGTCTTAGATTGGATCTTCATGCTGAGATTAGAAATAACATATCCATATCCATTTAGAATAGAAAATTTTTATATTTTTGCACACTTATGAATATCATTTCCTTAATGAGTGTGCATGATTATGAATTTTAATGTAGCTTTAACAATGTTTTAGTTATATCACTACAATGTCTGCAGTGTGGCAGTTTATAGTGATGTCTAGCACTGGGGCATCATGCCGCAGACATGTACCAGTAGCATGATATCCCACCCAGTCACATTATCATGACACCAGGCCGACCAGTCCTAACACTACCATTTTCTTTAAGTCTTTGGTATGTCTCCGCTGGGGTTTTAACGCACAACCTTTCACATCTGAGACAGATGCTCTAACCAATAGGCCACTGGAGCGGTCATTTCCTTAATGAAAGGACAATCATTCTTGATAAAACGTCAGACTCCTGTGGTAAGACACAGCACTAAAACAAAACAAAAATAATATGTGCAATTTCTTACACTGTACGTCTACGTCTTTGCACGTCTTTACGGTATTTAGTATTACATCGCCCTGGATACACAATACTTAAATAAATAAATTAAAAATTTTAAAATAATGTGCGGGAAAAAAGACTTTTGTGGTGCCTTTCTTGGTGTTAAAATTGTCAAAGTGAATGGTGAAGTTATTTAAGTAATGAAAGAAAAAGAATGATTCCAGTCGGACACGTTTTTAAAGGCGGAGAGTATACTTCAACACCGATATTTCGTGTGATCTTTCCTATACACACGTACTAGAATTACCTAGATTAACTCCATATTTATCATTTATTAAGTCTCGCAGTTTATCCATCTTTGTCTGTTTGGTGGGTGAAGGTTCCCACAAGACAACAGATGAGTTGTTACAAATGTAATCCATATCGGTGCAACTAGAATCAAAATAAGTTTCTGCGTGTACCCGCGACGTCACAGTTTTGCAGCAAGCGTAGTAACAGAAAACCTTTGAGATGTTCCGAATGCTACCCTAGAATGTGTACTTCAAACTGTTTCCCAGGTGACGCTTATATATTTTTCATGAAATACTCAGTCACCTGTTTAGTTTAATGTTCTTGGCTTTTTTTTGGGGGGGGTAATATTTGTTTCTTTCTTTTTTTAGGCTTTTAATGTTATTATCTGTATACCTGGACTTCACATTTTTCACTGAATAAAGAATGAAAGGAAAGAGACTTACCAAATTGCTCTACAGTTTGCGTAAATGTTGCTGAACAAAACGGGGACAAAGAGTAGTTTAGAGAGACTTTCATTTCTTTTCTGTATTACCTGGCTTCTTTGTATAAAAAAATCAATTATTATCCCAATGCTTATCGATTAAACAAACTCGAGCGAAAAACGGCAATTGAAGGATTTTGGGTATATAAAATGTATAAATAAATCGATCTGCTAATATAAACATGACATTATCCAGCAACTTATCTTTTGCTGAAACGTCATTTTCTAAATGTGTACACGCGTTTTGTTTACCTATATGACGTTTCATTGAGGTCGCATCCTCTCTACATTGTTATATGTAAATAATATGGCACCAGCAATGGAATCTAATACAGCTAGATTAGCTCGAGAGTCACTAAAAGAAATTAAGAAAATTACAAAAATGTCGTGAATTTCAGGTGCATTTTACAGAAAATACTCAACAATTATTTGAACCTACTACTGAAACAACTCAACCCCTTCTTCCACAACTTGAAAAAATGGGGGGGGGGTGAAGAAACGTTGAGACTTTCTACGCTCGGAGCAACTAAATATAACTTGTCCCACTTCATATACTTCATTATCAACGTGAGTAACAATTGTGTTTTACCACTCCCTGAATGTCCGATGATAATCATTCTGATGGAATCTGGTAACATTGGATGATGTTTCACGGGTGTTTTTTTCTTTAGCGCGGAAAAGTCAATAATTTCCATTAGATATAACTAATAGTATTATGGATTTATATTGTATGAAATATATGAAATGTAGAACGCGTACACCGACACTTGATCTAACAACTGTTACTACTATGAATAACAGAGAGGCCGTCACCGGCAAATGTGAACGATGTGGTACAAGCAAATATAGATTTGTTTTAAAAATCGCGGAGGTGATATCACCTTGGGCGAAATATCCAGGAGAAACACCTTCCAAGATATAGTTTTTGTGGTCCGGGAACACGATTGGATATCAGACTTGACGACCAAAATCAACCCAGACCAGGTCAAGATCCGATAAACACTACTGACGAAGCCTGCAGGTTACACGATATAGCATATCGAAGTGATGACCTCGAACAACGTCATCTCGCAGATGTAAAGTTAATTCACGCGTTGAATTCTATCTCGGATAGTACATTTAAGGAAAAATTAGCATCGTGGTTTATAAAATCTGCCATGAAAGGTAAATTATTATTTGGTGCTGGTATTTGATATGGAAGCAATTTATTATTCTCCGACAGGATACTACATGGGTAAATCCGCGGTAAATAAACTCGCCAACACTGCTAGGGTACCCCATTGCACAGCTGTTGATTGGTTGTCCAAACAAGCTATATGGCAAATTTATCTACCTCGTCCAACGAAGATTCAATATGCGTCATTCGATGTTAATGTTCCAAATGAGGTTCATCAGGCAGATATATTATTTCTACCACATGACACAATTAAAAAACGTGTTTACAAATATGTGTTGACGGTAGTTGATGTAGCGAGTAGATACAAAGAGGCTGAACCGTTATCAACAAAATCATCATCTGAAGTCGCCTCTGCGTTCAAAAGGATTTATCGTCAAGGACTCAGACCACAAGGTGGTCTGCGGTGGCCAAATCTACTTCAAGTTGATCCCGGTAAAGAGTTTCAGGGTGAAGTATCGTCAACAATGAAACAACATAATGCTGTAATTCGACGAGGATACACTGCAATTCATTGTGATCATGCAATTGTTGAGCGATTTAACAGAACTCTAGCTGATAAATTGTTTCATTATCAGTACGCGAAAGAGTTCATCGATGATGGGGGATCTCGTGAATGGATTAAACTATTACCAGATGTGGTTGCAGCGATCAACAACGAGGTAACTAGGACTACAAATATGAAACCTGCCATCGCGATAACAAACAAATATATCAAAGATTTTCCAACAAAACAATTTCCAACAGAAATTCTAGCTAGCAACGTCACAATGAGATATTTATATGAACCTGGTGAACTTGAAGGTGGTACTAAAAGGTCAACTGATCCAATATGGACACATAAAATATTTTCTACTGTATCATCTAAACACAGACCAACACGTTATAAACTAGACTCAACTGCATCACAACGGAGTTTTACCAGGGAACAATTACATTTTATTCCAGATGACACTCAGTTACCACCACGAAGTCTCAAATAACAATTCTTCGAAGTTGATTTATTCTTCGTACACGTGAAACCGCCAAGTAAATTAAATTTGACCACGTTATGAAATTGTCAACGATGTACATGATAGTATCAGTTATCGTTAATCCTTGTGATGAATATATCGTCATCGCATGTCCTAACACCCACGGAGATTTATTAGCGTGTAACGCATCTTTGACCGCGGAGATGTCAACGTGTACAATATCATTTAACACTAGTTCTACGCGTTCACTCGTTCCTTGAATATTGACGAGGATGTTTTGTCGTCGCGTATCCTCGGGTCGGTAACATAACTGAACTGGTTCCAACGGAAATTTCTTTTCGTTCAGTATCGGCAGTAAAATCGAGCTTTTTTTCTTGTCGCGCTTGCAAATTATCTCTGAAAGAATCTCTAACCGGGAGAAAATTTTTAATTGCTTCTAATCGCTCTCTAGATGTTTTAGTTTATTTATGCTTCTCCATTTATGCTTCTCCAAGTTTTGATATTTTATATATAAAATTTATGATTAATTCATTGCGACCAAAAAACCGAAATTGTCAAACAGAAAAACACAAAATAACCGTGTCGCTGTCAAACGGCGGTCGCTATTGATGAACACAAAATAACCGTGTTTTTGTCAAACGGCGGTCTCTATAAAAGGTGGGTTCAGCCTTTCTGCTTGTTGGATAGTCTTAATTAAGCTATACTCGAAAGATAATGTATATCCACTTTCAAGTTTCCTTTGTTGTATGGAATCAAAATCAGAAATAATTTGTTTCAGGATCAAGTTGAATTTTGATAGTCTTGTTTAATTAATTTAATTGCAGAAATGATATTAATATTTTTGTAGTTCATTTGTCTATAATATTATATAATTAAATAATGTTTCAACCAAGATGACACAATAAATAAAGTATAGTGCATACACTAAAAATAAATTACTTACCTCTGTTCACTCCTGATCCGTTCTGACTTAGATCAGAAATTCTGACCATCTTTTATAGTCAGGATACACCCACGCAAAAATATTCTAGATTGACAGGAATTTCAAAAATGATTCAATTTTTATGTAGTATTCGCCCACGCAAACTTATTCAAAAATGACAGGAATTTCCAAAATTACTCGATTTTCTTGAATATTACGTGTGGATGCATCGTGACTATAGAAACGGTCAGAATTTTTAATCTTAGAATGGATTGGGAGTGAATAGAGGTCAGTAAAACATTTTTTTGAACTATGTTAGTATTGTTACCAGATAAATAGTTACATTATTAAATATATAATTAGTTCCTACGACAAAAAGTTAAATGTATATTCCTGGAATAATTGTTTCTGATGAAATATGCCCAGTGTCGTTAGACTTGTTATTGACCAAACAATTACTGCTGTAATAATGTGTGGTGATCATTGTCAACCACAGATTTTGGTTAGATTGTCTCCACATGATGTTGTTGTTGTAGGGTTTAACGCCATTTTACAGCACACGATAGGCTATACGTGGCGGCCAGTATTAATGGTGGAGGAAGAACCCGGGAAAAAATCCCGGAAAGAACCACCGACCCACGAAAAGTTACTGGCAAACTTTCTCACATACCCACATTGGCCGAATCTTAAACTCGAACCCACGCAGACTAAGGTGAGATGGCAGTAATCCGTAACGGAGAGCGCTTTAGACCACTCGGCCACTCGGGGCACCAGTCTCCACATGAATGGTTCAAATAGTTTGTAGATTATTATGAACAAACAGATGATGATTATAAAACGCTTGATCCAGGATTGAGAGCTTACGAAATTATTCAAAAGCGTGAAGTAATTTCGGTAACCAATATAAACGATTTTTGTAATTTGTGCAAACCAGATGATTTGTTTGTTGAAAGTAGAAAGATAGTTCGTGATACACTTCAACAACAATTATTTATGCTACCTAAGGAAAAAATTCAAATAGAATTACCGTTATCTTTCCGCCCAGCAGGTACACTCAAAGAAAATATCGACGTTGATATATCAGAACCCTTGACAGAGCCAAGGAGGACACAAAATCTCGTGTTAAAGATATTGTTTTAGTTCCTGTCATTGTTGTTGAGAACGCATTAGGTACGGACAAACTGCCAGTGACGCTGAGATACGCAATGACAATCCATTTATCTCAAAAAATAACTATTACTGATACAGTTGTTTGGATCGGTGACAATCATATCGAATTGTTAAAATTAGTTTATCTCGCAGTGTTTAAAGTTAGAAGAATATTTCAGTTGCGGAGGGTTATCCTAGACTTTACAAAACAAATAATGAAACTGCTGCTGACAATAACGATGATATAGTAAGAAGTTTTTTAAATTAGTTATAAACAATGTGACCACAAAATATAATAATCGTGACTTTGATCTTGACGCCAAATGTATAATGATATTAAAGCAACCACAGAAAAACTATTGTGCGAGCTGTACCACAGCAATGTTGTGGCTGTATTCACATAATGATGATCCAAGACAATTTACCGTAGATAGAATTGATAGTAATCTTGGTCACGCGCAAAAATGTAATGCTAAGTCGAGGCAAGTGAAGACGGTTGTAATTGTGTATCTTCAGAAATTTCTTCTAATTATTCATGTATCCATGACTTTTCAAAACAACGAGTCCATAGGTAATGTGACTGTAAGATATGCATATGAACCTGGTAAACTCGAAGGTGGTATATATAAAAAAAAGCGACTGATTCTATTTGGAGTATAAGCTACACATGAAATTTCAAGTGTGGTAAGATCTAAGGGTAGACCTGCAATATACAGATTAGATTCAACTGTTCCTTATCATTTAGTAAAAAATAAAATATCAGTTTCATGAGATTCGTTAAGAGCGCTGACATTAAAATGTGTGTGCTGAATTCGTTTAAGTGGTGGGAGATAAATTTGCCATATCGTCTGTCTTACTAACCATTTTGCAGCAACAGAACGTGAAACATTTGCAGCATCGGTGAGTTTACTAATCGCTGCTCTGCCCCTCCAATATCCTCTTGGGCTATAATAAATCGGTTCCATCATTTTAATTACTGGTTTAATAATTACCGGCCCCTAATGCTAGTTTACATTTCACCTTAGAAAGCTGGCAAGTTTTTATCTGATATTTTTTATATTTATGGAATTTAACGAATGAATCAACTTCACATCTGCAATATGTCGTTGTTCTAAATCTTTATTTTTATACGCTACATCCTGAAAGTGACATTCTTGATCAATAGCATTAACATGTACATGTATTGAATACTCTCTAGGTTTTGGTTGATCTCGTTCGTCAAGTCGAGTATCAAGTCGGGTTCCAGGAACACAATAATTATATCCAGGCAGATGCTTTTCTCCTGGGTATTTAGTCCATGGATTTCTTGGAAATTTTGACATTAGTGTAGCAATATCACTGGCATCCTTATGTTGGAGTTAAGGTAATAACAAGAAAACAAAATTGTTACATATTGCACATTTCCACCATATATTAGTTTTCCATTTTTTTATATTATTTGTTTTCAATTTTTTGTAACCTTGGCTTTATCATTGGTTGAAGATTGAACTCGACAACATACGAAATATAGATTTATATATATTTGTAATATGGATGTAACTGAATTCTCAGCGACACAACAAGAACCAGTCTAACATAATCCAGCGCTACCAAATTCTGTCAGAATGAATAATAAATAATAGGTCCGTCTTGAAGTGGAAAGACGCGGTTATTACATAATTTGATAATGAGATGGCTCAGGTGGGATAAATTATATTTAGTGGCACCATCTGTTGATGATCAAAGATGCTGCGATGTTCTTAAAGATTTTAATGAGAACTCAACATAATTAAATAAAGAAGCTGATGATATTATTAATTTTATAACCGATATTTGATGAAGCGCCGTATGCTTAGGAACTGGATGATTTTTATTAATAATTTAGTTGTTGATGATGATGTAATGCTGGATAAACAATCAAATCCGGAAAAAAATAGTTTCTAATGGCAAATATAAAAACATTGATATAAGGTATGGTACTCAGCAATATAAAGTATTTAATAGAGTGGATACACATACACTAAGAAATATTTATCAGCTCTGGAGATATGGATATCATTAGGTTTAAAAGCCTTTCTTTACGTGCGCAAGCTTCGCCACACTGATTCATAACGATACATTTATATGACCCTAGTTCACGATATCCTGTAGGTCTTGAAAATATTTGGCTGCGAGACTGATATAGTAAATTACAGCAGAAAATAGGGTGCGACCTCGATGAAACGTCTTAAAGGTAAACCAAACGCGTGTACGAATTTAGAAGAAATATACATATATATTCAATCAGGATTGGATATAAATTCAATATATTCGTCCATTTAATTATTTTCTAGTTGAACAATTATCAGAGGAGGTTACAGTTTATTTCTCACCTGTTTTGTTAATGGAGTCTTCATTTTGCTTTATTTAATAAGTAGTAATTCAATACAAATTTAAATATTCTAATATAATAAATGGCAGATATTTTTATTTGTTTTAAAACCATTTTACATCTTGTTATGTCGCTATTTTATCAAAAACTTCGTAAATATTTTTGCTTTTTTCATCTTGTCTAAATCCTGTTTTAATTGTTATTATTGTATTACCTTATGCTATGTCTGGTCTACACCAGCAAATTTTCACCCTAACCCATTCTTCTATGTAGTATCCTTGGTATCTAATTATACTCTACATATATTCTGAGTTCCTGTAGCGCATAGCTTGATGTTGTAGGTAAATTAGTGTGTGTGTGTGTGTGGTTAGTCGATAAATGCCCAGAGGAGCAACTCGTAAATACTTAAATGTACATCCAAAAAGTTAAGATATTTGTTTCCCTTTATCAATTGAATTGTTCCATGTATTGTGCCTACAATGTGTTAAACGTGTTAAAATCTTAAGTTTTATTTCACTAATAAAAAATAAACATTAATTGTGAAACACGAAGCTTTCATGTTTCTGATCCAGTGATTTCAGACAGTGTTTATAATGAAAGGACTGGAACTTTAATTTCTTAAAATTTTGGGATGTACTTCGCCGACACAAAATAAAAATGTACTATTTAAATTTAACCGTTGACCAGTTAAGTCATAATGTCCGTTAGTTTCATTCTTCATTAAGTGAAAGTATATGTTGTTGAGGGTTGAAGGCTGTAACAAGTTCAACAATTCGAGGCTTTACTGCCGAAACAAGTAGCGGATTGGGTGAAAACAGAGTAGCATAAACGGCATAGAAGCTGACATTTCCATAAGGAATCTGCTACTTCAATGTGTTATACATTTTAACCAAAACAAATCGAACAAACAAAGACAACAGATTATAGAATAAAAAAAAATTCTCCTGTTCAGAGTGAATAACGAAATATTTCATTTTGTGGGCGAAAACACAATTATATCCGTTGTTAACCTGATACAATCAAATATCCTCTATACGTCTAAATAAAACAGACACATTATGAGGGGGGGGGGGGGGGAGAAATATGGAGAAAGATATCTAAATAAAATAGACACGGCATGAGCTTTGGGGAAGAAATCTAGACAACGATGTCTAAACAAAATAGACACGCCAAGAGTTTTGGGGGAGAAATCTGGACAAAGATGTCTGAACAAAATAAACTCGTTGTGAGCTTTCGGGGAGAAATCTGGAGAAAGGTGTCTCAGCAACATAGACACTTCATGAGCTGGGAGATATGAAGAAAGATGTCTAAATAAAATTGACATGTCATGAACTTTGAGGGAGAAATCCGGGAAAGAATGTGGCGTTTTGCCTGACCCAAAAATTAAATTAAAAACATGTATCATCATAGTAATTCGGACAAGCCATTGTTTTATGTTAAACATGACTGCAGGCTGACACTATCCCTTACGTAAGTTTGCCGTAGCTAGGGTGGGAAGCCAACCAAGGCAGTCAGAAGTGCAATTATCACCTTGGTGTGGAAAGCGCTTGGGCAGATCAAAGGAGTTGCCAGAAGGAATAGGCGTGCTTTATCTTCTTGATACGCAGACTGACAGCCAGGTTGAATAGGTCGCTTAGTCGATTGGACAGGGCCACAGCGCTACTCAGTCAGAATCGAGATAGGGACGGGACCCTGATTTAGGCTAAGTACAATATCCTTAAACCTGCCAGCAAGATTTAGTTCGCTATAGTTCGTTAGAGAGATTGGCAGAAGATAGCAAACTCCGGTCTGCCTACGTTATTGACGGGAAAAACCTTAGAATAGGATTCTAAGTGTAGCTTCTAAAAGGAAGCTTCGAGGGACAGACCAGTGAAAGTGGTCCCAGTAGTCTCCGATAGAGAGACAGAAGAAAAGAGAAGGAAGGAGAGAAGTCGGAAGAGGTGAAGTCCAGGAGGAGTGGGAGGATCGAATAAAGAGATTAGTAGTACCAAAGGCCAGGGGAAAATCGAACTCACACTGCAAATCACGAGATGAAGTAGGCTATCACTGGGAGGACGAGTGATTGAGTTTAGTTTATCATTTAAAATTATCACCTTTATTAAATTGTTTTATTTGAATTTCATATTCATGTTCTATATAAGTTAACCGTCGGCAGTGCTGACCGGGGGCTCAGAGCTATACATCTATTTCGACAGTAATTTAATTTAACTTTATAACTTCACGAGTCAGGGTGGAGCTTCCATAATATTTTAATTAATATATTAGAAGTATCCCACCCCAACCTTTGCAAACGCTACAAAGAACAACCGGAACAAATCTTCTTAAATCACTTGTGTTACATAGTAAAGGTGCTTCTTAAAATGTTGAGACGACTTTTTCATTTTACACAGAAATACAATCGGATGGATGGACGGGCGGGCGGGTAGGTGGTTGGCAGACAGACAGACAGATAGATAGATGTAGATCTACAGATTTATAGACGGAAAACGTGATAGGATTAATGGATGGATAAATCGATGGAGAAAGAAAGTAAAGAGAACCGAGAAGGACTGCAAAGAGTGATTGGCTGAGATAAATAATATATTTCTGAATGTGAAAGTACTTTACTTTTTTCAAGAAGGTCACCAGGATTTCCCTTTACGGAAATACGTCTGAATGCACTGCACTGCGCGTAATAATATGTAATGCCGGATTTTAGATTTTAGTCATATCCCCACCTTAAGCCAATTAAACCCACTAACGATAATAGTTGACAAAACGGTGATTGTATCCGGATATTTCGGAAAAATGCCCATCCCCCCAAAAATATAAAGTAAATAAATAATAATTTAAAAATAAATCAACAAAAACAACATGTAGATCTATTATTGAACAATAACATGACCGTAATGAATTTGTCCTCAATAATCAAAAGTCATTAATAAAGTGGTTTATTATTCCAACTCATCCTTGGATTCCAAGATGGCCCCTATCGACTAACCGGCTTAAATCAGCCGTTCCGTTTTTATGCCGTTTTTGAGGATATATGAGCTTGTTGTCTGTCTTCGTCTACATTATTGTGTTTAATCATGCATTCGCTGTTCAGTTCGTATGTGTTTCTTCATCTCCTTTTTTCGGAAACGATACAATTTGAATTTTTCTCAGCTTTCTTACTCCACTGCTACAACTTCCTTTGTTCTTGAATAACCCGCCAACACGTGATCGCCAGTCAACCCGTTTATGATATGATAGAGCCTCATTAATTGCTTTAAATGATCACTCCTTGGCTCACCACACTACATTGTGCTCAAGACTAAACGAACTGGGACTACATTTATCATTACTTACATGTAAACGGAAGCAAAAACGAAACTTTTTAAAGCTGGCCGGCGTAGAACCAGAAGAATTCCTGTTATCTCCATTTCGCTCTTCCGGCTCAACAATTTAAAAATTCGGCCGTTAATTTAGATAACCTGGTGCAAATCCCTATTAAATCGTCAACCTTTGTTTAACCTATCCCAGAGATACCACTGCGCATTGCATTTTTCAACGTCCGATCAATAAGACCACCGGAAAAGTGCACATAAATAGTTCGTTTTATCAACGATCAAACTATTGACGTCTTCTTCCTAACAGAAACATGATAAAATAATCAAGCGATGAGCCCAACTACGCGGATTTAACACCCACCGGTTACTCCATCAAGTCATTTCCCCGCAATTCTCGCGGAGATAGAATTGCTGTCATCATGAATAATTCCAAGGTAAAATGTCTTGCAGTACTAAGATCGCGGATAGTTCCAGCTGCAGAAAGCTCTTCGAGATTACTAACAAACTACTGTCAAGGAACAAATGTACACCACTTCCAACTACCTTATCTCCAGTAGACCTTCCGGACCTGTTTGCAAATTCTTCTGAGACAAGGAACAAACCTTTACAGATAAACTTGTCAACACAATTTCAATTGACTCATCGTCACCATACGGTTGCGATACAGAATTTTAGCAACAACCGTTAGCAGCATTTTAACCTGTTTCTAATGAAGAGCGCATCAACGTTATATGAACATGATCCAATTCCAACAGCAGTGCTGCTTGAGTGCTTAGATCCAATATTGCGTTCACTAACTGATGTTATTAATCTCTGTCTCTCTCTCTCTCTCTCTCTCTCTCTCTCTCTCTCTCTCTCTCTCTCTCTCTCTCTCTCTCTCTCTCATCCTGGGAATTCCCATCATTCCCGTTCGTTGCATGATCTCATTTCGAATAGACATCACTTTGAGCTGTTTCTTTGTTTCTTTTTTTTAAAATATAATTTTGATTATACACACATGCATACGAATCATCGTATTTGAAGAGAAACATTTTTATTTTAAATAATTTCACATGCACACGAATGGACGCAAAAATATGAATATGTCAGAGATCAATACAAATATTCTTGTTTCACAAATAACGACATAGGTTTGAAATGTTGTTTGTTTTTTTAATTAAAGTTCGACATTTATTTCGAAGAAAAAAAATTGTTTATTTACCTTTACTTTTTCTTTCTTTTGTTCCAGTTTTTATCTCCATACATAAACACGAACTGTGAGCTCACATTATAATTCCGCTTTCGTCCCATAACCGAGTAATGCTTAAATAATGCTATCATCACTGAAGATTGAAATGCAAATGATTTAAATCAAATTAAATTTTCTTGAAATCTCAGCATTATACATGACTGCTCATACTCTTATGTCACTAGACGCGTTTAAAATATTGCACTAATAATACATGGAAGTTAAGATATTTAGCGTGTATTGTTGCAGAAACGCACATTTGAAGTTAAAATAACACCTACGTTTAAACTTTTATTTTATTTTTGTCAGTAATTTAAATATTATTAATTGCTTCTCATTATAAATTGTTGTTATTTTGGAGGCGATCGCCATTTATCAGCGGTAGATCGCCTACTAAAGGTGGCATGTATAATTGGTGGTGAAAGAACCGGGGAAAATCTCGGTAAGAACCACCGACCTACGGAAAGCTAATGGTAGCTTTCTCACATACACACATTGGCTCAGTCCGAGACTCGAATCCATGTGGACTGATATGAGATGGCTGTGTTCATTACAAATGTCTTTGTGCGAAGATGAATTTAATTTGTCGTTCGTCAAAACAAAGGAAAGCGAAATAATTGTACATTAACATTTCTTATCCATTAGTAAATTGTCAGTTTTCCATTCTTTTTCTTTCTCATAAACTACATTCCTCATCCATTAGTAAATTGTCAGTTTTCCATTATTTTTCTTTCTCATAAACTTTATATCCACAGATAAAGTAGAATTAAAATGAGAGTATAAAATAGTCATGCTTTCGTTGAGTAATTTGTTATTTTCACGCAGGATTATTGTTTGGTAAAAATATAGCAAGAATACCCATTTTATCGTGCAGAACATATTCATCCTAAAACTCAGCGACATATTGTACAGCCTCAGCTGCAAAGAAAGTAATCTATCAGACCCATTTCGAAATACATAAAAAGAACACTACCACCCCAACAAACAAACAAAGCTGGAAATTAGGTTAAAGTGATCCATTGAAATGTGTGACGCACCTTTATACACAATGTGTTATCTATATGGTATATTAAAACAAAAGCCACAGCCATAAAATGGTGGACGGATGAAGTGAAGACAGTAATCACATGTGCAAAGAGAGCAAAGTGAATTTATTTACCGTCATTTGGTATTGGATGAGGCAGTCGTGTTGACACAAGCAGGATAATGATAATAATAATGAGGACTTTGTAAAGCGCATAATCTTTTTAAGCTTTAAGCACTTTACAACATATATAATGATATGACTACACATACAAATATAACAACAATAGACAAGTACCATGAAAATAGAAAACTTAAAAAAAAATTAAAATATGTAAGGTAGGAAACAATAAGCTTTTAAGTTTGTTATTGCAGTCGAAAAAGGTGAGTTTTAAAAGCACTCTTGAAAAGGACCACTGTGTTTTTGTGACTAATTTCAATGGGCAATTCGTTTTACGTATCTGGGCCCTGGTATGCAAAAGAACGTTGTCCATATGATATTTGTTTTCAAAGTGGGCATAACGAGTATACGACTGTCAGAAGAGGAGAGTAGTAATGTGGGGCACTACAGCGACAATGGGAAATCCAGTCAAAAAGGACTTGGGTACGTATGGCGACAAGATTTATATCGACAATGGCAAATCCAGTCAAACATGGCTTGGGTACGTATGGCGACAAGACATGGTGGTACGTATAGCGACAAGGGAAATTTAACATGGTGGGCCTGTATAGCGACAAGGGGAATTTAACATGGGAACTATTTGGGCCTATCTAGCGACAAGGGGAATTTAACATAGTGGGTCTATATAGCCACAAGGGAAATTTAACATGGGAACTATTTGGGCCTATCTAGCGACAAGGGAAATTGAACATGGTGGGCCTATCTAGCCACAAGGGAAATTTAACATGGTGGGCCTAAAGAGCGACAAGGAAAATTTAACATGGTGGGCCTATATAGCGACAAGGGGAATTGAACATGAGGAATATTATTTGTATTTGTATTTGGGACTATCTAGCGACAAGGGAAATGGAGGCAAAGAAAGCAAATATCTTTTCGAGGTATATGAGTGGCCCTGAAAACAAACCACACAATCTCCTATCAAAACGGAAGGGAAGGAAAACAAAATAAGGATAATTAAGAACATCATACATTCTATGTGAAATATGTTCATTGTTTTCATTCATTCATCAATTTAATGAAAAGGTACTATGATATTTATTGTCGACTGACTTCTTAACATATCTCAAATTTAAGGGATGTCCTGTGTTTCTCAGCACACGCTACAAACAATGTTGCTAAGTTGTAACAAATCTAAGTCGAAGGGGAAAAAAGCAGCACCAAAATATGCTTTGTTCTACCGACAGTCTAAGATGTGTGTTTTGATTTAAAATTCAAAGCTAACCACAGGTAGGGTCATAAAGTGCAATGTCACTCGCGTCAATCATTGTTACGTTGTTACAATTCTTCCGAACGTGTGTTTTGGTTCTGGTATTTTTATCTCAAAGTTAGCCGTAAGCAGGGTTATACAGTGCAAGATCACTCGCGTCATTCTTGAAATAGTTTTATATTTGTTTCCTTTCTAAAAAACGGTAGATCTCATGCTTAAAAAAATTTTCCGTGACACATTGCAGTGCCAAAAATAAAGATAATTCTCTGATAACTGATTTGTACAAGTTTGTCAACTCAAGATTTTATTTCATCCAACGATTTACTGATTGACTGTGTAGCGTTTGAAAAACAAATTACATGACAAACGAAATTTATGGTGCCTACTGATTAAAATTTTGGAGAGGTATCTTCAAACGGGAACATCTACCATTAGGATTTCAATCAAACGTATTAAGAGAGAGAGAGAGAGAGAGAGAGAGAGAGAGAGAGAGAGAGACTAAGTTAAACCTACTTTTAAAAAGAATCAGGACACTTACGCTTGTTTTTGTGGTATATTTTCCTTTAGAAAAATTCAAAGAAACACATCCCACTTAGAAAATCAATTCCATAGCAAAGGTCCACGATTTTAAAATATCACCAGAGTGAACCGATGACATATACGACTAAAATGTTCTTGTTCTTGTATATGACTCTAAAATTGACATAATTTCCGTGGGATCGCCCAGGGTACGATTGTTCTTGCTTTAGTTTTACTTCTTTTTTATATAAATAATCTAGCGGTGAAACACGGCCTATCTTGAAACTAGGTGAAGAGCTACTAAAGTCAATTCGAAGTGAACGCGGTAAGAAAATTAGTCTAGCCAATAAAATTGTTTATGATGAGTGATGCAATGTTTCGTACGAAGGTAGTAATATCAAAATAATAAATACGCTCTCAAGTTTTTCCCATTGCAGTGCAGACTGGAATGTGAACTTAAATCCCTCCGTTGTGTATTGTACCATTTCTTCTTACCACATCAACTACTGAATGGTCACAGTACTCGTACCATTTCTTTTTACCACATCAGCTACTGAACGGTCACAGTACTGGTTCGCATTTTGAAACTGACAATTTATTTGTATCTCACTTAAACATTTTGACGTACGCACTCACATCGGTATAGTCAGGAGTGGTGCGGTATTAAGTGGCATGGTTTTTTTTTTTTTTGGGGGGGGGGGGTCTTTTCTTTTCAAACTTGTGAATCTGGGATTTGTACGAATTAACGAAGCAAGTTCAGTGAACCTCAAGGATAAAAACTCAAGTTGTCTGTCTATTGATGTGAATATTTACATAAAAAACAATATGACCTGCAAAACACAACAACACCTAACTGTAGTAACAAAGAGATGTTTTTCTTCACGTCCGCGTAACTTAGAGTTTCAATCCTCTTTCAAGACAAACTTGGTATCCTTTTGTGAGTGTGAAATTAAAATACTGAAGAAACTTAAGCGCTTTGCTATAGACTATAGTATAGATAATTTCAGCAACAAACTAAACAACATAATACCGTTACAACAATAGAAAGCCCGAAATCGTCTATTAAAAAAGAAATGCGTTTAAAAACATAATTAAAGATTAACGATGGCTAAGCAATAAAACCGAATTTAAGAAAGGCAATGACATTTGTATATAAGCCTTTCACTTTGATATTGTATGCGGATGTAATCTGCCATGTATTAACAGTTTGAAGAAAGAAGAAACCTCAATTCAAACTGACTTTTTCAGATTCGTTCCTTCATTTTACTTTTTGGGAACACACCTAAACACTATTCAAGGAAAAAACACATATCAAAACAAACCATACAATTCACACACAGGCAGAAGCCAAAACGCAAATATACTAATCACACGATAGAAAGAAGTATGTGTAAGTGTCATAAGCTAAAGTCATATAACGTTTGTACGGTTTGTAACCTTCCACTTGGGATAATGTCAAATATCATAAATTATTATCACAAACAGAATTGAAAACCAGCAGGCTTGACAGTTGTTGTTTATACAGATTCACTAAACTTCACAACTTGCTTGCGCTGTCTCATACTTTGGTCTCAGGAAGGATCCTTTTTGTAGGTGTAGCAACTGTGGTAAGAGTAGAAGTCGTTGTCGCTGCTGTCAAATAAGAATAGACTATTTTAAAAAATGGATCTAGTATTTTATATTTTTTTAAAAATCAAATAAAGAAATATAGTTGTTGGTAGACATCGTGGTCAGCAACAAAGTAAAAGTTGCAGAGAGAATGAGACATCGTAATCGAGAAGCGTACTTCTGGAGAACGTACGTGTCCTAACGTCACAGTACCTTCTCAATCACTCTTGATGCAAAAAAAGCAATGCCATCTCCGCGTGAGACCATGCAGCTACTATCCTACGGATGTCATTCAATCCAAAGTAACCTCCTGGTAATTTCACCGTACCTGTATCGAAATGAACTTGTGAAAGACGAATATTCGTTCCCTGTGCTCCTGCCTGAATACTTTAACTTTAAAAGTTGATTCCAAACTTTCAAAGAAAACTGGCCAACATATCACCCTGGACCAACTCCTCAAGAATTAGCCAGAGCCGGATTTTTATACTTGGGCGTTGGGGATAAAGTCAAGTGTTTCAGTTGTGGTGTGTCAATTTACCAGTGGGAACAAGGATTCCGCTTACCTGGAACATGCTCGATGGTCTCCGAATTGTCACTACCTACCTTTAGTGGGACTTAGTGATTGAAAGTGACAATACTGTACCATGTCGTTTAACAAACCAGTTTGGCTTGGAGACAAACCTAGACCAGTATATAAACCCTCTTTAAAAATAATATTCAAGGATCACCACACAAATTGCAAGAGAAAATCTACAAGGAAGTTTGGCAGGGACTTGCTACAGAAAAAATCTCAATTGGTGACTGTAGAGCTTTTGTGTCGTGAAATTCACAAGAGGAAAGTGACACAAATCAATCAACGTGTCAGATTTCTCAGGATCAAGTGTACCTTCCACAGATTCCAATTTAGACCGTTTACATCTCAAGATGTTTTGATCTTTCTTAACCGTGACCTGTGGAGATTTTAAATAATTCTGTGCAGATTATACACTTATGGTCTTCGACAAAAAAGAATAATAAAATAGAACTACCATGCCATAATCTGTATCACTTGTGATAAAACAGATTCCGTGGAAGGATATCAATGAGAACATTCACACAGTGGAGGATTACGAACACTTATTACGAGAACTGTGTCCCTTCCATTGGGGTCGACGTGTAGTGTGTGTTTTAGTGACTTGCTTTCTGGGATTTCGTTTACCTGTCGATATCTTGTGGACACTTTACGAACAATACCGAAAAAGACAGTATGGTGACTCCTTTAAATATACACGTGAGACTCGTTCTGTTAAAAGCCTTACGCTTTCATCTGGATACGTCTCACCCTCTACAGGAAAAAAAGAATCGTCAACTTTTACGTACGGAAGCGGTGTACGAGGATGTGTGTGTAGCTTGTGATTTATACCCTCATTGGACAGATGTACGTGATTGGAAAAGTTGGGGTTTTGAGCCTTGGACAAAAAGAAGCATCCCATTATGCTCAAGCGTTGTGATCGTAAAATTAATTCATTGTCGAGTGAAAAAAGTCACTTTTAAACCTGTGTTAGTGACAGTGCCAGAAGAAGAAGAAGAATCTGTCACCGAGGACAATCACTCTTTTCAAGACAGGACTGTCATGGACATTCCCCTACAAAGACCCTTCGGAGAGGACACCTATGTAACTGTACCCCATGTAGAGACTATAAGAACATCACACACTACCTTTAGGACACCTTGGTTACCCAGATGATGATGTACAGAGACTTGTTTATATACCACTTTGATCGTCACCATGTGTATTTTATTCCTGTACTTATCCATTTGGCATTTATGTATTTTTGTCTTTCGTGTTGTTCGAATTTAAACATGAATTGAAATAAACGTGTCTTGACAAAAAGTACAAAAACCTCTTGTCTTGTCTGTTTTTGTGTCAATAGTGTCATACCCTACACTACTATGGCTAACTCTGCTATTTCTACTCCTTCCTCCTCGACATTCAAAGTCACTGACGAACACTTAGATCATGCTAGTTGGGAGGCCATGTATCTTCGTCATCCTTTTAACATGTTAATTGCTGGACCGAGCGGTTCAGGCAAAACCGAATTTGTCAAACGTTTGATCGAACATAAACATCATTTAATCGATCGTTCACCTCAACGCATCGTGTGGTGTTACAAAGAGTGGCAATCGGCATACAGCCTCTTGCAAGAAAGTCAAGGTGATTGCATTGTGTTTGTGGAAGGCATTCCTAAAGAAGACGATGGGATCGTGTCTGACCCTAGTCAAACTCATTTGGTCATTTTTGACGACATGTTAGGAGAAGACGAAGAAGAAATTAAACTGTGGTTTACGCGTAAAGGGCATCATCGTAATGTCAGTGTCATTTACATTACATAAAATTTATTTCAGTAAAGTAAAGCCCATCGTACCATTTGTCTCAATGCTCATTACGTGGTCTTGTTTAAAAGTCCTCGAGATAATCTGTTTACCGATGTGTGGATGGTAGATGGTGTGATATTGGATAGTAGATTATGCGGTTTGTTTTGGCTGATTCCTGTGTGGAGATAGTAAATTGTATGTTTTATTTTGGCTGCTTCCCCGTTTGTGGATGGTAGATTGTATGATATTGGATAGTAGATTATGTGGTTTGTTTTGGCTGCTTCCCGTGTGTGGGTAGTAAATTGTATATTTTATTTTGGCTGATTCCCGTGTGTGGATAGTAAATTGTAAGTTTTTTTTTTTGGCTGCTTCCCCGTGTGTTGATGGTAGATTGTATGATATTGAATAGTAGATTATGTGATTTGTTTTGGCTGCTTACCGGTGTGTGGATAGTAAATTGTATGTTTTATTTTGTCTGCTTCCTGTGTGTGGATAGTAAATTGTATTTTTTATTTTGGCTGCTTCCCCGTTTGTGGATTGTATGATTGTATGATATTGGATAGTAATTTATATGGTTTATTTTGGCTGCTTCCCGTGTGTGAATGGTTGATTGTGTCATTTTGGATACTAGATTAAGTGGTTTGTTTTGGCTGCTTACCGGTGTGTGGATGGAAGATTGTATTATATTGTTTTGTAGATTATGTGGTTAGTTTTGGCTGCTTCCTGTGTGTGGATGGTAGATTGTGTGATGTTGGATAGTAGATTATGTGGTTTGTTTTAGCTGCTTACCCGTGTGTGGATGGAAGATTTTATGACATTGGATTGTAGATTATGTGGTTTGTTTTAGCTGCTTCCCGTGTGTGGATGGTAGATGGTGTGATTTTGGATAGTAGATTAAGTGGTTTGTTTTGGCTGCTTACCGGTGTGTGGATGGAAGATTATATGATATTGGATTGTAGATTATGTGGTTTGTTTTGGCTGCTTCCCGTGTGTGGATGATAAATTGTGTGATATTGGATAGTAGATTATGTGGTTTGTTTGGCTGCTTCCCCGTGTGTGTGTTTGGATGGTAGATGGTGTGATATTAGATAGTAAATTATGTGGTTTGTTTGGCTGCTTGTCCGTGTGTGTGGATGGTAGATGGTGTGATATTGGATAGTAAATTGTGTGGTTTGTTTGGCTGCTTCCCCGTGTGTGTGTGGCTGGTAGATGGTGTGATACTGGATAGTAAATTATGTGGTTTGTTTTAACTGCTTACACCGTATGTGGATAGTAAATTGTATGTTTTGTTTTTGCTGCTTCCTTGTTTGTGTGGATGGTAGATGGTGTGATATTGAATAGTAAATTATGTTTTGTTTTAGCTGCTTACCCGTGTGTGGACAGTAAATTGTATAATTTGTTTTGGCTGCTTCCCCGTGTGTGTGGATGGTAGATGGTGTGATATTGGATAGTAAATTATGTAGCTTGTTTCAGCTGCTTACCCGTGTGTGGATAGTAAATTGCATGTTTTGTTTCAGCTGCTTCTCCGTGTGTGTGTGGATGGTAAATGGTGTGATATTGGATAGTAAATTATGAGGTTTATTTTGATGTGTGTATTTTCCCTGAATTGAGGCTTCTCTTTGCGTAAACCTTTTTTCAAGTTGTTAATACATGGCATGATTACATCCGCATACAATATCTAAGTGAAAGGCTTATATACAAATGTCATTGCCTTTCTAAAATTTGGTTTATAGCTTAGCCATCGTTAATTTTTAATTATTTTTTCAAACGCATCTCTTTTTTAATAGACGATTTCGGGCTTTCCATTGTTGTAACGGTATTTATGTTGTTTAGTTTGTTGCTGAAATTATCTACGCTATAGTCTATAGCAAAGCGCTTAAGTTTCTTCAGTATTTTAATTTCACGCTCACAAAAGGATACCAAGTTCGTCTTGAAAGCGGACGTGAAGAAAAACATCTCTTTGTTACTATAGTTAGGTGTTGTATTCATTCTAATCATGCTTGCCGTATATATTTGTGTTTTACAGGTCATATTGTTTTTGATGTAAATATTCACATCAATAGACAGACAACTTGGGTTTTTATACTTGAGGTTCACTGAACTTGCTTCGTTAATTCGTACAAATCCCAGATTCACAAGTTTGAAAAGAAAAGAAGAAAAAAAAGAAACCAAAAACCATGCCACTTAATACTGCACCACTCCTGACTATACCGATGTGAGTGTGTAAATCAAAATGTTTAAGTGAGATACAAATAAATTGTCAGTTTCAAAATGCGAACCAGTACTGTGACCGTTCAGTAGCTGATGTGGTAAAAAGAAATGGTACGAGTACTGTCAGTTGATGTGGTAAGACGAAATGTTACAATACACAACGGAGGGATATAAGTTCACATTCCAGTTTGCACTGTCATGGTAACAACTTGAGAGCGTATTTATTATTTTGCCATACCACCCTCGTACAAAACATTGCATCACTCCTCATAAACAATTTCATTGGCTAGACTAATTTTTTTACCGCGTTCACTTCGAATTGACTTCAGTAGCTCTTCACCTAGTTTTGAGATAGGTCATGTTGCACCGCTAGATTATTTATATAAAGAAAGAGGTAAAACTAAAGCAAGAACAATGGTACCCTGGGCGATCCCACGAAAATTATGTCAATTTTAGAGTCAAATACATCACATCGTGTGAGAACATTTTAATCGTATTTGTCATTGGTTACTCTGGTGATATTTTAAAATCGTGGACCTTTGCTATGGAATTGATTTTCTAAGTGTGATGTGTGTTTCTTTGAATTTTTCTAAAGGAAAATATACCACAAAAACAAGCGTAAGTATCCTGATTCTTTTTAAAAGTAGGTATAACATAGTCTCTCTCTCTCTCTCTCTCTCTCTCTCTCTCTCTCTCTCTCTCTCTCTCTCTCTCTCTCTCTCAATACGTTTGATTGAAATCCTAATGGTAGATGTTCCCGTTTGAAGATACCTCTCAAAATTTTAATCAGTAGGCACCATAAATTTCGTTTGTCATGTAATTTGTTTTTCAAACGCTACACCCTTACAAATAGTCAATCAGTAAATCGTTGGATGAAATAAAATCTTGAGTTGACAAACTTGTACAATTCAGTTATCAGAGAATTATCTTTATTTTTGGCACTGCAATGTGTCACTGAAAATTTTTTTAAGCATGAGATCTACCGTTTTTTAGAAAGGAAACAAATACAAAACTATTTCAAGAATGACGCAAGTGATCTTGCACTGTATAACCATGCTTATGGCTAACTTTGAGATAAAAATACCAGAACCAAAACACACGTTCGGAAAAATTGTAACAATGTAACAATGATTGACGCGAGTGTCATTGCACTTTATGACCCTGCCTGTGGTTAACTTTGTATTTCAAATAAAAACACACATCTTAGACTGTCGATAGAAAAAAGCATATTTTGGTGCTGCTTTTTTTCCCTTCGACTTAGATTTGTTACAACTTGGCAACATTGCTTGTAGCGTGTGCTGAGAAACACAGGACATCCCTTAAATTTGAGATATGTTAAGAAGTCAGTCGACAATAAATATCATAGTACCTTTTCATTAAATTGATGAATGAATGAAAACAATGAACATATTTCACATAGAATGTATGATGTTCTTAATTATCCTTATTTTGTTTTCCTTCCCTTCCGTTTTGATAGGAGATTGTGTGGTTTGTTTTCAGGGCCACTCATATACCTCGAAAAGATATTTGCTTTCTTTGCCTCCATTTCCCTTGTCGCTAGATAGTCCCAAATACAAATACAAATAATATTCCTCATGTTCAATTCCCCTTGTCGCTATATAGGCCCACCATGTTAAATTTTCCTTGTCGCTCTTTAGGCCCACCATGTTAAATTTCCCTTGTGGCTAGATAGGCCCACCATGTTCAATTTCCCTTGTCGCTAGATAGGCCCAAATAGTTCCCATGTTAAATTTCCCTTGTGGCTATATAGACCCACTATGTTAAATTCCCCTTGTCGCTAGATAGGCCCAAATAGTTCCCATGTTAAATTCCCCTTGTCGCTATACAGGCCCACCATGTTAAATTTCCCTTGTGCTATACGTACCACCATGTCTTGTCGCCATACGTACCTAAGCCGTTTTTGACTGGATTTGCCATTGTCGATATAAATCTTGTCGCCATACGTACCCAAGCCCTTTTTGACTGGATTTCCCATTGTCGCTATAGTGCCCCACATCACTACTGAGGAGCATAAGTATATAGCTGGTTTGTACATATGCGTGAAGCCAGATAGGTATGTTAGACTGAAGTCAGTCAGTGAAACGTAGCACAGAGAACAAATTTTGTGTTTGATTCTGGATCGAATGGATAGCCATTGTAGGGGACAGAGCAGCGGAGCGGTGGGCACTGATCGTGGTAATCTATGGATGATTTTAGCAGCCGTATTTTGAAGTTTCTGGGGTGGATATTGAGACGAACCAGACATAATTGAGTAACAATAGTCCAGTCTTGAAAGTACTAATGAACAGAAAAGCGAATGGAGCTGTCGCGTCTCAGTTCAAGATATGCAGCCCTGCATATGTTCATGACATGTTTGTGCAATGTGAGAGTACTGTCCAGAATAGCACCATGGTTTCGTACTGACTGTGTTAATATAATGTTGGTTTTGCTGATATTTATTGTTTGAGGTATAGGATGTAAATCAGAGAGTCTTTGTGTTGTGAGCAGAGTTGCCTCAGTTTTATTATCATTCATCTACAGCTTGTTACATGTCATTCATGATTTCACATCAGAAATGCACCTCTCTACTCCTTGGATGGTAGCATCAACTTCATTTGGGTGGCTAGATTTGTATATTTGGGTTTCATGAGACACCGGCTGATGATCTATGACATCTTGAGAGCGACTGAGTGTATAGAATGAGGAGAACAGGCCCAAAAATAGGCCCCTGTGGAAAACCACAGCATTTAACAAATACGCTGGAGTGTATTCCATTTGCAGATACAATTTGTGTCATGTTGACTAAGTAGGACTTGAACCACTGTAATGCTATATTGTGAATGGCAAATACATGCTGGAGACGATAAAGTAATATATCTTGGCTTACTGTGCCAAATTCTGCGGACAAATCAAGGAGGATGAGGACTATAGTAGAGAATGCCATGAAATACTTTCAGAAGAGTAGTTTCAGTAAATTGGCATGGGCGATATTCAGACTGTAAATGCCAATGTAAATTAACCTGTTTACAAATATACGTGGCTGGCCTCTTAAATCTCCTGTTTGATTTTATGTACTTTTTATGACAACCGGTGAAAAGAGCTACATGTACCATGTTTGCGGTTCAACGATACACGAATTCTTTAATTACAGAACAGTGGTAAATGCAAAAGTAAGTTTTTACTTAATATTAACTCGATTCAACTTTAGGAATCCTGTTCCATGGAAGAATTAGACATTTCTACTTCACTGCACATATCGTAAACAATCAGTTCAAAACAGTTCAAGTATTAGGAACACGCGACAACGTCGAAATATAATTGACTAGAAACGTTATTCATAATACATGTAGCTCTTATCCCAAGATAAAAAATTCCCGAAAATCGCACGTTTCGGAAGCCATAACTTCAGTTTGGTACAACGTAGAAAAGGCAGTGATGGTTTGATGAATAGAAAAATATCTCAGGAGTGAAACAAGCCATATATAATGATTGTGTGCTTTTATACGGAAATAGCAGAATGAAAATCGAGGGTCATGGGTGGAACCAAGTATTTGAAAGTTACGAACCTTCTCTTTTGATATAGTATGATACAGAGGTTCCTATATCTGAATGGGTCATGGGGGTAATCTAAGGTATTTTTATCACTCTGCATGATTTTTTTCCCTTTAGATTATTGTTTTTTTTTTTATTTCACATCAAGCTCACGTCGAGCATCTGTGGATTACATTAATTCCTAAGAAACATCGATACGACGAAACACAACCCACAAGTGTGTGTGTGTGTGTGTGTGTGTGTGTGTGTGTGTGTGTGTGTGTGTTAACTTTCGGATATTTGCAATGCTTTTAAGAACAATATTTAAAGCAATACAATGTACGTTTTGTGACCAGTACGGTTTAAACCGTTCTGTTTAAATTGTCTTTAGAGTAATTTCTTACTTTTATCATCACTGCATATCAGTTTGTAAATCTGTGTATCTGACTGGTGGGCAAAGCTAAAAGAATCATGGTTAATGAATTAGGTAACATATATGTAGACCTGAAATATCCGATTGCTGAACAATTCAACTATTTGCATAATAAATCATCCATGATGCAATGCAAATTTCACTTGAAAACTTGATTGTTAGAAAACCTTATCTTATTCTTTGTTTTTCAAGAATACAAGTAGTTTATATTCAAATGATTCATCATCCCACACTGGTTGAGCAGTGGGGCTATTTACTGTAATCCCGTTTTTGCCCTACTTGGAATCTAGTTGCCTATGATATTAGTAATGCAAAATGGTTGTCCTCTGAAGATTGTCTTAATGATCACGCATTATACTCCATTACTATTCAACATAATTATGGCCCTTGATGATTTAAAGTTGTGGAGACAAACCTTGTGCATTGTGCTCGAGTATCTCTTGAGACCAAATTTGGCTTATAGTTTAAAAATCTTTTGATACTTTGTAGATGTTATCTTCGTCGTTTCAAGACTTTTTTTATACTACAATGATGTTTCACAAGAGCGTGAGACATTATTAAATTAGTTATGGAGAAAAGGTTATAATGATCTTGAAATCAAAGCATACATCATCAAAGAATAAATACAATGAATGAAACAATGAACATAATAAGACTAGCAAATTGTAAAAGAATACGTTATTATAAGACCGTAAGTGATAGTTTTCAACTAATTTTTTTTTTAACTAAATGTGCAATTTGCAATATTTGGAATTAGCCAAGCTTGCCCACCATGATGTGCGAGAGACATCATCTACACGTAACATGATACAGTCAAACAAGTGTATAAAGAACAGTAAGAAAAAGATAGGCCCAAAACGTCCCTTTTAAATTGGTGTCCTTTATAAACAGGACTGACACTGATGTTGTATTATTTTCATATACTATATGCCTGCTTACGAATATATTATTTATACGATACTTTAGCGATGACAGACCGAAAGACTTTTCAACTAAAATATATACTAGAGTATAATGCTGAACAATCTTATGATACAACTAACAAAAGAAACCTTCAATATCTTTTAGTCAACGATTCTTTACAGTTACTATCAATTTTTATTAAATTTGTTTATTTATAACATGAATGTTTGAGAATAACAATCTTAGATTGTTTTTACACGAACAGTATCTTTTAAATTAGAATGTAGTTTTGTTTGGTCCAAGAATTGCGCATGGTAGTTTTCGCTGTGAGAAAAAGGCCTGACAAATGAGAATATTTGAAGATATTCAAATTTAATTCTTTCTTTCAATTACAACGTATTGGAATATCGAGAAAGGTTACACGGATGCGATATACATAATCGAGAAAAGTATTACGCGGCGGCCGTTCATTTTAATCAGCAAACAACTTTTCGCATATGTTTTTTTTAAAAAAAAATCAATTTCAGAACTAAAGCAAGGGGTCTAAAAAAGAAAACATTAGCTGAAAAAGATAGATATGTGAATCTAATTACCATGACAGTATGTCCGATGAATAACCTTTTTCTACAATTAGAGCGTGAATACAATACAATTTGATATACAGTTATCAATATTAGTTAATACAATGTACTTGGAACCTTTATTTTAATTTTGCATATTTTCTGTTATATGCTGATTGCTGATCAAATCTGGTTGACAGCTTCCGAATTTGACGCATTCAATCTGCAGCCTCATAATGTCAGACCTATTGACTAGGCCCAATCATTGAAAGTCATACAATGATAGCTTGCACACAATATCGGGCGAAATATTCTGTTCTTCAAATATTCCAATGTAAGAATCTAACTTCACTTGCTTAAGAACATTAGACATCGAGCCTGCCATTTTAGACTATTTCACTGGCTTTTCATAGCTCTTCATCTTCACGCGCCTGCGCAAGTTCCGTTTTTCCTTCTCATTATAATGGAGTTTCATATAAAGACGAAAGCACCGCATATAAAGAAGTTTGCACATCATATAAGTACAAATACACATCATATAATGAAGTTTGCCCATCATATAAGTAAAATTGCACATCATATAAAGAAGTGTGCACATCATATAAGGACAAAAGCACATCATATAAAGAACTTTGCACATCATATAAGGATGAGAGCACATCATATAAAGAAGTTTGCACATCATATAAGGACCAAAGCACATCATATAAAGAAGTTTGCACATCATATAAGGATGATAGCACATCATATAAAGAAGTTTGCACATCATATAAGGACCAAAGCACATCATATAAAGAAGTTTGCACATCATATAATAACAATTGTCATCTTAAGACAGCTCTGGCGTTATGTTCCATAATAAAGGTTTTACAGCATTTCGTGTGCGTTGTTTCTTTTATATTAGTTTTAATATTTAGGGGCTAATGGGGGTGCGGTGGAACGAACCACATGTGCTCGACGCGAACTTGATGTGAAGAAGAAACAATACAATAATCTAAAGGAACAAAATCGTACAAAGTGACAAAAATACCTTAAGATTACCTTAACACTTCGTATTGAACTGCCAATAAAAATGATCGGCAGTGACTTGATAAATAACAAAGTTGAATTATTCATCTTAAGATAAACTATATAGACCTTTTATGTAGTATGATAGAGAGGGTCATATGTCAAAATGGGTCATATGGGTAATCTAAGGTATTTTTGTCACTCTGTATGATTTTGTTCCTTTAGATTATTGCTTTTTAACACATCAAGCTCGCGTCGAGCATCTGTGCTTAGCACCATACCCCCATGCCCCCATGCCCTTCCCAAGACCCAAATAAATCAGACATTACAAACTCAGAGAGAGAGAGAGAGAGAGAGAGAGAGAGAGAGAGAGAGAGAGAGAGAGAGAGATGTTCAATATTCAATCATAAATAACGATCGTTTGAAAAAATTATGTATTGAACTGCCAATCAAATGATCGGTAGTGACTTGATAAATAACAGAGATGAATATTACTCATCACCAAAGGTCTAAATGGAATACATGTCAGATGAGTTTACCATGAAACCCCGTTGACAAGTGTTCACGTGTATAAAATATTTCCATGGCATGCTTATGATCATTCCATTATGGACAGTACATATTTGTATCGTACTTTTTCTGCTCTTCGATGTGTAAAATACTTATAATGCACGACTATTTACCTAATTATTGATAAATGTACGAATATCGGGACAATTTAATTCAGATGCTTCAGTTCACCGTTACATTTTTGGAACAAAATTCGATCGTCCAGAGCAGCAAAGAGGGTGGACAGACCGAAACTATTTCGCAGACAAAAAAATAGAAATCCTTTAGGATTTTACGCTACAGACCCGGCACTGATTGCGTTTTGGAGACGAATTGAAAGTCCTTAAATTGCTATCAATTTAGGATTTCACAAACAGGCTAATTTGTAAAACCTCACCTCGTAAATCAATCAGATTATTGGACCGGTCAGTGAGTTTGAAATTAATTCTCGTTAACGAATCATTATGACATCACATATAGACTGGATTAGTTGGATCCTCTATTATTAAAAATCCGGGTGGAGCTGTTGGTGCAAATGAATATAAAATATATCCCTGCTGGGCTTGATTTGATCTTTCGAGATTTATTTGGTAACTTCCTTCGATAACATCACATACTAAATTCAATGCAATCACCGAGGATATATTGCCGTTTTGAGGAGCAATATGCCTACCCCCGTCGTCTGGGTCATTATTATGTTTGAGGATTGTTGTTGTTTATTGTTGTATTATTTTTTTTCCATGCATCGTGAATCCTTTTGAAACCATCATCTATGGCATCATTGAGAGATTTTTTCATCTCTGAGTCGTTATAGCCTGGAAACTTAAACGTGGGAATATTCTCTACGCGTATATTATATTTCTTTGCAAACTCTGTTCTCGTTTGGGGATGATCATCATCTAATGTAAGTTGAATAGTTCGCAAATTAAATTATTCTATGTCGGCGATAATTTTGTTACATATCTCCATGTATTTGATGATATTCTTTCGGTTTGGAGGAATTGTATTAATTTCCGTTATAAGTTTATTTCTAATCGTTATTCATCGCTGTAAACTGTTTGGTAATTTCTGATTCGTTTATCGTAAAATATCCTGTATTATGAGCTTCTTATTGTGCTTTTAAATGATTAAAAATAGTATCTAGCGGTAACATATATGTTAATTTAGGACGAGGGGGTAATATAGGAGGAATTAAAAGATGGAAAATGGACGATTGTGCTTTATTATAACCATGATAATCCTCCTTCGTTGAAATATAATCAGATTTTTTTCGGTTCAGGTGGTAAATTAACGGTTTCTTGTCGAGGTGGATTTTCAGGCAATCCTAACACGGTTCTTATAGAAATCTGATAGATATCTATGACATATCCGGGCGAGTTTATCTCAGTGGCAGATGATAACGTCGGCTCATGAACCGTTATAGCGATTTTCGATTCTTTTTCCAGTAATGGATTTTGTTCTGTGTTGTAATTCATTATTGATCTGTTCGATTTGGTAGGACTCAGATGGTAACGAAACAACGTTCCAGTCAGGAGTCCCGTATGGTTTATTCTTACTCGCAAACACCAGGGAATTATTCAGTTGTTGACCGCCGAATGGTACTGATCTAATATTTGGCCAACTGTGGTATACTCGTAATTTTGCTAGTGCTATCTATTTCACCGGAATCGCAGAAGGTAAATTCACACTGAATTCAGGATTGGTTGAGGTTATTGAGATCATGCTGGTTTTCACCGGGGTTTTGTTTTCCGCTATTCGTTGAAGTAGTTCTTGCGATGTTGCCATTGTTATTATACTCATGTTGTTTTCTAATTTTGACATCGCGGAATCATAAACACGTACCAGCGCTGAAAACTCACTATCGGATATTAATGTGTCATCGAGTGACGACGATATCATCGAGGATAATTGGGAGTATGCGGTTGATACAACATGGAATTTAATTACGTAATCGTGTAGTTTGCGCTGGCTACACGATGATATTTTTTTTTTTGTTATTATTGAAATAATTCCCGCGATTGTTGTTGTCGTTGATATACAAATTGGAACAGCTATCGGTGCAACCATTGTCACTGAGGATAGTATTATACCGTCTCCGGTGATTACACCTGATATCGAGTACACCGTAACATCAACTGCGGTAATTCTTCGTCGGTATTTTTTTCTTTTTGTTTGGTACTCCTCAGTGAGTGTTTTGAGTTTAGTTTGAAATTCTCTGACCTGATCATAGCGATATTGTTGTGACGTTGCCAATGATGACATTTTATTTATTATAATAGATTTCAAATTGCTGCCGTTAAATTCGCTAGCGTTGAAAATCCTATGGATTTTTAATTCAGTTGTTTATTTAAATCCGCTACGAATTCCACATACCATGTTACTGAAACCTTAGCCAAATTAATATTAGTGGATGCTATTGTGAATTGTTCAATTGTTCCCTTGTCGATGATTGTTGATATCATATTATTGACTCCAGATGAACTCGTTGATGAAATATTAAATTGAGTCGGTGACACTAGTGTTAATCGATAAATACCTTTGACGGTCGCGGTGATATTTAATATGTTATTTTGTGGTGCCCACGTAAATGATCCGTATTGGATCGCGTACACGTTATTTATATTATTTTGTTCGTGAGGGATTTTTATTTTTTCAAGTTTTTCTATTATCATCCTCGGTAGATCATCCTTGATGACTTCGGTGGTCGTTTTAATATCCTCGCGAATAACTCCTAATCGCTGATTAATCGCTGTTATTTCATCGAGTTTTCCATACTATCAGCGAGATCTATTTTAACATCATCGGGTTTCGATTTTTTTTTACCAAAAAATTTATCAATGGAGTCATCGGTCCTGTTAAAGTTAATTTAATACTTCTATACCGCATATTGGTGGATCATTCATTTTCTGTGTTGGTAGAGTAGAATACCAGATAGGAGTTTTTAAGCGGTTTATATAACGCATAAATTCTTTAGGCGGCGCTAACCCATATGAATCGAAATAAACAGTCACACGTGAATCAATCGCGTATGCAACCCAGTGAGTTCCAGGTCCGGTACTGTTATCGAGATTAACGATACCGGTTTCAGCGTTGTTTGGTTGTTGTGGTAATTGATCTCTCATAAAGATACCTCTAAACTTTTTATCACTAGTTTTTTTAGCAGCGTCGAGTAAATCAAAATTTGACATGGGGACTATTGTTAATAAACTGTTCCTTGTCTCAGGCCCTTTCCGCTGTACCATGAATACGGAGTTCCTGGCAGACTTAGACCCTTTCCCTTTTTGTTTGTATCCCCGCCCTGTTTTTGGTTCATATGATTGAGCAATACTATGTACTGCTTTTGCACCAAGAGCTCCAACAGCTCCTAACGCGTCGGCTTTACCAGTTGCAATTAATGCTGGAATCTCAGCGAGAAGTGGGAATACACCACCTGATTTTATCATGTTTTTGATTGCGGCCCAGAGAGAGTGAACTGAACACCATTTTTATCTTTGATGGCATCATTGAAGTGTTTTATCTGACGAGTTGTCAATGATAGTTTATTCTGACCGCCAGACATCTGATTGTGCTTCAGCGATATTGTGGTTCCACATTTTTTTAGCTGATGCCGATTGCAATTTTTTAATTTGACCAGGGGTTAACGTAACACTAACATGACTATATGACATTTTATTTAATAACAGATTGATCTAATTGTTACATTACATATTTTCCACTGGTGCATCAACTACCTTCATTCGTCCACCAACGCCTTCGATTAGCATTGATTTGTCACTGAGAATAACAGCAACTGCTCTGTAATTCGGGATAGTGATACCACCTGCTGCATTAGTCGGAAGAGTTACACGAGCTCGAAAGTGTATATCAACGACGGATTGTCTGGTTAAGTCAAGATGCCCCAATGAAAAGTAATAGATGGGATATAGGTTTTTAAAATCCAATTGTGATATTTGCAGACCGGTATCTACATTATTATCGCGTCCCATAAATGATAGCAAACGATGATACGCGCGTGCTATTTGGTTTTGTCCGTAATTAAGTAAAACATCCTCGGTTGGCTCCTGTTGGCCATTTACACTCAACGAGGCTTCAGAAACACCTAGTTGATCAAATATCATATGGCTGCGTGTTTGTGAACCCAATCGCGTCTTATCCTGTAACGCAACAAATATATGCCGCGGCGCAGAAACACCTTGTTTTGATGCCAGGTGCCATGTAAATACGCCGTTAACAGCAGAATTCAAAGTATCCGTGGCAGTTGTTAGCCAACTTAGTAATGATTTGCCGCCTGTACTCATAAATGATAGTAATCTATTTTCTGTGGCGATTGATGGAGTCATTACTGGCATCCACAATGATAGTTTTGTTATATTCATCTTGCCACGGTCATTATCCGGATGTGCAGGATCTGCTGGAATCCTCCAGATTGCATCATTATCATCACCTTTTCGCACTAAGGCTACTGTATGCTTCGCTCCATAGATAACTTTTCTAACATTTCTGCAGAATCCAAATATATGATGTAGTGGAATCGCGCATGAGAATAATTTACACTGTCCATGCAGCATTCATACGCTTGTTGCAAACCCTAAGTTGTAAAGAGTACTATCACCTTTTACAATATCAAAGGGATTAGCTGGTCTTAGTTCGTGTTCAAGAGTATCATCTGGCTGATCAGCAACTCCAGTAGCTACTGGTGTCCGTAATATAAGATACTTATTGTTATCAGCGTAATTAGTAATATCCTTAGCAAACATCATAGATGGACCTGCCGATCTTGTATAATCATCGGAGTATCTTGCCAACCCCACTATTGTTGTGGCAACATCAACATCATGCTCTATAGACTCGATTTCTCTTCCATCAATCATGTATCTTGCACTCTCAAATAGCGCCATGATACCATTATTGACAAAGCCGACTTTGGCATCATCTGCATATGGCGGATCATTAGAAGCGAGATTATTTGTTACAATTTCTCCTTCTACTTCGATAAACGCTTCAGAGGGTAGAAAGTATTTGCTGGTATCCTGGACTTGAAGTTCGATTCTTGATCGATCTATTTGGTTGTACTGCATTATAGGAATAATACTGATAATTGACTATAGAATCATTCTTGGGCAATGGGGCGTCCATATCAAACGCTGTATCAGGAGCCAATTTTAACATATTATTATATATTTCTTGATCTAAATCGTGATCTCGCTTGCGATTTCAAGCCACTTCCCGCTAACATATTTGCAGTAATATTATCCTGGCCGCTGCTCAGTGGTGCTATTATTTGATCCACTGCGTTGTTTATTATTTTGCTAATACTTGCAGGCATAATTTCCGTAGATGGTAGTGGTCCCAATTACGATGTCATCGGTGATTTCGTCATCGGATTTTTCTTTCGTCGCCGAACTAACGATAGTAGTTTTTCTTTAGTCGCGGTAAATGCCCTCCCGGCAATATCACCAACAGCGCTAATACCCTTATCACGAATAACATGAATAGCTTTCATTGATAACTGTTTTGCGATTGGTGCTATTTTGGGAGCCATTCTTGCAAATTCTTGCAATGGTATTGCCGAGACCATTTCCGTAGTACGCTCTATAAACTGGCAATCGTGAGTTTACTACATAGATCATGGTTGGTTTGTTGTGGTTGTAGTGTATTTTCATCTTATTTAAATGCTATTTATCTAATCGCGAAATCGTAAACGATTTCCAATCCTAAGGATTTTTCATTCGAAGAATTTTCGACGAAGTCATCAAATTAATCACTATGGTAACCGTCCGCTAGCTCATCAATAAACTCTCGATATACACCAATATCCATGATAACACCCTCAAATAGTCGTCTACAGATATCAGCTGCCTCATTAATTACTTCCGGTGAGTTATTTCCAGCTCGTTTCCCTCCTACGAGAATTTCTAATCGTGATATATCCCCGAGAATATTACTAGGACAACGAACTAGACCACTACCTGAAAACCCCCTTGGATATCCATCTCCATTTTTCTCAGTTGTACCAGTTGCATCTTGTGTATCCTTTTCCTGATCTTGTAAGTATCTAAAAGTTTCATCATCATCATCTTCTAGTAATGTATCCCATTGAGGTTCTTCTTGTCTTTTTTTGTGTTTGACGTTTCCTATCTAAATCATCCTCAAATGGTATATCCCATTGAAGTTCTTCATCTTTCTTTTGTCTTCGTGTTTGTCTCCGTGTTGGTGTTGGGCGTTTTCTTTCCTCAAGTGGTATATCAAATTGAGGTTCTTCCTGTTTGTTTTTTTTTTTTGTTTGTATCCGTGTTGGTGTTTGACGTTTCCTCTCTTGTTGTCGTATTTCTATTTGTTGTTTATCATACTTATAAACTCCTATTTTTAATTCTATATACCCCACTTCTCTTTTATTTAAACGATCAATCCCCTTGTTTATTTTATACAACCCATCAATCCAATTATGATATTATATTTCCTTTATAATCGTCTTTTAAAAAATCATATTTTAAATAATAACTTTTAACAGCAAAATCGCCAAAAGCGTGATAATCACTGGATTTTAATAATTGAATTTGTTTGTATTAGTGTTTTAGTCTCATAGGTAATTTTATCAACTAAAGAAACACCCTTTGTTTACCAATATTACCCTGTTGTTCTTCTTCATCATGTGGTTGTTGTTTATCTCCAGCTATCTGTTTTAACAACGGGAGAATATCCTTTTTTCTATCTTTTTCCTCAATAGTCTCTCCCAATATAACTCTCAGTAGTTGAAGTGACTGGTTTAAGTAATTGTTCAGTGTCTGTTGCAATCAGTTTGAAATTGTTGTCTTGCTTTTAGTTTGTTTCGAACGGAATCACGAACTGGAATAAACTTCTTAATCGCAGCTAATCGTTGTCGTGCTAATTTAGTCGTTAGTGCTTCATTTACCATTATAAATTAATGTACGATTTGAATTGTAAGTGAAAACTCACCCCCAAAATTATTTTGAATTTCACACTGTGTGTTATACTTCCGCGTATTGATTAAATCACCGAACACTATCTTACCCTGTCTATAGAATTTCAACTCATACAAATTCGTTCTAAGTGAGTAAGCGCATACCTGTCTAAAGAATTTCTGTTCCGTACCTGTATTACTCATGTATGTATGGTGTGTTTAGAGTGTCAATTATCATTTACTATGTTGAGGCAATCAAGGGGGAATTTTCATTTTGGCGGATAATCTCCTCTATTGTTTTGATTTTCGAGATAATTGTGCGTTTGATTTCATATTGTTTCCCAATTTACTTCTGACCTTTTCGACAGAGGGTGAATAACGGGACGAACTTATTGATGTCGTTACAGAATGCAAGGGAATTATTTACTGCGTGTTGAATTCGTTTGATCAGTCCATACTCCCTTAGAAGTACATATCTATTATTCCGAGCGCTATCATCAATATCTTGAAATTCCGAAAGAATCTGATCACAATATAATTTATCTGACAATTGAATTCCTTGATTTTTCAAATTTGAGATCTCGTTAATAATGACATTCATATTTTCGAAATTCATATATGAAATAATATAGTATTAATATAATAAACAAAAAAATTGGGGGTCAATTTTTGACCCTTTTTTATTTTTGATATATACATATTTAACACACAAGACAACACATCCCTATTTGGAACCCCTCAGGTGTTATTCACATCTGACCGGGTCCAGAGGTATCAAGAAACATTTGCATATAGATATATACAAATATACATATTTACATATTTACATATATAGATATATATAATGAAATGATAGGTATGGGTATATACAATGAAATGATAGGTATGGTATATACTAGAAAATGATAGGTATGGTATATACAATGAAATGATATGCACACATCACATACACACACGGGGCTGTTCTACATTCAAACTGAAACCACCATACAACCAACAAAATCACCCCGGGTTGAATGCAAAAAAACATTCACACCGTGTGACGGTGTGTGACGTATGGTGGTTTCACGGTTTGAACTTCGAATGGCGTAAAGTCCCAATACTATAGGAGACAGCATGGTATATAAGCTAATACATGAAAACCAATGACAGAGGTGTGCGATTTTTATTATTTCGTGTACTTAATTATGATTTTTGAAAGTATCTTAAAGAAACCAAATACTTGAAAAACATCAAAAAAAGAATTCAATTGTTGTAAATACCACCTATTTGATTCATTTTCTCACAAAACAAATACTTGATTATTTCCATTGAGTTCCGTGGCAATTAAATCACAACAAAAAAGCCATATAGTCATCGAAAAATCCCACTGAGATCCGTAACTCATATCTCTGTTTCAAAAACCGTATACAAGCCCACACGAGTTATTCCCTTTAATGCTACAATATACAATACAAAACAGAATTCAGACATATGTAAATTTAATTCTATGTCCGGTTCGCTTTAAAATCATTGATCGATATATTCGTTTTGCTACTTTTCGTACTGAGGGTTCGCAAATATCAAAATACCTACCGGCTTCAGTCATAAATTTAAATACTCTTTCTTCGTTATTAAATGATTTTATAGGTTTCGCATTTTTCAAGTGTTTTCTAGTCCCTCCTCGTTTGGAATTTTCACTTTGTGTTATTGCTTGAAGATTATCTAAAGAATTATTTATAGGATTAGAATCAATATGATGGATTACAAACCCATCTTTTATCAATCCATGGAAACACTCATATGCGATTCTGTGATTAAGATGACTTTTCCCTCCAGAATTAAATATAAGATATCCAAGACTATTAACAACACCAACTGGTTTCTTCAGTCTGCGGTGTCTGACAATACCATCACGGGATGCTTCATAATTGGTAATCACGGGATGTGGTTGAAATTCTTGGTTCATTTATATACTAAATACTATTTGTCTAATTCATTATTTGGTTTAATTATTACTTGAGAATTTATCAATGTAGTCTTGAGGTGTTCTTATGATTTTGTCTGGGACAGAGTCATTGATGGAATCTTTCATTCGTTTATCATAATAGCGCTTTAGCTCTCTGTATCGCTTACCACCACAAATGAGACACAACTGCGACATACCCCGTACACCTACCCCACATCGTATGCAAGGTAAAGGTCCTAAGCTTCCATGACGTACGCTTTGTAAATGATATCCACAGAATTCACTTCTGCATTTGTTACAAGCGGTTACTGATCCTATCATAAGCCATTTGCAATAATTCATTATATAATAAATTCTTTATTTAAATACTTGTTTTAATTATAATATGGAGGAGTTCGAGAGATTATCGAAAATTACGCCTTGGAAAAATGTTGAATTCAATCTCGATAGAGTCTGCACTGATGTATCAAAGGGTCTAATAAGTGATAGAAGCATGTTGGGTAAAGTCCGTGATTGTTTTAATGAATTCAAGCGCGATAGAGCATCTCACTGTTGGTCAACATTTCGAATTGATGATAGTGTTGATGCTACCACGAACGATGAAAGAGCAGCAGTGATAATCTCGCATCTTGACAAGAAAAAGTATTTTTTTAGAGTGAAATTTATTATCCGATCAGAAACGGGGCATTGGATTATACGCGACAAATTTGAACCCATCCTGAAAAATAAAAGAACCGTCACTGTGAGTCAGGATTCCAAACCAGAAATTCTTGAAAAATTAAAACCCATGAAATATTAGTCGTTGAATTGTGTAGCAGAACGAATAATAGAGCATTTTACAAATGCGTTGCGTAGAAACAAATTGACGGATCTAAGACGCAAAAAAAAAAATAATTGAGGATTAACAGTGAAGGAGAGCGGATCAACAATTCAAAATGTGGCCGCGTTAGAGAGGATACTAAAATTTCCAGTATCCGTAGAGACAGTAACAGGCGAGATATTATATGAACCGAAATATAAATCGAGAGGATCTCCAATCAAAATTATTGACTATAATGAACATGCGTGGACACCCGCGGTAACAATATTTCCGCGGGATAAAACCATAAAATATTACACGGGAAATTTATTTGATGTTATATACTAGTCGAGTAAAAACGACCCCGTGTCAGTGTAGTTATTTCAGAGTTTTGAAGACGAAGAGGGTAAATTCGATCAATTTGTAAAACCCAATGGCGAATTATATCGTACTGAAGCCCTCCACAACGAGATGAAAAAAAACTAGCTTGTGGTTTTTCAACGGAACACGACGAACAATTACTAACAAATTCTTTTACAATTCCGTCAGTTGCAGCTCATTTCACGAGAAAGAGAAATCTATGGAAACCAACACGCACAGAATTTCTCTCAGATATCGAATCAAGCTGCGTTAATATGGCCATGGTGGATTATGGAATACAAGATACGACCCCAAAAGTATTATTTCGGTTGATATGATTGCGTGTTATCCAGGGAGTGTTCTCGGGTACGGAGAGTGTTCTGAGTATTTTAAACGATTTGGGCATCCCACACATGAGATGACCCGTGCTGCGATTAATGGACCACTGCCCGATTTTGATTTAACCGGATTCGCTCGTGTGGTATCATTTGAATTGGCTAAAGGACTTCATACATGTTGTTATGTTTGGTTTGGTAGACACATCTCTGAAAAACACTTGATGCCAATAGTGTTATTACGGTATATGATTAATTCTAAAATGCTAATAGCGCTGATTGTCAGTGAAGCAATTATATCATATCGAAAACAAACTTAAATCTGGTTACCACAACCCGATAGTCTAGATAGTATAATCAGCGAAAACAAAAAAAAAAAACAATTCCCAGATCTCTACGAAGAATATATCGTGAAATGGTTCAAAGAAATCTTTGAAGTTAGAAATAAACACGCAGAAGATCTCGGTAGAAGAATAATTGGTAAATTAACACAAGGTGGAAAATACGACCACAAACGATATTCTTCACGGTTGATTATAGATGATGCTGAATACGATTTTATAATTGCAGATGTAACATCTAGGGATATATATGTAAATCGTAAAGACGCTTTCTTATCCGATGGAACCAATTAGGTACAATTGTTACTTATAACTACGGAGAAAATCCTCAATATACGTACTGAAGGTTGAATATGCTGGCTTATGCTTCTATTAATTTACTTTCGATGATAAATAGATTTCCTGACACCGCAGTTAGAGCAGCCACTGATTCATTTTATATAGACGTAAAACATAGCGAAGCAGGGGCTGAATTCACTAATTCAAACGAGAGTTGGGGATCATGGAGAATTAAAAAAGAAATACTGCTTGATTATTCCAAATCAGCAGATGTTACGACTGAAAACAATTACTTGAAGAAAAATAATCAGATATCAGAGCTATCTAATGCACCGTCGTGTTCCGATCCAATATGTAGATATAAAACCAGTTACTTAAACAGCTGTGGTGGGTCAGGGAAGACGACTCGTGCGATCGAATTATTTCGAGGGAAATCAAACATGAATGTGCTAACACCAACACACAGACTTGCAAGAGAGATGAAACAGCGAGGAATTAATGCTTGCACTTATCACAGTTTTTTTTCGATGGAAAGGTGACGAATGGACTCCTGATCGAATGGGCGAGAAATATATTCCTGAAATCATCATTTGGGATGAGATATGTAGTGTCGTTAGATGTATTACAAAGGTTTCTCGATTGGTTATTGCTAGCGAATACAAAAGTGATAATGTGTGGCGATCATGATCAACCACCACCATTTGTCGGTTTGTCCCTACATGATTTGCTAACGAATTTTGTAGACTATTATCAAGAAATTAATACTGATCATAGAGCACTTGATAAACAATTACGCGAGTTCAAGAAACTAATCAGATTACAACCGGATAGAATCTTATGTGAAATAGCACGTGAAATAATTTCGGAAACCCCATTAAATGATTTTTGGGAAGCGTGGAGACCAAACGATTTGATAGTGGCAAGTAGAAAAATAGTCAGAGACACACTTCAGATGAAGTTATTTAACATACACAGAGAAAAATTTGCAACACTTCCAGTTCCGCTGTGTTATAGACCCAAGGATACACGAAGACAAAATATCGAAGTTCATATTCCTGGACAAAGTGAGAAAAAGATTTTCGTGTTAAATGATTTTGTGTTGGTTGATATCAATGTCGTCGAAGATGCATTGCGTGCTGATAAATCCCCACGGAAGCTATGATACGCAGCGACCATACATTCTTCGCAGGTGTTGACTATATCCGATACAATTGTTTGGATCATAGATAATCGCATCGAGTGGTCGAATTTAGTTTATCTTGCGGTGTCCAGAGTACGAAGAATAAATCAACTTCGAAGAGTTGTTTTAGACTATAATGACACAACAATAAGTGATACTGTCAGCGATGACATAATCAGAAAAAAACTCTCTGGTTATAAACAACAGGACAAAAACAATAACAGAAAACTTTATATTGATGCCAAATTTATAATCACACTGAAACAACAACAGAATAATCACTGCGTGAGTTGCAATTGTATAATGCGTTGGTGTTGGTTGGATAAAGATCCTCGCCAATTTACCGTAGACAGAAAAAATAGCGGCGTACGTCATACCAGAGATAATGTGATGTTGACTTGTCTTGAGTGCAACAGACGCAGAGGTGCTAGTTAAGACCACGCGGCGGTAATTGAGTATCCACGGGTATCACTTGTAGTTGTTCACGAGTAAACCCACGCTGAGGAGCAGTTGAATCCAATCTATAGACTGGCGGTCTACCCGTAGATCTCGTTATAATAGATATTTTATGTGCAGTAACACTCCAAATAGGCTCAGTAGCTCTTTTTTGCCACTTAAATACCTAACAGTAACATTACCGAGTATTGGTTGTTTGGAAAAATCATTTTGCGGTTTTACAGGTATATACTTCTTTTTAATCGCGTTGTTAGGTCTCATGTTGATTGTTCGAGTAATCTCATTATTCATCTCGTTAAATACGCCTGGTAATCTCTTGACCCATTCACGAGATCGTTTATCCTGAATAAATTCCTTCGCGTATTGATATCCAAATAACCGCTCAGCAAGTGTCCGATTAAATCGTTCAACAATTGCCTGATCGCGATGTAGTGCAGTATGTCCTCGTCTGATGGTGACATTATGATGATTCATTGTTGATAACACTACACCCTGAAATTCCTTGCCAGGATCAACTTGTAATAGATTTGGCCAATGCAGAGGACTTCGTCGATAAATCCTTTCAAATGCAGAAGCCACCTCAGTTGATGATTTTGTTTTTAGCGGTTCTGCTTGTTTGTATCGACTCGCAACATCAACTACGGTTAGCGCATACTTGTAAACACTATCATGCGGCAGAAATAATATATCAGCCTGATGAACCTCATTAGGTGCGTTGACATCAAAATGCGAGAAGTTAATTTGTTTAGGCGGTGGTAGATAAATTTGCCATATCGCCTGTTTGGATAACCAGTTCGCTGCTGTAGTATGTTTCACCTTTGCGGCGCTAGCGAGTTTACTGATTGTTGCTTTACCCCTCCAGTATCCTCTTGGAGAATAATAAATAGATTCCATGATGTTATTAATTACCAGCACCCAACATCAATTTACTTTCATCGCCGATTTTATCAACCATGAAGCCAATTTTTCTTTAAAGGATTTATCAGTGATAGAATTCAACACATGAATTAATTTCACATCTGCGATATGTCTATGTTGCAGATTACTGTTTTTATAAGCATCATCATGAGCATTACACGCCTCGGGGTTGGTTTTGATCATCGAGTCTGATATCTGGTCCCTGGTCCACAACAACTATACCCTGGAAGATGTTTTTCTCCCGGATATTTTGCCCATGGTGTTCCTGAGAGTATTACTAACTTGGCTGCAATATCACCTCCTCGTTTTTTTTCAAAAAAAACATCTCCAGATTTCATAGAAACAAATCTAAATTTTTGGTACCACATTCTACACACTTACCAGCAAGTGCTGATCTGTTATTTTTAGTTGTAATCGTCGTCAAGTCGTTTGTGCTAGTACGCTTCTTATATTTCACACAATATAGATCCATAATTTATTTATAATAACATGAATGTAATTGATTTTTCGGCGACAAAAACACGAGAACCAGTTAAGCATCATGCAGCGCTACCAAATTCTATTCGCATGATTATAATCGGACCATCTGAAAGTGGCAAGACACAACTGCTACTTAATTTGATAACGAAATGGATGAAATGGGACAAGTTGTATTTAGTAGCCCCGAGTGTAGACGATCAGCGATGTTACGAAGTGTTAATGGATTTTAACGAGAAAGCAAAATCGGAAATCGATGAGGATATTATTAAGTTTATAACCGATATCGAGGAAGCACCGAGCATTGATGTTATTGATGGAAGTATTAACAATTTAGTCGTATATGATGATGTCATGTTAGACAATCAAAATAATCCCGCTAGGATATTTTCCAGAGGTAGGCATAAAAATACCGATGTGATATATGTCACTCAACGATACACTCAAATACCAAAAATGATCAGAGATAACTGCAATATTCTTGCTGTATTTAATGGGGTAGACACACATACGCTACGAAATATTCACCAGACTTGGTGCAGTGGAGATATGGATTATAATCTCTTTAGAAATTTCTTTAGTCACGCTCAGTCAGTTCCGCATGGATCTGTAACGATAAATTTGCACGACCCGAGATCAAGATATCGTATCGGACTTTATCAAATATTCGGTTCAAACAATTCGTCTCGCCGCCGCAGCGACATCAGTGCCGGGTCTGTAGCGTAAAATCCTAAAGGATTTCTCTTTTTTTCTTGTCTGCCTGAATTGGTTTCGATTTGCTTGAAATAATTTCGGTTTGTTTGAAATAGTTTCGGTTTGCTTGAAATAGTTTCTGTCTGTCTACCCTCTTTGCTGCTTTCAGACAATTGATTATCCAGATGAAAATGCCTGGATCAAAAACGTATATAATGGGTACCCCAAAGCAAAAATCACATCAATCTTCAGCATAATGCACCGGCAGATCTGGTTCTGTGCAGTTTGATAATCGGAAAAACGAGCAACGTAGCCCCTGATTGCACATTATGCTAGGGCAGATCGGGACATTTATTGAAGTACAATGTGTGTAACAACATTCCTTCCCTTTCGATAGCAGTGTGCATTGAATTGTAATAGAAAAATGTTAACATTCCCATTCCCGTTTGTCACTATACACTTTTGCCGCTAGAAGTGATTTGCATCTATATATTTTGACGCCATAATACTACTCCAATTTTTAATATGGCTATGTGAGAAATTTTGCCGATTAGCTTCCCGTGGGTCGGTTTTTCTTACCTGGATTTCGCTCTAACCGACGCACTGGGGCGTCATTATGTAAACAAGAATTCACATACACAATGACAAATTATCATTTATGTGAAAAGAGCTTCGCACGCTTGAAATAAGCTATCTGTTTAGAAACGGAAATATATGTATATATATATATATATATATATATATATATATATATATATATATATATATATATATATATAATTAGATACATACATACATACATACATACATACATACATACATACATACATACGGTGTTATATATGAAAAGTTCAATTTCGAACGTTTGAAAAATGGTTTTACAGATGTGCAATGCTTTTTTTACATATAGGGACAAATGATCTTACACATGTACACTTCTTGTTTACATATGTAAAATAAAATGAAGCTTGTTCACATTAGATACAATACAAGAACTGCACACATGAAAATACAAATTAATTCTAATACGGCTTGCCATCTGAACTATAGTATTTGGATAAATATTTTTTCTCTCATAAACTAGAGTATTTGGATAAATATTATTATTATTATTTTTATAAACTAGAGTATTTGAATGAACATTTAATCTGTTGATGGAGCCCGAGTGGCCATGTGGTATAAAGCGCTCAACGTTATGGATAACTACCATGTTACTTCTGTATGCGTGGGTTCGAGTCTTGCGCTCGCCCAATGTGGATCTGCGAGAAAGCTTACCAGTAGTTTCCCTCGATTCAGTGGTTCTTCTCGTTATTTTGTTTTGTTTTGTTTTACGTGTTCTTCCTCCACCATGTCGCCATATATAGTCTAGCTTGTGCTGAAAATGGCGTTAAACCGCATACGAACAACAAAAATACATTTGATAAATTTGAGGATTTAAATGAACATACACAACTGGTCTAGACAGCACACATATTTTGAGAAACTGGGTTGAAATGACATTTAGCAGTTGCTGAAGATGGACGTTGATAAATTATTTTTTCAATACTTTAATTTTTCAATGTGTAAATTTGAACAATACTCATTAATACGCAATGATTTGTTACCAAGGAAGTATTTTCATGCCTTTTCTTTTTTCCCCATGTATCTGGTGCGCACATGTTCAGCAAGTGCTCTCTCATGCTGTTCATGGGAATGACTCTGAATGACGAGCAGTCAGATCATTCCGCGCAAATTATTTGTTTTCCTGGTTTCCAATGTGAGGTGTGTGTGTGTGTGTGTGTGTGTGTGTGTGTGGACGAACGGGGTCTTAGGGCCAGGCCAATTATATCCACCCACCCACCCAACAAATGTCAGGCCCATTTATGCGTGTTTTTATTCTGACAGTAATGTATATCACCCGAAACTTGCATCAAGCGAATTTTGTCTATTAGTTTGTATCGCTATTATCATAAATTAAAACATTTGCTAATAAGGTTTGTTATTTGAGAAATTACAAATCGGTTTGTAAAAAGATAGTGATTTAAGCAAGTGTAAACTTTCGAATTATATTTTTTTATATATAAAAACTATCTGAACATATCTTTATGTGCGTGTGTGCGCGCGCGCGCGTGCGTATTATTGAATGATGTAGGTGGCACCGTTATACATGTATTAACTTTGATTCTCTCTATGCAAATGTTTCTTGACCACTGAAGCTATTTGTTATTTTGTATGCCCTATCAATAAGAATGAATGACCTTGACCCATCTTATTCAGCTCAATATATGACGTCACCATCTGTTGACATTATATATACGCCATGTTGGTATTAATCCGGATGCATGGACAGTTTAATAATTTCTTGTTATTTTATCACTTCATCAATACTCATCATATTCACCGGCATAAGTATGGACCAACGATTTTAGAGACGACTGCTTTCTTCTTTTTAGGAAAGGTATGCACAAGTGTTGAATTGATTCGAAATTCATATGGAGTGTTAAAATTTGACTTGTCGGCTTTTTAGATCTAGCCGGTGGTGAATTGCCTAGTTCATGTCAAAGTACGCACTTTCGTTTTCGCTTTCTATTGTTGAGAGCTTGAACAGTGCATCTGTTTTCAAAAACGAGATGCCAGTCATATTGTGCGATTTAAGTACGCAAATGTTAAGTAATTTGGGAACGTAAAACTTTGAGATTACGTGGAATTGGTCATCATACATCTCCCTCATCGTATGAAGTTTGTTTTTCTCACACAAATTTTACAGGAACTATAGTTTTTAACGCGTTTGAGATTAGTGTATCAAGATAACGAAGACTAGTTTACTTTACATCAAGATAGCACTTGGGGGCTATATTACTAAAAGTTACTTCCCTTGGTAAGTAAACATCCTGGACATTACATCATTGCAAAGTATGGAGCCTGATAAAAGTTAATATTGATGCAAGCACGTTGTGTAGCTCAGTTTAAAATGAGCATCGAGGGCAGAAATTGTATTTTAACACAAATCTTAAAAACAATTCTTTTGTGGCTGTTGTTTTATACAATACAACCCTTGACTTAAGATGATACCTGTGATATTTTAGTGTTCTCATATTTCTGATGGGATTTCACAATAGACCTCCTGTAGTCTATGATCATAGACTTGATAAACTAATAGATTTCATATATTTTGCAACAGTTTGTTATTGCTACTACTAAATTGCATGGAAGATTACATTGAACCTTTATAAAAGTAATTTATCACAAGTGACAAGGTCTAGTTGGTCCTAAATGAAGATTGTGCAACATAAACATCCAATCAGCCCACCACAGCAGCCATCTTGAAAATGTCATTTGGTTGATTATTATGACTACCAAATGGCCATATTGAAAATTGTATTGCTACTCTTTCATAAAATGTCTAATTTGTCCTAGATGAAAATAATTCTTATCACTATTCCTCCTGAATTGAAAGTTGTATCGCCAGGTTTTTTGCCACAAAGATTTGTGATGTCTTGGTGACCCTAAATGAAAATGGCAACAAATTTACTTAAATCTTGTGGCCATCTTCAAAATCTATTTATTGTAAAGTTTTCAGTAAAAGACTTGTAGAAGTTTCCAAGTTAAAATGATGCCCTTGTAATATGCCTATGGTTGATACAGTAGGCAACTTTATAATCTTTTTGCTAGCTATATATATATATATATATATATATATAGCTATATATATATATATATATATATATATATATATATATATATACAAGGTTGCCTCAAAAGGTGAAAGATTGCTTTGGTGGTCTAGTGGTAAGGGCATCTGTCATAGATACAGGTCACATGTGTGAACCCAGACAGTTCTACCAAAAGACTTGTAAAAAATGGTACTAACAGCTGCATCACATGCTCGGTAATAATAGGTTAGTGTTTTAACTGGCTGGCCATTTGTCAGGGTAATGTGACTGGGGGGGGGGGGGGGGCATTGTGCAACATGTCCATGGCATGATGCCCCATTGCTAGACATCACTATAAACTGCAACACTGCAGACATCAATGCGATATGACTGAAAAATTCTTAAAGCTACATTTTTAAAATCCTAAAGGTCAAATGATTCATTGATCTTATGATCCATTAATTTTTTTTGCCATTTTGATGGACATTCATACAGGAGGTGGAGAAATTTTACAAAACTAAAGTATTTTATATATTCAGTCATAAATTAGTCCTTTACCATATTTCAATAGAGTGATTATGAAATGATTTGTAAAGTTTGTTATTGCAGAGCAAATGTAGATTGCCTCATTTTAAGTCTATATTTAAGTGAGACTGAAAGTGCAGATTTTAAAATTGGCACAAAATAATGAGGGCAAAGTTTGAACCACAGGAGTTTGATAAATTTTAAAACTTTTATAGAAACGGGTGGGTGTTTTTAATAATCACTAAATTAAAACCAAGCCTGTACTGTGGCTGCTGTTTTGCATGTCCATAAATGACTCTCTCGTCCAGACATGATATAAATGAGTTTTTCCTTAGAGGAAATTGCAATAGTTGTTTTGTTTGAAGATAACATCATAAAGTTAAAGTGAAAACATGAAATTTGTAACAAGATTAAAGCATTAATGAAATGCAGAACAAAGACATGTTGGCCAGGAGTGTGTGCATCTGATTAAATGGGGCAGCCTAAAATGACCTTGTAGGTTGAATGTCAACATGTATAAAAAGGCAAAACTTGCCACTGAAGTACCTTATAAACAGACTATCAAGTTGATAAGTGAATTAATAATGTATCATTGCATAGAATGTTTAGCATAAATTGTATCCATATGCCATGTGTATCATTTCATCCTTAGTTACCAGAAATATAATATATATCACTTCAGCTCTTGTACAGTCCTTCAAAAGTATTATACTGTACTAGACATAATAGCATAGTTTGTCTCTTTGTTTTGGGATGGTTACAATGTGACATGTATGGTATGCCTTTTATTTAATTCTAGTCTTTCAACATTTCAGTTGAAGTGACTGAAATTCCTTGATTGTAAAGATTTGACCTGCAGTTCAGGTAAGTAAATATTGAAGGACAGCAAGTTTAGATTAATTTAGAGGGTCTGCACCAGTTGCCACATTGAGCCCGTTGTAGTATTATTAATTATTCATTCGGTTAGTTTCAAACTAGCAGAGGAACATTGATCTAGATGGTCTGCAATAAAAGATTATTTTCTTTTGCTACTAACAAATACTGCATAAATTTTAAACATAGTGTATCAACTTCACTGTATTCTCATTATTTTTAGTATTTTACCCTTCACAATTCTTTTTCGCCAAAAATAATTTACCAAATGCATAGCTTACAGAATAATTTAAGCATTGGTCCAGGACATGTGACTGCAAAGGTAAACCCATACTGCACTGTACACCTAGCATCTCTAGTATGCAGAATTTCAGTACAGTTATCTAACCAGTGTGAGAATTTGCAGCAGTCTTCATTATCCAGTTACCCTTTCTGTTAGAAATTCGATATGGTGCTTTTTAGCATTGAGGTTAACTCTTTTTCAATTTAGCAGGAAGTCTCCTTGCACCCAGGTTACAGGTCTTTCATAGACTGAATCTACATGACCATTGGGTGACTTGTGGGTTTCTCTCCCCTCCCCTCACTCTCCACTCTGTAAAGGTGTCTGATTTTAATAAAACTAATACTGGATACATGTACAGCAGTCAAAATTGAAATACTCTTTTGATTTTTTTTAAATGATTGATTTTTGACCAAATAGTCTTAAGGAGATTAGGCTGTTTGAAAACTTTGGGATTTTATTAACAGATAAATTCAAGGTTTTACTCTTTCCATTAAAAAACAACATTCAAATTGTTTGCATAGTTTTTAATTATATATATGTATATATGTATATGTATATATATGTATATGTATATATATATATATATATATGGAAACAACTAATTTATGTTCATTTTGTTGTTTCCATTTAGCAACATGATGCAGCTAAGCAAAATAGAAGTTTTAGTCTGTACATTGAAATGACTTTACATGCCAATTTATAGGAATATAATAAAACTGTTTTCGTCAAATATTTTTGGTTTTGTATTTGATCTTTTCTAACTGATGTTTTGGAGAGTTTTTAGAGAAATATCTTTTAGATTTAGAAAATGCATGTTTTATAATCTAAAATGTTGTTTGATTCAATTCAGTAATGGACTTGTGTGAACCTCGAAAAAATTAATTTCATCCTGGAATAACGCTGGAAATGACCTGGAAATTATCTTTAGAAAAGCATGGGAACCCTTAATAAGATTATTTTGCCTCCAGTTCTGAACTCTTTCATGGTCTAGTAAATTGACATGGTCTATTGTTTTCACATGATCTCCCTTTTTTTTTTAATTCCTCTACAATGGCTACACATCTTCTGGACTAGTTTGGCTGATGTATAAATATACAGTAAATAGTAGCATTTAGTGGATATCACCATGAAGTAAATGTTGGGGATTTGCTAGTAGTTGGATCTACTTTAAGAAGGTGGTTCAGACTTCTCTTTAATCAAGAAATCTGCATTGATGCTTCATATTTATTTTTAATAATTTGTCGTGATAGTCATCGCATTTCCATTGTAGGTTTCATATGTAACTTGGTCCAAAAGTTTATAAAGTATTGCATATTCTGTTCTGTATCATGCATTGTCTGCATTCAAGTGAAAATTTGAGATCAAATCATTGTAGGTCAAAGTATACACTAATATGCCAGTTGTCTTGCTTTTTGTTGAAAAATGTTCACAAGTTTTACATTAGGGTATTTGAAAAGTTACAGCAGTGGTTACATTAACCATATTTTCTGTCCTCTAAGTATATGCGGAGTACACATCAAATTCACAATTTTGTAAATTTGCCAGCCTTTGTCCACATGCAAGTACCAGTAGATGCAAAGTAGAAGACAAGGTCAGGTCAATAATTTGGCTTTGTATTTTACATTTATAACTGTTTCATGAATATTATGGTATCACTGTATATTTCATATAACATGCAATCATGAAATAGCATCACCAATGCTTGTGATTTTACTCCTGTACAAGGCACTGCTATATTGTTATCAATTAACACAGCTGAATAAACAGTCCATGTTTGTTTTAATTATATCTATCGCAACAAGAGCCACATATATCAAATGAGAAATGGCGGCCATCTCGGGCTTAGATCGTCCTCAGTCTCCATTTCATCATCCTTTATCTGGCTTGTGTTCCACTGACAATTTCAGCTTTAGCAAATCCATTCACAATAGCTGATTAAGGTCCCATGCAGCCTTAACCCATTGTGCAACCTGGGAATATGTAGCACGCCACAAGTCCTGTGTTTGTGAAACTGTGGTAGTCTGCGGTCATCCAATGTTCCCACAACTTCCAAAGTTCAGTTTAGAAACTGACATGTCTAAAGATTGTAATAGCTGTCATACTTGTAATAGCTGTCGTACTGCCTGGGATGATGCTGAATGATGTCTTCTTAGTTTTCAATCTTCACCTTTCTGCACTGGCGTGTGCATGCATATAATCTGTAATGAGACTTCTTAGTGGGGAAAAGTGCAAAAAGATACCAGTACCTTATTGCAATTTTGTTTTTACAAAAATCAATAATTGTTGGTGAGAAAATATAATAATGCATAATCTTTTTGTTGTTGCAATATCTACTGTTTATGAACAAGTGGACAAAGGACTTCACAGAACATGCCTTTAAATATTATCATTAATTAGTATACCTTTAAATATTCTCATTAATTAGTGGCTCGTTATAAAGTCCTTAACCTTAACAAAACACCACATGCGAAGATGGCAGCACTTGATAAAATCAAACTTATTGACCCCTCTCCACCTTGTGCCCATGGTGTGAATCCTGAAAATCAGGTCAGTGGTCACTATTTCTGAAGAACTGATGGTCATATTGATGTAAAGATTTCACCAAACTTTTGACAAGTAAATGGTGCCAGTGAATCCTGTGTTAAACATGAAGGCAATCTTGAAAATCTTGTTTCCACCTGAATGATGCTTGTATTGAAATGAGGTTTTCACAGAAAACAAGTGATATTTTTGTTCCTCCTAGCAACGGGGCCATTAAATTCTACAAATTTATCCAAAGGTCCAATTGCTACTGAATGAAAGTCTCAATTGGACTTCCAATATGAATGTCCAATATTAGACCTGGGTTTCATCTTGGATTTCTGGGGAAACAAATAGCTAGTAGAGCACTGGTGCATCAAGGTTCTGGGGAAACAAATAGCTAGTAGAGCACTGGTGGGTCAAGGTTCTGGGGAAACAAATAGCTAGTAGAGCACTGGTGGGTCAAGGTTCTGGGGAAACAAATAGCTAGTAGAGCACTGGTGCATCAAGGTTCTGGGGAAACAAATAGCTAGTAGAGCACTGGTGCATCAAGGTTCTGGAAACTTTTTATGCATTCATTTCTGGGATAAGTGAATTTCAAGACTTGTTCATCTGTCATTGTTCTTGCCACAGTATAGTTCTCAACATGTTTTCACCAGTTGCAAGTTTTGATACAGAAATGGATCAAGACCATGAAATCTAAACGTAGATGAGGTTTGTAACTATAAAAATTGCTGTTACACACGTAAACATTGATATTTTGGTAGTGTTCATGGTGAAACCTTTTCGTAATAGTTAATTTTTAAGAGTCCCTTTTACAAATTAGTTATATATTAAGCAATGGACAAATGAGATTTGTATGATTTTAGTCTGTAATGTGTTGCGTTTGCCCCATATCACCAGAATTTTTTTGGTTGTGCAACTTCATTAATGCATTGTCATGTCACGATTTAAGTGCATGTAATTTCTTTTCACAAGAAAAATATAATTAACTGTCCCAACTCCATATATTTGGCTCCTAAAGATGTATAACTCATTGAATGTGGAAACTTCTCCAGATGTTGAAGCACTTATTACTGTGAAGTGTCACTAAAAATTGATGCCAAATGTAATTGCGTCATTAATATGATGTTACCCATTTCAGTATGAAGTTACATATCTGGTATATTTGCCAAAAATTAAACATGTCCTAGACTAATAAGTAGGCAGATTAGACAAATTTATAATTGACTCTGCCATGTTATACAACTCTTTGTAAGGGTAGAAAATGAATTTTTATATTCTCATCTGCTTGGAGCAAGATGAGTTTGTAAAATTTTAATCAGCATAGCCAATTTTCACCTGACAAGGATGAATAGACAAGTTTTCCTGAGCTATGGTTTGTTTTCATGATACAGGTATGTTTAAGAAAGTAAAACAGTTATTTCCCATTTGTACAAGTATAATAAAGAATACCATTATATACAGATAGACTTCGTACTTTGCTCTCAGCAAAAAGTAATTCTTTCTTTTGTAAAGAATAGCAAATTTTATTGATTGTATAGATTACTTACCGCCAGAGAAAGATTTGAGAAATGCAGACAGTTTTCCAATATAGTGGCTGTATGTAATGTACAACACAATAGTAAATATGGTTCATTATAGGCAGCTGTTGGAGTAAGTATACAGTTCTCCTAATTATTAACGTAATTGTGGCCATGGGCAAATTGTTAAGTACATGTAGCAAGCACTATCCTAATCAATAGCACTTGGGCAAGTGTTTAATTATGTTAATCATCAACCAAAGTGTTTCAGTATTTGCATTTGAGTTACTAATGTTCAAATCAGTTTGATCATATTTTGTACGACTTTTCAAAATTATAATCTTTGGAATTTTAGTGTCTAATGTTCTAGAGTTGAATCATGTGATTTGGATGCACATTAGGTCTCATGAATTTTGTTTGCTTTTCTTTGCAAGTTGCTAATATCAGAGTTAATGTTCTTGCTTAACCTTGACATTGTCAGTTGTACTTTGCAAATATACTGTAACAGTCTTATTATAAGCCAGCAGATATGCTAAATAAATTAAAAGACCTCTTCTTTTTCTTTTTTTTTAGCTGCCACATTGGTTCCTAGTTTCTGCTGCTCATTCTATTTATATTGTATTATATATATATATATTGTGTTGTATTTATATTTTTGACAGGAAGGCAAATGACAAGAGTATAAATTAATATTTGACTGTCCAACTAAAATTTCCTCACTGGACAGGAGACTTGTTTTGTTTTAGGGTTTGATTTTCATAGATGAGACATTTCTGAAGCTTTATGGTACTTGACAGAATTTATTGTATACTACGTGCACAAACTTTGTACAGACCTAGTTTTTTGTTACAATGGTCTGTTGCTAGTTCAAGGAGTAGTGAAAGTATTCTTCATTATGGATGCAGGTGTCTTTTACTTCAACCAGTATCATGGGACGCATGTACTGTTATATCGAGGTGATTTATAGTGAGAAGCAGATGTAATGGGACAAGTGGCAGGTTTTATGCTTTATGCAGAAATCTGTAAACAGTGAAGCAACCTGACACCAGATATTGCTTTAAAAAAATTTCAACAGCAAATGACAGTAGCACCTGATATGCTTAGTCAATTTGTGACATGCCTGGTGCACTCCAGAAGTTATGATTAAACATTCTTTGAGTCAAAAAAGCATTGGCAAATTTTCAATTCTTTGGGCATAATGAGAAAGTACACAATAGCATTTTGTTTGAACTAATGGAATTCTATTGATTGTGAATCCATATTGGTATGTGTTTTCAGACTTATTAAGGGTGCAGCTCTACAACTGTGTAATTTATATGGGTTTTTTGTCATGTCAGCATTTGAGCAGAGCTGAATGAAAATCATTGTCAAGGACAGATTGAGCCTGGGAAGCAAACAATCAACTGGCAGGCAATGTTGATCTTGATATTGATGGCACCTTACCTTTTTTACTGCACAAGGACATTTTTCAGTGAGCAGTGTAAGCTTGAACCTTTTTTTTTTGTTTTTGTAGGATTGGATGTGTGCATTTTTTTATGATCAGCAACACAGTAGGCTATTGGGTATTTCTTGCCCAAGGGCACACCATGGCAATTAATTCAGCCTATTCTGGTATGATTGGAACTAGCCCAACCCATGGGCTCTTGCTTCCATTAGTTGCATCTTGCAACAATTTTGGGAGGGTATATGGGTCTCTTCCAACAGCAAAGGTGCCTGACAGGAGCTAAATCAGACCGAAGGGTTGACTGGGGGTGGGGGATCTACAAAGTTCCTGAGGTTACTCAGATGATCCCTTCTGACCCCAGACCCTGTCGATCAAAATTGTTTTTTTTACAAGAGTCTCTAGTATCATAGGCAGGGTCCAGTCTCAGAAGGAAACACTTGAGTAATTTGAAATTCTTTGACTTTGTTTTTTTTTCTTTCTCCATTTAGGCAATTTCCCTTAAGTAATTTTTTTAAACATTGTGCTTGTCAGCCACATTGTTTAAAAGCACATCTTTAAAAATAAAAGAGGATTTCCAAGAATGTCCATTTTAGTGATGGGCAGGTGGATATGGGTCCAGTATATTTGCTGTTGTGCATTGACTTTGTAGATTTGTAGAAAAAAAATAAGTATTATGTTGGTTCCTAAATTGAGGTCTATGGTCTTTATTGGTATCCTGGTACCACCTCAGCATGCATGTCGCACTTGAAGAACCATGTTAGATTGTCAATTTGTTAAGGACTAAAACAGGTACTCCATCGAGAGAAACCTGCTGAAACAAAACTGGAAAGTTTTCCAGTTGCAACAGATTAATTTTCAATGTGTATCAAATTTTTATTTAAAAAAAATTCTCCATAGATGTGTAAGGAGAATAAACTTGAGCTGTACAAAACTACAACTAGTACATAACTTACAATCACAGCTAATTTCCCTGTGCCTTAAGTACCACCAACTTGCAGCTATGTAATTGGTACCTTAATTGTGAAAACATATTGTTGGGGTTTGAAAATTGTGGCTTTTAAATTAAAATTTACAAATTTAAGTTGTATGAAAATTGATCAGTCTTTCACTGTAACATACATGTAGTAAAATTCAATAAGATTGTTTTTCATCAACCCATTCTTCCATTTAATTTCAACAATTTCAGCAAATTTGATGGTGGTGGCTTTATAAATTGTCAGCCTGGGCCTACATGTTTATGAATTAACTAGGTGTACTTGGGTTACAATAGGTGAAATGTTGCCTACTGGGGATACCAGTGACAAGCTTGTTGTGAATGAATTTACACTTGTGCTATCTTGTCTCCAAAAATGATCTCTGACCATCAAAGCTTTGAGATCCAGAGATCAAAAGTAAGATAAAAGGGAGGGTAATAAAATGACTGCCTTCAAAAGCACAGCATTCTTGAAATAATGAGACTATCCTAAGGATCATATTTATTGCATACATAAGTGAGAGTTGCTGTGAATTCAGAACATTTTGTGGAGTACCAATTATTGTGGACTTGCAAACGACAAATAAACAAATCAAATAAACAATAATTTTGCTGTAGAACCTATAGGAAAGCACTTTGCACCTGTGGCATAGGATGGACCGAACTCACTCTTTTGAAATGCAACACAATATATACACCAAAAAATAAACGAAACATAGAGTACATTTATTTAGTAAACAAACTGGTTTATACAATTCAGTGACAGCTATTTACATGCATTTTTGTTGGTAATTGACAGGTTTTTAAGGTGGAAGGTAAAATGTAATGAAAGTTCTATACCATAAATTTAAAATGATTTTCATTAAACATATATTTTACTGTAGGCAAAAATGTTTCTGGTCATCTGACTGTCCATGGTAAAAGAATCCCAAAATAGATTTGTGCATTTAATTGGTACAGTTTTACCTGTACATTAAAGAGCCTAGTACAGAGTATTTTTGCTGCCCTCAGCTTTTAAAGTATAGGTGGGTCATTGAATAATGGTGGTTAATTCTTAGAATTGAAGTTTCATTGGAAGTGGTGCTCAGAATGCTTAAACAAGTACTTCACTTTCATTGAAAATGGAACCAGGAAGTTGTTCATGTAACATTTTATAATTTGGGATCGGCCATTATTCACTGCTTATAATGCCATTGATAATACAACTGAATTTACTTGTATGCACATTTATAAACTAGATAGCACTTGAGCTAGGGGAATATAGTTAATGGCTTTGTAGCAGTTTATAATACAGTTGAGGCAGTTATATCCAGTTAAACAAGTGTCATTTGCACAATTGTTTTTTTTAAAAACTATAGTTTGAGATGTATGAATTGGGTTGGGTTAAATTTGTTGTATGTATAAAAAGAATTAAATTCCCCCATCTAGTGCCCAATTGTGCAGAGCCATCTGAAATGAAGACTTGCCCCACCCCAGTGACCAAGGATCCCAAAAGTCTATAGTTGGTTTGGTGTGAACATAAAACCTGAAACAATATCGGTATTAAGAACTCTAATCTAATTATGCAAAAGCTAGACTTTGAAATAAACCACCATAATAGAGCATTTACTATGGGTTTTTCTTTAATTGATCAGTGCAGTATTTTTGTGCAAGTTTTTATACCAGCTACACTTATTGAAACTTTACAATTTATCACGTGTAGTTAGTTGAAACATCTTGGTACTTCAGCGGGTCTCTTTAGATATTCTCATGGAACAGACTTTAAAAATTTCTGGGGAAAAAATTGCTGTTCAAAATCTGTAAGATTTGAAAAATGAGGTTATGAAATATTAAATAAACTGAGTAAAACAAAGTTACCCATTTTATTAGTGAACCTGACCACTCTTTTCTCAAAATTAATTCTGATAGAAAATCATGACTCATTTAAGAGTGTAGTTAAACCTAATGCATGATCTCCATTATGAACACCTCACATAGTGACCAAAATCACATTTGTTTTGTTGTATCAGCAAAATAGATGCAGTGTATATTGACTAAATAGTAGGAAATTGGAGCCTTGCCCTGAGAACAGATTGCTGGCCTAGTTGGGTAGTAAAACTCCATGATTATAAAATTGACATCTCTTCATAGACCTGTTTGCTTGTATTTCCTAACCCCCCTATTGGATAGTTTCCATACTATGATGAATCGTTTTGAAATGAGAAATTCTGTGCCCCTGGGTGGCCAGCTGCCATCTTGCCTCTGCATGGGTTAGAGTCTTGGTCTCAGCCAGTTTGGCTCTTGAGAGATTGGCTGTTGCTTCCCATGGGTTATTTGCAGGTTTTTTTCAGGTTTTTTTTCAGGTTCTTCCAGCACCAGTTATACTGGCTACCATGAATGTAGTCTGATGAAAATGGCATTAAGCCCACAACAAAAATTTGCTATGTTCATTCACCCTTTTTGACTTTTGGGTCATGGTAGCATTTTATAGCAATTTGATTTGATTTGGATACACAGGCCCTTTCCTTCATGTTATAAATCCCATCATTTGATAAAGACCCTTTTTTATATCGTGTGACATGAACCAGTTCATACATGCAGGTAGTTTTGGATTATATAACTCTTGCTATATATTATAATAGTACATGTATACAAATAATAAATATGCTAGGTTCAGGCAGTCTGCCAAAATTGGGTAATTCATTATGGTGAATGTACATAAGTTTGACAAATATTGAGAATGGTATGGTATCTAAATTACAACTCTATTTAGAATACCTTACAAATAACCTTGACCTCATTGCAGTACTAATGCTTCAGTCCTGTCAGCACACCTTGCCAAAAATATACCTGTAAATTGTTTGTTCAGGTCAACAGGTAGTCAGTGATGTGTTTTTAAAATTAATTTAGGAAATTGTTAATCTTAACATTAAACAATTTAAGTGATCTGTTAAAAATTGGGGAAAATTTGAGTTGATCTTGCAGATGTAAGGAATATACAGCAAGTTCTAGGACCTAATTTAAGATGAATCAATAGTTTGTGTGCTTTATTTCAATGAACACATTTGCCTGATGGGAAAAATCAGTTGGATGATGGGTATGAGTACTGAAGTGGTCAAGGGACAACATGCTTTACAGTATCTATTTTCAAGTGTCTTGAGGTTTGGCTATGTAATTCATTGAGCAAGAAGCCTGGACTAGGGTGCTTTTTTTTAATAACTGCACTGAGAGGAACAACAGTGGTGGTGAAGGAAGGACTGGATTAGCTGGGCAGGACTGAGTATAAAAGTGCAGTACTCCATCACACATGCATGCGCACACAAACATGCACAGACTTGTAATTTTACTCCTTGTAATAAAGACAATGGTTTAAAGTGGGTCTTACAGTGAGGAGTGGTTTGGGGTGATGGAGTCAGATGCATACCAAAACCCATACAATTTTGAAATTGTTGATGCTTTGGGTACATAGGATTTTCCAGCATGAAGGGAATTCTAAATGAAATGCAGTAGTAGACTTGCAAAACTCAACATTTATTTACTAAATCACAATGCCTATATGGCAACATCAGTTTTATCTGAAAAACCAGGTGGCACGAGGTCCATGTCCATCCCTAGTATTATGAAATATAAATGACACCATTAGGTTGGACCACTTGATATTCAAAGTTCATGAAATGTCAATCATTTGTATTGTGTGGTCTTTTTGCATACATTTTTAAGTATTTATATTTAGATTGCAGTATTTCGTTTGTGGTTGAAATACTAAAATTTAATTTTAAGTTATGAAAATTCATGCAATTTAAATTGCTTGTTGACTGTTAGATGTTCAGTTTACTTCCAACTTTCTTGTCAAGTGACATATTTGCCACTTGGATTACCTCAACTTTGTCTTCAAATACTATTTATATTTATATTGGGCACAATGTGACCTTTAGTGTGCTGAGATACTGTTAAGTTAATTCATGCATTGTTTTTTTTATAAAGAAAGAGCAATAAGCATAAGCAGGATATTTTTGGTTACGAGTAATGATAATTTCATTCAAGTCGAATTGCCTACATTGACTTATTTCACCCCAATAAATGTTTCTGCAGTTGTCTTCTGCCATGCCTGACATTATAAAATTGAATGACAAGAAAACATACAACAAAAATTTGCTCATAAAGCAACTTTGTCTCCAGCTTAAATTTATTTTATCCAATTCATGTTTGCACTAGCTATAATACAGGTTAGATTCCTACCTTAAAACTTGGGTTTTAAATTAGAGTTGGTAAGATCTTGAAATTATTGCACATTTAATTTCCATGGTGATGATTAAGATGTTTGTATGTACCGTACCTCCTATTTTCTAAATATTTCTTTCTTTTTAGGTGATTCTGTTAGACTAGATTCCTTCCTAAATCCAAGAACAGCTAGCATAATTTGGATTGACAGCTTGCCTTGAAACATTTTTTGGACAGGAAATTTAGGAAATTCAAATAATAAAGCACACAGAATATTGTTGTGCTTCAGAAAGCTAGCTACTTTTGTGGATTGAGATTATCAGTAACAGAGAAGACGCGTTCAGAGTTGATTATTTTGCAGACAGCTACAGATTTTCACAAGATGCATGAGAACATGGTAGGTAATGGTAATATTTAAACTTGTGCATATTTAACCATCATAAATTATGCATTTAATTTACCAGTATATCCATTTAGGATGTTTTCAAATGCTTATTCCATTATAAAACCTGTACTTGCTAATCTTCATCAAATTCACCTTAATCAGAATTGTATTCAGAAAGTTTATTTATAGCTATGTAGCTGATGTACAAAAGTTGTTGTAGATTTTGTAATTCAGTGTGAAGCTGTGTACACTTTTTATTTGTAGCCACAAATCATAGATCTATAGCTTTCCATACTTAAACGCAAAGAATGAATGAACATTATTTTTTTTATTGAAAAATTTCAGGCAAAAACTGGTTAATATTGACATGAAGTTTTAGAATCTTTTTCGATACCCATCTTTTATTTTTTAAATGCACTTGGTGCATTGAGTATGTGGATTCGTTTTTCAAATTCTGATTTTTTAAAAGAATTTTAAGCTTGTACCAATGCTCTAAAGGCCGATTATTTTCAAATTATATATCCATACTTATATTTTCAGGCATGCGCAGATCCGGAACCTATGAGCTTGGAACATATTCGGAAATCAGAGCTTTTTCCCAAGAAACAACTAGTCACAGATGATGAGACATTACATGTCCCATTTCCACTCCTCAGTGGGGAATTTCCTGAATATTTGGGACGTACATCAGATGGTGTTATTGTTCTTTCAAACTTCCGCTTGCTGATTCGTTTCAAGAAATCCTTCATTAATATACCTTTGGGTCTCATAGAGTATTTGGAGACACGTGATGTATGCCATATACACATCTACTGCAAGGATGCCACAGTCATCAGGTAAATGCAAATTTTAAAATGTTGACTTGTTTTGGAGTTGGGATTGAGTCAGGTTTTTACATTTGCATTAGCTGGTAGCAAGTGTTTTGGGTTTTTTTTAGCTCTACTAGTAAAAGACTAGAAGACCTTATGTGTATGGTCTTATATCTGTTGTACATCACACATCTTGTCTGTTAGCACAAGTTACTCTGCTTGCACAATTGCCATGAAATCTTACATGCACATTTATGTGAGAATGGTGCCACATCAACTTGATCTTTACTCTCCTGAATGGATGATCATATCCACATGAGATTTTTACGAAGATGGTCTTGGATGAAAATGGTGCCTACCTGAAGATTTTGGATACCTAAAAAATTGTTTCTCTTTTTGAAAGAAAGTTATATTAACATGTGGTTTTCACCCATAGACTTGCAAGAATCTTGTCTGGTTGATCCTAAAGTTTTACAGTTAATAAATTTGAAGTAGTAAAAATGTACAAATGTTTATGGAAAGTATGTATCAATAACAGCTGAGATGTCTTGAGCATGGCACTGGCACCATTCTTTGAACTTGAAAGGTGTTGGATTGTGAAAGGTGTTGGATTGATTTGTTACTAGAGTAAAAAATAAAGATGCTTATACTTCATAAATATTCTACCAATTTATATCCCAAGCTTAGTGAATGCATCTAGTCAATAAATTTTTCACTTTTACATGAAAAATGGTCATTATTTTGAAGATGTGAATGAGCAAATTACTTTGATCTTGTAAAATATGCAAGATTGATGGCAGTTTCTTGCCTTTTTAGATTTGATCATGACAGAATGCAAATATTCTGTTGTGGATTGCCATGAAATGTGTTGTGATCAGATGTATATGCTAACAAATAGCTTTGCTCTTGCATTTTGTATTTGTGCAACTAAATGCAGTGTTAAATAACCTTGGAATATAATTAGTCTCTTAAAATATTATTCATCACCTTGATACTTTGAAAGTGGCATCATGGTGCACATATCAACCAATCACTAAGCTCATGTATTGTCCAATTTGACTTTAATTTTTGAGTGTATGATTGAATACTATGGGAGCTACCAGTGTCATTGTCCTTTAGATTGCAACTGAGCCTAATGATAATTTGAAGTGCGCATGTTGATGCAGATTTGCTGTCCTCCAAATTATTAACCTTATTATTGTCATAAAACTGGATGCATTTGTTAATGCAGATTTTGTTTTAAGTGGATCACTGAAACTTGGTACATGTTATGGCAGATCTGCCAACCATTGATTTGACAAGTCTCTCTGAAATGGCACTTAAATTATGGACTTGAAGAAAACAATAAAATGCCATCATTGCAGTCAAATAGAATAGTCATATCCTGGTTTTTGTCTGGTTCAAGTTTTCATATTGGTATTTGTAGAGTTAATCAGGGAACTAGACTTGACTGTATAGGAGTACCTTGGATGCTTAAGTCTGCCAATGTTTAAAGCAAATGCCTGCACTGTGAAGCTTTTGCTTTTACATCATAGCAAGAAATGACATCCATCAGATGAAAATACCATGGAGTGAGACTTAAAACCACATAATGCAGGGGTGCACAACCTTTCTTGGCCAAGGGCCAGATTGCATTTTCTAAGATTTGTTTTAATTTGCCCTAAGGGCCAGACAGAACTCTTTGGGGCTGGATCCAGCATGCAGGCCCCTGTTTTATTGTTTTAAGTCAGCATCATAATCAGTCTCTTGACCTAGTGTGGCTGTCAGTGCTGTGTTGCTGAACATCTGAACAGTTCCCTCCACTTGTCTCGATAATGTGCCAGAGCCAGTGTTTCGACAAAATGAATTTTAGGGTGAAAAATGAGATTGAACAAGCTGTTGACCTCGATGGTGCTTTTAATGAAGAATTAAAGGCGTGGCTTGATCATGTTTGCAATTTTTATGTTTGGCTGTATGATCTTTTCAGAAAGTATCATGAATGTGCGCTAACTGTTAATAGTTATATGTCACAGACTGGCAACATATTTTATTAAAACAATTCTTGATTATGAAGTGATTGTTTAGGAGTGTTAATGGACTTGATAGCGATTGAATTTGAAATCTGCTTCTGTGTTGGAAAATGCTCAGATTTTCTTAAAGTGCTTAAATTTGGAAACTCTTCCATTTAATTAAAAACTAGCATAAATATAAAAAAAATAAAAATCAAATTAAAAAATTTAATTTTAATTTAGTGTTGGGTCACTAACATATTTATTAGACCGCTTGTTGGTTATCTTGTGTGCTTCACTGTAACAAGATTAGTTTGGTATTGTAACAATCTAGTGTGCTAAGCCTTGTTTGGGATATTCAGTTAATGGATCCTGTGTTGATTGGGATGTTTAAGGCTGATAAAACACAAGTCTAGTGCACATGGACGGGGAAAAGTATTGTCAAACAATTGCCATCAGTGCTCTGTAAGGCCATGTGATATTCATGGCATTTGGCATCCATCAGTGCTCTGTAAGGCCATGTGATATTCATGGCATTTGGCATCCATCAGTGCTCTGTAAGGCCATGTGATATTCATGGCATTTGGCATCCATCAGTGCTCTGTAAGGTCATGTGATATTCATGGCATTTGGCATCCATCAGTGCTCTGTAAGGCCATGTGATAATTCATGGCATTTGGCATCCATCAGTGCTCTGTAAGGTCATGTGATATTCATGGCATTTGGCATCCATCAGTGCTCTGTAAGGCCATGTGATATTCATGGCATTTGGCATCCATCAGTGCTCTGTAAGGCCATGTGATATTCATGGCATTTGGCATCCATCAGTGCTCTGTAAGGCCATGTGTCTCATGGCAGAATGAAAACTATGAAAGTATCAATAATCAGAATGTTTGCTTAAATAAGTCAAATAAGATTGCAAATAAACAAATGGGCTTCCAGACATTTTAATAGTAATGATATATAACCTTAGTCTTACTACAGTATCAAGATATGTCTACACCAACTTGTAAATAGGCTGACCATCCAACAGGTTTGCAATGTGTGCATGCTATTGTATAGTGAAGTATGTGAAAACGTTTTTTTTGGGGGGGGGGGTAGATCTGGTATGCGCCAAAATTTAGTGCATATTTGAAGCTTAGCTTGACAACTGCATTGTGCATGAAGCAAAAATAAGGTAAATGCAAATTGTCCATCACATTAACTGGTGGAAGATTCGTAAGCATACGAGATGTACAGTGACATACTATTTTTAGCTATTTGCCTATTTATGTATGAATAAATTGGGTACATTAGATACTAACAGGTCCAGTCTTAAGCTAAGCATAGTAATACTGGATACAAGTTCAGTGACTGGTTAAAGTCCTTTGTACAAAAGTATTGTCAAGCACAAGTTATTTGACACCTGCACATTTTTCATGGATTCTCTTTACAACTTCCTACACACCTAAAATAAAGTTCACTGGCCTCTCTGTATATAAACAAGATTTTATGAATTATGAACAGTCACATGAAGACATGTAGGCTTGCTCATATATTGCAGGTAATTCTTTGGTTGACAAAGAGTAATTACTTTATAAGTATGTTAGCTTACACATGTGCATTGATAAATACTTGACCAAGTTCCACATAGCACTGTAAAATGTTGAATATTGACCATGAAAGGCCATTAAAAAATATGTATTTTGTACAAACAGTTTGCACAGAGGCATTGACATGAGAATTTGAGCATGGTCCATTTGTGCCAATAGTCTAGTCTGTCATCCAATTTTGTGATGGTCCAGGATTAAATTAAAATGTTCAGATGGCCAGGGTTAGTGTTCTTTTTACACAGGTAAACTTCTCTTGGGCTGCCCTAATAATTTTATACACAAGGTATACTAGTTATCTAAATTGGGGCTTGATATTTGTGGTAAGGCTAATACATTTCTTAATGGAATAATAGTTTTCATTAAAAGTCAAAGAACTAGCAAAAGCTAAAGTTTGTTCTCACCAGTCTGGGTTTAAGCTGTCCTCTATAATATTAGAAAATATGAATGTCCACATTCTCTCTGCTGGATTGTGTAAATCCCTGAGATTGTTTCTCCCCTAGAGGTTTGTACTGGATCACACTAGTAGGTTGACCTTCAGATATGCTAGTGTACATTATCATTTTGTGTTTTGTGAAACATCTACATCATAACCTTCCAAGGAATATTGATAAGCATAAAAATGAAGTGAATTGTCATTTAGAGGTGTACAATCAAATTCTAAAATTGGTCTAGCTGAGGCTTAAACTTGGTTACTACAGTTGAAGTGTGGGTGAGCTGTAAAGGCAAGCAACTTGGACACTTGGCCACCCATTGCTCCTTGGTTGAGCTAAACTCCTGATGTGAAAGGTTAAACAATATTGTACATGCAGTACAAAAATATGGACATTTTTAAGTCTAATGGAGTTTTCTTTCTAACACTGAATTTGTTCAGATGCATTAAAACTAAGGTTGATCCAAACAGATCAAATTTGGATTTCTGGTAGTTCTTTGCATGATTAATAGCAAAGAAATGATCTGTCATCTTATGTTGTGCCAGCTCAAGTCTGTGCTGGTTTTATTGCACAAGAATGAGCAGCAAACATCTTGATCCGCTTTCTCATTAATGGTGACAACACGTTTTTTTAGTTCATCTTCCATCCTCACCCTATTCCAGGTCTGAATTCATACTAGTTTTGTGACTGTCAGCTGTCCTACATAAATCCATCAACACCCACCTTGCACTAAATTTCAGTAGATAGCTTGAGTAGGGCACACAAGGCCTAATTGTCTGGTGACTATGATCTTAATTGTAAGATCTTTGGGTGATGTTTTAAGTGAACATTGTGGGTTGATGGGAGTAGATATTTTTGCTGTTAAAAAGCATTTTTCATTTGGTAATGGATGAAACAATTGATTTTCTAGCTGAGTGTTGGGAGACAAGGTAAAATGTTGAAAGTTGGGCCCCAAATAGAATATTCTAATTAGGGCATAACCGACTTTTGATTCGGAAATCTATCTGATTCCACCGGTTAGTATGAACTTCCGATTAATCAGAGTCTGACAAGGCAGGAACGACCGATTCGGATAATAAAAATAATAAAGTTGAATTTCTATCGCACCGTGTCTAACACTGCGTGTCATTCGATAGTGCGTTAATAAATTAAATAAGAAGTCAGAAAAGTCCAATATGGTCAACACAACCACGCTGTGAGACTATCTATTTGAACTGGCGGGTAAAAACCGGAAATGAAGCCGGATATGGTGAAGTACTAAGTAACATGCTAGACACGGCAAAACCAGATACCAGAAACCCAGAAACAGAAGATGAAAGTTTTTAGGAAAAAAATATCGTATCTGGAATCGGAAAAATTTCATGCCCAAAATCCGGAATCGGAAATCAGTAGAAAAATGGTAATCGGTTATGCCCTAATTCTAATTGTTTAAGAAAAACTCCACATTTTAGCAAAAAAATAAAATTCATGTTGCAGAAGAAATTCTGGTTTGAAAGTAAATCCTTTACCACCCCTCTGGTGTTTGGCATCTTATTTGGCCAATGTGAATGTATGTGAGAAAGCTTGCCAGTAGCTTCTCTGGTTCTTTCTTCCACCACCATTAATACAGACTGCCACATATAGCCTATCGTGTGCTGAAAAATGTCATTAAACCCTTAAAATCTAAAAAAAATAAAAAGCTAATAGTATATCGGCTGATTATTTTAAATTATATGAATATAGGATTAAAAAAGATACTTCCATCATGAGTTCCTTTGTTTTATGTCCTTGTGCACTATACATTTTTTCCAAATTAACATCCCTGGTTGGATCTGAGCCAAGTTTTGCTCATTGGGTTTAGGCTAGGGAAGGGGTGATAACAGCATGTACATGTGATTTAGGCTAGGGAAGGGGTGATAACAGCATGTACATGTGATTTGGTGGTATTGTGATGTGTCCTGCAATTGAAGATTGTGATGTTATGCCCCTGTCTTAAAATAGGTAACAGAAGATAAAAATCAACTAGCAAAATAAATTCAGAAGATAGTACAGTAAAACTGTCTTGAGAGACCACCTATTTTGGTAGACCAAGAATCTCTATGCAGATTTATTGATTATATATTATGACCTGTTATGAGACCACCTGTCTTGAGACCATTACTTTTTGGCAGAAGGGGTAATCTTTCAACACTAGTTCTACTGTAATGTGAATTAAATCCACTGTAATTTTTAATGTCTAAAAATATTCAGAATCAATTTGAGTCTTAAACGTCCTGATGTTTTCATGAACAAGTTCAGTAATTACAAAGTTGTTTACAAATGTCAATGGGCACTTGGCAATTCCAGTGGAGATTTTTTAATAAATCCCTTAGAGGATTCTCACTGATATAGACAGATATAGAACAAAAATGAATTGATCAAAACCCTGTAAAAAAAAATTCATTTTTACTTGTAACTGTCAAAATTGCTTATGGAATATAGGTGGCTGTAAACCACTGACCTTGAACTCTAGTTTGTCCACTGTTTACATAGTATTCATACAATATAAATAATAAAATTACAAATTGGATTTTATATCCAGCTATCCATCAGAACTAGTTTGGTTCTCATCCATTTGAACAGGACCGAGTTTGTCACTTTTCTAGAGGAGATAAATGCACATTTATACATAGACAAACAGAAGAAATACAATTTATTGCTTTAAGTAATCTTAGAAAAATACTTTCACATGCTGAATTGAAACAAATGATTGTAGACTTGTCCAATAAATCAGTCTCTTTTTGCAATAATGACCAAAAAATAGTTCTTCCTGCGGGTTTGAGGTTGTAGAATTAGCTAGATGTGCCTCACTACGCCTCGTAAGAGGAGCACTAAGTAGAGGCAACCTGTTTGCCATGGGTTGCGACCAGTGTCTGGAAGGAAAGGATCCTGGTAGTTGAGTGGAGGCTTTTCCTATGCAGTACTGTTTGGCTTAGTCATCTCCTATTTGTTTAATCTTTATCTTGTATTATCACTTGATACCACCATTGCCCCTACATTATATCCCATTAGATTTCCCTTTCCCATTTCTTAGAAGACTTCCATCAGTGGCTTATAGGTTCAATCTGGAAGTGATTTTACCGACCCTAGAACCTTAAACTATTTAGTACTTTTAAGCATGTATACATACAACCTATTGTATGGAGCTAAATAGCCTGTAAGTGCTGGTGCACTGTGAAAAAACAAACCAAAAAATCTTGCAACATTGTGGAATTCGAACCATCTATATTTTAAAAAATTCACTGGCTGAAAATAGTCATATTTTTCTCAGCCAGTATGGCTTCTTTCTTTTGAGCTAAAGTTTATCCCTTTATATGTAAGAAATGTAAACTTTTCAGCTTGAAATAACCACAAGGTCAAAACTTTGCCAAGTGATCATAAGGGTCTAAGGCTTGTACTGGCAGTATACAGTATTTTGAAATATTTGTGTAAGATTTGTGGCCCATCTTTGTTTCATATACCTGTTGCAAGTAAAATTAAATTGAGATAACTAGTGAGGGTTACAAACCCAGAATTTGTTCTGGTGACTGTTGAACTTCTTTTCAATGGTTGCAAGATGATGCATTGTTAAGGACACTTTGTATACATAGGATAGCAAAAAAAAACCTAGGTAGGTAATGGGACAGTCTTGCTTATGATTGTGAGAAAATTAATCAGTCAGTATGTAGATAAGAACCTGGAAAACAAAAAGATGGTTGTATGTTGTATCAAATTAGAGGCACTTATCTAAGAAGTACTTTAATGTTGTGCAGTGTCCTTGTGCACAATACATTTTGTGCCACATTGTTGGCACTCCTGTCTGGAATAGAGCCAGCACTTTGCTCATAGAAGAGTATTTTAGACCAGGTATGGGAGTGGTATATGTTATGGAAATGGTATTTTCAACAATGAAATTCTGAAGTATTTGGACAAATAGTCCCCCCTCACAGCCAATATACACACTTGAGTATCTACCCATATTTACCATATATATTGGATACTATATTATGTGTATATGACTTGATATATATTTTAATTCAATTGTCATTTTTAAGTTATATTTTTCATTACAAGCTATTACAGAGTAAATTCACTGGATATATTTTTTCAGAATCTGTTGACATGAATTCTTTGGTAAACAAGTAATGTTGACCTAGATGCTGACCTTGATTCAGTGTTAGGGGCTGCCATGTAAACCGTTTTTTTTTTTAATATGATTTGTTTGTTGTCAAGGTCAAGATGGAACTACATCTAGTAATTAGATGTAAAGAACTTTTTATTCTTAAAGTACAATGATTAGTTTTTGTCAGGGTCACTTAGGAATGTATAATATAATAGTCGCCTACTCCTTAAACTTTGCAATCTGTTTTGGTGAAATATTCTCAGCTTTTACACCTGACCATTTTCTTTTGTTGTAGCTAGTGATTGAATTGATGTCCAGTTTTCTTCAGTTCATTTGAATTTTAAAAGATTAATTCATTTCTCTGGAAATGATGTGCTTCTAACAAGACTCTAGAATTTATTAAAACACTTATTACTAGGACTTTTGTAATTTAATGGTCAATTATTCTTGGATTATTTTTGGATATGATTCTTAAAAGTTCATTTTCCATTTTTACAAAGAACATCCCTTTTACAAAATTGAGTAGTTGCTTGATTTATTCAGATTGTATTTCATAATGTTACTGATCTCTAAAGTGCTATTATTACAGGGAAATTATTTGTTAAATTATACAAAGATTGTTTTCACTTTTTTTGTTACTGTTGATTAGTCTAAATGTTATTTGTTGGGTCACCATAATTTTTTTTCTGCATTGTTCTGGCATTTTTTTAATTTTTTTAAAAAGTTTGGGACGTCTTCAAATGTTACCTTAAAAAATTACACGTCAGAAAATGCATTAAAAAATATTCAACTTTAGATGTAATTTTTTAATCCATTGCATCATCTTCTAAACCCAGTCCTTCACTGCACATGATGTACAATTCATCCTTTCAATGCATGAAGTTTCACTTGTCCAGAATGAATAGTCATACTAGCAAGGGGTTTTCAATGAATGATTTATTGGTTCTAGTTGGTACTAAATGAAAGGATGATCATTTTCAGGATGTTGTATGAAATTTGGATATAATGATATAACACATAATTTGCATGGTCCATTGAGGTTTGTTAGAGATTCCTGTTCTATTTGTAACTGGAAATAAAGAGTTCTAGATAAAAATTGAATGGATTATTTTAGTCCCTGGTTTGGAACTTTAGTGCTTTTAAAAAAATTGTATCTGGTATTTTATGAACATTGCTGAACAGTCAAGATATTGGTCATCCCTTTTACAAAATTGAGTAGTTGCTTGATTTATTCAGATTGTATTTGATAATGTTGCTGATCTCTAAAATGCTATTATTACAGTTGTGCATAAAACATCTGAAACCATTAGTATAGTTTATATTGACTAGTCGTAATGAAAGTGGATTGTGCACATGGCAAGAAAGAAATCAATTGCTTAACTTTAAAGCTTAAAAATGTTGAATTGATGCATTTAGTTGGTGTTAAAATAGAGAAATATTCGCACATGATGATACAGGTCTGTGATTCTATTTCAGTCAAGTGCATCAGCAGGTAAACAGTTTTAGTGACTGAATTTCTTCAGATGTTTCTTCGCTATGTCTCTAGAGGTAATGGGTATAGTGCTTTTCTATTGCATTAAACACTAGTTAGTCTCATTTCAAATAGGTTGTATGTTTTACAAGGACTACTATTACTTTCAGGTGTGCCTTTGCTACCAGTGAAACTTGCCAGGATTGGTACAAACGCATGCTGAGCAAACTGCAGTTACCAAAAGAGTTGAATGAACTGTTTGCCTTTGCCTTCTTTGCTTGGTGCACTGACAGGAGCCCTTGCCCAGAACCAATACTGGAGGGGTGCTATCAACTTTGTCCAGTAGGTATGTACCAGAATTCATAATGGAAGGATGTGACAAAATTGCTCACACAAGGTATATATATATATATAGTCACCTTTGCTGTTTGTTCCAGGAACACAAAAATAGATGGCATTGCTTACAAACCCTTTGAGGGGTTCTGAGGTCTGCCCACTGATCATGGAACTTAGCCTTTATACCAGATACACTAACAAGTCTTTTCCCAGAACATGTACAAAGGGCTGATGTCTACTCTGCCCACTGAATATGTATCTTTGCATATATACCTAATAAAGACAAATCCTCAACTAGAATAAATACAGGGGGGGGGGGGGATTCTGCCCACTGACTCTGCATCTTTGTCTCTATACATGTACAATAGTGCTGTCATCCACATGAACATATTTGTCTTTAATGCCAATCTAAAATATTTGTTTAAAGCCAGTTCTCTAGGGATGCAGTCAACTCTGACATAAAATTTGTATCCCTATCTTTAACATTGGTCTTGAATTCATTATGGAGATTTACTACAAACTGTCCTCCAAATATATGTAATTTACTTTAATGTCTCCAGTGCAAAAGCAGAGACTCTGGGCCTGCAGTAATGTGTTCTAATAACTCTGCTGACCATGGACAGAGACTCCACTACCACATGGAGGTTGGAGTCCATAGAACCTGGAGTGTTATAGACTAGAGTGTTATAACTAGGTCAGTTAGCTGAAGACTGTGGTTCATTTTCTTAAATAAGGGAGTGAGTGTAATAAAAGCAGTCACAAAATGCATATTTTTGATTAAATAGAAGACAAAACTGGTTGTAAAACTTGCATTTTTGTAGTCAGTACTTAAACCATTAAGTTAATCTCATAGTCATGGCCTTGCTAAAATGTATTGAACTAATCACTTAAACCTCAAGATCCAATGTTTTGTATGGGCACGATTCAGGTTAGGCAGTTCCTGCCCAAAAAGATCAATCATCCTAACTGATACTTCTCATCACAGACTATGGTAATATCTGTAAATTGTACTAAGCTGGTATTTATGATTAGTTACTACAGCAAGTTGAAGACCTAAGAAATTCTGTCATGGAGATGTAACAAGTACATTTCTTGCAGTTATTTTAGTAGTTTCAAAATAATTAAAAGTTACTATATAGTTAGTCTTTGGCAAATACTGTATGTTTGCCTTTCAGTTGTAAGTACAAGTGTATAGAGATGCCGGCAAATACAAATATAAATGGTTAAAGCAAGAAAGTACATGTAACTATTTGTAATTGTAGGTTGGCAAAAAACTTCAAGCTTAAAATATTTAAAATACATTATTCATTAAGTTGAATAAGGCATATTCTGTTAATTAGCAAAATACAGCACCTTCAGGATTAAATGGAATAAAAGGTAATTTGAAATGTAAAGTCAACATAATGTAGATTAATTGGTTTAACACTGCTAAAAGCAAGTGTGCAGTTTTGTTGCAAACCAATAATCAGTACATCAAGTATTTTAAAGTTTACAAGGTATAGTTTTTGTTAATCTGGTGCACACAGTCCTCATTGTGTAACAGAAACTAATGTACATATATTGCATTTTTGAAGCATCAACAATATTTATAAATATTTGATATTAAATGCCAATAATAACACATTTTGTTATGGGTTCCAAAATTGGTATTTTGTATTTTAAGCTTTTGATACATTGGAAGAAAAGCTAGAACTTATTTATTTTTATCAATTTTTTAAAACATTTTAAGCATTTAAAAGTAAACAATATCCCAATCATTTTCCTCGAATTTTGAAATTTATTATTTCGATTGTCAGAATTTCCAAATGCAGATACAAGGAATTTTGATGATTTTTTTTTTTATTTTAAGCCTATGCAAACAGTCATATTAGATTTTCAGGATATTGCAACTATTCATTGGTAGTAGTATTAGACATCATCTCATTAAGATGCTTATTGTTTTTCCAAATATTATTTGGCACCCATTGGACATAGACAGGAATATGTCTTTCAGGATGTAGTTCAGTAAAAGGATACAAAACTGATCATGCAGCTGTGGTTCAATTCAGATAATGAAAGAAAATTTAACTCTCTTGCCAGATGACCTAAGTTTAGTACAAAACCAGAATTATGCTTATTTTTTGGGCTAGACAATGTGGCAACCATGTGACCCAAACATTTCTTTCTTTTCCAAATTAAATTGAATTAAATTTATTTTTTTTAAATTAAAAAACACATTTTTTTAAAACCATTTGAACAAATATGAAAATCACTAATTTTGCCCCATACAGCTGGATGAACAGTGTCCATACATTTTCTGTGTACTTTTGATACACAAGGTATCCTCTTCAATCTTTCTTTTGTCTACTGGTAAGCTTTTTCACATACCCACATTGGCCAAATCTGAGACTCTAATCCATGCAAATGTGAGATGGCAGTGATCCGTAACCTAGTGCTTGACACCACTTGGCTACTCTGGACCCCTGCTGACACTTGTCATCAGGATCACAATTGATGTTATATAATGTGGACCTCTTGAGAGAGATGGCCATACTTAAGGTGCCACTTTGTATTTGCAGAAAAGGCAGTCTTATACTGGCTAGCTGGTAATTTGATGGGTCAGGGATTTTGCTTTTAAACAGTCCTAGATTTTTCACCAGAAGTTTAGTCTAAACTATTGCTTAAAATTTAAAATCTTAGGCTGAGATTTAGCTTTGAAGACCTATTTTAGGGCTAGTGTTCATTTGGAGCATTGATTCTGATAATGCTCAAATTCCCAAATTTCTGATCTGCTTGCTCAACTTTTTACAGATTTCAAAATGGAATGACGTCACTGCAATCCCCATAGAGATGTATACATTTGGAAACTTCTAACTTTAAGAATTAATGACTTGGCTGCTGAAAATGTTACAAAAAGCAAATTCATGTTTGGAAATTATTTTAGTGATTTAATAGAAATGAGACAATGCTCCTTCTTTTAGGTAAGCCACGGGTGTACAGCTTTACTAAGGAAATTGAGAGGCTGGGTTTTGACCTGAAATTGGCATGGAGATATACAGAGATCAATAAGGATTTCAGGTAATACATCTGAACCATACTGAACTGATTATCCATTTGTTGTTTTTATCAGTCTGATGGACTTGAAAACTAAAGATTATTATTTTATGGCACAATATATATGGGTTTGGTTGATCTATGACAGAATGTTAAACATGAAGAATGCTAAGCTTGGAAGCCAAATAATTAAATGTTCCGAGTGCCAGGGAGGTACTTTGGCCATCAGATTGGCTGTATCAAATAAAACATCAAATCAATCTCCATCCATTATACTTATCATTATACTTATTTTATAGAATGTTTCATTTGATCAGATTTCGCTGTATTTGTTTTTTTTGGCTCAGATCTTTAGTACAGCGAGATGATGCATCAGAGATGAATAGTATTTTTGAACGATTAATAGATGGTGGATTGTGACAAGTTGCATAAATTGTTTAATTAAAAAGCTAAACTAATTATTCATCCCACCCAGGTGAAAGTTTCAATGAAGCAATCTCTATGGAATGTCAATGTGGGGTTCTAAGATTAAGGTCAGTGTCATGTTTTTATAAAAAGTTCAATATAAGAGACCTAAGAGCTAAACAAAAGGTGGGCTTAACTAAATGGGAGTCTCCTGGATATGGTTAACATTTGTAAATAAATTGGCAACATCCAGTTGTAAAGAAACTAAGTTTTATTGGTTTTACATGCTGTTCCTTCAGTAATAATGTGTAATATTTGAAAACATTGATTTCAGTCTGTGTCCAAGTTATCCAAGTGAGCACATTGTTCCTGCCAATTTGTCGGATAAGGATCTGAAGAAAGTTGCAGAATTCAGGGCCCTTCACAGATTCCCTACTGTTGTTTGGAGGCAAGGCAAACAATTTTACTCTCCAACCTTTTTTTTTTTTATTTCATCTGTTCCATCAGGAATAAATTCCTAAAATTATGCCAGTTGCAATTTTCAAGCATAGACTAAGGTAAAATTAATGCAGGTGTACATAATTGACAACTTTTCCAACGCCAATTTTAGGCATTAAAGCCACCACTGACTTGCATAATAGTTGTTTCTAAGAGTAGTCGCAAAACTCTAAATTTGTTTCACTGCCTTTAATTTTCATCAAAAAATGTAATTTAATTTGAATCCCATTTTAGCAATTTACAAATCCCAATTTTTTGTATACACTAAAGTCATTGTTTTTTTTGTTTTTTTTTTTGCTCTTAAAAAAAATAATTTAAAAAGATCAAATTGCATTAATGCAAAATTCAAGCAAGATGAAAGTAGTTGTATACCTAAATATAAAAATTTTTGCCACGTTTAGTTATTTGACTAACTTTACAGCCTTATTTTAAGGAGATGTTGAAAATGTTTTAAGGGTATATGCAAATTTGTACTTTTTTTTTTTTTTTTTTTTTTTTTTTTTTTGAAAAGAAGTAAATGTGAACATGTACATGTGGTCAGCCTGTTTAATTATTGTTGTAAAAGTTCCAAGAATTTGTTAAATACTCCAGATAACCCAAGAGTTTATATCGTTCTTTATATAAACTAAACGGTGCATTTATACTGTGCTGTTACTTGCTATCATAAAACCTTGGGAAGATCTTCCAGGTTTGAAGCAGAACTAATTATAAGCAAGGTTTATAAACTGAGCAGTCTAAGGTCTGAATTAATGTTAGTAACCCCAGAAATGTAGTGCTGTTATAACCATCTAGGGTTATTTTTGGTGTAAACTTGAAAGGAACTCTTAAACCTGGTTTTACCTTGTGGGAAGACTCTTAGTGGAAGAAAGTTGGAACAATCATCTGAGAAATTTGGTCGAGGATCACTAACCGTTTTCTTTTACCTTTGAACAAATGGGTAGGACAAAAATGTAGATTTTGTCACTAACGTAAATAGATTGATATTGCATTTGTTGTCATGGCTCAAAGGTTACAAACAGCTAAGATTTCCTTGCTGGTGTGAAAACCTACCAAGCTTCTATTAGACTGTCTCAGCAGTGATCAGAAAATGAGAAGATTTACTAATTAATTCAACAAACTTTTAATTAGCATCTACTCTGCTTGCTGTTAAGCAGAGGATGTGGTGATGTTCCGTCTCTGGTAATCTTTTCATGATCAAATCTACTATTAAATCATGAAATTTATGAATCTTTGTTGATATTCAGTATGTATAACATCTGCAGAGGGATTTTATTCACGATTGTCCCATTAGACCTTGTGAGGGTTAATAGTCTATGTACTAGCTTCAATTAATGTAATGTTTTAATATCTTTGATTGAACTTTATGCATTTATATCAGGAGGCAGTCCTTTAATAGAAATTCTAGATGCTTTAAAAGGTTTATAATCTTTTAGGAATGTCAGAAATGGTGCCGTTTTAGTCCGGTCCAGCCAGCCTGAACTGGGCTGGTTTGGCTGGAGGTGTGAAGAGGATGAGAAACTGATGTATCACATTGCCTTGTCATGCAGTATGAATCCGGGAAATGGTCAATATGCTGAGGACAGCAGTGGCTCTGAATCAAGCTCTCAAGATGGAGGTTAGAAACCTTTTGAAATTGCAATTAAAAAAATTCATTAAACAGATGCATTGTCATGTGGTTAAACATCACCCTTGACAACTCCAGCAATGTGGGGTCCAGAAACTGACTACAGTATAAGTGAGGCATATAAGTACTGGGTGTATCTTTGAGAAATTAATGAGATGCCAGCCAGTTGGACATTAAATGAGACACAAAGTAGGGGGTCATTTGGAAATAAAGTTCAATAGTGCTTTGCTTCACCATAATGAACACTGAAACAGCTTGTTATGCTCCAGGTACTCCTTTCATTTGATTCCCTTATCTTTGATCACATTGCAAATGAATATAATAAAACACTGAATTTTAATGTTACTTGTGCAATAATATTTATTACTAGGTTTAATTACTCAATTGAAACGAGTTGACCAACACGTTACTGACCACTGGCCATGCATAAATAGGATTTGCATGGTTTTAACTTTTATATTCAATCTACTTTGATTTGATTTAAAATATTTATTTAAAATGTTGCTAATAGACTTTACTGACATCTTCATGTATTGAAATTTCATAAGATATTGACATTTAATTTTGCAATTATTAGTGTAATAGTGTTGTATACAATTGTTCATTGGGGCCCCAAGTGGTCTAAAGCGCTCTCCGTTACGGATCACTGCCATCTCACCTGTCTGCTTGGGTTCAAGTCTTAAGATTCGGCTAATGTTGTTGTTTGAGAAAGCATGCCAGTAGCTTCTCATGGGTCTGTGATTCTTTCTGGGAATTTTCCCAGGTTCTTCCTCCACCAATAATACTGGACACCAAACATAGCCTTATTGTGTACTGAAAAATGGTGTTAAACCCTACAACCACTACAATTGTTCATCCATGTTTTGCATTGTTGGCATTGATGGAAATGTCACGTTAGGGTTTTTGGTTCTTTGCATACATTTTTTCAGACCCATTAGAGATTCTAATCCTAATTGGAATAAAGTGTGAAACAATGGTTTTGGGGGTAAAATGATCAAGGCATCTAGACTAAAAGCCGGCTGTTCTTTACATATTTTAGTTCTAGAACAGTTTGTAGAGGGCTTGCTCCTAATATGGTCTAAGACATCAAGGAAAATGTGTTAATTTTAGCCCTATTTTGAATTTTGTTCATACTTGGGATGAATCTCTATGAAGCTCAGACAATTCATTTGCAACATGTTTGTTTGCCCTTTTGACCATTGTACAAAATTTGCACTAATAATTGCTTGATGGAATTTTTCATGCTAGGAATCCATCATTATGAATCTAAGGCCATTTCATTCTATAACACACTTGACCCTATTACATTGTGGATCAGACAGTCTGTTTTACATCAGTACATCAGTTGTCTCAATAAGCCAGTCCTAATCTTGTTAGATAATACAATCCACTTTTGTTCAGATTCAGGTCCACCGCAGAATGTGGAAAACAGAGAACCCAAAAAGATGCTACTGGTTGACTGCAGGTCATACAGTGCAGCAGTAGCTAATAGAGCTAAAGGTGGTGGTTGTGAATGTACAGGTGGGATATTATTTGAATTTTGTATTTTATCAATCCTTTTTTTTTTAATGTGTGATGTGCATGTATGTGTATGTATGTATGTGTGTATATGTGTATGTATTGTATATAATATAATCAACCATAGTTTTGTAACTTTAATTAGTGATTAAACAATAGTTACTTAGTTCAGCTTTATATTTGTATTTCTTTATATTCCCTGTGCAATGAAATGGATGTGAAGCCTCTGAAATGAAAAGTAGTTCAGTGTTGTACAATAGGCCTGATTGTATTGCACTTTAAAATGAGCATGAACAAGAAAAATCTATTTGATCTGAATGTAAAGCAAAATTATAACCACAATAGACAGGCAAGGATGGATGCACAATGGACAGAATAACGGATAGACCAGGTATTTAACATTGTATGGAGGTAAGGATGAATGGATGGTGAATGCAAGAATGGTAGACAGATGGAAATAATTAACACTATGTACTTATAAAACTTCTTAATTTCCAGAATATTATGCAAACTGTGAAATTGTCTTCATGAACTTGGTAAATATTCATACCATCAGGAGGAGTTTCTTGGCTCTTAGACAACTTTGTAGTGGTGGACCAGAGCAGGTTAAGTAAGTTTAACATTTTCTTGCATGACCATTGTTTTCTCTAGGTTAGTAAGCTAGATTGTAATTGTAATTATTATAATGCATCATAATAAGTATAATAGCATTAATATATATACTACTGTTTGCTTTTCTTTTTCACCCAGTCCAGATCATTATTTCATCTTCATTTGGTTAGAAGTCCAGATATGAAAAGAACATGATCAGTCCCGATTCCTAGGTTATAGTAAACCTAAGGAATATCTTTTTTTCTGGACTCATGGGAGGTTAAACAAGTTTCACCTTTGCTGCTATCTTGAAACTTATTTTTTGAATCAAATATATCCTTTTAGTGTTGCTGATGTCTTAGTCCTTGCATATTAATTTGTATTTTTTTCTGAAATTTAAGGGTTTTAGCACCCCCATTTTATTACCACCATCGGGTTAAGTATCATTTGCTTTTATCTACACCCACAGAGGGGCAGGAACTGGCTGTAATTTGTGGTTTGAAGAATTTCCAAAGCATGGAATCCCTGACATGCATAATGTAACAAGTGCCTGTTAAAGATACATCCTTGACTCTGCCCAAGGGAAAGAATGTTGGTGGCTTTGGTCAGTGTGCACCAGGCAGTGCTTTTGAGCAAAAGAACACCTGGTTTGTCTAGTTCAGCATCCCTATTTTAGTTTCCATTAAACTCCACTGCTTTTTTCTATGAATCTACAAAACATTGCTGTATGGCAGATACAGCAGGCCAACCTACCTTGATCAAAATAGAGGCAAACAATCTGATTGTAGAAAAGTGATCAGCAGTCCCATTTGCCAAAGAGGAAAGATAATATAGTTGGTCCTGTTCTCTTACACTTCCAGGAGCAGCAACAGGATGACCAATATTCTATTTCTGTATTTCCTTCACCAAAGACACAATGATACAGTCCCAGTGAAATTCTGTAAGCTTTGGAACTAAACGCATAAGGGGACAATTAAGGAATACTGATTGCTTTTGCTGTTTCCTTCAATCTTTCTGAAGGATGAATTAAGTCTTCAGCAGCTCTTCACCCTTTGCTGGAGGATGTGGCTATCTCTCAAAGGCAAGCTCTGTGTCTGACTAAAGTTGGAAACGTGTACATGCCAAGAGAGGTCTTTTGACGCATCCCAATTCTATAAGGTGCTACAGTTTTTCCCTTTTGAGTTGCATCCTCTCTATAGTCTTCTCTTTTGAGTATCCCCTTGGTACTGGAGAGATCCTTTAGAAACTTAGCAAGGTATCATAGTGTAGCTTAGAGCTGTACCGATGTCACTTTTTGCCGATTATGCCAATACCGCGTATAGCCGATTATCAAAATTGCCGATACCGATTACGAGACCGATTATTTTGCATGTGCATATTTTCTGATTTCCACAACATGAAATTGCATAAAGGTAAAACACAGCCTTCATAATTCGCGGGTCGGTCGAGTTTACCAGGGAGACCATATACTATAATGTACAGTACTTACGCAGTGCAAAGTGTGCATAGCGTCACTTAAATCCTTTTTTATTCCCAAATATATTAGTTGCAGATTTTGCTTTATTCGTTGTTTCGACCAAAGTGTATTCTTTCAGATAAAATTTCAGCAAAACTGTAATAGTTGTTTCATTTACTACGAATCACCTCTCATGAGTTACTCATTTTCAGTATATGTGATATTCACAAACAGGAAAGTTTCACGGCACAATAAATATGTTCTAATCACTATGTAAATTGAGGCAATGCTTTTGAGTTTATTGCCAACTTTCTATGAGCAAAGGTCATCGGCTTGCTTTGACAACAACAAATACTCGTTATTGCTGCGGCAACATCAGATAATTGTAAAACATTGATATAGAATTGTTTTATTTGTTTAGCATATGTCGGTGCTTCAAAGGTACAGTAAAACCTAATATGACTTATGAGAGACCGCCCCTTCTGCCAGATGGTGGCTTGATGAAACACTAAGAAAAGAAATAAAAAATAATTTTAAAAAATCCGGAAATGATTCTCACTTTCTAGTATTAAAGACAATGAGTTCGTTCACCCTCCAGGCATTACGGATTAACTGAAAGACAGACGACGTACTCAAACCTACACTGAAGCCCTTTCAAACAATTTCTCACTGGGACATAAGGACTATCTGTGTTTTGCGAGTTTTCTTAAAGATAAAGAAAAAACACAAACCTCAAAATTGACTGTGTATATATCCATCATTACTCCCTTTGATGTTAATCTTACTGGCTATTCACATGACTTTGGCACTACAATGGCGATTAGCGACATGTACTTTAGTCTGGTTTACTGCAGTTTACAAATGTTACCAGACGCTGGAGTTGAAAATTTCGCACAACTGGCAGCAAGATAAATTCTTTTTAAATACTTTAATAGAGCAATCTCTTTGTTACAAAAGATTAATTGATGGTTCGATGTGTTTATCTCGATATATGGTTATTCGACTATACAGTAGTGTTAGTTAATGAGCAACTTGTTTGCATACTGCATATATCCTGAGCTCTAGTGTTACAAAGGATTAAGTTACGGTCAGTAAAAACGCGACTCTATATACAACTTTTATCAGGAAAAATTGGTTATTTAAAAAAATCATTTGCATCGGCACCAATTATTTTTGCCGATACCCGATTATACCGATTGTGCTAATAATCGGCCCGATTACGCGTACGGGCGATTAATCGGTACAGCTCTAGTGTAGCTTTAAAAGATGGATACCAGCTTACTTTCTAGGGACCTCCTCCCATGTAACAAATGTCTATTTCCTTTCATCTGTCTGAACTATCTTCAGAAGGGGATAGATGACCTGCTGTTGATATGGTGGAAACTTAACTAGTCATGTCTTGATTAAATTCCTCAGGAAAGAATATTTCAAGATTTAGACAGTCATTTGGGAGAACCATGAAGCCTTGTGACTGTATATACACAGAATTTAAAATCTGGTATTTCCACCTCCCAGAAATTCTTCTGGGTTTTTTTGTAATCACAAATAAATGTTTTATTGTTGTAACTTACGATGCTATAGTGTCATTTTAACACTTCAAATCTGCAGTCACAAGTTACCTTGTGGAAACAATTGTTGCCATTTTATATCCCACCTTAATTACTTATGGTAAACTAGTAAGGCATGCACCGTTTTACTAAATAAAATAATTATTTTGAATTTGTTCTTTTGGGGGTGCATATACTGTTTTTTTTTTTTAATATATCATTCCTTTTCATTTGTGTATGGTACAGAAATGTCAGGTGTTTACTTTTGACAGTTCCTTGGTGGGAATTTAGATGCCGTTTTACTTAGAGAAAATTAGATGGCATTCATTGGATTAATTGGTGACGTATTTTTGTGTTTTTGAAGGGGTTAAACAAATGATCAACTATCCTTCAATGGGAGAAGGAACCCTTACACGTCATGCCAAATGTAAGATACAAATTCACTTTTAATTTAGTGGCACAAAGATGCAGAAGTTTAAGCTTTTGATAGTTTGGGGCAAAATAAATTGTGGTATAAAATAAGTTGCTTAATTTGATTTGGGAGATGTGGCAAATTTAAAAGATGACCCATTTAAATTAGTCTGTTCATTGAACAAGTTTGAGGAGAAAAAATAGTTTTCAAAAATTATTATTCTACAAGTGTTCCTTGCTTGATTATAGAATGAAAGTTGAGCATCCATTTTAATAAATTCAATAAAATGGTAAACTAAGTGATTATTGCTGTGATAATGCATTATCACTATTCGGATAAATTCGTGGGCAATGCTTGATAGCCTAGCAATGAGAAAGGCTTGTTCTTTTTCTAGAATATAAGCACCAACAAAACAAATCTGCAAACAAATCACACCAGTAAGTGGATACTATTCAGTCAGCAGCAGACGAGTACAAAGCATCCTACTTTAAAGACTAGTTTAAATACTTTTTGCACTAAATCATTTTTGCTGGGGTATAGGTATAGGTGTTAACACTGTTCAGAAGTTTCCAAATCCCATGGTACTGCTGCACAGCCACTGCAAAATGCATTATGCACAAGTCCACAGCTACCAGCTTCTAACATGTCCAGTAAACAGGTTATGATTCAGTCGGCTCCTTAGCAGTATTTCCTATGAGAAAGGTATGACTGATCTAGCCAATAGGTTTTCTTCAATTGAAGATAATGGAGAATATTGTTCATGTTCCTCAATTAATAGCTCACTGAAGCACATTGTTAATCATTAACATGTTATTTATCAGTAGTAACTTGAACCACCACTCCCACCTTTTCCTTGCTTTATGATGAATTTTACTATCAGATCTTAATGGATGTGGGGAAATCTACTGGTGAATGTTCAGTACAAAATCACATGCTCTAGGTATACATGATAATGATTACATTGAATATAGTCCAAATTACACAGAAAGTAGATGACCTAATGCAAGAGGAATTTTTAAAAAACAAAATTCCCCAAATATCCATTCTATTTTATACAAAGGTTTTATAAATTTGAAGGGCTCAAAATCTGTTTAAAATCATTTTGTAAAACTTATAATAAACAGGTGTATTAAGCAGAGGGAAAGTTATTCTGTGATGTGCATATTTATGAATTTCAAATTATACTAGTTTTGATTTTATGGGAGTCGTGGAATAGTTTGAAAATTCAATTTTGATGGCAAATTGATCAGTTGAGTAAAGATGATAAATTCGCCTTTGAAAAATCCTATTGTCCAGGAAAAAGCTGCAGAAGATATGGATTTTTTTTCTCAAGTTCATGTGATGCTATGGGTTCAAACCTTCTAAATACAGTTGGTGTTTTGAGCTTTTGAGCCAAAATCCTGCTTGTTGATGCATAGATGCATTGTTTGTATCGTCTGGATGTTATACAAAATACTTCTATTTAGATTACTGATGACTAGATTCATTGAAATCTACTGTCCTGTTTTTCTGCAGGAAGTTCTTTTTGATAAACTGCTTTGCTCTCAATTTTCAGTACTAATAATTGTCATCAGCTTTTATATTTTACAATACTTTCCAAACTGGTCAAGTGGATATTACTAGATTTTTCTACCCTGGACAAGTTTATTTTCAGTTACAGTTGTTTCATTTCAGCTGGTTGTCTGGTGTGGAGAACACAAGGTGGCTACTTTACATAAGCAGCATCCTCAAGGTGGCCTCACAGGTGGCTGTTGCCATGGAAAAAGAGGGCCGACCTGTATTGATCCACTGTTCTGATGGTTGGGACCGCACACCCCAGATAGTTTCACTGGCTGAACTTCTCTTGGATCCTTATTATAGAACAATGGAGGTATGGATTAACTGGCCAATATAAATAGTGATACCTCACTATAACACCACTTTGTATACTGCCAGTCAAAGGGTAAATATAGTTAGATTCTTTTAAATTGGCTTGATAATTAAGCAGTGTACATGTGTCAAATAAATTTGTACATCACTAATGTCATGTTTTTGCTCAGTACCTTGTGAAGGACTCCTGGATTGAAACAGAATTTGGCATGAGCCTTGATATCAGATGTGAAATAGATTTTCAACTTTTGCCATCAAAAGTAGAAATTGTTAAAGCAACCAGATCTTCAGTTGTACACAACCCTCCTTTGATGACTCACAACCTGATAACATGCAAACCTGCTTATATTGCGAGTTCGGTCCTGAATCCCATTTCTTCAAATAGAACACTTTTGGTTGAAAATTGTGATTAAAATTGGTAAACGTAATCCTGATAAATAGCTTGTTTTTTCATCAAAAACAGTTGTGACCTGAAAATTTGAATCGTTGTGAAATTATCAACTTTTACTAAGACTGCATGCATGTTAAAATTTATTTCCAAACTACATTATTGGTACAGTGTAAATAACAGTATGCAACAAATTTGAGCGATGAAAACTCTTTGCTTGAGGCAATTTTTATAAATCCATTGGTATTTATCAGTGAAATGATCAGGAATACAATGCCCATTTGTGTGTGTGTGTGTGTGTGTGTGTATATATATATATACTACCTTAACAGTAGAGTCTGGAGAACATTAAGTGCCAGTGGTGTTTTGATACCCGATTTGCTCCAATATTTGTTGTATTGTTGCAATAAATTAAAAGCTTACCTTGTATTACCATGTTAACTACATCTTTGGTATCAAATAATGAGAGTGATATAAATTAAGTTAAAAGGCATGCAAAGAGCTAGAGGCCCCAATCAAATGTCACATCCACTAGTTTTAAGCAATTAGTTGAGATAAATTTGTGAACATAATTGAACTACCTGAAGTTAACATACTCATTTACAAACATGATCAAAGATGGCAAGACAACAAAGTGAAATGAAGACTTTGTGAAATAAAATACTGGTTCAGATGCAATTTATTAATTAGAAGCTAGTTTCAGAATTTGTAGTCTACTTAAAATTCAGAATTTGTAGTCTACTTAAAATTCCTGAATTGGCACTTGAGATTTCCACTATTAAGTAGTTTCACCATTACTTGAAATGAAATCAACATTTTACCAATATAATTTTTTAAAAAATACTTTCAATGGCTCTTACACAAACTATGTTTTTTAATAAAAGTAATAGTTCTTTTTTTTTTTTTGATTGTGAATATGAATCGGTAGTCTGGTTTCCTACTTGTTATGATTCTTGCATTGCATTCTACAATAGCAAAGCATGGAAAATATGGATCAGGAACCAGACAACTAAACAAAATATAACAGTGATGTAATAATAAAATTAATAATGAGGATTAATAATGAAGACTTAGTATTGTGCCTAATCTTTAGAAGCTCTTAAGCACTTTACATCATAATGATATGACTACAAAAAGCAAAAACAAGCACCATGAAATAAGAAAACATAAAAAAAAGGCTGAATATTTATGGTAGGAAACATTAGGTCTTCAAGTTGATTCTTGCAGTCAAAAAGTGTTTGAAGAGCACTCTTGAAAGGGATCAGTCTGTTAGATTTCAATATGCAATTCATTCCATGTTGCTGGGCCTTGGTATGCAAAAGAATGTTGTCAATATGACTTCGTTTTCATAGTGGGAATAACTAGTACAAGATTGTCAGAAGAGGAGCGCAAGTATGTCGCTGGTGTACAACTGGGAGAGGCCAGATAGGTAACATACCGGTGAAACAGCACAGAGAATAAATTGTTTGATTCTAGATCAATGGATAGCCAGTGTATGGTACAGAGCAGTGGATGATCAGAGCAGCTGTTTTGAAATTTCTGGAGTATATGTTGAGACATCCAGACAGAAATAAGTTGCAGTAGTGCACTGTTTTCACATTGAAGGATTATAGAAGCCAGTTTGAATAATGTTAATGATCTCAGTTGTTTGACATCTTGAAAACAAATTGACAAATATTCCCAACATGATTAATATTTTTAACTGAACAGTTTACTCGCTCACCCCATCAGTTTTCTTGATGTCCAGTTAGGATGGCATCATTTCATATAATTGAGGTACATTAACAACTTGAGCCCTTGTTTATAGTTACGTTTTTTTACCCCTTTGTGCACGACTTGTCAAAAGTTTACTTTGTCAAAATGCCATCAGATATGGCCGCATTTAATAAAAACTTTTTAATTCAAAACCACTGAACAGAATTTGATCACATTTGATTCTTAGATGCTGATAGATGCTGTTTCTAGAAATGGGGAAACCTAAAGACTTTGAAAACACTGCTTTGTAAGCTCAGCTGCAAGTTGAGGATCCACACGCATCAATCTTGATCATTGTCCATGGAAAAGCACTCTTGGCGTAACATAGCTAATGGTACATTGAAAATGCTGTTAAAACAAACAAAACAAAACATTGAATTTCATTGCATGTGCTGATTTTGCCCTGTATGCTTATAATTAACAAAAGTAATGTTCTTGATGCTGCATAGATACTTTACTTGTAATGTGGTCAGTTGTTTTCACTTCAAATTTTTTTTCCATGTTAATGGTCCAATCTTAGCTTCTCATTCTATAAGCAGTGTCAAATATAAACCAGGACCTGTCCTGGGTCAAGGGAATACAACTTGTATTGCATTTGGGTCATGAATTTAAGAAGCAGATACAAGTAATAACTTAAATAAAAAAAATTAAGTCTACTGATTAGAGAACTTGGCCAGTCGTCCCCTCTACAAAGGCCTCTTAGAGTATTCACATCTTCCCCAGTATTTGACAGTTGTTGGAAGTTGGTGCCTGACACTATAATGAAAGGGAGACCACTCTTGTCTGGTTGGTTAGAAAGCAGAATGCTGTTAATTGCTAAACAAGCCAATTGATAAGGGCTTTATTAACTGCTGCTTGATTTCGGAGATGGTGGATGTACTTTGTATCAGTTAATCTCGCCTAGCAGACCATTTTTGGTTAAATTTGTAGAAATCATCCTTGGATGATTGCATCTTGAACAAATGGTACCAATGTGCCATCCAATATGGCCACCATACTGGACTCTTTAAACTGTCATAAAATATTAAATAGAATTGAACCAGTTACTAACCCTATTATCTAGGGGCGGTTCACCAAATGCCAGATTATTAGTTTTCATAGCAGTTTGATCAACATGTATGCCATCATCTTGTTATCCATATAACATTAAGGTTTATGCAACAGATAGGTAACTTTTTTTTGGTATTTAGTCCTTAATCATTGTACCCATTCTTCTAGCACTGATTTGATCGGGGAATGTATTTGGAGAAAATACTATAAAGTCCTGCTGTAAATGTGATTGTCGCAGTTGATGTATTGCAGTTGGAACTGTACACATTTGGTATCTTTGTTGCCACTTATTGGTGGGAAAGAAGTAATTTGTGTTACCTTTTTATGTATGGTATATAGACAAATGAAATTTTCATCTTTTTAGGAGGCATCGATTCAAGAAGTTGAATTTGATTCCTAAAATGTAATCAGTATTCTTAGAGAAATTTATTAATTTTCAGTGTCTTGCAAACTATTTAGTTCATTGAACTAATGAATAAAATGAACTGATTAATTTCCCAGGGTTTCCAAGTACTAATTGAGAGAGAATGGATAGAGTTTGGACACAAGTTTGCTGATCGCTGTGGGACTGGGATTTGCACGGATGATGTTAATGAAAGGTGTCCTGTGTTTATACAGTGGTTGGACTGTGTCCATCAGTTAATCAAACAGTTCCCATGTGCTTTTGAGTTTAATGAGGCATATATGGTATGTATATAGATATCACTTAGATTTCTTTTCTTGCATATAGTACAATTTTATTAGGCAATTAAATCAATCTAGAATTACTAAAAAATAATTTACTCCTGTATGACAGAAATCTGTTCACCATGTAAACTGTCTTAATCTTTATGAATATTATCTCATGGTTATTCTATCAAGTCTTGAACTAAATAATTTAATGCTCATTACTTTAATATGGCAAGATAGATTTTAAGGCTATCCTCAAAATGACATTAAGATTTTGCAATTAAAGCACGCATATTAAATATTTTCGTTGTACAGGTAATATACCTGGAGATTGTTGTCCATCATTCAACTTTTTATTAGCACAAGTTTATCACTACTTTTAAACTATTTGAAAGATTGCTGTGGGTTTAGCTGTAATAAATGAAATGTCTCTCCAATGCAACCATCTAGAAAATATCACTTCTCCTCCTGAATGGAAGGTCACATAAACAACTGGTTGGTCCTGAAGGAGAATCTCCAAGGAAGTCATCTTGAAAATCACAATTCCTCCTGAACAGTAGGTCAGATTTACATGGAATTGATGCCAGAAGTCAGTCTAGTTGGTCCTTAATGAGAATGGCTATTCATGGACATAAAATAATATCCACCATGGTGGCAATATTGAAGATTTTATCTTTAATCCACATGACTGGGATTTCCTTGGTTCATGACCAGCCCTAACAGATTTTGCTGATCATCAAAATAATCTTTAAAACGTCTTCAAAAATATGTTTGCCACAGGTTTCTTTTCAGTGCTGGACATAATGATAAACCCACTGCAGACATTGTGGTGATATGACTGAAAAATTGCAGCTAGGTTAAATTCCTAATCACACACTCAAAATCGGTGATAATAATAATAATAATAAAAATAATGAGGACTTTGTATAGCGCCTAATCTTTCAAAGCTCTAAGCACTTTACACCATCAATAATGATATGACTACACTACAGAACAACAAATGACAAAAACAATGAAATTGGAAAACATAAAAACATGCTGAAAAACATAAGATACAAAACATGATTAGGTCGCTAACTTTGTCCCTGCAGTCAAAACGGGAGTCTTAAGAACACTCTTAAAAGGGACCACTGTGTCTTTGTGTCTAATTTCAATGGGCAGTTAGTTCCTCGTCGCCGGGCCCTGGTGTACAAACGAACGTTGTCCATATGACTGTTTTCACCTTGGGAACAAGGAGTATACGATTATCAGAATAAGAGTGTAAGGATCTAGCTGGTGTATACACAAGGTTTAGGCTGGATAGGTATGTTGGACTGGAGTCTGTCATTGAAACATAGTACAGAGAAAAACTTGTTGATTCTGTATCGAATTGATAGCCGATGTAGGGTACAGAGCGGTGGTGAGGTGTGCTGTGATCAAGGTACTCTAAAGATTAGTGTTGTTCCGATTATCGATTATAATCGATCATCAGTTGGTTGAGGAAACCAATAAGATAATTGATTGTGAAACTCCATAATCGATTGTGTGTAAAGGGAGACTACTCTTTAGGTGTATGCAAAACACAAAGGTTAGTAAAACTCTCAGCCACTAAAGTTGACCTGAAATTTATTAATCTCTTCACAACTACAAATAAAAAAACCTTACGATTCATAATTAGGAACATATAGTTATTATTACATGGTCAAGTTGTTAAATTGTTGAGTTAATAAATTTAAACACATTTTGCTGATTTGTTGCAGTTAAATTGCAACATTTTTTGTATTTATAAACAATGACAAACAAGAAAATCATGTCCTTCAATACTTTAAATTACAGACATATCACATATAAACAAAAGAATTTCAGGAGATTGTAACAGTATTTCAGTTGCATATAACTGATCAGCCATAAAAAGTTGCATTCATTTAACAAAGTTGTAGAATAAAAGTAATACACGATGTAATGTTATTGTCATTTTAAAGAAAACATGTCATTAAAAGAGATTACTCCTGTACATTTATAAACATATTGAACTCTTGATCAAAGATACAACTGTGTAACAGAAATTAAAATTTGCTCTTAGTAACCGATTATAATCGATGATCAGTTGGTTAAGGGGAACCGATTATCGATTATGAATTTCTGACAGATTCCCATCACTACTAAAGATGATCCGTGCAGCTGTGTTTTGAACTTTTTGAAGTTTCTGGAGTAAATATTGTGACAACCAGACAGAATTTAGTTACAATAGTCCAGACTTGAAGTACTAATGAACACACAAGTGTTTTAGTGGCATCAACTGAAAGATATTTACAAATGGAACTGATGCGTCTCAATTTAGTGGCATCAACTGAAAGATATTTACGAATGGAACTGATAAGTCTCAATTAAAGATATGCAGCCTTGCATATGTTCACGACATTTTGGTGCAACATGAGAGTACTGTCTAGAGTAACGCCTAGGTTCCATACTAACTGAGAATTTTATGTTGGTGTTGCTGATATTTATTGTCAGAGGTAAAGGATGTGAATAAGAAAGTCGGTGTTGTGATCAGAATAGCCTCAGTTTTATCATCATTCATCTGCAGCTTGTTACATGTCATCCATGATTTCACATCAGAATTGCACTTCTCTACTCCATGGATGGTAGCATCAACTTCAGTTGGGTGGCTAGACTTGTATAGTTGGGTGCCATCAGCATACAATTGGTGCGATACTGGGTGATGATCTGACACTTGACTAGATAGTGATACCCAATAGGTTCAGCTATTTTACTGAAAATATGATCTGGCATAGATTAAAGCCTTGTGGTCTTGCATACATATAGAAGGAGCTTTTCCAGCATGTTTTCAAGGTCTTGTTTCTGTTCTTCTAATTTATAAGTACACAAAATTAGTTAATGTTCCCTTTGAAAAGAAAAACACTTCAAAGCATATTGAAGTATTTTTAGCTATTATTGATGGTGTCAAGTATATGACTACAAAAACTGATTATCTGATCAAGCACAATTTAATCTTCCATCCAGGTGAAGTTGGTTCAGCACACGTACTCCTGCTTATTTGGAACGTTCCTGTGCAACACAGAATCTGATCGTCAGAAGCATCATGTTCATGATCACACTGCCTCACTATGGAGTTTGCTGTGTGATAAAAAATTCTGCAACTTTCTGTATGAACCCAGTCGGCAGGAGGTATGTAAATAGTATGCCTTTCCAAAATATGGATATAGGATTATACTTTTATGGATTTTACTTTTATGTCTGGCTGCCCGGTTGTCTTTTTTTGGGGCCATTTGGAGGGATGGGGTGGGACAGTACATATTTTCACCCATGTTCATCCATAATGTACAAATGATGGGATTGAAACAAATTTCAGACGATATTTGAACTTTAAGACCAAGTTAGATATTAGTTTCTTCAATTCCCATAAACACTTTGTCTGCAGTAACTATGGAAATGGAATGAAACTTAGTATGGGCATTTATATCAAGACCTAGTTTCAAAGTATAGATTGTTCACACATATCACTTCTGTGGGTTCAAGGCCTCACTGGCAGTGTGAATGTGAGAAAGCGTGCCAGTAACATCACATGGGTTTGCGATTTCTTCCTGCATATATACTGGCACCCATGCATTGCCTAGTGTGCTGAAAAACTGCATTAAACCCATTAAATTAGATCTAGGCCAAAAGACAGCATGTGGTTCAATTTACAGAACAAATTGAAAAAACTGAGTATTTTCAAAACTTGTGGAATGTTCATATTTTTGTTTTATTTGTGGGTTTTTTCCATCTTTGAAGTGCTTTCTTTTTACGACTCTACAAAGTTCCTGTAGATGAATTAATGGGCCATTAAAAATGGTCAAATGGCAAGCTGTAGATCATTGTAGGGTATGAATATGCTGAATGCATGATAATCATGCATTGTTTTCAACCATTTTATCCTACATTAAATCTGAGGTGTGACTTATAAATCTATACATATATGGCTATTTCTCCTAGTTTAGTTTAGTTTGCATGTGCATTAGTTTTAATGTAAGGACAGGTTTCTTATTGACCAAGTGACTTAAAATTTTTTATTCTGTTGATAGGTATTGTACCCATCAAGCCATGTCAGGAATCTCTATCTGTGGTCAGCTGTATACCTCTCCAACAACTCCTCCTTTACTGAAGAGGAAACCAAACCAGATTCTGCTGCAACCAGTGCAGAATCAGAGTCCGGGGGAACAAATCTTCAAAAAGCTCGCTCCTGTGAGAACCTTGCATCCTTGGCAGAACTTGGAACCAGTCCAACTAGGAGACGTAGTGATCCGAATATTACTCTAGACATGGCTGACCAAGGAGCAAAGCTTTTAAAAGAAGCTTTGCAATCTCATGAAGGAGATGCCATATCGAAAAGTGCAGAGAGTCTTACTCTTAGTGGACACACAATTGATAATCCTGAATCAAATGAGCTTTCTTTGGAAGATGTAAATTCTAAGTTGGATCCAGCAAACACAGGCGAGGTTAAAAGTGAACACTGTCAAACAGAAAATTCAGAATGTGTTGAAACATTTGATAGCAGTATTAATGACAATGAAATTGTTTCAAAACATCCTGCAGAGACAGACGACTGCCGAACAGCTGGAAAGTCTGAAGCAACTCAAACACTTGATCATATCAGCATTCCAAATGAAATTTCCATGCAGAGTTTAGTTTGTGAGGAACAGAATTCTGATAACGTTAGTGGTAATGTAATTTACAAAACCCCAAGTGAAAGGACGCTTATAGGGATATTACCATATCAATATGACCCCTCCCTAGAAAGCTCGACAGATACCGTTACAGATGACCCTGTCATTCAGGGTACAGAGAATGACATTCACAAACATACAAATAGAGCATGTAATGCACATGTGCAGAAAGAGCCTTCTTTGGAAGCAAAATGTGATAAGAAAACTTTAGAAAAGCTTCAACTCGTCAAGATTTATAGTATAAGCACAAGTACAAGTGATCTTACGGACTCGCATGTGGTTCTGACCAACAATCATATCAAGATACATCGCCGGCTAAAACTGCACACTGTACTAACTCAATCTGTGCCTGACAACTGTTCAAGACCAAACAATGGATTTAGTAAAATTTCTGGTGTGAATCGTTCAGCTTCCCCATCACCATTATACCCTACCCCAACAAGTCCACGGTCACTAGGGTCAACTTGTCCACCCACACCTGGAACCAGTGATAGTAAAGTAAGTATCAAGAAAACACTCCACACAAGGATTGACAGTATTACATTTGGGCTGATAAAAGTGGAAGTTGGGTGTAACTAAGTGACATGGTGATATAATATTGACTTTAACTGTACTACTCGCCATGTACAAGTTACTCAACTCCTTGGGTATGATTCATGGGTATGATTTTTGGTGACCAATTTATGGATTACTTTCTTTTCTTAGCCATTTGGTTTTACTAAATGACGCGTGATATCTAGTCGCTCCTAAAGACAAAGGAGCGCTAGTTGTCAATGTGGTCAAAGGCTCTTGCCTTATTAGATCACTGACATCTCAACTGTCTGCATTGGTTGGAATCTTGGGCTTAAAAAATGTGAATGAGAGCTTGCCCAAAGCTTTCCATGGGTCTTTGGTACTTGGGGGAGGGGGGGTCCTTGGATCTTCCTCTACCATATGTACTGGCTGCCATGTATAGCACGTCATTTGATGAAAATCTCATTTAAATCTGATATGTGCTCGTCTTTTATCAGATGTGAGTGCCACGATGGCCATCTTAAAAATATTGCTTCTCCTGATGAGATGGCTTTTAATTTGCGTTGTTTTCACCAAAATTTTCTCCTGATGGTCATTATTATAAATCCATTATGGCTGCCACATTGGTTTAAACACTTTGCAGTTAAATGGAATGTCTTCACATGTAAATTCTTTTTAGACAGTAGTGTTTGTCTCTGATTCTTGTTTTGTTTGTGTTTTTTAAGTAATGATTTTTAAGATTTTTTCCATATGTCACATGCGAAGCTTTGGTTATGTGCCAGGATTTTCAGCCTCTCCTTTATAAACTGATGTAGTATCATAATAACATTCACAGATGAGACTTAGTGTTCCATGGAACCCCGTCCCATTATTTATTATTCACTTCACTTTCAGTCAGTGGAAACTGCAGTCCAGCGTCAGTTGAATAGTGTTGGTCGTCACCTTGATATTGATGGCTTGACCATGTTTTCTGATCCAGTCCAACAAAGGATACAAACCATCCAGTTTAAGCGTAGCCAAGAAGTTGCAGTCTTGAACCGGCAGATTATTTATCTACAAACACTTATCTCACAGTATGAAGCATTGACCGGAGAAGGTTGTGCTTTTGAGCTACAAGATGACCATGTAAGTCTTAATTCTAAACATTAGATTAGAGACTGGTTTGTCACATCAGGACAGAAGTGTGGCAGTGTTCTTCCCAGGGTATTTTACTGTATGAGATGCTGTGATTTTGGCTTTAGAACCCACAAACGACACGGGTGATGATATGGTTTCATGTTTCTTGATACTTTAAAAAATCTTTTGAATGAACATCTGTTTAATTCAAAGCTCAATCTCTTGTCAAGTCTTCTTCGGCATCACATTAATATAATCTAAGTAAATTACTGCCTCGCAATAAAAAAAAAAAAATTTTCCCTGCCTGGGCCTGACTGCTGATGTGAAAGCTTTCATGGTTTTGATTTTACTTTAGCATAGCTGTGTGATAGGCCAGTGATGAAGACTACTGGCAATATGTTGTATTTCATTAATTTCCAGCTGAAAAAGTGACATTACATTTGAATAAATTCCTGAGGATTATCCTTTAAAAAAATTGCTCTGTGCTTGGCTTGCAACATTGGTATAGCTACAAAGACTAGAGGTTGGTGATTCAGATTCAACCAGTGGGATTCTTCCAAAGAAAGGTATCTGGTTTCATCATGAAGGGAAGACCTGCATTTCGGTGGAGTTTGAATCCGATATTGCTGCATTAAGTTTAGATCTACTTAATTACCAATGGGCGAGATGATCGGGAGTGGGGGTATACAATTTTTATGGCACTCTTATAATATTTGTATTTTATTGTAGTAACAACTAATAATAGTTGCATTTTTAATTCTCTCTATTTTCTGAAATATGTGGCAAGTAAATTTTTTCATGGAAATTCCAGTTAATAGTAGAGTGGCCCTTGTACTTAAATAGTATACTCTCTGCAAGGAACAGGTTTGATAAACCTCAGCTTCAGTGTTTTGTACCTAATGACTATTTGTTTGGTTAGAACAGGGAAGGTATGTAAAGTGTTTGATTATTCCTTCACTTGCAATAGAAATATTCACTAATGCACCAGTTTGCAAGTGAAATTGTATTAATTTATAAATTAAATGCTGATATTGTTTAAGCTTGATTCTGTTGAGCATTTGCTGTGATGCCATTAAGACATGCTGGGTAGATCACTGTGGCATGTTTCTATGAAGTGTTTTGCATTTAAGTCATTATTCAGATAATGTCACTGCTCCGGTGACCTAGTGGTTAGAGGTCTTCCGTGGAAGCGGAGGTTGTGGGTTCGATCTCTGCAGTCTTACCAAAGACTTACAAAAATGGTACTAACAGCTGCCTAGCTTGGAGCTCAGAATTAAGAGGTTAGTGTTAGGACTGGTCGGCCTAGTGTCAGGATAATGTGACTGAGTGGGACATCATACTTCATGTTTGAGGCATAATACCCCAGTGCTAGACATGGCTATAAACTGCCTTACTGCAGACATCATAGCAGTATTGACTGAAAAATTGTTAAAGCTAAGTTTAAAATCCTAAACAGATTCTGTGGTGGGCAGCATATATTCTTTCCATGGTTGCCTATAATCCTGGAAGTCCTTGATGCTGCTACTTCAATTACAGTTACACAGTTGGGAGTGTGAACCATAAACTGTTTCTAAAATATATTTTTTGTGATAGGCATAGTAAATACTTTTGGGGTGAGGCAGATCTTGAACATTCTCTTTTTGATTTGTTTTCATTTTTATTTCCTTTACCCCTTTACGGGATTCTGTGCATGGGAGTCTAATCATGGACAAAGACTGTTCTGTAGCTTTTGGTGTAAAGTAAAATCAGAAATTGACAATGTCTGCCAAATACTAATAAACTTTAAATAGCTGTAGTTTACTTTATTTATTTTCTGCTCAACATGTATGCAGTGGTTGTCTTGTTTAATAGTATTGTAATAATAATTTAATGTTTAATCTGGACTTTATTTTGGGTCAATTGTATAGCATCTTTTCAAAACTTGTGTATTTTGAACACTTAATTTGGAGGAAGCCAGAGAACAGGAAACCAACCTTAGATGGGCAGCATTACCCTTGCATTACATTGACTGCTCCGGTGGCCTAGTGGCTAATGCATTCATCTCGGTTGTGGGAGATTGTAGGATTGAACCCTGGCAGCAGTCGTAATAATAATGAGGACTTTATATAGCGCCTAATCTTTATAAGCTCATAAGCGCTTTACAACATAAATAACAACAACAATAACTATAGCAACAAAAAAACACCATGAAGTTAGAAAACATAAAGAAATACTGAAATATTTAAGGTTGAAAACTGTTTGGAGAGCACTCTTGAAAGGAATCACTGTCTTTGTTAGATTTCAATAGGCAATTCATTCCACGTTGCTGGGCCCTGGTATGCACAAACATCCATATGACTTCATTTTCATAGTGGGAATAATGAGTATACAATTGTCAGAAGAGGAGCACAAGTATCTTGCTGGTGTATACACATGGGTGAGGCCAGATAGGTATGTTGGACTAGAGTCCAGTCAGTGAAAAGTGGCACAGAACAAATTGTTTCATTCTGGATCAAATGGATAGCCAGCATAGGGTACAGAGCAGCAGGGAGGAGGTGTGCTGATTGTGGTTCTCTTAAGTATGATAAAAGAAGCTGTGTTTTGAACTGTTTTGAAAGTTCATACCAAAGACTTATAAAAATGGTACCTACAGCTGCCTCGCTGGTGTTGCTGGGTGGGGTAGCATGCTGCTAAACTTGTAATTCAACAGGTTCCTTTGCTAATTAAAACTTCAGTTGGTACATTATTCATGGACATGAAATGGAAATACTTTTTATACACCCTAGTTGCTGATTAGATCTTATTTGAATTGGAAACCTTCAGTTGGGAGTCCTGCAGTTTTTAACATAATCATTGCCTAATGATCATTGTTTGGCATCCAGTGGTTCATTTCGAACCAGAGGTGCAAAGCATTACCGCAACACTGTAATGTTTCAGAATTTTATGACCAGTTTAATGAAAGGACTGGAGTAATCTACTTGGCTTGTTGAAGAATGGGAACGAATCTAGAGATGGTGAAAGTAAATGGAGTGTATGGGCTTGGCTGGCCATGATAGGTTGATATTGAAGTAAAATCTGTGAAAAGAATATTTCAAGAGCTAATCCTATTTATAACTCAAAATTTCAGTCCTTCTGCAGACTGTGTTTTGATCTTGGCATTTGATTGGGAAAATTATGTTTATGTGATATCAATTATTTGTTCCTGTTTTGTAGATATTTGCAGACTCCAGTGGCAATGCAGAGATACAGTCCCTGGGAAATGCTAGTAATGCTGCATCTGATGCAAGCTGGGATCAGGTGGATGATCAAGACTCGAAACTGACTCTTTGGGTCCCCGATCATATTGTTACTCACTGCGCTGGATGCCAAAAACAGTTTACAGTCCTGCGTCGAAAACATCACTGCAGGTAAATATATGCTTAATTTCTATTAGCAAAATTATTTTTTACAAATGTGTGTTTGTGTGGAAAGAGGAAATGTGTTTGTTTGTGCCTACAGACCTAATTTGATCCAGTGCAGAAGTAATGTTCTCATCCCCAATGAGGTATAAAGTTTCTTTGTACATTCTTTAAGTTGTATAAACACTGATGCCTCTACTGCAGAAGTGTATTTGGATGTAGTGTACCATTTACATACAATAAATATTTGCCATTTTGAACTTTGTTTTCATCGCAACACCATTGAGGAATGCCTTCTATTAGAAACTAGAGGTGAGACATGCCACGTCACATCACATGGTTGCTATTTAAGATAAATTTTAATCTTTTTTTTTTTATATAAAAAAAACTACTTGCCTCTCCTTATCTTTGATTGAGATTTAGTGATTTAATGATGGATGTAGACAAAAACTTGTAGATTTCAGTTGAGAAAGGTTTGTTGGTCATGCAATTTGGGTATTGTGACAGTAAATGAATTCTCAGAATTTAAATACATAAATATTACTGAGGTATGTTTAAACAAGGGTGTGATCAGATTAAAATACAAAAATAAAGTATTTAATATTTAACATCAAAAAATCTGAGAAACCAACAACTAATAGTGAAATAAGCAGCATTGTTGAAATACTTGACAAATTCGACAGGAACCACTGTATATGCATAATAATTGTACATATATTGTTTGGACTAACAGTGCCTAGAGAAGCAGAAAACTGGATTGTAATGACTACAGCCAGTACCAAGGAGAACCTCTGAAACTATAATTGACATCTTAAAACCATCCTAGCAGGGATGGTCCTGGCTTTTAAAAATCTGTCGCCAAAAACATTGCCAACCTCATTATTTTGTTGCCAATTTTCAAAAAGTATCACCAGAACAAGTAGTGTACATTTTTCCAAGTGTTAATTTACTCTATTAATGTAACAGGCGATGAAAATTACAAAGATGGGTTAGTTAATAATTTAATTACAACAAGCATTAACAAAATGTTTAAAAAAAGTGTTGCATGAAGATCTGGCGCGATTTTATGGCTGCCCACTTGTTGAATAGTTTCAAAGTCTAATTTTTCACATCTGTACATGCTGATTCTCGTTAAATTCTCGAGAGATGAGATGCAGAGTTTATTTCTGATGTCAGCATCCTGCATCACCGTTTGTAGTTTGAAAACTGATGCTGATTATGAAGTGTTTGCCATATTTTGCCCACCACCTATTGAGTGGCTATTGCGGTCAGCTGACCACCCACCATGTGATAAAATTCAGAGTAAATTACGAAGTTCGCCAGAATCTCCATTAAATGCTCTATTGCTTCCTAAATCCCAAAAGAATAGCTGAATGCTGTATAAATTTTCTCAACAAGCAAAATAGGATCTCCATTCCCACAAATGAAACTTACAAGAGTCAACACCTTGCAATATTGGACCGTATATATTAGTATAAGTTAACACCCAATATAGGGATTCTTTCACTCCTGTATTTTGAGAAATAAATATTTTTAATTATGCAAAACTTGTTTATTTGTTGTTTGCTATTTCTTCTTGCGGAGTTTAAGTCTCTGTAACCATAACACTGGATTGATGGCAAAAGGAAAAGATCAATGAGTAAAATGCACAAATATTATTTACACCGCCTGGATTCATGTTTGGTAACACTCCTTCAAAATATCACAGCCAGTTGTAAATGAATTGACGAACTTTGCCTTGATACGTACATCACAGAACATCTGTTTGAACTTTTATCATATCTCGGCCACGGACGCCCAAGTTTCCAACTGTCTAGAAATTTTTGGGAATTTTTGCCCTGTTCATCATTATGTGGTGTTGCACTTGTAGTGCAGATGATGTTGGACTGCAAGGTTTATCGGGTGACTGTATTGTCTGATGAATTTGCACTAAATCCAAATGCCATTAATTTTGTTAATTTAGGAGATGAACACGCAAGGTCTAACTTCCATTTGCTCATGATAATGTTGCACTGGCAACAGATATAATTGTGATTGAGATTTTTACCATTTTTTTTGTATGTATGCACAGTAGTCGGTACTTCAAAGTTATCAGTTTTCTATGAAGGTTCAGCAAAACTATTGTATTGGTATATGTAAAAAAAAACGAGGATTAGCCATTCAATTAATTTTATTTGTTCTATTCACTTCTTCAGAAGTCAGTTGTAGGTATAGTACGCGCTAGCATGATTGACTGTATCACAGGATAGAGTACTCGGCCCAGATGTCAGCATAAGCAGGTTATGATGTAACAATGCACTGCTAAGATGGGGTTGTCATACAAAGGATCATTTGTGTACAGATTGATTACAATGCATTGCTTAGTCAAGTTTGTGGCTTCCTTTCATTCTCCCTTTTAATTTATCCAGTCCGAATCCATGATTGTTTGTACAAATTAAATAACCAAAAAGTCTGTCGCCAAAAAAATTGCCAGATGGGACATTTTTGTCTCAAATAAGGGAAACAAATCGCAATTTGCGACATTGGCGAAGCCCAGGACAATCCCAGATCCTAGTAATAAAAGTGAAAGTTTGACAGTGTCCCACCCCCCACCCCATCATAAATGCACACAATTGAAAATTGAATTTTAAATGGGTTTTTTTGCCCAAAATTTTTAGACATATTTTACAGAAATTGCATAGAAATTGCTACTTTATTAGTGTTGTGTGTAATGACAACTCATTGAATTGTTGTAACCTAATTGCTGGTTAGGCAGATTCACAATGGTTGAATTGAAGTAGATGTAAACAGTTGCTTTGTACATGTTTTTTTTTTGTGTGCAAAGAAACATTAGGATATTCAAATTATGTAATCTCAAGAGACCATCCTGGGGCAATGTTATACAATAGCCAGATGATTAAAACTTTGTATTATTTTCCAGGAACTGCGGTAAGGTTTTCTGTTATGACTGCGCAAAAGATTATGCTCCAGTTCCCACCCAACTACTTCTAGAACCTGAGAGAGTCTGTGGAAGTTGTTACAAAAGTCTTTCACCGGAAACCACGAAGTCCATGCTGGAAAGAGGGGAGAGTTATGATCGCAGGCTTACAGCGACTGCCACTAACTAGAAATATTAAGAAAAATCTGTGCAATGAAGTCTGGTGCAGCTTTACTGTATAGTCCAATGAAGCTGAATTCAGTCTTAGAAAAAAATAAATTGAATTTTTAAAACATTTACAAATGAGAAAAAGAGTTGGATATTTAAACAGAATTTATTGGTGATTACTTGAACTGAGATATTACTGTATGTATACATGTGACAGAGCATAAATGCTCTATTGTGATAAGTCTATATACCCTGATAAGAAATTGCTCAATAAGAACTGAATAGAAAGCGAAGTTTTAGTCGGCCTGTATAGATTTTTGTTCATTTATATCAGATAATTGACAAGTCCCATAGTACACCTACATACCTACCATGATCTACTCTAGTATAAGCAGTTAAATAAGAGTTTCTCAAATCCAGAGAGATTTAAATTTTGAATTTAGTTTCAGAGCACGAGTGTCTAGTAGGCTTAACTTCCAATTATTAAAGTGGCCCGGTTAACTGATAGTTTGTCTGCAAGACAAACTTTATAGTGTTTCAGATGGGACATTTTTGTTTGCACTCTTTACATTTTGAACCAAATATTTACTAAAGGATTTGGACAGACTTGATGATTATCAATCTATACTAAAGGATTTCGACAGACTTGATGATTTTCAATCTCTTTTACTTGGCATGATTAGGTTTGTTTTAATTTAGCAGTTTTTTTTTACTGATGTTTTATTAGCATTTCTTAAACTTGTGATTTGCCTAAAAGCTTAAGACAATTTACCAGTGATGGCACCTAATGTGTAATAATGTATGTGCACATGACAAAAAAAACTAGGCAGTTTTATACTTTTAAATTAAACAACCCTCTTTATGAACCTAAACATGTAAAATATATTTTTGCATGCGTATCAACCTCATTGTAGACTGTGCAAGCTAGTTGCATTGAAGTCGGCAAGAATGTACCTAAGAAGGACACCTAGTCATAAGTAACACATAAAGCAAATGTCTTTGTCAGTTTGACAATACCAACAGTTGAACAGAATATCAAGAATTAAAATAGTCTGAGAAAAAGCAGGTCAGTACTTAATGACTTAAATATAGATCATTCATTAAAACCAACCCAAGAACTTGAAATATTTCAGTGGAAGTAAACAGTTGTAATTGTTCTTAAATAAATCAGCAGTTTTTGTACCACTTTTGAAAGTTATACATTTTAGACAGTAAAGTAAAGCTGATAAGAAACTATTGTGAATTTACAAATTGTGTACAGTGTCTCTAAATATATTTTAAAAATGTCCCAAAATTTGCGTGTTTGTCTTGAACTTGCAATTTTAGAACCCCATTGTCCTGAGCTCTGTCTGAACCATCTGAAACACTGCAATGTGTATTATGTCTGTTGTAACTATCTTTCACCCAAATGTAGTGAAATTTCAATAGGAACCAACACTTTAAAATGTTGTACACTTTTCTAAAGAAACTGTTTGATTTTAGAGATTAAGCTATGCTAGGTGAATATGGTTATGTTTTTGGGATTCGTCAATTGAAGGCAAATGCATATTTTTTAGAGAACCTTTAGCTACATTAGAATTTTTAATCCTCAATATGTGATTAATCAGTTTGCAGAAGAGATCTTTGCTATACAACAGTGGAATATCACTTACATTTTATGAACCCTATACTCCTTGTACTGTTCATTTCTTGGTTTTTATACTGTTCATTTGTTGATTTCTCGTGGGTATCCATTTTACAGAATGTTTGTTCCACCATCTGTTCATACATCCATCTCTTCTTCCATCCCAAAAAGATTAACAAGATTGCACAAAAACCAATGTAGACAAATTTTATTTTTAGCCATAGGTAGATGACCTGATTAGATATTCAAGCAAATATTGTAATGTTTGCTTTTTTAAGTTTGGAACATTTTAGATTTACTGTCAATCTTGTTAGTACATTTAAGCCAAAAAAAAACACGAGCTGTACAGTTGAATTTCTTTAGGTATATTGGTATTAATAGGAAGATTTTTTTTATAGCTTGCTTGGCTCTGTTGCCAATTGTTTTATGGTATGGCCTTGCATCTGTCATGTATCCAGTTTTCACAAAGATTGCTACTTTCAAACTAGTAAGAGTTCACTGGACCAGATTCAGTTGAACATTGGCAGTGAGCATCCTGGCATGAAGGCATTAAATTTTTACAAATGATTGCAATCTTCGATAATAAAAAAACTATCATTGGTCGAAACTTTAAAAGACTTATTCCCAAGAAAAGAGATCCTTTGAACTTTTTTTCAAATCACTGAATAAAGCTTTACCAAACAAATAGTATCGATGCATAAAAACCAGATTTTTGCAAATGATCACAGTACGTACTTGTTTCTAAGATGACATTTTAAAAACCTGACAGAATTTGGTCAAATTTTAAAAGAATTGGGCACTAGAACCTTTTTAATTTGTAAAGATGATGCTAATTTGTGATTTGATATGGTCAGCATTGATAAAATACAAAAAACCTTAGAATGACATGGTCTCTATGTCCATTGAAATAGAATTGATCATCCAGACCTGTTGAGTTGCGAAATGGCAGATGTTTTTGAATATGGTCATCATTGCTAAATAGACAATAACCAGATTTGACAACTGCCTCTGGTACCAAGCATTTGAAAACTATTAATGATGCCAGTCCATCAACAAACGTGGCTGTCATTTTAAAAAAAAGAAATATAACAACTCTGAAAATTGTTAGTGCAACCAGATTCTTGCAAAAGAAGCCCATTGTAAAACGTTTTCAAACAAATGCCTATTCACATAACTGAAAACCAAAAACTGAAAACCAAAAACCATTTGACAGCATTTACCCAGATCGTCCAAGCATTTAGCATAAAGACTATACTAATGGTGCTGATCCACAATTTGGTTGCATCTACTAAAATAGACTAATTCTTTAAATAACTGACTATCATGAATGCTTTTCAGGATCCTGATCTGCTATCAAATATAGCTGGAGATGCAGAAAATAGAAGAACTTTAAAATGGTTTTCCAAACATATTCAGTCAATAATTAAAAATTTCTGCAGAAAGCATCCTACTGACAGTTAACTTCTTACATTTGACTATTGGAAAGTATCAGCAAGATAAGTGATCTCGGCCCACTGGGCTGTTTTTTTGTAATGTATCATGTTTTTTCTTTGTTTCGTGAGAAATTATTTTAGCAAAAATTTTAGATTTCAAATTTTAGCAAACAAATTATTGGATTTGGTGAGCAAATGAATCTTGTACATTTTATGTTTGCTATAGTTTTTTTAAAAAGAGAATTTTTAGGATGGCTGGTGACAGGGATGGTTAAGTCACTGAATAAATGGGTTAACTTGTAATTTTTCTTAAGAAATGTTCTGATTTGTCTACAAATATATTTTAACATTCCTCAATTTTTAGTGATTACATGTACATTGATAATCCCTTTTGAAAAGGTAACTGTTTAATTTACTTACTCTTGCACAGACAAGTTGGTTTGGTTTGGAATGGAAGACCATCTCAAAAGCTATATTTTTTTGTCCATTGTCAAATTGCTATAAATTGCACAATTCTATGCAGCAGTTGAAAACTTGCTAACATCAAAATATTGCAATATACATTACAAGGTTTCACCAAGATTCAGTTTTGGCTGTGAAAATTTGATTCCCATTTTACGATCCTACATAGTGTTATTTTGTATCACTGAGCTTTTTTTTGTTGCATAGTTTTCAATCTGCGGTATTTGATGCATTTTGTCAGTGATTGAAAATATTAGCTACTTAAAAAATTTAATCAAATCAATAGCTGCTACTTAAGCAGTACTATTGCAAATATTTGCCTTGAATCAAATTTACTGTTGAAGATAATGTGAGCTAATTTAAATCAGTTTATCTTGCATTTTACTTGGATTGTTTCTGATTAAGATTTGGCACACCTAAGTCACTGTAAAAACTGCTGTTTATTATGGCTTTTATTGTGTGATTGGCTCTGCTTAGCAATGTTGAAAAATTTGGCCAAAACTAGACTAGAACTTCAGAATTAGGAGCAGAAAACCAATGTTAAACGGTCCCAAAATGCAGGTTTTATCATTGGAGATAATGTTTTCTCTACTTATTTTATTGCTGCAGATTTTAATTTCAATGGCAGTGATTGATAATGATTCTAGTATTTGGAACTTGCATACTTTTGTATCCCATAAATTCGGGGTATGAAGATCAACTACCATGGTGTCCTTGTGGGGGGGAAAAACACTACACCAATTGCATGGGCACTAGACATGTATCTGCGTGATGACATGCCATAAAGCACCAAACCAAACCAAATTGTGAATATCAGTGCAAGGGGACTTGCTTTTGCAGGTTTTATTATTGTTGCAGTTGTCCTGACCTGTTCAGATAGTACATAATTTGTGCAAAATTTGGAAGGCAGACATTGTGTATTTGTTTTTGTCCAGTTCTTGCAACCAGAACTACTTGCATCAAATTCTAAAATTTTCATCTGATTTCCTTTAATTGATATCTTTTACACTTACATTTTGAATATATTTCTTTTAATTGTTTTTAGCTTTTCTACCCCAACAAACTTGTGGCTTGATTTCAAGGATGTACATGGAAAAACTGGTAATAATACCTCCACTGAACTTAGTCCATAAGTATTTTATCTTGGGAAATTAATTGGCAAATCATATCTCGTTTTAAAGATGAATTTGATTACTAACATGTGCATATGTATTGTCAGAAAATTTGCTTTACTGATTAAAGTTATTAAAATAAATGTTGTTTGTGGTTACTTCCAAATTCTAAGTACATGTACAGAAACAAAATTACACATATTGTCCAGTCCCATTTTGCTGTCCACATCCTAACTAACAAGAAAGGAAACCTATTGATCAATCCAAATTCAATTTTTATATACAGTGGGACCCCGCTATAACCCGCCCCGCTATAACCCGAATTCGGATATAACCCAGTCGTGGCATGGCTCCCGAAATTTTGGGTAATTTATTACAGGTATTTTTCTCAAAGACCAAAAAAAAAAAAAAATTAAGTATAAAAAAAGGCAAGAGTTTAATTATCATTCTCATATTGTGTAAACAGTGTGAAAAAGAACCTGTAGAAAATGTATTATTAAATTTTCTTCTAGTTTTGTGCAAAAATAAACGTCATTAATACGAACCAATTGCTGGACCTATTGAGAACTTTGATTTTTGTTTATTGTTGAAAAATTACAGCTCATAAGTGTCAATATTATAATTACTGATTCATGAATAATGAAGCCATTGTGTCTGCTTTGTGTTTGTCTTTAATGCATTCTGAATACAATGGTTGCTCTAATAATCTCAGATATGTTCTCTTAATTTCATACACAACTAAACAATAGCCAATGCGGGGGTTGATAAAAGATTCTCACCAGAATATATAAATCAATTAATTTAAGTACATTGTTTATCATCAAAGTGAACTGCGGAGCTAACCAGTGGCATAATTCAGTGGTTAAAATATCAGCCAGTTCTGCCTGCTGTATTAGAGTACATTAAAGAACATGAAGCAATAGCTGGGCGGCAAGTTCAAAGGACTTTGACTAGCAGCTTGGGTGGGAAAATGTGCTGAAATTTACAATGACTGAATTCAGAGACAGAAAGATCCTGAGATGTACATGTAGTTTTTATAAGAATACACTTTAGCTTCCATTATTTAATCTACGGACATGTACTATTTCATCATTTGTTAATTACACCAGTTACGTAATTTTTGATATTTTTTTTTCATTGAATTCAGTCACATAATGATCTGTGAGAAAATTATTGAATATTTTACATCCTTGTGTGGATATTTTCGATGGAAATATATGTATTATGGATTCAGTGTATGTTACAAGATTCGCTGGTGAGTACAGTGTTGATACTCTTTTCATGCAATAGATTATACAGGTATATATAAATTAGACACCATGTATTACCAATGCATGGTTCTCTGAATAAAGTAATATATTAAATCTGCAATTTCTGTTACCACAGTAAATGTTTCTCATTTAATATATATTTATTAAAAATGGTAATTGTGCCATGCATTTTCGCACCCGTCTTTATGTACCCCCACCCTGCAATTAAATCCAAAAATGTGTTGGTATTGTACATAGTTGCTTATAACTCGTTCGGTTCATAGCCCGGTCGGATTCTATGGCTCCCAACTATCGGGTTATAGCGGGGTCCCACTGTATCTTGAGTAAAGTTTTCTCAAACTTTACAGATATACTCTTTGTATGCCTTGCCATATCTCATTCATTCATTTAGTGTTAGTAGGTGCACAAATCTCCATGTCAGCATTACATAGGATTGGTACAAAACGATATTTAAACATTGGTAATACTTTATATGCTACTATTGTATTCCAGAATGTGCAGTTCCAAATCAAAGTTAAATATTCCATCCTCCAGTTAAATAGCGGCAAAGAATTCAAAAAAATGTGGTCGTCATATTCCTTACTCATAGCCTACAAAAATGTTCTTGTACACTGGTGGGCTTACACATGCACGGTCTTAAACAATGTGTGTGTGTATATATATATATATATATATATATATATATATATATCCATCCTTATTGGTGTGCAAGTACTTTTCTGCCTGGTAATTGCCTAGTTTTTGCCATTTTGCTAATCTGTGCTTCTGTTAATTGTTCTACCTCCTTTTTACCGGTTTATCACCCACCCCATTATTCCTGGATATATTTTCATGTTTCTCACTCATAAATAGGTCAGTGGGGGGGTAGGGCACAAAAAGGCCCCATGGGAAACTCTGCCTATAGTGCAAACATACAAATGGTGCTTGTATAATAAGATGCAATGTGGGAGTTGTCACAAATTTGCAACACTGACAAAGTAGAAAGGAAGGTAGCTTTTTTGTTCCACATCATATGGTCTTATACTGAAGAGTAGAACAAAGTTTTGCAAAGTTGTACAATTCAATAAATTTATTTCCATAATTAAGGGAATATTTAAAGAACTTGCAGTATTGTGAATTAAATACCAAATAGTCCTCAAGTTCTATCACAAGTCCAAATGTTCTAACTGCATTCTGGTGGTATTCAGACGAGTTGCAATATTGAATTTGTTGATCTACCAATACTCAAATTTTCTATTTTGCCATACAGCCTGAAGTGTGGAAATGTGCTAAGTCTTTTGATGCATCACAATATAATAAAAAATGTCCTAGAGTATTATTGAGCACTTTGTAGTTTAATAATTTTAAATGAAAAATAGAAAATGCTGAACGGATGCTGCTTCAAAATGCTATAGCCTATGGGAAGAATTTCTAGAGTAAATACAAGACTTATTAGTGATTCTCATTTATGAAACAAAGTTGGCCAGGAACACCATTAACTTTACTTAGGACAAGGTCGAGTACAAAATGTATAACATAATTAAGAAAATTACAACTGAAATGTACAGCTCTTTGGATGTCCCAGTGGGGTGTGGATCACTTCATTGATGCTATAACCTGAAGCAATTTTCATACTTGGAAGATGGTTGTTCTGAAGTCTTTACAGTTAGTGGTATAATATTTCCAAAGGGAGGAAAAATTAGTCCCAGAAATATTGGGTACAGGCAGCGATACGATGGACTGTTGACAAGTACCTTTACAAGAGTAATGTGCATGAGCGCAATATTGAACAGCACCACCACCTTTCCTTTATCCCATTCCATCCTAATGGGACTTTGGTGTTACCCAGTTGGGGATGTCAGCTGGTATGTTTTCAGTAAAAATTTATAGAATCCTTTGAGCTAAAGGCTCAAAACCTTATGACAATGGCACATGTTGCCATCTGTATTCTGCTGCCTCGGTCAGTTTTAGAAATTGTTATATCTACATGATGCTTTGCTTAGAATGTGAGGCATGCTGTTATATCAATGGGATCTCCTGAAGTTTTTTAAACCAGGTCAAATAGCCAGTCGTCTCCTGTTTAAAGTAACTTTATACTGTCTTTCAGCCATTGAGGATAAGGGATGTTGCATTCTTGACTGTACAGTGGTCGCAATATGGAGGTTCATGGAGACCTAACTTGTATCATTCCGTCAAAGAGGAAGAGATTAACACGTTGTCTCGTGATTTCCATGAATCTCATCCATATCATAGACTCCCATCTTGGGATGAGAGCGTTCAAGCTGCCTTCTCACAATTTAACTTATTGTTCTTGGGTGTATCAGGTGAAGTTGATTACTCCTTTGGTCCAATCATGACAGCAAAGTCCTGTGTTACAGTAAGAAAAGCTTATTACAGTAAGGCTGTGCATTGTTTTTCTTATACCAGCCTTTATCACAACTGCTATGTTCAACAGTGCAATAGTAACGGATAAAACTATTACTGCTATTTACTGGCAGTTGTGGGGAGGTAATACTAATTTTAATTATGTAATATCTGCTACTACTGCAATGGTTCCCACATCCCATCCTGCTGTGATATCCCTGTCCAAGTCAAGTGAATGTCATTCTGCATGTTGCCTATCACTAATGAATCAGACTGGGATCATGTTCTTTTGTGTGCATTTTTTTACATTTATTCATAAATTCTTGGCCTTCAGTTACTAACTTTAGGAGCGAATAGTTAGCTTGGACGGGGAATTATCTTCTTTGAAAAGGTAAGCAATGCAAATAATAGCATTAAAGTTTTCCGTAATTAAGTTTTATATCCCACCCACCCACCCTGAATTACATATTGATCCATTGAAGTTGGGTTACATGGTCAAGTAAGGTAGGAATGGTTATTTAAAAAAAATGTTTTTTTCTTAGATAACTGCACCTTTTTAGCAAATAGAATATTATGTAATCTAGTCCAGGTTTAATATATTGAGTTGCCCAATCTAGATGTGCATGTGGGGTGTTTTGTTGTGGGACATCCATAGTCTCTTGTCTCTCTGTACTTAGCAATATTTTCAATTTAAAATGGCAAGAATTGTTTATAGACTTAAAAGATGCAAAACGCATAGAGCATCCTTACTTTCTATTCATGTCCCAAGTGGTCTAAACCACATGCCTTTACTATTTACTACCATCTCACCTCAGTCCGTGTGATTTTGTGTCTCAGGCTTGGTCAATGTGGGTATGTGAGCAAGCTGCAAATAGCTTCCCGTTGATCAGTGGATCTAACCGGGGTTTTCTTGATTTTTTTTCTACCACTGGCCCTCGTATTTAGCCTATCTAATGCTGAAAAATGACTGAAAACATTACACTTTAGAAAGATATCTCAAGTCAGACTTGAAAATAATACTAAGTGTTACCCCCCCCCCCCCGCATCTGACTAAATTATGGCGGTGAAGCACCATTCAAAGCAAAGTCTTGTCCCCAGTTGGGGACAACCAAGTCCTATTATGGAGAATGGTCCGCCTCCCATTTGAGGGGAAGTAACATTCTCCAAGTACCTAGGGTAAGGCAATTAGCAGTTCAAGCAACTCGGAGGGTAATGTGTTGTTCCAGTTTTTTATTCACTGGGAAAGTTATTACCAAAGATTGATTTCTTCATGGTCGACTCTTCAGTGGTGGTATAATCAGAGTTGGTAGTTTTGCAGGTCAATTTGTCATGGGAGGAGAGCCTCGCTCATATAAATGATTTGGACTGTGTTTTTCGCTTATTTAATTTATATAGATGTAAAGGGGTAATGCATCTTGGTCTCCTCATACAAGACCTCAATTATTGCACATATCAGACGACATGTCAGTACTAGTGCTCCTTGCTGCATGGAATTTTTAAACATTCTATGCCAGGTAATGTACAAAATGGATTTTACTTTGAGTTTCGCATTAGAGGAAGGAAATATTTTTACAAACACTTCGTCCAGAACAGACAAGGTAATCCTTACAGAATAGTTCCTACATTAAGACAGTCTCTGTTCATTCTATGGGAGAAACCTTTAGTTGACTTGCTTGTAACGAGACTCAATAACAAGTTTCTTCCTGACATTCAGGTTGATTTCACATATACTTTTAAAGTTCAGACAACCACAGATTATACTGATATCACATATATGGTTTCAAAGGTCTTGGTTTAGTATTCTTTCGACCTTCTGATTGGTCAGTTCTTGGGGTAATCTCAATGGAAGAAATCGATTTTGCAATACAAAGGTATTGTGTTTCACATCAATTCGCAGGCTATCACAATTAGCTTGTCTCGAACAATCTGGATGCCCGGTGAAAGGAGAAGTCTCTTAAGAAGGAAAGATAGCAAAAGTTTGATGTTTGACACAATTGGGGTTAATGAAGTTTCTTTGAGGATAAACGGATATCAAGAACTATCTGAAGAAGAAGTGTTCCTGAATTTTGATAATAATCATAGCAGCAGAGACCACCCTTTTCAGACAAAAATTGATTAAATTCTCAAAACGGAAAATAGAGCCTTCCTACGAAATCTCATATTTTAACCCCCAAAAAAAGTCTCCATTTAGCAAACCAAATCGTTTAAAATAGTTACTACATTCTCCATTTAGCAAACGGAGACTACGATTTTTTAATCAGTTTTGGTCGCAACGATGTGGTCATTCACCCTCTATGCTGCTGAAAGTTAACAAAAATAATAAATGATTTCAACCGAATATTTGATCGAGTCCGATACGATATCGTGTGCGAGGATCATGTAAATTTATTGTTATAAATCCGTGCGGGGTCGACTGAGCGTTACTAAAGAAATTTTTAAATCAGAAGTCCATATCGGAACACCATGTCTGCCAAATATTTCGTAACGTATGTGTATCAACGCCGTTAAACACAGCAAGAATATTACAGTTATCTCTGATCACTTTTGGAATCTGAGTGTAGCGTTGAGTGACATATATCACGTCAGTGTTTTTGTGCCTGCCTCGGGAAAATATTCTAGCTGGGTTTTTTTTTATTGTCTAACATCACATCGTCGTATACGACTAAATTGTTAATGCTCCCATCAAGGTCATCCACGGATGGCGCCTCGTCAATATCAGTTATAAAATCAATGGCGTTCTCACCCTTAATTTCTGATGCATTCTCGTTAAAATCCTTTAACACTTCATAGCATCGCTGATCCTCTGCGCTAGGAGCAACTAAATACAACTTATCCCACTTCATCCATCTCACTATTAAATTGAGCAACAATTGCGTCTTGCCGGATCCAGATGGCCCGATTATAATTGCGCGGATAGAGTTTGGTAGCGCTGCATGATGCTTAACTGGTTCTTTTGTTTTAGTCGCTGAAAAATCAATTATATCCATATCTCTATACATAAATTATGGATCTATATTGTGTGAAGTGTAAAACGCGTACTAGCACAAATGATGTGACGACGGTTACAACTAAAAATAACAGATCAGCACTAACTGGTAGATGTGCAACATGTGGTACAAAAAAATTTAGATTTATTTCTATGAAATCCGGAAATGTTTTTTAAAAAAACGAGGAGGTGATATCGCAGCCAAATTGGCAAAGCTCCCTGGAACCCCATGGGCAAAGTACCCCGGAGAAAAGCACCTTCCAGGATATAGCTACTGTGGCCCCGGAACACGATTAGATATCAGACTTGATAATCAAAATCTGCCCCGACCCGGCGAGTATCCGATAAACGCTATTGATAAGGCGTGTCATGCTCATGATGTTGCATATAAAAGCAGCAATCTGCAAAACAGGCATCTCGCGGATGTAAAATTAATTCAAGCGTTAAATGCTGTTCCTGATAAATCTTTGAAAGAAAAATTGGCTTCGTGGTTGGTAAAATCGGCTATGAAAGGCAAATTGATGATGGGCGCTGGTAATTAATAATATGGAATCTATTTATTATTCTCCGAGGGGATACTGGAGGGGTAACGCTGCAATCAATAAACTCGCTAACGCCTCAAAAGTGAAAAAGGCTACTGCGGCTAATTGGTTATCCAAACAAGCTATATGGCAAATTTATCTACCGCGTCCTAAACAAATCAATTTCTCGCATTTTGATGTTACTGTACCCAATGAAGTTCATCAAGCTGATTTATTGTTTTTACCACATGACAACGGTTACAAATACGCGCTAACCGTAGTTGACGTTGCGAGTCGATACAAACAAGCAGAACCGCTAAAAACAAAATCATCACCTGAAGTTGCTTCTGCATTTGAAAAGATTTATCGACGAGGCCCACTACGCTGGCCAAATCTGTTACAAGTTGATCCTGGCAAGGAATTTCAAGGCGCTGTTTTATCAGCGATGAAAGATCACAATGTCACCATCAGACGGGGGCATACTGCACTACATCGCGATGAGGCAAATGTAGAACGATTTAATCGGACTCTTGCTGAGCGGTTATTTGGATATCAATACGCAAAAGAATTCATCCAAGAAAAGCGATCCCGTGAATGGGTCAAAAGGTTACCAGCTGTGATTACCGCACTGAATAATGAGATTACTAGAACAATCAACATGAAACCTATCAACGCGATTAAAAAGAAGTCTATACCTAAAATGAAAATTCGAAGAATTTCACAAAAAGATTATAGCGTTTCCCAACCAATTCTTGGTAGTAATGTCACTGTTTGGTATTTATACGAACCAGGAGAGCTTGAAGGTGGCAGAAAAAGGGCTACTGATCCTATTTGGAGTGCTACTGCACACAAGATATCTACTATAACACGATCAACTGGTAGACCTCCAATCTATAAATTGGATTCAACTGCCCCTCAGCGGGGTTTTACACGCGAACAATTACAAGTGATTCCTGACGATACTCAATAACCACCGCGGGGTCTTAACTAGCGCCGTTGCGTCTGTTGCACTCAAGACAAGTCAACATCACATTGTTTCTGACATGACCGAGACTGTTATTTTTTCTGTCTACGGTAAATTGGCGAGGATCTTTATCAGAATACTGCAAACGCATTATACAATTGCAACTTGCGCAGTGATTATTCTGTTGTTGCTTCAGCGTAATTATTAATTCAGCATCAATGTCAAATTCTCGTTGGTTTTTTTTTTGTCTTGTTGTTTGTAACCGGAGAGTTTTTTATCAATAACTTTAACGTCAACGATGCTAGCATCATCCATTGTGGTTTCATCATCGAAAATAATTCTTCGAAGTTGATTTATTCTTCGTACTCTGGATACTGCAAGATAGACTAAATTCGACCATTCGATGTGATTATCCACCATCCAAACAACTGTATCCGAGATAGTCAATCCCTGTGAAGAATGTATTGTTGCTGCGTAACCTAGCGTCCACGGGGAATTATTAGCACGCAATGCATCTTCAACGACGCTGATATCAACCAGCACAATATCATTTAACACTAAATTCTGTCTTTGAAATCCTTCGGATTTTGGTCTTGGAATATCAACTTCTATATTCTGTTTTCGTGTATTCGAAGGTCTATAACACAACGGTACTGGAAGTGTTGCAAATATTTCTTTATGCAATTCAAATAATTTCATCTGAAGTGTGTCCCTGACTATTTTTCTACTTGCAATTATAAAATCGTTTGGTCTCCACGTTTCCCAAAAATCATTCATGGGAGTTTCTGAAATTATTTCACGTGCTATTTCACATTGGATTTTATCCGGCTGTAATCTAATTAGCGCTTTGAATTCTCGTAATTGTTCATCAAGTGATCTATAATCAGTGGTAATTTCTTCATAATAGTCTACAAAACCCTTTCGCCATTCATGTGGGGATGCACCGATAAATGGTGGTGGTTGGCCGTAATCACCGCACATGACGACTTTAATATTTTTCAATAAGAACAACTCAAGAAATGTTTGTAATATTTTCAACGATACTGTGCATATTTCATCAAAAATTATGATTTCAGGAATGAATTTATCACCCATTCGATCAGAGGTCCATTCATCGCCTTTCCATCGAAAGAAACTAAGATAAGTACAGGCATTTACCCCTCGTTGTTTCATCTCTCTGGCGAGTCTGTGAGTAGGTGTTAGGACAATCATGTTTGATTTTGAAACGCTAGCGTTTCTATGATATAATTCAATTCCACGAGTTGTCTTTCCTGACCCACCACAACCGTCTTGTATCTACATATTGGATCAGATACCGGTGGTGCATTAGAAAATTCGGATTGAATCTCATCACATTTTAAGTACTTTTCATCCATGGTAACATCTGCCGATTCACAATACTCATGTAGCGTCTCCTTTTTAAATCTCCAACATCCCCAATTTGCCTCCGGATCTGTGAATTTAGCTACATCTGATTTGTATTTCTCGTGGATATACATAGAATCAGTGGCTACTCTAACTGCGGTATTAGGAAATCTATTTATCATCGAAAATAAATTGATAGAAGCATAAGCTAGCATAGAACTTCTCAAATGCGTATATTGTTTAATATATCCATCACAATAGGTAACAATTGTACCTAATCGTCTTCCATCGGATAGGAAAGCGTTTTTACGATTTACAAGTGTTCCCTGTTTCGTTAAATCCGTTACAATAAAATCGTATTCAGCGATGTCTATGATCAACCGCGAAGAATATTTTGCATTGTCGTATCTTCCACCCTGGGTAAATTTACCGATTATTCTTCGTCCAAAATCTTTTGCTTGTTCTTTTTTAATTTCAAATAACTCCTTAGACCAATTCATGATTTGTTCTTCATTGAAATCTGGAAACTGTTTTCGCTGTTCGCTAATTATACGATCTAGATCGGGTTGTGGTAGCCAAGCTTCTTTCTGAGCTCGATAGCATATAATAGCTTCGGAAACAATCAACGATATTAGCATACCACAATCAATCATATATCGTAGTAACACTATTGGCATCCAGGCCTTTTCAGATATATGTCTACCAAGCAAAACATAAGTACACGGATGTAACCCTGTAGCGAGTTCAAATGATATCACACGAGCGAATCCGGTTAAATCAAAATCAGGTAATGGCCCATTAATCGCAACACGAGTCATTTCATGTGTGGGATGTCCAAATCGTTTAAAATAGTTACTACATTCTCCGTACCCGAGAAAACTTCCAGGATAACACGCGGATATATCAATTGAAATCATACCACCACGATGGTATTTTGTATTCCACAGTCCTCCATGACCAAATTCGACGCAGCTCAATTTAACGTCCTCGAGAAAATCACTTTGTGTTGGACGCCATGAGTTTTTTTTTTCTCTTGCGAAGTGAGCTACCACTGATGGAATTGTGAAGCTATCCGCGAGTAGTTTTTCATGGAATGAAATCTCTTTTGGATTTTCCGATGAAAATGGAAATTGCAAGGCAAATTCACTAGCGATTTTTCTCATTCTGTTATCTAATTCTTCAACGCGATATAATTCACCATTTGGTCTTACAAATTGATCAAATCCTATTTCGGGATCTTCATCACTTCTAAGTAACCACACTGACACAGGGTCATCCTTACACAGCGTGTGAATAGCATCGAATAATTTCTCATTATAAAAAAACATCCCCGACGAACTCCTTAGGGATATATCTCACGGTTCTATCTCGTGGAAATATTGTTACTGCCGCCGTCCACGCGTGTTTGTTATGATCAATAATTTTAATTGAAGCCTCTCGCAATTGATATTTCGGTTCGTATAATACTTCTCCGGTTATTGTCGTTACTGATATTGGGAATTTTAATGATGCTTCTAATTTAGCTATATCAGAAATCTTTGCACCGTGCTGTTTCAATGTCAGTTCCCATTCGGTTATTTTCCTACGTCGCAGATCAGTTAGTTTATTTCCTCGGGATGCATTTGTGAAGAGCAGCAGAGAGGGTGAGCCGGACAACATTTTTAAACAAGTTTTCAATGAAATCAGGCTTAAAACAATGAAATCAGGCAAAAAAATCAAAAAAATCAATGAAATCAGGCAAAAAATAATAATGAAAAATCAATGAAATCAATGAAATCCTCCATCGTAAAAATCTTCGATTTTCAACCGAATATTTTTTTTGGGAAAAGGGATTGCAACGTCGTTGTCACTCACCCTCTCTGCTGCTATGGGTTAACACTTTTTTTAGGATGATTATTTTCAAGGGGTGAGCCGGACAACATTTTTAAACAAGTTTTCAATGAAATCAGGCTTAAAACAATGAAAATCAATCCTAACAGCTTTTCTCTACGGAAAATTCCATGCAAAATCGACTACTTGACCCTACGAGGTTTTTTGATGAAAATCGATGAAAAATGACCAAAAATCGCTGAAAACAGTCAAAAATTGATGAAAATTGGCTCAAAATCATTGAAAATCAATCCTAACAGCTTTTTCTTATGGAAAATCCCATGCAAAATCGACCATTTGACCGTAAAATCTCTATGACATTTTCAACTGAAAACCACCAAAACTGTCAAAAAATCAGTGAAAAACCACCAAAACTGTCATAAAAAATATTTCACTGAATAAAAAAATATTTCACTGAATAAAAAATATTTCACACTGAATAAATATTTCAATGACTCAATTGCAACAATCAATAATTGTATCAGTATCATTCATTATACAAGCCTCAGATGGTGAATTAACAACTCTAACACAATCTAATCTCAGATGATAAATATAACAGCAGTGAGATTTTTATAAAATTATTATTTTTTCTGCATCAAAAACACTGAATAGATCAATGGAAAAGTGTGGAAAGTGTCAGTATTAATTATTTTATATACAATTATGACACTTTCCACAAACCTGATAGAGCTGTTAAAATAACAAAATAACACTTCCACGGTGACTTTGTCACTGGTGAAAACTATTTCACTGAATCCTAACAGCTTTTCCCCATGCAAAATCGACTACTTTTTCTGCATCAAAAACACTGAATAGATCAATGGAAAAGTGTGGAAAGTGTCAGTATTAATTATTTTATATACAATTATGACACTTTCCACAAACCTGATAAAGCTGTTAAAATAACAAAATAACACTTCCACGGTGACTTTGTCACTGGTGAAAACTATTTCACTGAATCCTAACAGCTTTTCCCCATGCAAAATCGACTACTTGATCCTACGAGGTTTTTTTTTATCAAAAATGACTAAAAATCATCAAAATCATTGAAAATCAATCCTAACAGCTTTTCTTTACGGAAAATCCCTTGCAAAATCAGAGACTCTATCGAGGTTGAATTTAGTATTTTTCCAAAGCTTAATTTTCGATAATCTCTTGAACTCCTTATCGAGATTGAATTTAGTATTTTTCCAAGGCTTAATTTTCGATAATCTCTTGAACTCCTTATCGAGATGGAAATTAGCATTTTTCCAAGGCTTAATTTTCGATAATCTTTGGAATTCTTTCATGGTATAATCAATGAATTTAGTATTTTTCCAAGGCTTAATTTTCGATAATCTCTTGAACTCCTCCATGTTATAATTAAAACAAGTATTTAAATAGAAAAATATAGTATAATGAATCACTGCAAGTGGCTAATGATTGGATCAACAACCCCGTGTAACAAATCATGCAGAAGCGAATTCTGTGGGTATCATTTACAAAGCGTTCGAAACGGTTCTTTCGGTCCTCTCCCATGCCTCCAATGTGGGGTGGGCGTTAGAGGAAAATCACAATTATGTCTCAGTTGCGGCGGCAAACGATACAGGGAACTAAAACGCTATTATGACAAACGAATAAAAAATACCGTCATTGACCCTAACGATGACAAGGTCATCAAAACCCCTCAAGATTATCTCCAGAGGTTTATAATTAAAGCAGATATAAATTAGACAAATAGTATTATTAAACAAATGAGCCAAGATTTCAGACCTCACCCAGTGCTTGTTAATTACCAAGCCTCCAGTGATGGTGTTGTCAGGCACCGCAGACTAAAAAAACCGGTTGGATTTCTGAATAATATGGGATATTTGCTGTTTAGTGTTAGAAATAAAAAATATCTCTGTCATAGAATTATTTTTGAATGTCATAACGGATTGATTAAAGATGGCTTTGTGATTGATCACATAAATGGCGTGAAGACTGATAATTGTCTTGAGAATCTTCAATCCATCTTGCAGCGCGATAACCTTTTAAAAGGCAACGCTGGTAGGCACTCAAAACGCCCTAGGGGGGTCAAATCGTTTGATTTAGAAACCAAAGAGGAGAAAATAGTTCAATCAATAAATAAAGCTAGTAGATACTTTGACATTTGTAGGTCTTCAATGCGATTTGTTGCAGAAAATATAACTAAATTAACTCTGTCGAAAAGAAATGGTCATAAAATAAAATTCGTATACACCTGAAACGATTCAAGGGAGATAAATCCTTTATGGGTAAATCCGCCGCAACTCACACTCTACTCACTAAGTTCCCTTGTATTATGACGTCAAAAGAATTGTGCCGTCTGCTATTACCTGTATACCTTGACTAGGCGCGCACACGTGACTGTAATGGAGTATAATACATAGTTTCGGTATGTATTTTTATCAACTTTAACAATTTCTAAAACTTTTTATTGTCGCTTGGCTAAAACTGCAATTTAAACAGTTGTATTTATTTAGACCATCTATAATACACTTTTAGTACAAACGGTTGTTTATAATCCAGCGTATTACCTATGTTCGCTCAGCCGAAACGAGCATGAGAAACACTAGTGTTTCCCATTCATTGAAGTAGTTGGGCGTGGTTAAAATTCCTCTGTATACAGCTCTTTGTGATTTAATCGATAATGCATTTTGTCTAGAGAATTATAACAGGGAGAATACACGCTGTTATTTAACAACCGTATTATTTTGTTTAGTGTTTCATTTAAAATATTTGTCTCTTTTAAATGTTGTGAAACAGTATTAATAAGTAATTCAAGGAAATAAAATAACACACCCGTGAATCAACGCTGCTGTATTAGTCACCTTATATATGTTATGATTCGTAATAAGCTTGGGGCTTTCGAAAGCCAAATCCGACCAATCAAAACTAACCAACGCCATTAACACGGGCGTGTGGTTGTCTTTTGTCAATCATGCAACCGGGGTAATTTAGATTGGTTGCTTTTGATTGATTGGATTGGCCGTAGAAAATCTGCCCCGTCGTTTCATGTTTGTGCTGTCTTGTGCCGTCCCCACATCATTACATCACAAATTCCATCATCGTTTCATTGAATAATACCATCCTTAATTAAGTATATATGGAATTGTACAGTCCCACATCAATCGTTTCATGGAATAATTAAGTTAATTAAGTATATGTATGCCTAAAATCTGCCGCAACACTCGAGTGGAGATATATATGGCATTGTACCGTCCATTAATTAAGTTAATTATGTTGTGATGTCCCCCAAGCATATCTTCTGGGCGGTCTAAGATGGTGTTTGCCACCTTAGGCCTCCCTTTCGGAGATGTATGCTTTGGGGTTCCCTTGGGTTTGCACACGCCCACCATCCACATCACAAATTCCATCATCGTTTCATTGAATAATTAAGTTAATTAAGTATATGTATGCCTAAAATCTGCCGCAACACTCGAGTGGAGATATATACAACATTGTACCGTCCATTAATTAAGTTAATTAAGTATATGTATGCCTAAAATCTGCCGCAACACTCGAGTGGAGATATATACGGCATCGTACTGTCCATAAAAAAAACGGGTCAAAAAGGACCCCCAATTTTTTTAATAATTAGAGGTAAAATGTATTATATTTATATTTTTATATAAATAATGGATATCAAAGATGTAAATTCTATAATTGCTGAAATTTCAATTTTAAAGAATCGAGGGATAATATTATCTAAAGATCTCGACTGTGACAGGATTGCCTCGGAATATGAAGACATTGAGTATCAGTCTAGTAAGGGTCGTTATGTTTTACCTAAGATGTACAGGCTCGTGAAAGGAATTCAAAAGTCCATCTATGCTTGTTTGTACGGTAACGACATTGATGTATTTATAACGCTATTTAGCACCGTTGAAGCAATACGTCAAAAGCTCGGCCAAGAGTATTAAAAACGAGCTGAAATTAGTTCTAAAGTTCGTGATCTTAGAAAAATATTAAACGAGGAAAAACCAGTATCTTAACCACGTGAGCGTTACTATAAAAAATAGGCTTTCAGTATTTTTTTACTGAATTTTTTTTAGCGTTTTTTGTAACACTCACATGGGATTTTCTCCTGAAAGGATACTCAGCAGTTTGGGCTTGCTCATGCAGTTATGTGCGTACTGGGTGATCTGGTTGTGGTAGCATGTAATCACCGCGACGCCTCCATTTTCACGTAGTTGTTGTTTTTGCCGCGTCGTTAACAAAAATCGTTCATCGCCGTTCTCAGATATTACAATTCTGAAACCACCAGCGATGTTATTTCTGAAACACTCGCGGATAGCGTCGTACAGTTTAACCTTGTCGGAGATGGATACGTTAGCTTGATGGTACATTATTTAATAACTCAGCTTTTAATTGTGATAGTTTCATATTTGAAAACTCAGTTCACAAACAATATATGGTAGGTGAATCGCTTACAACTAAATTAGCCCGAGAGCGCCTAGCAGCAATTAAAAAGTTTATACCGGTTCGAGACAGACTTCGCGAGAAACTTCAACAACGACAACAAGCGCAGACTGACTTTTCTGTGTCAAGTGAACAACTGTTTACTCCGATAACAAATGCGACCAAAGATGTGAAAAAGTTAACTGAAGCAGTGATATACGGAGATATTCCTGAAAAAGAACGAGCAAAGAAGGCGCCGCTGCTTGATACACTTGAAAAGATAGCAGCGGAAACTGAAAAGACATCAGCGTTGTTACAAAAAAAAACACCTGGTCCGAAAAAGACCAATGATAAAATAGTAGATGAATTACGCGCGCGATTTAACGAAGAAGGGTTAGCAGCAATTGATAAGACTGACCATGCAGAGTTTCCTGCACTTGTTGTTATGACGTATGAAAACAGAAAAAAAATGTTAAAACCAGAACAGCACAAGTATGTAAGAGGTATACAACATTGGGCTGATATATTTTACAAAATTAAAACTGAAACAGGTAAAATTGACAGCGACAATACGTCATATATTGAATATCTCAAAATAGTGAATACAGTGTATAATAAATATGAAGAACAAAAATCACAAGGAAAACCACAAAGACTGCAGCGGCGGCGACAACAACAACCTGCAAAAAAAATATCTTTTTCACCTGCTAAACAAGAAGAATCTCAACAACAACTACCACCCCAAGCTTCGCTTGGACCTTCGCCTGGACCATCTGATCGAGATGATGATGATCCTTTTAGTTATTTACAAAGAACGGATTTAAAAAAACTTTATAGTTGTGGGGAGGGATTTTTTAAATCTCAGAAATTGCCAGTAATTTCAGGTAGTGGTCTAGTTACTTGTCCTGCTAACATCCTCAGTGATATATCACGGTTAGAGGTTCTCATCGGGGGGAAGCGAGCCGGAAACAACTCTCCGGAAATAATTAATGAAGCAGCTGATATCTGTAGACGATTATTTGCCGGTGGTATCATGGACATTAATGTATATCGAGAACTCATTGCTGAATTAGTTGAAAATCACAGAGACGCCCATGGTTATTACAGCGATTGATCACTAATTGAAAAACTACTAGTTTTATAACAAGATGATCATACACTACAGCCATGATAAACCCGTAAGCGCCTACGTGGTGAACTCACGATTGCCTGTTTATAGAGCATATTACGGAGATGGTTTCGGCAATACCATTGCGGGGTTATTTACAAGAATGGCTCCCAAGGTGGCGCCGTTAGCTAAACAATTATCAATGAAAGCCATTGATATTATTCGTGATAAGGGAATCAGCGCTGTTGGAAATCTTGCCGGAAAGGCATTTTCTGCCGCGAAAGATAAAATAGCATCATTGGTGCGAAAGAAACCAACAGTGCTGCCATCAACTACAGTGATGCCTGCAAAAATCAGCAGAGCAATAAATAGCGCAGTGGAAGAAAAACTAGCGTCGTTGGCTGCTTCGTTGACTCCGTCACCATTGACGGATTCGCCGGTAACATATAGCGTTATCATGAACGCGATAGCAGGAAGTGGTTTGAAACGAAAACAAAAACGACGATGATTACAAAGAGTTTCACAATTGAAAACACTAGTATGTTAATAAAATGTTTAAACAACAGGCTGATCCCGCGTTTGATATGGAAGCCCCAATACCCAAGGACAATTCCGTCCACGATTATCAATACTATTCCTATCATGCAATACAACCCGACCTACGATCGCGAATTGAACTTCAAGTTCAAGATACCAGTAAATACTTTTTGCCATGTGAAGCATTTATCGAAGTAGAAGGAAAACTCGTAACAAATGTCGCAGATAATACACCATATGCAAATGACCCAAATATCCGAGTTGGTTTTGTTAATAATGGCATAATGGCGTTATTTGAAAGTGCAAGATATCTCATTGATGGAAAAGAAATTGAATCAATAGACCGTGAAGTTGATGTTGCAACAACAATAATCGGGCTAGCAAGATACTCCGATGATTATACAAGGTCGGCTGGTCCGTCTATGATGTTTGCAAAGGATACCTCTGATAACGCTGACCACCTTCAATACATTAAAGTGTTGACAGCACAAGATACTGCAGAAGCAAATCAACAAGAAGCAGCTAATCCAGAACGTCGAGCTAGACCCGGAGCTGCGTTTGACATTCTCAGAGGCGTTAATGGTAATTTCAATTTAGGATTTGCAACACGAAAAGGAGCATTGCAAGAACAGCAGCGATATTTTTCATGTGCGATTCCACTCCATCACATATTTGGATTCTGCATAAATGTCAGAAAAGTTATTTTTGGAGCCAAACACACAATCGCATTAGTACGAAAAGGCAATGACAACGAGGCAATTTGGCGCGCTAATGGTGTCGATGATGGTAAAGTTGTTTTAACTAAATTAGCATTGTGGATGCCAGTAATGGCCCCATCAATTACCACAGAAGAGCGACTACTCTCATTTATGGACGCAGGCGGCAAATCATTGCTAAGTTGGCTAACAACAACGACTGATGCCAAAGAGGATAATGCTAATGGTACATTTACATGGCATTTGGCATCAAAACAAGGCGTTTCAGCTCCACGTCATATATTTATAGCGCTGCAGAATCGGAATCGATTACGCTCCCAAGAACGCAGTCATATGATATTTGATCGATTAGGGGTAAGTGAGATTTCACTGAGAATAAATGGACAACAAGAACCATCTGAGGATATACAGCTTAATTACGGAAACAACCAAATAGCACGTGTGTATCATCGGATGCTGTCATATATGGGTCGTGATCAAAATGTTGATACTGGTTTACAAATATCGCAACTGGATTTTAAGAACTTGTATCCAATTTATTACTTTTTGATGGATCATCTTGATTTAACAAGGCAATCCGTCGTTGACATACATTTTAGGGCTCGTATAGATCCTGGTGGTGTTGATTATAGAGCGGTTGCTGTTATTCTCAGCGACAAATCAATGTTGTTAGAAGGTGTTGGTGGACGAATGAGAATCATTGACGCACCAGTGGAAAATATGTAAATGAAACTTGAAGAGTTTCCAATTAGATCAATTGAAAGCATAAATGTGTTTTACAATAAAATGACATATAGTGTTGTTAGTGTCAAGCTGACTGATGGTCAGGTCAAGAAATTGCGATCAAAATCCGCTAAAGAATGTGGAACAACAATAACGTTAAAACCAGCGCAGATGTCCGGCGGTACACATAAAATATCATTGACAGATCGTCAAATAAAACATTTCAATGATGCGCTAAAGAAACGGCGAGGGATTCAAATTGTACTTTCAAAAGCTTCAGTCGCCAACATGATAAAATCAGGTGGTATATTTCCATTGTTAGCTGCAATACCAGCATTGATTGCAGCGGCTGCCCCAGCGGTGGCGAAAGCGGCAGCGTTGGGGGTCGTTGGGACCGCGGCGGGGATGGCGTTGAAAAAGGCAACTGGGAAAGGATATAAAAAAAGGGAAAGGGGTTGTACCTACCAGGAACCCCGTATTCATGGTACAGCGGGAGATCCGTTCGCGGATCAGGTCTGAGAATACCAGGAACGGTTTATTAGTTGAAAGCCCAATTTTCCCTATGTCCAATTTTGATTTAATTGATGCTGCTAAAAAACTAGCGATAAAAAACTTCAGAGGGGTTTTATGAGAGATCAATTACCAAGAAAACCTAAACGCGTTGAAACCGGTATCATCAATCTTGACAGCAGTAACGGATCGGGAACTCACTGGGTTGCATACGCGATCGATCCGCGTGGGATTGTCTATTTTGATTCATATGGGTTAGCTCCGCCAAGCGAGTTTATGCGGTATATAAATTCTTCGATGAAACTCAAAGAGTTTCCGATTTTTTATTCCACGCTGCCAACACAACAATTAAATGATCCACCGATATGCGGCCGTGAAGTATTAAATGTCCTCGCGGAGATTTCATCGTCACAGAAACCACCTCATCTGGTTATAAATAAATACACGAGTGGGAAATTACAAGGTAATTTTAGAGAATCAATAAATTAAAAATACTAGAGTCTTTACAATAATGATTGATATTTGGGGACGATCTCTGTCAATGTCGGAACCCACCGCGGAAACATCTGCGGGTTCTATCGAGGATGTAAAAAAAAATAATTGAAGATGAAATCGCTGAGACGTTAAATTTAGCAAGTGTTAACCCGAACGAAATAGTTGTATTTCAAGATCGCCAGGGTAAATTCAAAACCAGTAATATATCCGTGAATGACATTTTGATACGGCAGCGCAACGCCGCTGAAAACTCTATTGCGCTGTATTCCAACAATGGACAACTTAAACCAGGCGAACTTGTGTCTACGATCACCGACGCGATTGACGCTCACGACAGCATAATTGCCGCCCACGGCCGTGAGCTCGATGATTATATACGAGGTTATAACAATTTTCGCAAAAATGTCGTACATAAATTCTTTGGAACCCCGCTTGTGGTTGGCATGACTCTCGCTGAAATTAAAAACTTTTTATCTTTATTCTTTTTTAACAAGGGGGCGGGAAGGATGATGAATGAAAATGAAATCAAGGCAAATTATCTCGATATTTACACAGATATTTCTAAACTAATAGAAAATCTTGAAAAGGTACAAAAACCCACTAACGACGTCATTGTTAAGTTTTTTGGAACCCCGCTTGTGGCTGGCATGACTCTCGCTGAAATTAGCGAGTTTATCGGCAAGCATACTCACAATCCCTACATCGCTAATAGTTTCTTTGGTGTCCCAGCTACATCTACGATGACTCTCAAAGATATTAATATGTTTATGGTGAGACAAACAACACTTAATACCATCGTGGATAAATTCTTGGGGAGAACACCTGTGTCTGAAACCACATCGTTGACAGGCCCAACCCTCGCTGAAGTTAAAAGCGCTATTGACGAACAAAAGCTTACCAGCGAAATTGTTAATAAGTTCTTTGAGGGCAGTAAACCCCAAGATATCACGACAAAATTTTCTAACATCGACCGGTATATTAAAGACCAAGTGACGCTTGGAATCAGAGAACTTTTGATTGCATTCTTTTTTAACAAGGAGACGGGGAGGATGATGGGTAATGTCGAAATCAAGGCAAATTATCTTAATATTTACACGGATATTTTTAAACTAAAGGAAAAAGTAAAGATGCCGCATCCCCACACAAGCATTAGAAATATCGTGTATATGGTCAATGATGGGGACTTTGATTGGGTAAAAAAAACTCTAATGCTAAATTGGAAGTCGCTATTGGGGAGTGGCCCCCTGATATCTACAGGATAACGTTAATCTCTACCAAGCAATTTAACATCATCGTGGGCGGTAAAACCTACTTTAATGGCACCGCGTCAGATTAATCAATAATAAAGAAGAATTTTAAATTTGTCGCGGTTCATAGTAGTACCATTAGATCAACAATAACCTGGTGTTTAGAATTTGTAGGTGAAGTAAACCACCCCCTGATCTACTACCCGAAGATGGCTAATAATTGAAAACACTAGCGGGTTTAAAATAACAATGTCAATGACGAAGTCATCGATGAAATCAATTGAACCGATAATAGTCCCAGAGGTATCACAATCGCATCGATATCGATATGATACCGTGAAAGAATTTTCCGCGAACTTGAAATCACTTTCTGAGCGTTATCGTAAAAAAATGAAAAAATACCGACGCAGCGTAGCAATCATCGACATCACCGTGTACTCGGTGTCTGGTGTGATGGCCAGTGCCGGGGTTATTTTGTCAACGGTAACCATGATGGCTCCAATTGCAGTTCCAATCGCTATCTCCGCTGCAACAACAATCCTGCAGTCGCCACCGCGATAACTAAAAAGTTATCATCGTGTTCTCAGAAAAAACTCAGAGATTATACAGCTCGGTACCGGGTGGTATTTGACGCGTACTCGAAATTATCCGAGTTGATCTCGCTGTCGATAGATAATTCGTTCATATCCGATGTTGAATTTTCCACGATGACCCAGTTGTATAACTCCGCGATGTTGAAATTGGAAATTGAAGACAGCGTTAACAATAATGTCACTCGAACTGCTTCAACGAATCGCGGAGAATACCACTCCGATACGAACAAGCATGATATCAATAACATCAACAAACCCTGAATTTAGTGTGAACTTCCCTTCTCCGATTCCAGTGCGTGAGATCGCGCTGGCAAAATTACGAGTATATCATAGCTGGCCTAATATCAGATCGGTTGCATTTGGCGGTCAGCAACCCAATAACGCACTGGTTTTCTCGTATAAGAATAAACCCGATGGTACTCCAGCGTGGGAAACTGTTTCGTTACCAACTGGGTCGTACCAAATTAAGCAAATCGATGCTGACATTCAGCGTAGAATAAAATCAATCACGGGAAAAGAATCAAAAAAAGCTATTAAACTTCATTAACCGACGCTCTCGTCGTCGATCGAAATAAGCACAGAGGGATACATTGTAGATATCTATAACAGCTCGTTAAGAACAGTGTTAGGATGGCCTGAAAAACCACCGGAAAAATCCGCCACCGACTTAACCACGGACGTACAATCATATCATGAAATCAATCCCAGTTATCGAGATAATTTATCTGATATAAGAAAAGGAAAAATCGCCGATAGATTTATATTTACCAACAAAGACACATTGCAATGGGATTTTATCATTAAAAGAACAGCCGACTCATCTGTTACTATTTCATTTACGCTAACTGACGTCCGTGGTTATTTTAATGAAATTAAACAATTATATGAAACACAACTAGAACAACTACGGAAAACAAAATCGCAATAACACGTTGAAATAATAAATTAACTTATATCTGCATGGAATATATCAATGAACTAATTATTCAAACAATAATTAATGACAACAGTGACAGTAAACAACGATTCCTAACCGATTACAATATCACAGAAGACAATCTGCGTAATTTCAAGTTTCCTAAATACAACGCTGATGAACTAGCAAGAATTGTTAGAACCGATATCAAGGCGCTACAAAAACCAGATTCAACTGTCCTCCTCAGGTATAATAATGATCCAGATGGTGGCGGTAGGCATATTGCCCCGCATAATGTGAATATTTCAACGGTGATTGCGCTCAATTTAACATGCGATGCAATTGAAGGAAGCTATCAAATTAATCTAGAGCAATCAAATCAAACTCAGCAGGGATATATTCTTTATTCGTTTGCACCAACAGCTCCTCCAGGATTCCTAATTATTGAAAACCCAATTAATCCTGTCTACATGCGATGCCATAATAATTCATTAACGAGAATTAATTTCCGACTCACCGACCAGTCAAATAATTTAATTGATCTACAAGATGAGGTGTTAGCGATTAGTTTGTTTGTAAAGTCCTAAAGACTCGATCAAATATTCGGTTGAAATCATTTATTATTTTTGTTAACTTGCAGCAGCAGAGAGGGTGAATGACCACATCGTTGCGACCAAAATTGATTAAAAAATCGTAAAGTCTCCGTTTGCTAAATGGAGACTTATTTTTTTTTTTTTTTTAAAATATGAGATTTCGTAGGAAGGCTCTATTTTAAGTTTTAAGAAATTAATCAATTTTTTGTCTGAAAAGGGTGGTCTGTTCACTCTCTCTGCTGCTATCATGTTGCACGTGCTAATCAGTTCATAACATTGATGGGGCATGATTAGAATCTTGATTCTGGTTTGCAAATATCTCAGCAGGATTTCACAACATTATATTCGATCTATTATTTCTCACTGGAACACTTGGATTTGTTCAGCCAATCAGTCGTTGGCATACAGTTCCAAGCTCATGTAGCTCGACTGCCCGCTTGTGGTTATAGAGCAAACGCTATTATACTCTCAGACAAAACAATGTTGCTTGTGGATGAATGAGAATCACTGATGCCCACGTGGAAAACATGTAATGGGATATCTCGCGATACAGATCACTCGTGATCCATTACATGATCACTAATTTGATTGCCATGATAGTATAATGTCACATCACGTTAATGTTACTCTGACCACTGGTCAGATTAAAGACCTACATTCAGCACCAAGTAAGAATTTTGGAATAAAAATATAGCTGAATTCAGCACAGATCGTAGGCAGTCAAAAGGGTCCAAATAAATTATCACTGACAAAACTATAACTCTAGCATTTCAATGACACCAAACGATCAACGACGAGTGTCAGACTTGGTCTTTTTTCAGATGCCATTAAAGACAGAGCCAAGATGGATATTATGTTAACACTTCTTGCAGCTATACCAGCATTGATAGCCATTGAAGCCCCAGCTGTTGCAAAAAGCAGCTGCATTTGGAGCTACCGCTACAGGCCACGGACTAAGGATTTTCAAAAACAGGGCGGGGTCTAAGACTGCCAGGAACCCCTTATTCATGGTACAGTCAAACCGCTTGCAGCTCAGGTCTGAGACTCCCTGGACACTTCACTAAATGCAAAGCGTTTTGAGTTTCCCATGTCAAATTTTGATTTACCTTATGCTGCTAAGAAATTTAACATCAAAAACTTCAGTGGTACTTTTATGTATGACCAATTACCAAAACAACCAAACCGGTATAATTAATCTTGATGGAGGTTTGGGTCCAGATACTCGTTTGCTTGCATATGCGATTGACCCATGTGGAGTTGTTTCTTTTTATTCATATTTGTAGGCGCCACCAATGTTTTTTACAAAATGCCAGAATTGCTAGTGATTCCATCTGGTATTCAGCATTACCAACAAAGGCAAAAAATATACGTGTAGTAATCAACGCTGATTCGACATCATCAGGGGCACCGCCTCAAAATCGTGCACAAACATACCACCAGACGACATTGTCCAACATTTTAAACGGGTCATAGTATAATATACAATGGTAGATATTTACGTAAGATCTGCTCTGAGTCTTACTTATTCAATTATGCAACCCTTACTGAGGTCAAGGATGTGCTCGCATATCATTTGTGTCTCGCAGATATGGACCAAAATGAAGTTGTTTTTTTAGGATCAGCAAGGATGGTTAAAGACGATCAGTATCCCATCGACATATATGATTATGTGTTTAATGTACAACTCATTTGTTGTAGGGTTTAACGCCATTTTCAGCACACAATAGGGGCTATACATGGCGGCCAGTATTAATGGTTGAGGAAAAACCCGGGAAAATCCCCAGAAAGAACCACCGACCCGCGAGAAGCTACTGGTAGGCTTTCTCACATACACACATTCGCCGAATCTGAGATTCGAACCCACACAGACAGAGGTGAGATGGCAGTGATCCGTAACGTAGAGCGCTTTAGACCACTCGGCCACTCGAGGCCCATCCAGGTGCAACCGAATATAACTTTGGGCTATTTGCTAAAAATGGTAAAATTCAAAACTGAGGACTCAATTCTAACACTCACGGGATTACTGGACGTATAAGAAGAATTGGAGATATTATGCATGGCGATATCAGCATGAGCAAATATACAATTAAAAATGTGTGAGAACCAAAGTCAATGACGTGGCAACAACAAATATGTGGACAGCAATGACACCACAGTCCTAACAGATCAGTAAATGTGTTGCTAAAATTGGCAATGCAATAACTGGTTCTCTCAATATGGGAGGAAATTGCATTTCTTGTTTTAAAGAACCAGAATCAAATGATGACATCGCAACAAAGAAATACATCGACAATAGAATCACTCCAATGATGACATTGTTAATGACGGGCTCTAGTCCAACATACCTATCAAGTCTCACCCATGTGTATACACCAGCAAGATATTTACGCTCATCTTCTGACAATCGTATAATCATTGTTCCCACTATGAAAACGAAGTCATATGGACAACGTTCTTTTGCATACCAGGACCAGTGGCGTAGCGAGGGGCGGGGGGGGGGGGGGGGCATTTGCCCCGAGCGCCGGTGGCTAGGGGCGCCAAATGGGCGCCCGAATCGGCCAAAAGTATCAACGATGGATTTGCTGGATTATATATTGAACCCATCAGTGAAACATGGAAAGTACACTTATTTTAAGTAACACAATACAAACAATGTTGTTTTGGCCAACGTCTGCTCTATAGCTGTTGACTGGATTACAGTCGTGCGGGCGGTCTACTGGTTAAACGATTTAATATATAGTCCGTGGTACAGGCCTAGACCTCCTTGACCGTACACTACAGGCCGTATGCTCATACATAATATCTGTTTGTGCAATCTAGCACTGCTCAGTGTAGAGAGAGAAACACTAGAAACAATTGACTTTGATGATGTTATTGATCAGTTTTCAGCAGTGAAGGCCAGGAAAATAAATCTTTTGTAAAACGCTATGTGTAATGTAATGTACTATGTGCAATATCCAGATGACATAATTAACATAATTAATTTTTTGGATATTATTTTTTCTAAATAGTCTAATATTCTTTTATAGGGAATTTAGCCTAGGCTATACTTTTTTCTAGCAATTAAATTGTAATAGTTTAATAATTATATTATGACTGATAATGATTATGTTTCGTTTTGGAAACAAGGTTTATAACTGCGCAACAGGGGCAGCCGGGGGCGCAGATTTGGGTGTTTTGCCCTGGGCGCCAAAAATCATCGCTACTCCACTGACCAGGGCACAACAATGTGGAATGAATTGCCCATTGAAATTAGACACAAAGAGACACAGTGATCCCTTTTAAGAGTGTTCTTAAAACTCAACTTTTTCGACGGCAAGAACAAATTTAAAGACCTAATAATGTTTCGTACCTTAAATATTTTAAGCATTTGTTATGTTTACCAATTTCATGGGGTTGTTTTTGTTGTTGTTGTTTTATATAGTCATATCATAATAGATGTTGTAAAGCGCTTAAAGATTCTAAAGATTAGGCGCTATACAAAGTATTATTATTATTATTATTATTATTATTATTATTATTATTATTATTATTATTGACAATCAATGATGGAATGTCCATGTTTAGATCGGAATATGCTAATCAGGTAACCACGTTCTAAAATTATCATAGAAAGACAAATAATTAATGAATATTTAGTTCGATGACATCAAAAAGATTACCGATACTGTAGTATATACAGTAGTGTCTGCATCAGCAATAAATATATCAAACATACCACTGAGGTTCTCTGTGAGTACTGGGCATTACAACATTTACATCTAGTAATCTAGCACATTGTCACGGTGTTACCTAGTTAGTGGATCTTCTGGATCTGTGTTAGTGATACTGAAGAAAAATGACGATGTAACATTCGTGGTGAAATCGGTTCTGCGTGTTGTACTATTGATGTATTGAATACGTTGCCGACATACCACCTAATTAGAAATGTTTCTAATCTACATAATGAACCAATCGCCGATAAACCCAACTGACCTTCAAAGTTTCAGATACGAGAAAGCATGCAAGTGGCAGCACCAACTGAACAATATTAATGAGTATACAGTAAAACAGACAAACATTATCGCAGACGTATCGTTGTTACTGATATCACCACCTTTCACATTCGTCAAGTGGGAGATGCATTTGTATTAATTTTTTTTTACCATATTTCACACAATTGTCTGTAAGTGCACGCGCTATATTCCTCATCATTATTGCTTTTAATCAACTGGTCTCACCGACGGTGTGTGTGCTCTGCATTGAACACAATATAAATCCAAATACTTATTATATTTATCCAACATGGATTTCATTGATTTATCAGTGACACGAAAGCATGAGCCAGTCAAGCATCATCCAGTGCAACCAAATTCTATCAGAGCAATTATCATAAGTCCATCTGGGTCTGGTGAGACGCAATTGTTACTTATTCTGATAATGATATGACTCGAGTGGAATAAGTTATATTTATTGCCACCATCTGTAGATGATCAGCGATGCCAGGTCGTGCTTAAAGATTTTAATGAAAATGCAATGTCATTGGACGATGACGGAATTGATATAATTGATTTATCACCGACATCAACGATGCGACGTTTGTAGATGATCATGACGGTAGTATTAACAATCTCATAGTATACGATGAAGTGATGCTAAATAAACTGTCATAAATTTGGAGTAAGTGTTAGTGAATTTGAACCATGCTTGGGTCGTTAGTAGTGATTTTGGGTACAAGCCGAATGACTGTCCCTGTCTCTGTAGTAACATAGTCCATATTAAAATTCAGTGGTGTATACAAGTAGTGTGATTGAAAAGGCAGCATTTATGGTTGGAAATCAGTAAATTATAGAATGGAATCAATAAGTTGGGACTTGGTAGGTACCGTTTATGTGGCCATAGTGGAAAATTGGCGTATGTATATGAGTGTGATACGCCGGAAATTCTGTGGATGGACTGGCCTAGGGTCGCGCAGTTAAATATTTCCCAGTTAGTAAGCGAATACTGGTGTAATTTCTATGGCATGACAAGCTATCGGTACGGAAAACGGATAATAATGAAGAAAAACCATGTAAAGGTGCAGTTAATGGACGTTTGGGCAAGTTGTCTCCTCTGGGTCGCCCATTGATTACAGCAAAGATTAATAATTATAGCAGACACGTCTTTCTTTCCATTTTACAACTCAAGTTGTATGGAAGTCTTTGGAAATTTGGGGAAAACATATGACTTCCAGCGTGACTCGCGCCAGGGTTTTGACACCGCTCGGTCAAGTGAATACCCCTGTGCTTGTAACAAAACAATAAAATTCAGCAAGGATATTATATATATGCATGTTAATCAGCGATATGTGCAAATACCTGAAGTGATCAGAGATAACTGAACCGGCACGGTGGCCTAGTGGTTATGTTGAGTGGGTATCAACACCATTAAAGACAAACATAAGATTGCCTTTGCGTAGTCTGGAAACTAAATCTATAATTATAAAACGTTGGCATAGACTAAACTCTGTGTGTGTGTGTGTGTGTGTGTGTGCGCGCGCGCTAACCCTGTAGAGGACTCGGTTTAGTGCAACCCGATTAGAGGTCTCTGTTTAGCGTTATTGACGCTCGTGATTCAGTTTCGTAGGAATTTTGTTCAATTAAAAAAAAAAAAAGTGGTCTGTTCACCCTCGCTGCTGATATTTACAATCTGGACAACATTCGATATGAATTAGACATACTTAATAATTTGTAATTAAGAAATATCAGTATTACTTTTAATCGCGACCACATTTATGTTTTGTTCTAGATGTCATCAGACTGCGCTCAAGTCCGTGAGAGTTTCTGAATTATTGCACTTCTTTTAGTATATTGAAATATTTTTACTGTTTCTTTCCCCATATCTTTTTTTTTTTTTTTTTTGCCTACGCTAAAGTCTGTACGAGTTTCGGAAGTTTAGTCTATGCCAACGTTTTATAATTACAGATTTAGTTTCCAGACCACGCAAAGGCATATGACGGTTCTGACGTTTTAGTAAGACATTTTGTCCAGGTCATTATAATATAAGGATCTCTGCTTTTGCTGTCGTAACTTATCGACTCTGACCACACTCGTATTTTTCTACAGTAACTTATCGACTCTGGCCACACTCGTATTTTTCTACAGTAACTTATCGACTCTGACCACACTCGTATTTTTCTACAGATAGTCTTTACATTTGCTTCTCTGTGCTGAATATTCTACGTTATTTAAATCCCAATAAATTAAATATTAAATTTATATTAATATAAAATACCTTCCAAGATAAACTCACGATGTGTGCACGTGCGTGTGTCTGTGTGTGTCAATTGGATTTTTAACGTAGCTTTTAAAATGTTGTCAGTTATATCCTCACGATTCCTGCAGTGTGGCAGAAAAAGTGATATCTTGCACTGGTGCATCATGCTACAGACTAGTCCTACATTGTAAGACCTCGACCCTCATATTTATATTTTGGGCGTCGAGGCGGACGCTCTTACCCCTAGGTCACCGGATTACAAAGAGACCGTTCTCTAATCAAACCATCGTGAAATGTGTCACAGATTTCACTTCCAGATCAGGACCAATACTCACTATGCACTATTGTCAAAATACGCACAGACAATAACACCATAATACGTATTGTCTAAAAAATAACAATTATTTTTAAATCAATACAAGATTGTCTGAATCTGTCGTTTGTATTATACATCAATATGAGCGATAAAAATGCTGAATCAGACGTAATAACTGTGACATGGGCCATGTGTGGTGTACTCCGTCTAGAGAAGAATCGCAAAATGCATGGTCGAATACATGCAAATGTAATGACGTCACCAGCATAGGTAATGCATTAATATATAAATCTTGTCAATATACCAATGGCCACTGTGCAGAAAGTCCGTAAATATGGAGTTGATGATGACAATATATAAATAAAGCCACAAGTCAGCAGATCAGTAAACATGGTGTTCATTACATTTTGAAAGGTTTTGGTCACTCTACACGGCATGTTGAATATCTACTATCCAAGACCCTAAACTGTATCATCAATACACTGCGTATAACGACCAATAACCCATCATCTACTATCCAACAACCCACATATACTATCCAAAACACCACATTTAGTGACCAATATCTCGTCACATACTATCCAACACACGCAATAGAACTATAGCATAGTGACCAATATCACGTAATATACCATCCAACACTGCATGCATACAATCCAACATGCGATATGTTATGACCAATACGCCGTCATCTACCATCCAAACCCCCACACTATGCCACCAACACGCCGTGTGCAGTGAATAAAAACCCATCATTTACTATCCGTCACTCCACATTATGATAATGGTATAAGCAACACGGCGGGTGGATGATATAGTTTGGGGTGTTGGCTGGTAACTGACTGGATATTGATCCCCACATGCAATGTGTTGTTAGCATAGTGTAGGGCAGTGCTGTCCAACCTGCGGCCCGCGGACTGATTTTATATAGCCCAACTGAGCTCGAGCAATTTTTTGTATATTTATGTAAAATATCTCCATGAACTACTTTCATAGTATATCTTCTTAACCAGATAAATATTGTGAACAATTATTATAGTCGTTGCTTTAAAGATTTATGCTGAGGCCCTCAGCTTCAAGAAAAAAAATTCAATGGCACTTGGTGTCAAAAAGGCTGGACAGCACTGGTGAATGGTCTTAGATAGTATATCACGGGGTATTGGTCGCTTCACGAGGTGTGGCTGATATTACATATTTGGTGTTGACGGTAGATGACAACCGTAAGCGAAATGTGTTATTTAATTTTAAATTCATACTTCTGTTTTGAGACATATTTTGAATGAATGATGAAATTCACTCGGTCTGGTTACAACAAACAAAGCTATTCAAAGTTGAATGTATTTATAAAATGTGTAGCAGTAGTCCACAGGTTGCCAAGAATAAGAGTGGCCAGTTATCGTTTACTACTACTACTACTACTACTACTACTACTACTACTACTACTACTACTACTAACAACAACAACAACAACAACAACAATAATAATAATAATAATAATAATAATAATAATAATAATAATAATAATAATAATAATAACGTGTTAGTTGGCCATCAGAATCAATGAAGTCAACCCTGAGCTGCTAGTATCGGACTCATCAGCCACATAAGAACCCTTTTGTGCTCCGACGTGCTCTCTGCGCTCTTCGTCTCCTTGCTGAACCGCCTTCCTGGCCGTTGGATCTTCTAATTGATCTCATCCGCCCAGTCAGTCGGAGCAGTCTTCGCATGCTCGGTTGAGCGAGTACCTAAACTCACCGGAAGGCTCGAATAAACAACAACAACAACAAGCATCAACAACAACAATAATAATAATAGTACAAATAATAATAATAATAATAATAATAATAATAATAATAATAATAATAATAATAATAACAATAATAATAATAATAATAATAACGTGTTAGTTGGCCATCAGAATCGATGAAGTCAACCCTGAGCTGCTAGTATCGGACTCATCAGCCACATAAGAACCCTTTTGTGCTCCGACGTGCTCTCTGCGCTCTTCGTCTCCTTGCTGAACCGCCTTCCTGGCCGTTGGATCTTCTAATTGATCTCATCCGCCCAGTCAGTCGGAGCAGTCTTCGCATGCTCGGTTGAGCGAGTACCTAAACTCACCGGAAGGCTCGAATAAACAACAACAACAACAAGCATCAACAACAACAATAATAATAATAGTACAAATAATAATAATAATAATAATAATAATAATAATAATAATAATAATAATAATATCGACGACAACGACCACGATGATGATACTACTACTACTACTACTACTACTACTACTACTACTAATAATAATAATAATAATTATAACAAAAAGCACCCCCACCAGCTAATTTGATGCTACAGACTAAATAAAGCTAATAACATACACACCAGAAACAAAAAATAAAAGGCTTTTGCTAAATAGGTGGTGTTCAATCGTTCGTGAAATGATTAGTATGCCTTATTGAAATCCACCCATCACGTGCCAGTGTAACTGAAAAAGGAGACGGAGGTTCGTTAAATTAAACTCGTTAAATTGTTCGTGCTTTGACTTATTTTGATTTTCATTATATTGGTTGGGGGAAAAAGAGAAATAATATCTTCGTTTGCATTTTGTTTTAAATATCTTAAGTTAAAGAAAGAGGAGATCTGAATCGAAAGAAAATCTCAGCCGCTGTCCATTCACTTCTCGAAAATTAAATAGTTGGCCCATTCTCATTAAGAAATCGTATCGTATTAGAACATGTCAATACAAGGATAAAAAAAAGAAAGAAGTAAAGTAAGGAAATAAAAATGTAAGCCGATATATGACCCATGATGATGTTGATTTTCGGGATATCGTCCATCAGTATTAACACAGACTGAGTTGGGGTTTAATTTATCGGACTAAGAAAGGTGTAGAAATGTATTGAACAAAGTTAAGGATGGGTATAAAGCAAAATGAGAACATAATCCATATTTTATAGCAACATCTTTCCCTTTTATTTAAAAACAAAACAAAACCAGCAGAAAACAACATAATTTGAATAAGAAAAAAAATAAAGAAAATGTTTGCCACAGAGCTATACCCTAATTTTACCAAATGACGAGTGTTGTTGCATATTCAACACAATTATTTTAAACAGGGTGTGGACATTTGTATTTCCACATGACTGCATTTTAAACCTAAGAATACCAACGCAATCATTTGGTGTGGCCTGAAACTCGCCTCACCTAAGTATGATACATTTTCATCCAATAAAGCTGTAGTATGCTGGTGAGTCCGGAGTTGCAGTAATTTCCGGTGACGTAATACTTTCCCAGATGAGCTTTTATCTTGAGATACAAAACATTTTTGTATTCTCTTCCGTGTTACAAATTAGTTCTCACTCAGTTTTTACCGCCGTTACAACATAGCAACAAATATTACACAGACATGATAGACCACTTTCAATGACTTTTTGAAGGACCTTGTTGGGAGCAAGGGCGCATGTGCAAAACGGCCATATTGAAATATAAGGAAAGGAATTCAGTGTATTTCCTTGGTTATTGTTGAAATTGATCCTTGTTTTTGTATCACAGTGTATAGTTATGTGCCTTATGGTAAGTTTGAATATTTAAGTGACATTTTGCAATTCCGTTATTATATTTTACCCATGTATATGTTTTTAAAAAATTACCATAAACAACCATTGTTGTACCTTGGGCTTTCCACATGAATTTGCACATCAATCTTTAAGAAGGTATATAATTAAAAATTAGTCCGTTAAATGTCCATATCGTTAAATAAATACTCCGTATAAAGTTGGTCCTTTTTCATGCTTTGACCATTTTTGTGTGCTACCTAAAAACGAGCCATCCCAACAAATTACCTAGTCTCTTTGTTCGCCAATACATTCATTGCTAAATAGTATAGCCTTTATTTTTTTCCCGTGACCCTTTGAAACGTGTGCCCCAATATCGGACAAAATAATAGCACATTTAGATAGTTTAGGTTTTCAAACACACCTTTCATGTATTGCTGCAAATGCTGTCAATTTCATTTCTATTTGAAAGGTTATGACATTCTTTACCTCGCTTAATAAGTAATCAGCACACCAACATTAAGTTTAGAGGCAGAGAAACAAAAATTAAAAACACAGTTGCTCACATCATTCTTAGAGTACCCCAAAAACAATAAAATGGGGCACACCTCCCCAATCTGAGTAACCTTCACTGGCTACCAGTTTAATCCAGAATCAAACACAAAATCAGTTCACTATGCTACCTTTTGATGGCTGCCTGAAGTCCAGTTTCTGATTTGACCATACCAATGTGTACAGTCCATCTAGAAACTTATGTTCCTGTTTGGACATTCACATTCTCATTGTTTCCACTGTTATAATGAAGTCATACAGGCAACATTTTTTGTGTACCAAGGCCCACCTACATGGAACGGTTTACCCATAGATAAAAAAAATATCATTCATAAGTACTCTTAAAACAAATATTTTGTCTACAAGACTTAAAGAGGGAGTAATGTTTATCCTTGATTATCATAAGCATGTGTTTTGTTGTCTAAGTTCATGATGTCTGTTTCTGTAATCTTGTTATGCTTTTGTGTTATCTAATATTGTAAAGCACTTGGAGAGATTGGAAAGCATTGTACTATATCCACATTATTATTATTATTACTATGGTAAAAAAGAAACATGTATGACTGCTGCATATCTATTCTGCAGAATACCTATTATTGCAAGTGATTACCCTTAAATCCTTGTCGTGAAAATTTTGTACAATACTATATTCCTTCATCTCCCATAGAAATAGAAATTTTCAACTTAACTTTGATTGACTTCAGTAAACATTCTTGAAAGATAGGGATAACATCACACTTAAAAACTACTCCCTGTTTAAAACCTATGTTCAAAATGTTGAGGAGGAGTTTGTTTTGTGAACAATCGAGTCCCTCATAGCGCCATCCCTCTAAACTCAAATTTGCTAACCATTGATATAAGCATCACTCTACATTGTGTGATTACCTTTTGTTTACATACCAACAAGCATCAACCTAGTACTTTACGAATTAGACAATTTGTTCAACAACTTCCCATGCCCGTTTGTTTTGCTTGGGGATTTTAATTCCCATAACATTCTGTGGCGAGCAAATCACATAAGTGACAGAAGCCACAAAGTAGAAGACTTCATTTCTAGACACTATTTGTGTCTATATAACAGCCAATCACTGACATATTTATACCTAGGAACAGGTACATGTGTATAGATTTGACAATTAGCTCTCGTTCGTTGCTTTTGGACTATGGATGGAAGGTTGCTGATGACCTTTACAGCAGTAATCACTTTCCAATCTTGAAAAATATATACAATTGATGATGTTAAAAATGTGACATAGCTAATTATTCGAAAGCCTTCTGAAGATTAAAAAATGAAAAAGAAAAATCACGTCTGAAATTCATATCCAACAACTCTTAAAGTTCTAAACAACTGTTTTCACTATTGGAGCTTATGGATGCTTTACATGAGGCTTATGATATATCCACGGGACAGAATACATTATTAGTTCTTAAAAATCCTTCCAGAATCATCACTATTATCTCTTTTGAAAATCTTCAATGATTTATGGATTACTGGTAATGTGCTTAAGATTTGGAACGAAACAACAATAATACCAGTTCCTAAACCACGTAAAGATAGCAGAGATTCTAAAAACTAGCTTGATCCATTGTACTAACAAGCTGTGTGTGCAAAACTAGGGAATGAATGATCAATTCTCGGCTTGTATGGTACTTGGAAACTTTGTATCTCCTTTCAAAACTGACTTTTATTCCACACATCAAAAACTTGAAAGTTGAAATCTGTAGATACTTAAAGTAGTAGTGCACACTGACTAGGGTACTGATAGAAAAGTCATCCTCAATGTATATAGAACATTTGTCCGCTCCAAACTAGACTGGTTGCATTATTTATGGTTTAGATAGAAAGTCATATTTGAAGATGCTTGACCCAATTCGTCATCAAGAAATGCGATTTGCTCTGAGAGCATTTAAGACATCCCGGTGTGAAAGCCTTCTTGCTGAAGCGAACAAACAATCTTTATCACATCGTAGAGAAATGCTTTCCGCACAGTATGCTCTCAAATTATGGTAAAATCCTGCATTTTCAGCTGTTTTTTAACCCAAATACAAAACCTTGTATGAAAATAAGCCAAATGCCATACTTTTCATTCTCTATAGAAAGTCATGGATGAGCCTTGACAGTAACAAAATTAATCTTTCTAAAATTCAGAAAACGTTTTGTCCTAGAAACACCTACCTGGCTCATTAAATAATCAAAGTAATTTGTACTTGACACGATTGGGGGAAAAGTTGAGACAAACTCTACCATCATCCAGAACTCTTTTATCATGAACTCCTTACTGAAAATTTAGAAACTACACACAAATTTATTCTGACAGATCAAAGAATGAGGAAAAAGCTGCCAATGCCTTTGTTAGTGGAAAACACACAAGAAAGGTTCACTTGCCAAGTGGTACGTTAATGTTTTCAGGCGAAATCAGAGCAATTGCTCTGCAATATATCGAAAACAAACATTTAAAACTACATTATCTTCTCTGGCTCACTAGCAGTACTTCATCACTACAGTAATAGAAAACTGGAGACCCCATTATTAACCAATCTTCTTGGCACTGAGCTGATACCTCCCACAATATAGTATACTGTCTGTTACCTAGCCATATTGGTATTACAGGTAATGAAAAAGTAGATCACGCTGCTAAAATGGCCCTATCCCAAGAACCCTCAGATTTTAAAATACCATATACAGTAATAACTCAAACATCTGCATTTCTGGATTCGCGAAATTTTCATTGGAACCTAATTTGCATCTGCGATTTTTTTTTTTATATTTTTTTTTCTCTCTCACAGATCAGCGAAATATTTCCCATTCATTACTTTGTTTTACCTTACTGTGAGTGCAAAAGAAAATGACAGCCATTGAATTAATATATTGGTAATATTAGTATACTTTACTGTAAATGCACTAGTGTGGCAAATACTCATTTTTTATGTGGATTTCTTTTTCTACAGAACACTAGAAATGGCGTATTGTTGATATCACATGACTGTCTGACCTCTGATGTCATTAACATGTAGGTTTCGAGATTTGTGTAGTCACGTGACTAAGAGTGCAAAAGGTTAGAGCAGGTCAAATTTCAGCAATGATGTACTTCGTCTTGTCTATCAGTGGATTAAAGACGTAATGAATGCTATTCTCACGATTATTAAGAAATAAATCATTCCTGTCGATTTCATGCAGGTATATATTGATCAAAGATCATTCAAGTTTTCTGGGCCGGCAAATATGCGGCTACTCCATACGGACACCAAATGGTGTCTGCGAATTCCAACTTTTCGATAGGGAATGCACTCTGACCCTACACCCCAATATAAATGCCCAAATATCAAAAATTAAGTGGCATGAAACATAAGGGTGTAACGATATACCGATTTACCGGTATATTGCGATACAAAATGCCCGATACGGTGTATCGCGATACGAATATAGTAATACCGGTATACCGTTTTTTTTTCTTCACCAACATTAGCCCGTCCGGAGGACCGGAACTAGCTTTGAGCACACCAATGTCTTGTATTAGGCTTAACGTAGTTACCAAAATGGCGGCTTCTTTGTATGAGCTAGTGAAAAACACAAGAGCAAAGAGTTCTGTTTGGAATAATTTTTCACTAAAAAGGGAGTTTAGCACTAATACAGTTGACAAAACTGTCGCTGTGTGTAATATGTGCAAAACTGAAATCTAGCACGCAGGCGGTACGACAAACCTCTCGACTCATTTACGACGTCACCATCCATCAGTACTTTCCATAAGTACTGTGCAACAGAGTGACACAACCTCTAACGCAACAGCCGAAGGTTCCATTAAAAGTGTACAAATTGTTTCAGATCGACAACCAAAGATTGCGGATATGCTAGGTGCACAGAATAAATACAAATCTTCATCCCCAAGGTCCACAGCTATCACTCGTGCTATTGCTAGTTTCATCATTCACGATTTGCGGCCGTACAGTGTCGTATCAAACAAAGGATTTCTAAACATGGCATCGGTGCTTGATCCACGATATGTTGTGCCATCTAGACAGGTCTTCTCTGAGAAAATTATCCCAGATATGTATTTACAAGTCAAGGAAGACGTAAAAGCATGCTTGCGCTTAGCATCTAAAGTTGCATTAACAACTGACAGTTGGACTTTCAGAGCAATGGAGTCATATGTTACAGTAACTGCATGTTTTATTTCTCTTGATTGGAAACTTCAGAGTTATGTGCTAGAAACATGGGCTCTACATGAGAGTCACACAGGTGCAAATATTGCTGCAGTTCTGTTGTCAGCTGTTAATGACTGGGGAATTCCATCCAATCTTCCACTGGTAACTGACAATGCTTCAAACATGGCTGTCACAGCATCAGAAGCAGGATGTAACTCACATATTGGTTGCTATGCACATACTTTAAATTTAGCTGCCCAGAAAGGCCTGAAAATAAATGATGTTAGCAGACTTCTTGGCAGGATCAGAAGAATTGTCAGCTTTTTTCACAGCAGTGCAGTTGCTGCAGAAATACTCAGAGACAAAATTGAGCTCCTAAATTTACCAAAACACAAACTAATTCAAGATGTTTGTACCCGATGGAACTCAGCAGCTGACATGATTGAAAGGTTTCTGAAACTACAACCAGCTGTATATGCTGCCCTAACCAGCAAAGAGGTGCGCAGTGTGAACAAAGATGTAAGTACCTTGTCGGAATCTGATATTGGCATGTTTGAAACCACTACGGACAGTCACAACAGTGTTGTGCACAGAAGAATCACCCACCATATCCATTATTCTTCCACTGCAAAATCAACTGTTAACCACACTTATGGCACCCTCAGATCATGATTCAACATTGGTGAAATACATGAAAGCAACTATTGTGAATGATCTTTCGACCAGATATGAAGGAAACAAGGATTTCCTCCAGATAGCAACTGTTCTAGACCCCAGGTTCAAAAACCTCCCTTTTCTGACTAACAACAGTCAATTTGAAGTCTTCAACCACTTGGTTCTGGCTGCATCCACTTCTTACAAACATAATCAGCCAAAGAAAGTTAAACAGGTATGCCAACAGGATTCAGCTACTGATGTTCCACCTCTTCCTGCATTACCAGCCTTGTAAGCTGAGGATATCGGCACTACATCTCACCAAATGAAAAGAATAAAGACATGAAGGCGCTTCTGACTCATCCACATTAGCTAAAGTTGACTCTGTTTCTGTCTTATCTACATCTGCTGACGCTTGCATTGCTGTAACAGATGCAGGTTCTTTTTCTCCAAAGATAACTAACGCTGGTCTTGCTTCCATTTTTGGAGATGTATATGTTGTGAAAGTGGAGACAAATACTAGGACTGTTCTTGAAAAAGTAACTGAAGAAATCGAGAGGTACAAGGATCAAGAGTCCATTCCTCTTGCCCAGAACCCATTACAATGGTGGCGAGATCATCAACATCAGTTTCCTGTGTTATCCAGTTATGCAAGAGAGGTGCACTGCATACCAGCAACATCTGTCCCTTCTGAGAGAGTTTTCAGCACTGCTGGAGATATTGTTTCAAGCCAAAGGGCAGCAATCAGCGCAGAGAATGTTGACATGCTGCTATTTCTAAAGAAGAACATGACTATACCTTAATGTCTCCTTTGTAAACACAATGAACTCTGGACTTTGATGGATTCGCTTAAGACGGCTAGGACACATAAACAAGTTTCTCTTGAAAATGTTAATTTGTTAATCCTTTGTTTCAAACACAGCTAAATCAGCTGACATCTTCCAGTTTTGTCCAGTTGTAAAAGACTTTGTTTTATCTAGTCACAGTAAATATTTTGTGTTCTTTCTTTTATTGGAGAAATGTATACTTTGACAGTGTTGCCAAGTTATAGATGAAAACAAAGGATTTACATCAGCGATCAAATTATATTAATAGTTTAATTCTGATAGTCACAAAAATAATGTTTCTAGTCAGCCAAATTAGGTTCTTCTGTGATTTTATTTCTGCTGCCTGTTAAGCAGTTAGTCTCTCAGGTTCAAACCAAGAAGGTTTGGAATCACTGATATTATTAATTTATTATAATTTATAATATCATTCATTTTTTAAATCAAAGTAGGATATTTATCAATGTGATAATTTGTGATTACGTGTAGTTTTTCTTGTTTTTATCCCTTGTCATGATTGTACTGCAAGAAATGAATCTTAGATCATTTGATTTGAAGATTTTCTAATCAGGCAAAATAACTATTTAACTCTTTTCCATTATTTTTGTTTCTTGCTTGTAAAAGTTTTCACATGTTGATATATACATATATATATATTGTTTTCTGAACAGCTGATGTTATTATTAGAGTTACTGGGTGTTTTGGTGGAATTAAAAACAAGATGGTTTCATTTTCTTCTTCATATTTTATTAAATGCAAGGACATTGCTCATTATTTTAGTACAAAATATGCAAAATCAACATTCAAGTCATATATGCTAATAATGACCAATACGTATTGATACGTATCGCAATACAGACATGCCATATTGCAATATATTGCAATACGTTTTTTCCTGGCATACTCACCCCTAATGAAACAGGAAACTTGGACTAAAACCCATTAGGCGATACTGTACTCTGTGTATTTTTAAGAAAGCCATTTTTATTTTTTTAAGGGTAATGTATTAAGTTAACTTTTAAATGAAATTAAAGTGCTTTGGGTGCATGATTTTGGTCATATGTAGGGTTTAAACTCTAGAAATAAGCATTTATTAGCATTTTTGGTGACTTGTACCAAATATTCACAATTCCTCCTGATCCGCGACGGGTTCTGTTTGAGGTATTACGGTACCGTTATTGTACCTAGTATCAAAGAGTCTTTACTCCATATGTGTCAGGCATACATGCCAACCATCAAGCTTTTGGCGTAATCATTACGCTTTTTATCATTAAATTGCCTCTTATGCATAAACGTATATGGATTACGCTTTTTTGGTATATCAACCTTCCCCAAAAAATTAGCTATTTGTTTTCTTGTTTTTTTTTAACATTCCAATAATCCCACAGACTGTATTTTACACAAGATGGCTTCAATGTAACTACAATATAAGAGTACACACTGTCCACACAAGTCCACTTTCCTAATACTGTAGTATCATGTTGTATTTATAGCAACAATCCTATTGCCTAGAAACGTCCTGGTTATACTTTCGACCAGATATGAAGGAAACAAGGATTTCCTCCAGATTGCAACTGCTCTAGACCCCAGATAGCAACTGCTTGGCAATCCTATTGCCAAGAAACGTCCTGGTTATACTTTCAAACTTTTGACCTCGTATTATATTTATAGGAGCTGTATAGTTTAGTGATTAGAGAACAGACTGTTTTCTAATATTAATCTTTACGTGCAGATTCTTTGTCCTAATTCATATTTGGTGCAGAACCAGTCTAAAGGTATTTGGCACTTAAACAATTAGACATATAACCTATTGTGAGGCACTAAATAGCCTTACAGTGCTCATGTGCAATTAAAATACAATAAATCAATCAATAATTTTGATTAAATTTAGTGTTTAAAAAAACCTCCAGCATGGTCACCAAGTTTTTTTTAAAAATAATATTCGTTCAGGTCAAATAGATATTCCTTTCATGTTTGGCTTTCTAAAGTGTATTGAGAATTTGAAAATTTTGTAGGTAATGTCAGCTCTTTACCATTTATGTTTTGCAGTGTTTTGTTTACATTTACATAGCATTGACTGGTCCCTGTGCTGAGAATGTTCTGGTGTGGGCACTCATCGACCATGCGATTAGTCTTTCCAATAGTTAGTACATTTCCGCACATTGATGCAATTAAATGTTTTGTTTTAAAATTTAACACTGTTCAAGCAAAGTCTATTCAATTCTGACTCTTCAATGCTCAGCACCTTCATATCATATGAACCAGATTGGGTAGGCATATAATTTTTTTTTATTCTTTTAGTTTTATAAAGATCCACCTATTGGTTGTAAAATCCACCCAGAATTTCTAAGTTGAAATCAGGCATAATTACCTACCAAGCACATAATGAATTGACCAAAATGAAACATTTACATATATGTTCAAAAAACTTATGGACAACTTCTCAACTGGTGTGGACTTTAACAATTGTACCAGGTGCTAAACCAAATTAGTAAAAGAGGATGTTAGATTTATTAGTGTATCCCCAAGGGGTCCAAGGCTGAGAGTCAAAAGTCTCCTTATTGTCAGAACTTTGGTCTGACTGAGTAAAAAATAAATGCTGGTATCAAAACTGGGGGTCAAATTAAAAAAAGTTGGGGTCTCAGAAGCGCAGATGATGGTAAAGGGAAATACCATTATAAGAAATAACAGGTGATGTCATCCTTTGACACTCAATGTGGTTCATACTGGATGACAAATTTAGATTAACCTGGTGTGCTTGATCATTACTCTCGTCTTAATAGATGCTACAATATGCGTCTGAGGAATCAATTCTATATTTTATTTATATGCTTAGCTGCCATTATATGTAGGGAGCATGCATTGTGTCATTCCAGGGATGATTATTGAAGTTTTTATATTCGTAGATATATTTTCTCACTGCGATTGATAGCAGAGAAGTACCTTGCGTTGCAGGACAAGGAATTGTACTTGATTTTCATAGACTTCAAGAAAGCCATTGATCATGTATGGCACCAAGGCTTGTGGAGGGTACTACACCATTATGGCATACATCCAAAGCTGATCAATCTCATTGAAAATTTGTACAAAATATCGCAAAGCGCTATCAGAGTTGGAAACAATGTGATGGAATGGTTTCGGCAATTGATTGGAGTGCGACAAGGCTGCATTTTATCTCCAGATCTATTTAACATCTACCTGGAACATATAATGAGAGAAGCACTCGATGGCCTAGAAGACGTTGGGACACGCATAAGTGGCTGAACAATTAACAGCCTATGTTTTGCCGACGACATTGGTCTTCTGGCCGAACTGCTTGGACAAGCTCAACTCTTTCTGGACGAAGTCGCAAGATATGGACAAGAAATTAGTGAGACCAAGACAGAATGGATGCTAGTAGTACCAAAGATGGAATAGTAAAAAGGAGAATTGAGAAGGGACTATTGCTTAGAGGAAAGAAACTACAGCATGTGGACAGTTTTAAATACCTTGGGACTACCTTGACTGAAGATTGCATAAGCGAGAAGGACATCAAAATATGTACAGCCACAGCCTTGAAAGTGATGATCGAGTTGGACAACATCTGGAAAAACAAGTATGTCAAGAGAGAGATGAAAATGAGGCTATACCGAGCTCTTATAGTCCCAGTTGCCCTGTACGGGTGCGAAGCTTGGACACTAAGAAGCACTGAGGAGAGGAAACTACTTGTGTTCGAGATGACGGCGCTTAGAAAGATTCTAAGAGTTCGCATTATGGAAAGGATGAGAAATGAAGACATCAGAAAAGCTCTTAATCAGACAGAGACAATCGTGCAAAAAGTGCACGAGAGACAGCACCAATGGCTAGGACACGTGATAAGGATGGATCAGAACAGGATAGCGAATATTGTACTGCACGGTAGAGTAGAAGGAACGGTGAAAGTAGGGCGTCCGAGAGCGACATGGCTGAAATCTGCACTGGCTAGATATGACATGGGGAAGAGAGATGATGTGCAATAGAAATTGTGCAGGGATATGGCGGAGAAGAACAGAAGAAGATATTCATAGAATTAAGCAATCCCATGTAGTTTTTGTATTTAAATGAATACTTTGTACACAAAGTGCACATCATATTTGAGCCTTTTGCACACACGCTTGTCATTATTTGAACTGCTCCAGTGCCCTAGTGGTTAGAGCATCTGCCGTGGAAGCAAGAGGTCATGGGTTCAATTCTGGCGGAGTCATACCAAAGACTTACAAAAATGGTACTAACAGCTACCTCGCTTGGCACTCAACATTAAGAGATTAGTGTTAGGACTGGTTGGCCTGGTGTCAGGATAATGTGACTGGGTGGGACATCATGCTACATGACTGCGGCATGATGCCCCAGTGCTAGACATCATTATAAACTGCCACACTGCAGACATCATTGCGCTATGACTGAAAAATTATTAAAGCTATGTTAAAAATCCTATCAAACTGTCATTAAATTATTATTTAATTTCTGTCATTTCACATGGAAATACAACTTATAATTCCAACTGTCACAGTAAAATACATTGCATATTTATCAATGGTAATGTAAATATTAAAACACAGTTTGTAAATTCTGGATTATTCATTTTGTTCATTGATACTGGTCTGACTTGTATGTTGCTATTATCAGCAATGAAGTCTGTGCTTGGACCCAGTACACAAGGCTAGTTTCAAGGTCCAAAGACTTTTTTGACAATACTGTTGCTAATTTACTTGATGAGTGGTTTAGTGCCTGTTTATATGGTGTTTAAGGTTATATATTCATAAATCATCTCATGAGTTGTGAAGATTGAATCTTGTAGCTGGGATTGTTTTGTTAGTTTTGAGACAAAACAGATGATCAAAATTTCTTGTCTCGTGTTGAATAAATGGAAACACTTGTACAATATTTGTAAACTGATCTTAAAATTTCTTTCAACATGAAGAGATTTATTTTCCTCCTCGTCACAATTGTTTCTTTGGAATCTGAGGGATGGAATGATCATCACTGTCAGGTCATTTCTGAGACTGAGACTGGAAAGAATATCAAAGTATTTCTTGAGCCATTGCTATTAATTAATATTAGCCAGTGTTTGTTCAGTGGAATATCATATGATACCATTAAAAAAAAATTCGTCTTATACTCCGAATCGACTTATATATGGACGAAGGATGGAAAATAAGTCGAATTAGTGAATTCGACTTATAGGCCAGAAAATATGTATATCTCAATATTTTTTGTACTAATCCACAATCATTATTTTTTTTCCACTAGATACAATTTATTGATTGCTTTTCAATTATCCACCAAGCAAAGTCATCCAAAGGATATAGTTTCAGTGTTGGACGTGAGAATTATTCCCGAGTTTCGAATTTCTTAGTAATTTTGTTAAATATTGAGAGAAAGCTTGTTCTACATTTCGAACAAGCTGATAAAATCTGATAACCAGGGGTCTCTCTAATTTTATATTGGGCCAGTCCAGTAATCGAAGTGAGGTGCCCATTGTGCTTGTAAAATAGAAACTTGGATCGTGCTGATGAAATGTGTAAATGTATTTTTAAGTGCTTGACATACCTGCCAATCTAATCAGATCACTACAGTCCTACATGAAATTGATATCTGATTTGAAGCATAAGCATGTCATGTACAAATGAATTTTGATCTTCCACATTCCCTGATTTGGTCATGTTTCGAAACAAAACAATTTTCAGTAATCTTAAAGAGAGGGGAAAACAATCCACCACTTTCAGTATATGCCCATTAGTATTGCATATTGCACATATAAACAATAAACAGCCATGATTGGATCTTGTGTAAAACTATCCCTTGGGCAACAGCATTTAAATGCAGAGAGGTCAGGTATAAACCACCATTTCACATATCACTTAATTGACAAACAATAATTGCAAGATAGAGGTGTTTGAAGGCTGAAGTGGGTGAGCCCATTGTGCTAATTTGCATAGGTAGTTTCAAGAAGTGAAGCATGTTACATATCTAGTTGAATATAGATGCTAAATATATGACATGTACAAGAACAAAAGTTATTACATGACATTGCATTGAATGAGAATGTTTGAGCCATATATAATATATTTTTGACAAATTGGTGAGCAGCAGCAACATTTCTTTGAAGTTTGATTTTGCTGCATATATAAAATGTAAAGCACGATAATTTCTGTTGTCGGAATAGTGTTATGATTGTTGAAGCCAATTTAGGAAGCAATAAACTATCAGCAAAGCCGAACAAAAATATATTTCAGAACTCTATGTTGACAGAGTTTTACTTTGTGAAGCATGCCAGTAAAAGTTGGGAGGGGTCACTATTCAATGTACATACTGCAAACAATATATTGACATATGTCAATGTTTTGACCAGGATTCACTCAGAGAATCCAGCAGAGAAGTTTGAACACCAGGACCATCCAGTCCCTAGTGAGTCTAGTGATGAACACTTAAGGAAACATGCATTACCGTCTTACCCTTTGAAAATCTGTAGAATTTATATTCAAATTGTAGCTATTGCAATGTTGTGTGACAATATTAAAAAGAGATACAAGTTTGGGCGTGTGGAAACTGTAGACAAGCTTGTAGAATTTCAGTCGGGGCTTGACATTTAACAGCTTGTGCATACATAGGTCAGCATTCATAAGCTGATTACTTAGATCATTGCACCAGCATTACAATGTCTCTAGTAGACTGCTTCCAATTTGTTACTCTAATATTGGGAGAGTATCCACTGAATCTTTTGTCTTAATAGATAATAAGTTTGTATGTATCGAAACTGATAGATTTTAACTATAAAATAGTATGTGTGACAGACAGCCTTTAAATGTATTTTTGTCCACCTGCAGGTAGAATCACATGTATGTTGATGGGTAATCCAACAAATGCTGTTGCTTTATTCAAAAGTTATTCTAATTAAATAATAATTGATTACTCCTGCCACTATAATAAATGTCAAAGATAATCTCACAATAGTTTGACCTTGATTAGCTCCCAAGCGGAACATTGGTCAGTTCATTATGGTATCCTTGGTATGTAATTATGCCTGGCACTGTGGCCAAAATCAATTTGTATGTTGATGGGCAGTCCAATAAATGCTGTTGCTATTCAAAAGTTATTCTAATTAAATAATAATTGATTCCTCCTTTCTCTATAATCAATATCAAAGGTAATCTCACAATAGTTTGACCTTGATTTAGCTTCTAAGCGGGACATTGGTCAATTCATTATTATATGTTTGGTAGGTAATTATGCCTGATGCTGTGCCCCAAATAAATTTGTATCATGCAAACGCAGAAGTTGTAATTTCCATGCATCAGAAATATGTTATATTTAAATTCATTGCATCAAAACCCAAGTATGTGTCCATTGAGAACCCTCTGCATATGACAGTGAAGTGGGAGAGTAAATGAGAACTGAAGAAATTGAGTATTTTGCTCATTGGTTTGTATCTGATTTTATAATTTTACATTCATTGAGATATTTGGTGAACATTAAAAACTTATGTCATAATCATCAGAGAATGAACTAATCTTATAGACTGCATGAGTCGATGCCATAAATATATTGATTAAAAAAAGAATGGAAACATGGCTAAATTCTTGCCAAAGATAAGTTTTGCCAATTTTCTCATTGAAACCTTGTGCTTTTGAGGAAGCTTTAGTCCACATAGCACTTCATTCTATTCCTTGCATAGCTAGAGGAATGAGTTGCCAAGCATAATTAAATAAATTTTGTGAATATTGTTAGTAAATGGCAACTAACTAGGAAGTTGTTGTAAAACTTCTTTATATGTTTCTGTTTGTTTTACCTTTATATTTAGAGAAAATCTGGAAAATAAAGCTGAAAATTAGACAAATTTGCCTTTGCGACCATTTAGTTGTGTTCTTCATGTAATTGCATTCTGCAAGGATTTCTTAAAATCTGATTTTGGGTTATCCCTGATGGAATGAGCAATTTAAAATCCTTTTAATTTATATTTGACTTTTAAATTACTTTTTCCACAGTGATAAGGCAGTATCATCAAGGTTTGTTATAATTCCAACAATATTACGTTTTTTCCACCATTGACCTAAGTATTGAAACTCAAATAAAAGTGTAATACATGTAAATGGTATACAAGTCATTGTCATAAAATGTATGTTGTATCTCAGATAAAACTTTTCACACATTTCAACTTATTTTTAGTTGCCCTCACATTACTAAATTTTTAAATGCCAGCTTAGAGGCAATTTATTATTTCCATGTGAATAGAGATAGGCACTTAGTAAGTTCAGAAAAAGATGCAATGTAAGGATACCAATGGGGTCTTGACTGTACTGTCTTTTCATTGTCATAGAAAATATCTAAATGATGTGGATGTGACACTAAAAGAACCTAATCTTGTTGAACATTTGGTTCAGTATATGAAAACTGTTATCATTTCTTTGGTTAGTGATGTAATATGACATTTTTTTTGTCACTCCTGATTATGAAATGCATTAGAAGACTTGTCCAAATAAATATTATTATTCTTGAAAGATTGACTTAATTTTCCTAAATCATTATTCTGCATTTTAACAGGGTTTAATATTCCTAATTTGGTTATTTTAAATTTTCTTGTCTTTTTTTTTTCTTTTTGGTGTTACTTCCTTGATTGGATTTTCTTTTCCCAATGTTTTATTGATATTGATTTTTTTTTTTTAACTCTTCTCCATTTTTTCCTGACAGTATTGTTGTTATAAACTCAATTCTCAATCCATTGTGTAACAAGGGACATGAACAAAACTCTGACTCTGACAACAATACATCACTGCAACCATTTATGCATTAATTTAAAGCAAAATACAGTGTAAAGTGAACTCATTCTCCAGTTTGCACATTTTAAGGGAGCATTGTGGCATCAGTACTTTTCATATTTATTCAAATGTTGTTGAATCATTGCCCAGTAAATCCATCATTAATAAATGTAGAAAAAACAAATATTTCTTGAGAACCACTACAGAATTGGACCAAATTTGACAGATGTTATACTAGAATTAGTCTTTCAGACATGTTAAAGAAATGCTGATCTAGCAGGAAAACGTGTAAAGAACTTGACAAAAACTGCTGACCAAAAGTGTTAAAAGAATCCTGGTAAGAAGACTTTCTAAGTTTTTACAAATGATGCAGATCTGTCTGTGATTAAAGATAAAATAACAAATTTGTAAAAGCTGCCTGACAACATTTGATGCTCAATGATGGTTCGCTATTCGTATTCATTATTGCTAATGTTACTGAAAATAGACCAGCTTTTAAATGACATCTTCTCAAGAACTGGAAAACAGAATTTCACCAAATTTCTATCTTGTAGAAAGCATTGCAACATAAGGCCTTTCAGGTTTGCACAAATGATGCTGATCTGACTTTCAGTATGGATTCCAATACTAAAAAATAATTTTAAAAACCAATGTGCATCAAAAAGTATGCTAGCTCATATTATTGTTTGGTAAACTGTCCTGGCAGGCTTTTACATAGGTGTCAGAAAGGCAAAGGAACATAGTCCTACCAGATGTTTCTATATATAATCCTATGATACCTATTGTGTCAAAGGCAATTATTGTTATATAGTCGATCATGAAACAACGAATGTTTATTTGAGAAAATTCCAGTGCTTAACTGGCTTGGGAACTGAATATTGTAGTTTCATACAAAAATAGTATATATTTTTTTAATAGAAAAAGAAGTTTTAAAAGATTTTTTGTCAAGACTGCTTTTCATGTAGGGTCATATTATTATTATTAGAAGAATTTGTCATTTCTTGTGTAAATGCATTTGTTGTAATTTTGGATTTAATGCCATTTCTCACTGCATGATTTATTATACATGAATGCCAAGATAATTGGTGAAGAAAAAAATCAGAAACTGGTTTGAACTATGGCATTGTTACTTGCGGTAACTCCAATTATGGGTACGCTTTTCTGCACACTATTGCATATGTCTTAAGGAACTGTGGCCTTGGAATGCCATTGCACTCTTCCATGTGTTTAGTGAGATAATAGTAATTTATAAAAATTATTGTGTCCTTCATTTATATAGCACTGAAGAAGTGACCCCACACTGGGCTCTGGTCTTCGAGGATCTCGAACTTGGAACTCATGGATCACATGACCAATGCTCTAAAATCTGAGCTCCAATGGCTCCAAAAACAGTTGCCATTGTTGTTTTCATTTTGATCTAATACAAAGTGGAAGCAATGCTAATTCAACAACATTAAAATATCCCCTACTGTCTCCATTCTGCCCAGTACTTTCATATTCTATATATACAGATATATTCACTGTAGAATCAAATAGCTGGTTTGACAGTACTTGGTTCTGGTCATTATTTTCATGCATCCATACTCAGTGTAATGAAGTCTATCCTGTTTCATTAAAGATGGAGACATCGATCTCTGCGTTATATTGTTGTAAAAATTCAAGGTTAAATTTATTTTTAAAATATAAGCCCCAAAATGTATGAATATTTAATGTTTTAATAAATTTGTGATCTATTTCAGGATTGACAATGTAGCAGATTGGTCACTCTGTGATACGACCTTGACCCCATATGTTGCCAGGGAGAGGTCAATTCAAGGTCACAATGCCCTCCTTGCCAAAACCCGGAAGTTTGAAAGACCCAGATATTGCTGCCTTGTTTTCTGTTGATGACCCAGAAAAGATATTTACAGACCTCAGGGAAATTGGTCATGGAAGTTTTGGTGCAGTATACTTTGTGAGTTGAGATATTACATATGAGTATACTTAATGTGTGTTAAAATTTATCACAATATATTTGATGAGTGATCTTTCCTCAATTGTTTTTTTTATAAGCATGCAATGTGATTATTCAAGATATTGGAATGCTATTTAAAGTGGGTGGCTTAGTCAAGGGTTTAGAGAATATACTTCATTGCATATAGGTTCTTGTCAGTTTTGAAAGCCAATTTTGGTCTTCACATGTGTTGGAAGGTCAGACTGGGGGGTTTGTAAGTTCAGAGATGGTAGAATCAGAGCTTGCACTAATGCAAAATATTGAAGAAAAAGACATCCAATATTGTGTCATTCACAGTGAGCATTAATTGCTTGCAACATTGATATGTGTGTGTCTGTGTCTGCACATCTTTTATTGAGTTATTTTGACATTTTTTTAATGCTTTTTTAAAATTCTGGGTGAGAATGTCTATAGGTAGGGGATAATATAACTTAGTAGTTCATGAGTGTTTAACCTATTTGTGCAAGATTGAGTCAAGAATCCCTTGAGGGACAGTTTTATTTTTTAAAAAGAGTAAACTTTGGTATCAGTAACCCAGGTAGCCAAGGCTCTTACCTTTTCAGATCACTGCTATTTCTCCTCTGTCAGTGTATGTTCTATTCTTGGACTCGGCCAATGTAGGGAAGAGTGCTGAAGTTTCTAGAACTGACAGTTTGGATAGAATAGTAGCCAAATGTAAGAAAGTGTGTGATGCTTGGGTTAGTGTTTGGAATACAACCATTCCTTGTATTGGCAAAATTCACTATCACCCTGAAGGACTAACAAGAGTTATTATATGCATCTAAGGTCACCAATATTGGCGCAAAACCCATACTAAATTTAATTGATGAAAATAAAAGTCTGCAATGCTTACCAATTGAAAAGCCGCATTTGTCACCAGAATATTATATTCTAAGTTTGGACAAATGGGGTATCACCCATATGTTTCCATGACTCGAGATATGGCAGCCTATTCTGCGCATGGCTTTGGAAAGATGTAATGTTTATGCATCAGGCTATGGAAATGAAATACATAACTTTGGACTCTTTCTGGCATTTCAGCCAAAAATTGAATTTTCAGCCAAACCAACACATGATCCAGTGTTTACAGAAATGATGTTTTGTTGTGCAGAATTACCAGATGCGCCAAATAGGCTGACACTGTTGTATATGTCAGTGTTATAGAGAATATATAAATGAAACTCAATGGCAGCCAACAGTTCTTCTAATCTGCCAAGTTCAGCATTGTTTGGGATGGGACTGAAACGTTTGCTGGTGGGACTTCAATTCTTACCAAAATGGGAGTCCTGGACTCATAGTTTTAATATCCTAGCGAGACCTTTGTTAAAATGGGAAACACTGGTTTCTTGCACAAGCTCCATCATGTGCTGTTTCTTTAAGATAGCAGCAGAGTTGAAAAGAAATAAAATCTTCCTTTAAATTGAAATTATTACTTTTTGAGCCAACTTTTCTGTTTAGGATTATTATCATTTTCTTGTGCATTCTTTATGCTTGAATGGCTGATCTACCACTCCCAGTTCTGGTATCAGATGTTGTTTCAGTTGTCATCATTAGTTCCAGTTTATTTCCTACAGCACCACAATTGGTAGTAACCTCATATCAGTTTTTATTACCTCGGCCAATATTCAGCTTGACAAAGTTTGGAATGCTTTAATTATGATTCATTCACTCAGAGGTCTGTCAAAATGCAAGGTGATCCTGACTAGTGAGAGCCTTGCTGCATAGTGTTGTAATCAAATTCTTGCTGACTTTGCGGACTTATTTAAAAGTAGGGACACTGTACAGACTTTAAAATGAAGACATGCTTTTTGTGCCCCTTTTTATTATGCATTACTGATGTCAATATTTGTCCTTTCAGACTTGTTTGTCCTTCAAGACTGAATTGATCACTGTATTGAAAACAGTTAAATGTATTCTGAGTAGTATTTTGTACCCTGTAAACATGCTAGAATGTCGTTTGGTAATCTAGAGGTTCATATACAAATCTAGCCATCCAACTGAAGTTGATGCTTAAAATTAAAGGAGTAGAGAGGTGCATTTCTGATGTGAAATCATGCATGACATGTAACAAGCTGCAGATGAATGATGATAAAACTGAGACCATTCTGGTCATAACACAAAGAATTTCTCATTCACATCCTTTACCTCAAACAATAAATATTAGCAACACCAACATTAAATTCACAGTCAGTATGAAACCTAGGTGTTACTCAAGACAGTACTCTCACATTGCACAAACATGTTATGAACATATGCAAGGCTGCATATCATGTGCTGAGACGCATCAGCTCCATTCGCAAATATCTTCAGTTGATGCCACTAAAAATCTTGTGTGTTCATTAGTACTTTCAAGACTGGATGGACTATTGTAACTCAGTTCCGTTTGGTTCATCTGAATATCTACTCCAGAAACTTCAAAAAGTTCAAAACACAGATGATCGGCTCATCTTTAAAATACCATGATCAGCGCACACCTACCCGTTGCTCTGTACCCTTCACTGGTTATCCATTCGATCCAGAATCAAACATAAAATTTGTTCTCTATGCTATGTTTCACTGACTGACTCTAGTCCAACATATCTATCTGGCCTCACCCCTGTGTGAACACCAGCAAGATACTTTTGCTCCACTTCTGACGATCATATACTCATTATTCCCACTATGAAAAGGAAGTCATATGGACATTGTTCTTTTTGCATACCAGGGCCCAGCGACATGAACAAATTGCCCATTGAAAATGGACACAAATACACAGTGATCCCTTTCAAGAGTGCTCTTAAAAGCCACCTATTTCAGCATGTTTTTGTTTTCTAATTTCATGGTGTTTTTTTGTTGTTGTTTTTGTATTTGCAGTCATATCATTATAGATGTTGTAAAGTGCTTAGAGCTTCTAAAGATTATGCGCTATACAAAGTCCTCATTATTATTATTATTATTATTATTATTATTATTATTATTATTAGTCTGTTAGCAAATTTACTAAATGTCCTAAATTGCTTTTGAGAAATGATGATGCATGGCATATTTTGCTATGGTGTATTCAGTATGCATCAAATTAAACTATTTTCATACACTAAGTTTTCCTTGTGTAATTTTTGCAGATTTGGAGGTGCGTGGTGTGTATCTTTTGTACTTCTTATCCATTCCAAAATATTGTAAACAAAATATCTTGTTCTTACTTTAAACAGAATAAAGTATAATATCTCTTTTCGAATCCTTAAAAAGAATTATGTACTTTTCAGCCTTAGAAACCAAAAGACTTTTATAGTTGAACCTCTTGAGGGTTCATGAATATAGAAAAGGCATGATGATCTTTCCAGTTTGTCACAAGAGGTGGTTAAAGGAGGCAGGGGCCACAATGGTTCAGTAGATAAATCATTGGACTTGAGACTGAAAGTGTGGGTGTTCAGATCAGCCTGGATCAGCTACCGTAATGTGCCCTTTGTTGTATAGTTTGCTTCATTTGCCTCTACTTAATACCCAGCTTGTCATGCTGTGTCAAAAATGCCAAAGCAAGTTTTCTTGTTTCAACTTTTAATGCATATCCTGGGGTGGTAAAAATTATATGCATACAGGATAATGCAAAGTCTTAATTTGAGAAGTGGAAAAATTTCACTGTTCTTGGCATGTAGTTAAGATTTGATTTTTTTTTTTTTTACATAATGCACAAAACCCTGTTGTGGTGGTTGTTGTAGGGTTTAAAGCTATTTTTCAGCACAAGATAGGCTATACATGGCAGCAAGTATTAATGATGGAAGAAAAACCCAGGAAACCCCTGTCAAGAACCACCAACCCACGAGAAGCTACTGGCAAGCTTGATCACATACCCCAGTGGCCAAATCTGAGACTTGAACCCACGTAAACAGGTGAGATGGCAATGATCCGTAATGAAGAGCGCTTTAGACCACACTGTCACTCTGGGCCTCTATAAAACCCTGCTTAAAATTACCTTAAAAACTTGTTGTCCCCAAAAATATTTGTTTCCAGTCAGATGACTGTCCTTGGTTTCTGTTACCAACCCTAGCCCCCTCCCCCCTTGCAGTTTAATAAATTCCCTAAATTGATTTGTGTACCTAAATGAGCTGATTTAGCACAGTACTTGAAATGTGTAGTACATTCAATATACTAATCACTATATATATATATATATATATATATATATATATATATATATATATATATATATATATATATATTAAACAAAACATCCTGCATGTCTACATTATTTTTATTGGCCTTAGGGATTGATTGCATAGAATGTCATTTTACCAGTTTCAGTGGTCTTGAACCAGGAAGGACTAGCTGTTGCTTACCAATGGTATCTTCAGACATTCTTAGATTTGACCTTTCTGACATGTATTGCGTCATAGTGTTAAGATAGATAAACACTCTGGCTCTTATCAATTCTAACCCAGTGATCCAACCAATGGGGTGACCTACGATTGTCAGGACTGATAGCAATAGGAGATTATGATGTTTGAATAGTGTATATTGTAGTACAGAATATTTGAAGGTAATAAACTGTGACACTTTTATGTCTGCTTGCAATGCTCATGTACCTATTTGGTTATAAATATAAGCAGTGCCCATTTAAAAGAAAATTAAGTGATCTTGTACACTGGCAAGACATTTACCCCATGCTCTCTTATGTCTTGCAGTTATTTAAACAGAAATTGTTCAGTGAAAGTGTACATAGTAATACTTTTTTTAAATATCTGCAATTGTTTGGGATAGGACATGCCCATCTGTACATCCATGTATAAATAGTAATTGAACTGTTAATGTAAAATGAACTCCATCTGTGCTGATTGGAAACGGGGAGTCCAGTCATTGGTCATATTGTATTGAATAATATAAACCCATGTTTTGTATATAACCTCTACATTAATTGAAAGATTATATTTGGTATTGTGAATCAGGAGGACCAGAGGGAGACTACTGTTTCAGATGTTGAATGCAGTCTTGGGTGGGAGTGTTGCTGGAATTGTGGGATGGAAAAATGTGCATCTTTGTGATGGCATCTCTTCTTTTTTTTTAAGAATTTAATTTAATAGAATACTAAAGAGTCTTTTTCCAATTCTTTTGATAGAGCAATATTTTGAAAATTGGGCGGTCCCTCGCACATTTTCACACTTTTCCAATTTAGTAATTAAGATATCACTGAAATTTTTAATTCTAGCTTAAACCAATTGTTCCCCAAGTTACAAAACCAAGCTCATTTCAGTTTACCATTAAGATACTGGTATTTCACTTGTTGCAAGCAGTCAAATGTTATATATGTGCTATTTGATCATGTGTCTGTGGTATCAAATCAAGTAAAGGGGTTGGAATAAAGAGATAGCAATCACCGTCATGTATATAGTCAACTCATTTCAGTTTGGTTACTCCAACATGGAGAATACTGTTAAGTACTTGTAACATAATTAAAGTATCTAACATTAATCAATAGTTTATCATACAGTGTATCTCCAGGGCCCGCAATATTGTGAGTCAAAATCCCCACAGTGTCAAAACTGGGGGTCAGATGAAAAATTTGGGGTTCACTAGTACACATTTCAGGATCCAGGGAAACACCATTCTCATTCACTAATGTGGTCATGACAGCAAAGGAGCCAATTAGAATGTATGCTTAATCCACAAAATGCATTGTTTGATAAATAGGATTCATTATGGAGCAGTTAGTTTGAGAGTTTATGGTGAACTTAAAATTCTAAAATTAGCACTCCGTGGTTTACTCAAGGATGAGCAGAAATTTCACCAGTGCTAAAAAGATCAGATAGCCTGATGCCTAGGGCCCAAATAATTTTAGATCAGACTCATCCTGTATTCTAAGTGAGGTGCCTGTCGAGCTTGTCAAAACAAATTTGAATTTGTCTGAGGAAATTTTGATTGAGCTGGTGAAATGTGTAAATGTATTTTTTGATGCTTACATCCTGCCATAACCCTGCAGTCTAAATCAGATCACCACTATCGTACATGAAATTGAGGTCTGATTTTAATCAGATTGAAGCATGGCTTGTCTTGCTAAAAATGAGTTTCTACTCCCAAGCCCCAGTCACAATCATGTTTCAAAAAAACACAGTTATCAGTAATCTTAACAAAAAAAAAAACCACTTTTTAGTGTATGCCCGGTACATGTAGCATGTATAAATGGTAAACAGTCATCATTGGAACTGATCTAAAACTATCCCTTGGGCGGTTTGAATATGGGCAGTTGAGGGCATTAAGGTTGGTATAAGACACCAATTCACATATTACTTAACTGACTGACATTAGCTAGTGAGATGTATTTGAAGTCTGCAGTAGATTAGCCCATTGTGCTACTTTGCATAGGAAGGACCAGGAAGTGGAACAACCCATTATAGGTAAATCAAAGAGATGCTAGATTTGTTTAATGCATCAAAAGTTATTACATATCATTGCCTTGAATGAGAATGTTTAAGCCATATGTATTGTATTTTTTAAGCCAATTTAGAAGGCAATAAGCTATCAGCAAAGCCCAACAAAAATAAATTTCAGAACTCTTTATGTAAACGGAATGTTGCTTTGTGAAGCATGCCAGTGAAAAAAAGAAGAAAAAATAAGGTGGTGGAGGCCAGTCATTCTTCGCAAACACTTCAAACGACACGTCGACATACATCAAATCAGTTCTGACCAGACTTCACTCGGAGAATTCAGCAGAGAAGTTTGAACACCAGGACAATCCAGTCCCTAGTGATTGGAGTGAGGAACCCTAATGAAACTTCAATTGCCTGATTACCTTCTTACCTCCTCTAACCCTGACAATATTAAAAAAAAAGGGACATTTTGGGCTATTGGAAATTAGAGTATGGTCTTGTGGAATTTCAATCAGGGCTTGTGAGTTTAATCCACTGTCCCGACCTGTGTCTTAAAAAAATTCTTTGAGCACTGTTCACTGTCAAATTCCTTGAAATCACATCATCAGTATTTAAATGTAATTATCAATTTATGTCACTGTCCATTAGCTTTGAATGAATTCCGATGATGCGAGCTTGGTGTTTTAAATTCAGTCTTTGATTAAATGTATGATGTGCCCTCTACCCTATTAACCCTTAAAGTGCTACATTGTTCTGAAGCACATGTACAAGGTCTCAGTGCTAAATTGCTTTGGAGAAAATTGAAAGAAAACTGCACAGTTTTTAAATTGCATGTATTTCAATAAATATTTAAATATACACAATTAATACACAAACCCTATATGAAAAATGATGATGGATGTCTAAACTTTAAGATGAGCACCAATGCACATGTGTAAGTTTAATATATTTGCATGTACAGGTGCACATACAGGTAAAATGACAAGTTATAATTGTATTTTATCTGTAATTGTTTGTTTTTAATGGGAAAGTTTAAATATATCTTAAATATGATATTTTTTTTTAACAGTTTAACCATATTCATGTACATGTTATGTCTGTCACAAGGCTAGTTCTAAATTGTGATAATCACAGGTAAAGAAAAGGTAACAGTTTTGTAAACATCCACTCCATGAATGGCAGAAGCAAGTTTTGATCCCCAGAGTCAGTAATAAATGTTCATGAACAATTTTCACTTGTCATTTATTCAGTATATTTTTTCAGCTTGTGAGCTTACAATCAGCTATTGTGTTTATTTACCTATTCAGGTGTTACTCTAACTCATCTGAAGTACTAACCTTGCTTGTAGTTGACAAGTGTGTGAAATAACCTGAAACAATCAGGTACACAGTGCCACTTGGCATATCTCGCATGTGAAAGAGGTTTGCTTTCTTCTAAATCCTTCTCATTTTACTACATGCAACATAATCATGTGCATGGTGTGCTCATTTAGCCCCAGATGTTGCTGGGATAAATTCTAAAAAATGCCTCCCAAAGAGGTCTTCAGGTTTGATCACCAGCAAATTTTCATCCTCTCCTAGCAGGTTCAGACACATCTGCTTCCTGAACCAATGACTTCACCATTGAAATACACAAATTATGGTGACTAAGTTTGTTCAATGCACACATTGAATAGATGACAAAATAGTTTTCTCCACCATTTCTTGGATTTCCCTATTACAGGATTGTATTGGTTTAATTGGTCTCTTAAATCTACTCCTCCCATGCTCTTCACATAATCCACAATACTTATGGGTTTCATTAGAGGTGAGTTTGTTGTTAAAGATTGTTTTGTTGACCACTGCTACCTCAGCTTCATGGAAAATGGAAATCATATTTACATCTCGTTTATCATATTTCACCAGTAGCAAATTGTCCTTTCTGTGAAAAATGCACACACCCTGGTTTATCTTTATTGCCTCTGCAACACCTATTCTGTTTGTTCGCAGGGTTCCACATGCAGAGGTATTTATCAACTCTTTCTTACTTCTTTAAAAAAAGTTCAGATTATGAATAAAATAGTTATCCATATACACTCTGTGACCTTAATTCAAAATACTACACTTACAGAGCAAACCAATCACAGTTTTTGTTATTTTAGTTAGCTATAATCAATGCAAAAAAGTGTTTTAGCTGCTCAGGTGTGACAGGCTGCCATTTTTTCATGTGACTTTTCTCCTTCAATTCTGCCCCATGAAGTCTCTAATCAGCATAACGATTTGTTGTTGTTGTAGGGTTTAACGCCATTTTTCAGCACACGATAAGACTATACATGGCGGCCAGTATTATTGGTGGAGGAAGAACCCGGAGAAAAACCCTGGAAAGAACCACCGACCCACAAGAAGCAACTGGCAAGCTTTCTCACATAATTACATTAGCCAAATCAAACCCATGCAGACAGAGGTGAGATGGCAGTGATCCATAACGGAGAGCGCTTTAGACCACTCGGCCACTCGGGGGCCCCCATAACAATTTGTTTGCTCAACCATCAGATGCAATGACTTGTCATCACTGTGGCGGTGCCGTAGTCTAGGGGTGGGGTTCTTCCGAAATTTTTAAATGAATTTAGAGTAAGTTCCCTTGACCCGTAATTAAAAAAAAATGTTAAATTATTGATAATAGATTTATAGCTGTGAGCCCCCAGTCAGCAATGCCGACGGTTACCTTATAAATAAACACGAAGATAAAATTCAATTAATAACAATTTAATAAAATGTGAACTTTATACGATAATTAACTATCACTCGTCTCTCCCTTGATCAAGTGACGGCCTAGTTCATCACATGATTCCTTAGTGTGAGTATAATTTCCCCTGTCCTTGTGATCTACTCATCTAATTTTCTGTTACACACTTCCTTCCGTCTTTCTCCTCCTTTCCCTTCCTCCTTTCACTCTTTGTCTCTCCTCTCTTCTCCACTTCCGTTCCACATTCCTCCTATCTACTCCAATTTATAATTTCCTTCTCTCCTCGTAGCTCCTTCTACTTCTCCTTCCTTCCGTCTCTCAATCCGAGACTATGACAAAACTTCTCAAGTCTGTCACTCAAAGCTTCCTTGAAGCTGTATATCTCTTAGATTCCCAGAATTTAAGATTTACGCGCCAATTCACAGCTGGCAAACGGAGTTCCAGTTCCTTAGTGGAAAACACTTCCAGTGGATTAGAACGAACTAATTTAATTTCTATCAACATAAGATATTATTCTTGGTTTAAAACAAGGGCCCACCCATATCGCATTCTGATTGGGTGGCGCTTGGACCCTGTCCAATCGTCAAACGGTCAATTCAACTCTACCTGTCTGTCTTGGAGAAACTGTAACTAACGTCCACCTACTCGTCGGCCACGCTACCTTTGATGTGGTCATAAGCTTCACATCTACGTGACATTTTTAACCCCCCTTGCCGCATTTCTGCTCTCTCGACCCAACTAAGACCATCTTACGTAAGGGGATAGCTTTACCTTGGCCAATTTTACACATCAAACACGTCGGTCAGAATTACCTTTTATACATGTACAAGTGGGTCGGGATAAATCGTGACAATCACAAAAAAAGTCTTACATAGTCAATAGGTTCAGTATTGGCCATCCCAACATTTAATTTTAATGTACTGTTGAATGGGGGGAAGGGGGCGACCGGCATGCCATCTTTTCTTGTCCAGCCAGCATGCACATTAGACTCCAGTCCCACGTCAATTCCTGGCTCAAACTCACTCATGGGTAATTCATCAACACTTTGCCAGCTCCAATAATTTCATCCTTCTCAAATCCTTCAAAATTATTGTTATCTTTGCTATCAGAATCTAGTATTTGTTGTCAGAAATCATTGTATTCGTCATCCATAAATTAAAAAAAATCAGGTACCAGGTGCCCAAAACCGAGTATTTGTAAAATTTCTTTGCTGAATGCATAGTAAAGTACAACGGAATGCTTGTTCCAGACCACTATAAACCAATCAGATATAGTTTTACAGGCAGTCATGGCAAGATAAAAGTTATAGAATGTGATCATTGTTGCTTACCTTGAAAATGACTTAAGTTGCAACAAGTGCTACAATGCATCGATCAACTGCGTGACTGATGTCGTTATTAGCACTTTAGGGGTTAACTTAATCTATGTTCGATAATTATTGGTATAGAATTTCATCTGGCCATCCAAGTCACATATATCTTGTCATTATGTTCTCAATGATGTTTTTGACACCGCTCCAGTGGCCTAGTGATTAGAGCATCTGCTGCAGAAGCGGCAGGTCGTGGGTTCAATTCCAGGTAGAGTCATACCAAAGATTTACAGATATGGTACTAACAGCTGCCTCGCTTGGCACTTAGCATTAAGAGATTAGTGTTATGACTGGTCGACCTGGTGTCAGGATAATGTGACTGGGTGGGACATTATGCTACATGTCTGTGGCATGATGTCCCAGTGCTAGACATCACTATAAACTGCCTCACTGCAGAAATCATAGCGATATGACTGAAAAATTGTTAAAGCTACGTAAAAAATCCTAATCAAGCAAACAAAAAATGATGTGGTTTCTTTCTATGCAGTGGTACTTGTTTAGTTAAGACCTTGTGATGTTTTTCAATGTTAGTGACAGCCTAAAATATCACTGATTTTCATAGGGTACCAGTTTTCATGGATTTCGTTGTTGCCCTAAACCAGGAATTTAAAGATGCAATGCAAAATTTGCCACAGGTGGTAATGGGGCCTCCCACACTTTTTAATGTTTAATTCATAAAGATTAACAAAGCTATTGGTTAAGTAACAGTTTCTGTAATCTGGTTCAAATATAGGCTTTTACAAGTACAGTGGAACCCCGCTATAACGCGATGATCGGAGTCCATAAAATCGGATCGCGTTAAAAGCGGGGTCGCGTTAATGTGGGGTTTTACAATATTTAACTTTTTTTCCGAGAACATATACGTGTATACATGTACAATGATCAAAAGTCGGCTTATCATCAGATGAATATTAACTGTAATGCATTAATTAAGATATATTCAAAATAATCTATGGGTAATATATTTATAGGTTATTACTGTGCATTAAGAACATTTACTAATTTTTATTTGTTTGAACGATAATACAGATTGACCGATAATACCAGACTATCGCTTTATCATGAAAAGTGTATCAACATCGTATGGCATGCAGTTCATCCATAATGGATGTAATTTCATTGAAAATCGTACAGATTTAAAATATTCAATAATTTTGTAATAGTCTGAATTCGTCGTGTAAAATATAGGATGAACAAAATATTGAAACCATTTACTTGCCGTCTGATATCGTACGGTCATTGCATGCAGCTATTCCCGGGTCTACATACGGTGTCTGTACAAATTTCATACCGCTAAAATTTTATCATATGCGACAACTGCAAGAATAATTAACAATCAAAGCATGATTTCAGCTTGCAAATAACTTTTATTTCAGATTTTGTGAACATCAAAAGAACCGTGAAAACTGGAAAATTAATCGTTGCGCAAAGTGCAAAGTCATTGTGGTTCCAAATTTAAATTTCATCATTTCTTGAAAAATATATCCAATGACGTTTGCTTCTTTGCTCTAGGGCATACAGTTTCTCTTTAGCAGAAAACGACTTGCGTTTTTGAACTTGCTTTTCCATAATAGTAAAATATTTTTTTATATAAGCAAACAACGTACACAGATAAAGCTCGATAACTAAGTAATGAAGGCCTGCAATGATTACGAATCACTTTTTATATAAAACAAAATTAAGCTGAACGGATGTACAATTTCATACCCTTTTAATTTACAGATATTAAAGTGGATATTATTTACTTTCAACTGTTTGTTGTTTGATCACACCGCCAAGCACAGCATACATGTTGGCGGCTTTCGTCCTTTGATGTTTATTAATTTGTGCGACTCTTGTATCAACCACAGCTTTGTCTGCTGCTTGGCTGTGATTGCAGTTAAATAAGAAGCCCATGTTGGCTATTGTTTGAGCAACAACTGTATACAGAATTCATGGAAGACAATCACAAAGACGATTTACTGGCTTTACTCCTGGGTCCGTAATAAGTAACACTTCCGATAATGTTTACTTCGGCTTAACAATTCAAAAACCTAATGAAACCAGTTTCCTCTTCTAGAGTAGAATACGGAGCTTCACCACAACCTGTTCAAATTGATAAATTTCAGAAGCCAAGCGTTGTACACACTATTTCTCGTACATTATATATATCGTATTATTTTAGAATTCATACATGATCACTTCTCCAAAATCACTTAAAGAACCTGAATAAATTGTTAGGTTCCGATCGTTTATTATTAAAAGTCATACGCGAATTCTTCCACCAAATTATAATAAACGTTTTACACATTATTTCTCGTACGTTAACAAATATTTTCACGGTCCGATAAAAATACACGTAAATGAATTTTAAATTTCAGGAATCATGTCACGATCATATTATTTTAAAAGTCACAACTAATCTCATGCCCAAAATGAAGTTAATTTCTTTTTTTTTTTTTTTTTTACTTTCTCCAATTTTTTTTTCTCCATGTGTGAATGAATATACATGTAAGGAATTTCGGGAGCCATGCTACGACCGCGTTATATCCGAAATCGCGTTATAGCGGGGTTCCACTGTATGTTATTTCCACCATATTTAGAATTCTATATTGTTCCAATGCACACATATATACATTATGCAGTAACAGTAATTTCCACACGCTGCCTTAAATCGATATGATGAGATAAGTAGGATAGATTTTAACAAGATAAAAGCAGAAACCATTGTTTAAATTGAAATGCTGCGAGCACTTCTGCTGGAAGAAGGATTATTAACTTGGTGCAGATTATAAGAACAGATTCAAATCAAGAGACCTTTTTTTTTTCTCCACCATCAATTGAGTTGAGAGAGACATTAAGGAAGGTCTGAATTACTTTCCATTCATGATGATGGAAGTAATACTACTGCCATACTGGAGTTACAAGAAATTGTTTATATAAAATACCTTGATAGTAGTACAGTTTGAAATGTTAAGCCCTTTTAAGAAACAATATGTTGTACATTCTTTTTTTGTTTTCAATATTAATAAAATACATTCATCTTGATGAACCTAGGCAAGAGATCAGAACTTTTGGGATAATTGAAAATGCAGGTGGAAAAAGCTAATTCTCTGAAACCACTCTTCCAGGACAAGTGGTTGAAAAAATGAATTCAATAAGCCCTGAGTTAGTTGCAGATTTCTTTTCCACACAGTTGAGAGCAAAAACTTGACAGGTTACTATTAACTTAATCAGATAGTTAACATGGCCAATTCATGACAATGCATCTTAATTCCTGGCTTTAATTGGATTTGGATTTGCACAGGAAACTTGTGCAGATAACCTAATAGTCAGGTGGGTGACCCCATAGTGATCTCCTTTCCACATGTTAAATGCATAATCCTTGGTTGTACTGCATTCACAGTAGAAGTTAATTCTAAGAGTAGAGCATTAATCACACTCCCAATGACATGGGTAAAACTTTGAATGCTCATGCATTTCTCCTAAACTATTCTCTCAGTTTTAATGTGATATGTGATATTTCATGGTGTTTCTTTCTGTTATTTTTGGTAGACATATCATTATAGATGTTGTTCAGTGCTTAGAGCTTCTAAAGATTAGGCGCTATACAAATTACAAATTTATTATTTTTTTACAAGTGGTCACATAGAGGTAAGGGGAGTTAATCTGTATGAGCTACTTCATTTTATTTTTGATATTTAGACAAGGATTTTTCTTTCATCTTTTATAATGGGCTGTAATTTTTCGGAGGTAGTGAAAGTTGTTCCCTATAGTTAATATGATTGCATTAGTATTATTAGAGAAAAGTAATTTAGTTTTAAAACTTCCCTATTTGTCTTAAGAAGAAATCAAGATAACATGCTCTTGAGGAATTATAATGAGGATTAAGTGATATCAAAATGACACTTGCATTTGTATTTCAGGCTCGCAATGTTGTTACCAAAGAGATTGTTGCTATCAAAAAGATGTCCTACAATGGCAAGCAATCAGCAGAGGTAAGTTAAGTGTTCTTTTCAACAGAAGACAATTTTTTAATTATAATGTCCCAGGCTCTTAACTTGCAGCACAATGGCAAATATAAAATTTCTACAGTTAATCAGTAATTATTTATAAGTAATGGTGACAAGTTGATAACATGAAAGGGAATTTCTGTAGATAAATTAGTGTGATATTGTATCAAAAAAGTTGGTCTTGAAAATACAACTTACCTTGGCTTGTTTAACATTGTCTGACACAATGCAAAATAGCTCCTGGAATTCATCCACATTAAAATAACAAAGATTCCTGATAGTGTTGTTCCGATTATCGATTATAATCGATGATCAGTTGGTTGAGTGAACCAATTCGCCAATCGATTGTGAAACGCCATAATCGATTGCATGGTAAGGGAGACAACTGTGAAGCGCTGGCACAGACTAGTTCAATCCCTTTGTTTGTTGGGAAGAAAACCGAGGATTCCGAACAAAATGTTAAAACCCCGCTAAATATCATACACGTGCCATGGATGAAAACGATCGCAAAATAATATATCCATATCCTGGAGGAAAAGCTCGTTCTCGTGTATGGACATATTTTGGATTTTACAAAATACAGGAGGGTCCACCGACAAAGGAGAATTTAGATACAACGAAGGTCATATGCAAACTCTGCAGAAAGGAATATGCAAACAAAGGTAGGTCCAGCTATTCTCATTGAAATCATTGCGGGGATACATTTATTTTTGGCAAACACATTCTCCAATACATAGTGCAAAAAATGAACAATATTCTAATTTTTTGTGGTGCTACACGAAAACAAAATTATCATGGGATACGCTTTACATTTTAGGACTGTGGAACCATGATATTAGCCTTCCGATCCACAACAGTAAAGCTAAATTATTTATTCCCTTCATAACTTCCAAATATATAAACATACACCATAGTTAGATTTTTTTGGATAATTTGGAAACAAATAATGTCGTCAACGATGAATGCAATTATTAGGAGACAGAACAACCTCGTATAAAATAAATGAGTTGCACGCACGCGCACGGAAAAACGTTTCATGGCATTCCAGTATCAAATATTTTAAATCAAGAATTTTATTTTCATTAAATCATTTGTGTACTTTGTGCTTTCCTCTAATATAGCATGTGTTGTTGTTAAAATACTTCAAATTTCTTTTCATAATAAAGCTCCATGTCATGATTATGATTGAAATACATAAATAATCACAAGATTATCCTGCTATTTAGGCATATATGATAATGACGGAAAAGTGATCTCTGAGGTTTGTTACAGATATTCCCTGAGACATGTGACTATTTAAAAACATAAAATAACTTTTTAAAATGTTGCAAATTAATTTTAAAATATATGTACAAATTTAATATTAATTTTAATCCTGATTTTCTTTAAATAATTTCATTCCATTCATTTAAGATACTTGTGCATAAAGAATTTGTTGTTTGCTCTTTTTTCTTCTCAATATAAAAACATTTATTTCAAATACATTCCAGGCAATACTACAAATTTGGCCTTTCATCTTGATCATGACCATAAGGAAATGGGATCAGCGACAGCAAGAGGTGCTGATGTTTCCCCCCAGCCACCCAAACAGACTAAGATTGATGAACAATTTAAGAAGCCAACAGAGAGGATGTCAGCTACAAAGCAGAACGAAATTGATGATTCACTCTTGAAACTTATTGTTGGCAAAGTTCTTCTGCTAAGCCTTGTTGACCATACATATTTGAGAAACTTTGTGATGCTTCTTAATCCAAGGTAAGTTTTAAATGATAACATTAAAAATTAGTAATATTTATTTAAACTGACAGTGAGAAAAGAAAAAAAGGTGTGAATCCATTTGATTCTAGATGTCAACACTGTTGAATTTTGAATTTTCATACCTAAATTAAGCAGTATTTAATTAAATATAATGCTGTCCTGTCTAAATAAACATTAAATAAATTCATTATTTTCACTATATTTAGACATAGTAAATATTCCAAATACATGTCCTGTTTGACTACCATGACTAAATGTTTCAAACTTTACATTTTCAGGTATGAAATTCCAGGTCGTAAATTAGTGTCCTCCAAACTAGCTGTGAAGAAAGACCAGGCTGAGAAAAAAGTAAAAGAGGAACTACATGATGTTCTTGATATAGCTGTTACACACGATGCATGGACTTCATTAAATACAGAAAGTTATAGTACAGTGACTGCACATTTTATTTCCAAAGATTGGGAATTGAAAAGTGTTGTCTTAGAAACACGAAAAGTTGAAGGCAGTCACACTGGGGAAAATATAAAAGAAAGCCTGTTGGCCACTCAGAGGCGATGGAATCTTCCAACACCAACTGGAGTAACTGATAATGCAGCCAATGAGATCAAGGCTTTTGATTTACTTCAATGGACACGATTTGGTTGTTATGGTCACAGATTCAACCTTATTGTGAAAAAAGCTTTAGCTATACCAGAACTGTTACGAATCATTGCAAAGCGGCGCAAACTGGTGACTTTTTTCCATCAAAGCACGAGCATAAATGATTTGTTAATGAGAAAGCAGCAGTTACTACTTGACATAGGTGCTAGAGGACACAAGCTCAAGATGGATGTTCCAACTAGATGGAATAGCACTCATGACATGCTTGAACGACTGCTTGAGCAAACACCTGCTATTATGGCTGTTATCAGTGACCCAAACATAAGCAAGTCAACAGCCGCAACATTGAAAAATTATGTCTATACATTTGACGAACAAGCATTGGTTGAAAAACTTGTTTAAGTTCTCTCACCGTTCCTGAATGCAACAAACAGTGTTTGCAGAGACAAATCACCAACCCTTCATAAAGTTATCCCAATACTTCTTAAACTTACCAAATGTATAGAAACAAATGCTGATGATCTACCTTCAATTGCTAAACTTAAAGATGTAATGAGACAAGAACTTGACAATAGAACACAGGACAAAGATCTAGCTCTGTTGGGCTGTTTATTGAATCATACTATGAAGGATCTGGAGTTTCTATCTGACAGTGAGCGAGCAGATGGACATGCTCTGCTTTTAAAGGTTGCTCTTGATATGGCTGATGTTAAAGTGAATGTCCAAGTGGAACCAGGGACTAGTGATGAACAACCTTCAGACTCATTGCCACCTCTACCAATTGCACCATCACTACTAAATGTCAGAGATGACAACACTAAAACTGTGGTTACACTTAGTCCACCAAACAAGAAAGCAAAGGTCAATGTTGACATGGATGATTGGTTGCAAGATGTTGTTTGCCTTGGTGAAAGTCAACAGCCAATAACAGATGTCATCCACCAGGAGGTTTCTAGATATCTAGTTGCTGCTCCATATGATACCAATCTCACAATGTTACAGTGGTGGAAACAAAACTGCCAGTTCTACCCCCATCTTAGCTTACTAGCTCGGAAGTACCTAAGTATTCCGGCATCATCAGTATCCAGTGAGAGGGTATTTAGTCTGGCTGGACATCTTGTCAGCAAGAAACGGGCTCGTTTAAGTTGTGCCAATGTGGACCTGATAATATTCTTAAACAAAAACATTAACTATTGGTAATGTCAGTGTAACAAGCTCAAGAAGAAACAGTATTCTGAAAAATGATTTTTGTGTTCAGCATTGCTCAAACATTACATGATTTTGCTGATAAATAGTTCAGTTAGTTTGAAAGTTTTTGTAATTGGTGTTTTTTTGTTTTGTTTAAACTGCTTTGATTGTAGTATTAGTAACTAATGACAAGCAAGAAAAACATTTCTTTCTATACTTTAAACAATTGAAAAATCACATATGAATAAAAGTGTTCTGGGGGATTGTTAAGTCTTTCAGCTGCATAAAACTGATAAGCCAAAGAAAGTTGCTTTTGAGGTTAAAGTATATATATATATATATATATATATATATATATATATATATATATATATATATATAGATAGAGAGAGAGAGAGAGAGAGAGAGAGAAAGAGAGAGAGATTAACTCCTATACATTTTTTTAAATTTTAAACTTTTGAACAAAGATATAACTCTGTAACAAAAAAAATTAAAACTTACTTGTAGAAAGTTAGCAACCGATTATAATCGATTATCAGTAAGTTGTGTGCAACCGATGATCGATTATGAACTTCTAACCGATTCCCATCACTAATTCCTGATACATGGCACAGTAGATGCAATTACAATTAAAAAATCTAGGGTTAGGTGTCATACTGCAATGTCTCAAGATACAAACCCCTGGCTCTTATATATTTCTTGAAGCCATGTTTTAGAAAGGTTTTAACCCTACTGCTTAACTGAACATAATATTTTCAGGCTTTTACACATTGTAGTATCTTGCTTGTACCATTGACATAATGTTCGGTTGAGGTGTTTGAAGAAATTAAATGATGTACAATACCCTCCCAAAAAGTAACTGATTAGTTGATAATCTGTTGCCTTGTATCTGCCATCATTTTCCTGAAAGGTTTGTTTAAGACGGAATTTAAAGCAAGACAAGTCTTCATTCGAAGTGAAAATGCCCCACGGCATCATAAAATTTCTGGAATGCATCACTTCTAGTGACATAGTTTGTTGTGGGTAGATATTTGGTAACTTTACATGAGGCAAACTTATGTAACACTACTCTTGGCATTGCTTATAACACAAGAAATTCCATGAATCCGTAAATATGCATGTTCTGTTCCTTCTACGATAACCATAGATATAAATCCTTAGTCAGGTAGACTGATTTTGGTTTGCTGGCAATTTTTCTTTGTCACATTCAAGAATGTCAGATTGAGGTCAGAAGAGTTTGCAAGAAAAACTGGCATTGGACAGTTCAGTTTCACAGACAGTACGGATATTAGTCAGTTAGATCAGTTATCAAAGCTAATTTAAAAAGTCAGTTTGGGTTATTATAATGTTGCTCAGAATTGAGACTGCTCTCAAGATGGGGTCATATCAAAGTGTTATGAAAATGGTGCTAGCAGCTGCCTCACTTGGCACTCAGCCTGTTGAGGTTGGTGTTAGTAATGGTTGGTCTGGAGTCAGGATAATGTCTGCAGCATTATGCCTGAGAGCTAAATATCACTATATATTGTCACATAGCATACATCATAGTGATATGACTGAAAAATTGTTAAAGCAATATTAAAACTACACACACACACACACACACACACAAAAGAATTAAGCTAGTTCCTCATCTTGCCTTAAAGTCGTATACATGAACCAAACAAGTATTTCAGTACATAGTCAGCCTGAAGTCATAATATGCCTTTTCTAATATCAAGTCATGTTTAATATGGTGCATAACAAGTGCAATGGTTATGACAGCTGTATATGCATATGGATTGTACAGTGGGACCCCGCTATAACCCGGTAGTTGGGAGCCATAGAATCCGACCGGGCTATGAGCCGAACCGTGTTATAAGCAACCATGTACAATACCAACAAATTTTTGGATTTAATTGGTGGGGGGGGTTACATAAAGACGGGTGCGAAAATGCATGACACAATTACCAATTTTTATCAATATATATTAAATGAGAAAAACATTTCCTGTGGTAACAGAAATTGCAGATATAATATATTACTTTATTCAGAGAACCATGCATTGGTACATACACGTGTCTAATTTATGTATACATGTATAATCTATTGCATGAAAAGAGTATCAACACCGTGTACTCACCAGCGAATCTTGTAACATACATTGAATCCATAATACAAATATTTCCATCGAAAATATCCACACACGGATGTAAAATATTCAATAATTTTGTCACAGATCATTATGTGACTGAATTCAATGAAAAGAAAAAGAAAAAAAATTACGTAACGGGTGTACGTAATGAATGATGAAATAGTACATGTCCATAGATTAAATAATAGAAGCTAAAGTGTATTCTTATAATAACTACATGTCCATCTCAGGATCTTTCTGTCTCTGAATTCAGTCATTGTAAATTTCAATCTGATTAAAATCAGCTGTTACGTACTACGACACTAACATCTGAACTAACTCGATACGGGGTTATGTCCAGGCGACCTTTGCATGATACATACTAATTAACATTTCCACCAATCGGATTGGACCTTTCATACATCAGTTCGATAGCGAAGCAAACTGGACTTCTGAGCATCCTTTTTGTGATGGATTTTCGTTTCGGCGAAGGCAGATTTAAGAGTAAAGTTTTTTTTTAAACAGTTTCTGCGGATTCTTTTAGCCTTTTCTTTACCTCTAAAACTTCCTTTTCTGACCTTAACACTTTTTCAACTGATCTGTAACATTTTTGGCACACTCCACTTTCGTCATCTGCAGCGATTCTTACTTCAGTAACTCGCGCGATGTTTTCCACTCGTTCCGAATTTAACTTTTTTGTCCAGAAATTTATTTTTAATCTCGCTGCCGTCTTCAAGCCTTTCTATCTGGATGAACGAAAACTCGCACAAAACACAAATATTTCCAAGAAAATACGTTTTTATTGGTGTTATGATTTGCACCAAGGGGGTTTCCATTTTCTATTGTCTTTCGATATCTCGGTTTCTTTCTATCCGACTCGATGTCTGCGAAATACTGTTACTGGTTTGCCTTAGTTCAGATGTTAGTGTCGTAGTACGTAACAGCTGATTTTAATCAGATTGTGTAAATTTCAGCACATTTTCCCACCCAAGCTGCTAGTCAAAGTCCTTTGAACTTGCCGCCCAGTTATTGCGTCATGTTCTTTTGATGTACTCTGGTGAGAATCTTTTATCAACCGCCGCATTGGCTGTTGCTTAGTTGTGTATGAAATTAAGAGAACATATATCGGAGATTATTTGAGCAACGATTGTATTCGGAATGCATTCAAGACAAACACAAACACAAAGTAGACACGATGGCTTCATTACTCAGGAATCAGTAATTATAATATTGACACTTGTGAGCTGTAATTTTTCAACAATAAACAAAGATCAAAGTTCTCGGTAGGCCCAGCAATTGGTTCGTAATTCCGACGTTTATTTTGGCACAAAACTAGAAGAAATTTGATAATACATTTTCTACACGTTCTTTTACGCACTGTTTAGATGAATATGAGAATGATAATTAAACTCTTAAATTTTTTTTTCCTTCTTAAATTTTTTTTTTTTTGGTCTTTGAGAAAAATACCTGTAATAAATTACCCGAAATTTCGGTAGCCATGCCACGACTGGGTTATATCCGAATTCGGGTTATAGCGGGGCGGGTTATAGCGGGGTCCCACTGTACCATTATGACTTTATTAGTTCATCGTAAATGGGATATTATTTTCATTTTTACAGAAATTTGGGGTAAAATGCAAAGTTTTCTTGCTGCTTCTAACTGAATCCATGCTCATCTGATTCAGACATATGAAAATGAAAATGGACCTTCTGTGCTTTTTTGTGTTGGTTTCATTGCCTATTGGATCCATGATTTTTTGCCCCCATGCCAAATTTTTTTTACATCTTAAATTCTTACTACCTTGTGCATAGGCTTGTCAGTCCGTATGTTGCTTGAACCAGTCTGTTTTGAATCTTATAAAAGTCTATAATCTTATAACTAACTCTGGTTCCAGATCTAGAGATTTTTTAACTTTGAAAATGTTCCATGTTAGTGGAATTTTTACAATACTTGACATCATTGCAAGCTTCATCTTTCCTTTATTCTTTACTATTAGTCTAGCATAAATAATGCTGATGCCACAGATACAGGAACATGAGCATTGCCTTTTGGTACAAGAAGGGCATCATTCATTGATAATGAGCTAACATGAAACTCTATTGAGATCCGGTGATTGGTCTTTTCTTTGAACCTTGGGGGATTATCTTTTCCACTAGACTTGCCTTGTACAGTTTGATATCCTGTTATGATTACAGCAGATAATATTCAATCTAGTGAGCCAAGTCTTAGGAGTACATGTTTTCAACCATTAAGGACAAGATCTCTATTCAGTTTTGACATGCAGTAATTATATGTTCCATATTCTTATTTACAGATAATATAATATAGTCAAGATTATTACTTTGAATATGAATTAATTTCTAATGCATGTAGTAAATTATTAAAATTTGGCCCGTTTTGGGAAAGTTTGAGTGAAGCTTTCATTTTTTAACTGGTATTGGCATTCTTTAATCATTTAACACGGTAGAACCTAGCGATGAAAATTATGGTCTAATGGATTATTGCCTGGAAGTTGATGTATTTAGAAGTAGTCCCCAAAATGTGTTTCCTACTCGCATTTTATATGAAAACAGCACAAAACTTCAAGGGTTAATGTGTTACACAGTCACTGTTCAGGATTTCACCAAATTTGAATACTCCTTGTGTATTTAATCACGTGTGCATCAACACTGCACATAAATTACAAATTTAGCCATTCCCATGACCATTTTCAAAATTTTTCAAAATCTCTTGTTAACACATTAACATTTAGTACGAGTTTACGGGGCATGAGGTAGTAGTCTACTTCCAAGGTCTCTAGCATGAAGGTCATGCAATATAGACTAAAGTGGGTGGTATGATAGAAAAGGTAGACAGATTTAGCTCTACAATGATACCAAATAATCAGGACAAGTTAGTTGCACTACAAAATACAGAGGGAGGTCGTCGGTTCGATCCCCGGCCGAGTCATACCAAAGACTTACAAAAATGGTACTAACAGCTGCCTCGCTTGACGCTCAGCATTAAGAGGTTAGTGTTAGGACTGGTCGGCCTGGTGTCAGGATAATGTGACTGGGTGAGACATCATGCTACATGTCTGCGGCATGATGTCTCAGTGCTAGACATCACTATAAACTGCCTCAATGCAGACATCGTAGCGATATGACTGAAAAATTGTTAAAGCTACGTTAAAAATCCTAATCAAACAAACAAAATACAGAGGGAAAAACATAATTTTTGGGACCAGTTGTTTTTTTTCTCACCCACAATTCACCCATGGTCGGAATTTTGTGTCCAAATTTTAGACTTTAGGGTCTTAGATCTACGGCAGACCAGTCTGAAGCGCACACAGGGGAACCTGTGCAAAAAGTAGGACAAGGTGGACATTTTGAATAAAGAGTCTTCTCCATACTAAAATTATGGGTCCATTAAGCAAAAAAAAAAAAGAACTCCAACTTTTTATCTTCTGCTCATGTGCCAACAAAACTAACCAATGAAAAACAATTTTATTTAAAGCACAACTAGCCATTGGTCTAAAGAAATATTACTTGGAAGTCGATGTATTTGGATGTTTTCAGGAATAGTCCCCAAAATGTGTTTCCTACTCACATGTCATGCGAAAACAGCAAAAACCTCCAGGAAAGGTGGTCTTTCATAGCAGTGGTCTGTTAATACAGGATTTATTGTAGATTGTCACTGGAATAAAAAGTCATAAGAATTTATAAATAAACTTTTTTGTTTTTATTTTGTCTGCAGTTATGTTCTGTGTTGACATTACAATAATGAAGTGCATTGTAGCTTCGTGTGGTGCAGTGTGCAGACCCATTGTTGCAATTACTTTCACATTTTGTGGATTCATTTTTTGGTACCCACCAGAAAACAATTGTACATTGGTTGCAGATATTTATTGATATGACAGGATCAATAATCTAGACCACCTAACCAAGACAATAGTAATTCTTTCAGAGAAAGTGAACATGTGATAATGTTTCATTTAGGTAGGCAAATTTTACAGTAAGTAAAAGAGAAAACAACAATAAAAGAAAAATTAAATTTTTAGACTATTTTCCCTAACCAGTCAAAATTGGAATGATCATCAGTTTCAGTTAGGGTGTTATGATATCGGTTGGTATCTTGTACACTTATATTTTGAAACCTAATGAATGTCTGCATTTTCTGAGACATAGTTTTTGCCATGCCTAAGTTAGTGGGAAGTTAAATACTGCACACTTTTTCATTACCAAAGTTTCTTACATTTTTTTTCGGAGATACTGTGAACATGGGCTTAACATGCTGGTTCTAGCCTTGTATTTATTACTTATTTTACAATTTTAGAAATGGCAGGACATCATTAAGGAGGTGACATTCCTCCGTCAAGTCAAGCACAAAAACACCATCGAGTATAAAGGGTGCTACCTCAGAGAACATACGGCATGGGTAAGCTATTCCTTCTTTATTCTGTTATTTACTATTTGGAATTTGAACTTGTCATAGCAACAAAAAAAAGGACAGACGGTAATTAGATTTGGTGTGATTTGAGGACATGTAGGCGACAATGTGTTCCTATCCTATGTGCAATCTGGAGTTTGGACATGTGTAGGATGAACAATCATAGGGTTTATATGAAAGCTTTAACAAATTTTATCACTACCTATTTTGCAACCTGCGTGTCAAACTCCTGGATGAGTTTGATTCTTAGCTACTTTAGGGCACATTATAAATCTGACATCTGATTAGCTGAATAGATGTCCTTCTGTGGACTACAATCCAACTAATTTGGATGAAAACTTGTATAATGTAGTCAGATTGGCTCTTGAATTTATCATATTTTAACCCATACAAAATGGACTTGTTCCATTGTTTTGTTGCTACACATGGAAAGTTTCAGTTTGGGATATTTCTTTTTGTTTACCCCAGTCTTCACCTTTATTTTACAAGCATTTGTATAGTGATTCCCAAGTTCTTTGTGGGCCTATTTTATTTTAAACAGGCCCCTGATTTAATGCAGAAAGTATTTTCTCTCCTCTTTCGTTCAAAACTGAATTCTGTCAAAAAATAATTGTATTTTTCACTTGCATTCATTTGTATAGCTCTGCCATGTACACATAATTTTACAGTATTCAATTATTTGAATCATATTTAGCTTTATGCTAATAAATACAAATTTGAGATTTTGATTATCATAACTACTGAGATATGGTATTGCAGACTGATGTTAAAATGTAACACCTTCAAGTATAGTGTCACAATATAGGGACAACTTTCATAATGTGATCATGACAATGTTAGTCTTTAATAACAGAATCTGTACAAGCCATGGTAAAATTTTCTTATGATGGCACCTTAATTATGTTTTTATTTTTGCATGGAAGCTTTATAACAGTATAGTGTTCAGTTAATAATAATTGTTATTATTATTATTATTAATCAGAGGTCTCGTAGGAATTTAAAACGAGGAGTCCAGGACTCCTGATTTGGTAAAAATATTAGTCCCACATGCAAAAGTTGCAATCCCATCCCAGACAATGTTGAACTTTGCAAATTAGAAGAATTGATGGTTGCCATTGAGTTAAATTTCCACATTCTTTATAATGTGACATGTACACCCATACTGACATGTACAGACATGTCAGCCTATTGGACGTGTCTGTCAGCCTATTGGACGTGTCTGGTAATTCTGCACAATGATACGTCATTTCTGTTAACATTGGTTCACGTGTTGTTTTGATTCAAATTTCATTCTTTTTAAAAACTGAAATGTCAGAAAGAGTGCAAATTAATGTTTTTCATTTCCATAGCCAGATGCATAAACATTACATCTTTTCAAAGCTATGCAAAGAACAGGCACCATATCTTGAGTCATGGAAACATAGGGTGATATCCCATTTGTCCAAACTTAGTATAAATTTGAATACAATAGTCTGGTGACAACTGCTGCATTTCAATTGGTAAGCACTGCATAATTTTATTTTCGTCAATTGAATTTGGTATGGGTTTTGCGCCAATATTGGTGACCTTAGATGCGTAGAATAGCCTGACAGCGGTGTAACTCTTGTTAGTCCTTCAGGATGAGACTGAATTTTGTCAATCCAAGGAATGGTCGTATTCCAAACACTAAGCCAAGCATCACACACTTTCTTGGCTACTATTCCATCCAAACTGTCGGTTCTAGAAACTTCAGCACTCTTCTGAACTTGTTAAAATCTTTGTCAGTTTGCCATTTAACCCCAAAATACTTATCCAAATTTGCAACAATGTTTAGTCCATGTCTTAATGTGTCTTCATTTCGAGGTCACACTATTTATTTGATTACAATCAGAAATGAACACAATAATGGAAGTTAAAGTTCTGGTGTACTCTTTATAATAACCACATGTACATCTTGGGATCTTTCTGTCTCTGAATTCAGTCATTGTAAATTTCAGCACATTTTCCCACTCAAGCTGCTAGTCAAAGTCTTTGAACTTGCTGCCCAGCTATTGCAACATTTTATTTTATGTACTCTTACATATATTGCAGGCACATTTGGGGGTATTTTAACCACTGAATTATGTCATTGTAAATATCAGCACATCTAAAATGATGAAATAATCAACATATTCTCACTCAGTAGGTTGTTGAAGTAGGACTGGCAAATCTTTGAATTTGCCGCGCAGCTATTTGCAAGCATAGAGAGGACTCTTGCATGGGTGATTTTCTGCATCCCATATCAAATATTTGCAACAAAATACGTGTAATCAAGCATTTCTGAGACCTCAGTTATTATTATTATTATTATTATTATTGTTTCACTTGAATAGGTACTTTTAAAAGAAAACTGAACATTTGTGAAATACAATTAGCATGTCCTATTTTATTAATATCATTTTTAATATTTTTAAATGGCATAAAAAGAGTTAACTATAATAAGTCTAATGCCATTCTCTTGTCTTAGATTTGATTATGATTTATATATGCATAAGAAATGAACATGTTCATCATATTACTTGTACTACTGAGCTTTCTGACATTGCAAAGGATCCTCATCCAGTATTAAGGATTAATTCCTAAATAAGTCAACCTCATGCTTCATTCTTTGAAGTCTCTCTAGAATACTGTTCATTTAGTGTTGTTAGGAATAGGACATAAATAGCTAAACCAGAGTGAAGTTTATAAATTATTGTTTTTAACTAGAAAAATATTCCTAGGTCCTGATTTGCCCCCCCTCCCCCCATTAAACTTTGCCCAAATACTGAATAATGGCACTATACAGCACATTTTACACTGTCTTGCAATCTTGTGGTAATCGTGCATCTATATTATATGGCTCATGAGTTAAATTGGGAAAAATCATGAGGAAAACAGATTTTGATGCATTTTAATATTATAAATTAAAATTATGTCTTTATTTTGTAGCTTGTCATGGAATATTGTCTGGGATCTGCTTCAGATATTCTGGAAGGTAATATTGACATTGGCTTTATATTTTATAGGACTTTTATTTGTCTTTAAGTATTCATGTAAAGGCAGCATTGCAAAATTTACTTTGAATCATGACATGTTTTCATTGATCACCTGAAACTATCTTAAAATCTTGTATATATGTTCATACTGTAAAATTGTTTAGGATTAGGAAGTAACCTCTTTAGTGTGTATGCTGTTATGACCATAATTAGAGTTCTGCCATAGTAATAAATAAGACTATTGCCATGCATTAGCTGGATTAGATTTTACCTTTATCGTTTCTTCTGATCAAATTAGGTAGGAGAATAGTAATTATAATATGTTATGTTTTTTTCTCTGTTGACCATGCATTGTCAGAGTCATGCGGTATTTCTTCATACTGTAAAAAAAATAGTATTACATGTTAGGAACTACCATTTTGGTAAGAAGACAATTTATGCTCGTGTAAACGATAACATCATTTTCGATTTATTAGATTTGTCTTTGGATGAACTAAGCAAGGTGTTTGACTCATTTAAAAGTAGAGATGACAAGTTGATAATATGGAGGTGTTGTTTGGGTTATTAGAGAAACTTTTAAAGAAGCAAACAAGTGTAAGTTATGCAATATCCAGTGATGACTTGTAGCAAAAAATGCAAGACACATAGTATTGAAAATAACCTGTTGAAACAGGTATTTAGCAGAAATTCGATAATGATTTGCAAATTGAATGGTTCAAGCATTAAATCGTGTTGTCCAGAGTCTATTAAACAGTTAGCTTTGAGAGCATCCCAAGACCAGGCACATCCCCATCTCTTTCAGAGTCAACCCATTTTACAAGTCAATCTACGAACAAAAATCATGTGGCTGGGGTCTTGACAGATAAATCAGTACCCACAACAATTTTTATATTCTGTTCATCATTATTAAAAATCATTATGGGGACATATTTATCAGTTTATGGTTCCGCCAACAAATATTTAAGTTACAGGGCACAAAAATGTCATTGTAGCTGTTAATCATCATCATCATCAGTCTCTTGACCTAGTGTGGTCATTGAGGCAATGTGCTGCTGAACATCTGACCAGTTCCCTCCACTTGACTCGATCATGTGCCAATGCCTGTGTCTGTGCAAAACTTTTCCTGGTCCATTCTGAATTTCTGTGATGTTGTCACTCCACTTTTTTCTCTGTCTACCTCTCCTTCTACCACCTTGGACACTACCCTGCAGTACTGTTGTGGATAGACTGTTGGCTCTAGTGACATGGCCATACCATTTCAGCTTTCTCTTTTTGACAATGGTGAGGAGGTCTTCATAATGGCCTACTTTGTGCCTGATGGTGTTGCGCACTTCATCATTTCTGATGTGGTCCATGTAAGAGATGCCAAGGATGGTTCTGTAGCATCTCATTTCAAGTACCTGAATTCTTCATTGTAATTCTGCTGTCAGGGTCCAGGCCTCACATGAATACAGAAAGATTGAGATGACTAGTGCTCTCAATAGTCTGATTTTAGTTTTCAGACAGATGTTCTTGTCTCTCCAGATGGGTCTTAGCTTTGACATAGCTGCCGTTGTTTGTGCTGCTCGTGACAAAATTTCTGCTCTTGATCCCTCTTCCGTGATTATGGAACCAAGATGTTTGAATTGGCCCACTGTTTCCAGTTCCTGTCCTCTGACTCTAATATTGGTTGAGATTTGTTTGCCACTGTTTGTCATCAGCTTTGTCTTCTCGGCACTTATCTCCATGTCAGATCTGGAAGATGTTTTATCCAGGTTCTTCACTAAGGTGGCAAGCTCATCTTCACTGCCTGCCAGCCCATCAATGTCGTCTGCAAAGCGGAGGTTGGTGATGTTACGCCCTCCAATGCTGACTCTCCCACCGTGGTTTTCCAGGGCTTCGCTCATGATGCGCTCTAAGTAGATGTTGAAAAGCGTGGGTGACAGGAGACAGCCTTGCCGTACTCCAACTGTAGTCTTGAACCAGTCCCCCACAGAACCTTGAGTAATTACTGCACTGGTAGCCTTGGCGTACAGCTGCTTGATGATGTTGGTCAACTTTTGACCCATGTTGTACTTCTTCATTGTGGCCCACAATGCCTCATGCCACACTCTATCAAAAGCCTTTTTGAAGTCTATGAACACATGATAGATGTCTTGTTGATGTTGTGAGTACTTTTCACACAGAACCCTAAGATTGAAAATTTGTTCTGTTGTGCTTCTTCCACTACGGAACCCTGCCTGTTAATAGCATTTAGCAACAAATGTACTTGCAGCCTTATGAATTTCTTTTAAATATGATCAGAATTAAATGGTTTCCCATAATTGATCCATGGCAAAATTGTTTTGCAAATCTAAACTACATTTCCTTGAGAAATCACATTTTAAAAAAAAGAATGTACTGGAAGATATTTCCTAGAAAAGATTATTTAATTCTGTGTCTTTTGAAAATTTCAATTTCAAGAATTTCATAGTTTTACCTTGTGATTCCAAAATATCAAAGACAGAACAGAAACACACTTGCAGCTTGCTTCAAAGCCATTCCATCCAGCCACATGTACATTGTATCAAATCAACCCAGATAATAACTCCAGACTATGACAAGATAGCAGAATTTACTTGGATCAACAGAAAAAGATAATCCTTCCATTCCAAACCAACTAAAAAAATTGTTCCAAGGCAGTTATTCACAATATGACTTTCAATTTCTATTTGAAGTAACCAGAATGAGATTTCTTTTTTTAAAAATTTATTAAGCCCCATCATTGTTAAAGCATAATGCTGCGCTGCCCCAGTAGCACTTAGCTGTGTCTAGTTGCATGTGCCCCGAATAGTTTTTTCTATTTAGACAATTTTGTAATGATCATGCACATGCATTCACTCTTACCTTAATTTCTCTTCTTATATCCAATAAAAATCCATGAAGTTTTCACCAATTATTCTAGATGAATTTGTGTACACAGTGATGTATTTTTTTTCTCTATTTGACCAAGTCTTTCACAACTTAATTTATACACTACTTACGAAATTTACATGATCACTACAATCTGCCAGATACGCAAGAATTTATCATCATCGCTGTCAGCATCCTCTTCTTGTTGTCCAAGAACTTTGATGTCAGAATCTAAATCTCGCAAAATATCCAAATACCGAGCATATTTTTCCTTTCTATGCTCAAGAATAAACCAGAGAAACTCATTTTCGCTCTCACAGTCATCCAGTCTTATGTCCACTGTCATTTATGATTTTTCATGTACATATCATGTGTAGTGAAACTGCCCTTGGCTTCTGAACAATTCAGATTTGCACTGAACAATTCAAATTTGCACAAAGAAAAGTAAAATCATTTCTGATTGGTTAAAATTGGTCTTATTCTTGGAGAGAAAAAAACAAGATTTGTAACCAATCAGAGACGTCGTATCTAACACATATTCAAAGCGACAAAAGACAGGATCGGCAATTGAATGCAGTCAACAACTTCGACAGTTTTCTGGATTGGCCATTAAATGCACAAACTGAATCATGCGTGTTGATGAGATCAGGGCCAAATGAGTTAAATGAATGAACACACTGTATACTGCTAAGTTTAAAGTTTGCAGGGCGTTGCTATGTTTGCATGAATACTGTTATTTTGTACATGCACACACACACACGCACACACACACAGTGTTTCTGGTATTAATGTATGAAAAATATATTGATTTTCTCAATACACATGTTTTCTAAATGGTGTACATAGTGAACCATATGTACTTGCCTACAAAATTGAATCCAACTGCAAACAATATAGATCCTGATCTGCTGTATCATAATGTGCCTGCAGATCATGGTTTATGTTGTTTAGTTAACTAATTACTCCTGACAAACTGTACAGACCTAGATTAACTAATTACTCCTGATAAACTGTACAGACCTAGATTAACTAATTACTCCTGACAAACTGTACAGACCTAGATTAACTAATTACTCCTGACAAACTGTACAGACCTAGATCTGCTGGTGCATTATGTGATGGCAAATCTGAGTCTGTGCAGTTTGCATTTGGACTCTTGTTACAAGCAAGTACATATGGCTGGTTAGAATGCACCAAAATTGGAATAATTTAGTTTTTTTATAAAGTAGGCTTTGCTTAAATTTTGTAGTCCACAAAAAGCCATTGAAGGAAGTGGAAATTGAGGCCATCTGTCAAGATACTCTGGAAGGACTAGTCTACTTACACAATCAGAACAAAATACACAGGGACATCAAAGCCGGCAATATACTCCTTACAGAAATTGGAACAGTAAAATTAGGTACACAACCCACATCATTATTTCTGGGGATAACATTGTTGGGTTAATATTTATTGTCAAATATTCATTTTATGTTTTGTACTTTTGGTGGATTTTAGGGTTGTTCTAAAAGGATCCCAGATTAGTAGATAAGCCATGTATTTGCAGTTTTTGCATAAAGAAACTAGCTTAAAACAAAACCAGAAAGAAATGTTGAAAGGTTTTGAAATTGTGAAAAACAGTTTAATTGAATAATTAGGCTAAGTTGTCATGCCATAAAGCACAGTTCATATTTACTATGGTGCATTTTATCAGTATAAACTTTGATAGTGGATTGAGATCTGAATGTACAGGAATGTTTGAAAGATTTCTTGATCCCTGTGAGAACCTTTGCCCAAACTAAGCCATATATATATAATTGAATGTGACTTAGAATAGTCTGTCACTAAATACGATTGATGCATTAGCTATGGTTAATGTCTCAATTTTAGAACTCGTTCTCATATCAAAGCTTATACTTTGCTTTGTTCTCACAATACCCAATCCATTGAATTTTATTTTAAAAAATAATGATATTAGTTCCCAGTAGGGAAGCCAAGTACCCAGTTTCTTAAATTCCTATGTTATTCATTTGTAAAGGAAGTAGATCTTCCTTGAAACCAGCCCAAAAGTTTTTTCTTTTGACAATGCAAAACCACATAATGATTGAAAATGAGTTAATAGTATTGCGGGATACTTACTTGTTCATTCATTCATTCATGACCTTACTATTTTAACTTCTGAAAATTGGTATCTGGATACAAGTTAGGAATATTAACCCAGCCATACCAAAACTGGACTCTTATGTCTCTGTGACGTAATTTGCATGCTTGAGTACTTTGTGTATTTTCAGTTGGGTTTTTTTTTATTTTTTTTTTTACATCAGTATCTCGAACCACATTTCACCTAAATTCGTATAAGTAAGCTACAAGAATTAGTCAGTTTGACCCATTTTTCATAATTAAGTGACATTCAAAATATGCATGATTTGTTAGTTACACTGTATCTTTGATCCTATTTGACATACATTCATTAGGATTTGTATATCAATAAATTTTGAGCAAATTAACTTGATCTAACCAAAACTGGGATTTTGTGACCTAATTTCACAATTGGGTGACTTTTACTCCTAGGAGTAGCATCAGATTTTTAATACAAGAACTGAGAGCTGGATGCCTGCAGTGACCAGCTCAGACAGGCTATCTCAGTATTTCCTGGAGACATACACTTATTTCCGGTTTCCTTGACATAATATAGCCAATATTGTGATGTTAAAGCCAAGAAAAACAAAGTGTATTTTCAGCTGTTTGTTCATTACATTGTCAGTGTTTTTGACCAACAGTTGACTTGAACCAATTTTCATGCCTTAGCCACTTTTGTATTTTCAGCTATGTTTGTTAAACCAACAAAATCTCTGACCTTATTTCACCAATACTCTTGAAAATTACTTGGTTTGCAGCTCAAAGAAAGTTACTGGACCATACCATTGTGAGTTAATTTTAATGCTGGAGTTACTTTTGAATTTTCAGCAATTTAATTATTACACCTTCATATTTTGATGCCAGTTTCACCTACACTGATAGAAATTGTTATATGGATGCATCTTAATGCAAGCAACTCAGGCATATAAAAATGCTAGTGTGATGATATATTCATACATGAGGGATGATTTTCATGCTTGATTGATGTTTATATTTGTAGTTGCTATTTTACCTTTAATATTTCGGATCCTATTTCACCTATTCTCTTGAAACTTGCAAAGTGGATGCATCTCAATGAGATTACAACTGAGCCATACCATAAGTAGGTCTCTGTGACCAAATTTTCATCTTAATTAACTCTTGTATTTCCACTGTTCAAGTCTGGATACTGTTTTTTATTCCAGATATGCTCCAGTTGATTCATTACTGTGGCTGTAAAATAAAATGGTTCTTTAACTCTAAAGGTGGGTTCAGTAGTTGTCTAACACTGACTTGCTGATTCTCTACATTGAACTGCAGGAGATGGGGCCATTTTGTTAAATCAGTGGAGTCGGTTTGTAATGCATTTCGTGTTCAATTATTGGATGTCTGCTACTGGTCTCATTTTGTATATTATAGTTATTAATCATTATTTTACCTTGGCAAAAGAATTTCAGAAAAGATAGATTGTTTTGATGCTTTACTTGATATTGGTCTTAGATGTTTATCTAAAGTTGTGATTCCTTGAAAAGTTTTTTTTTTTTTGTTTTGCTTACAGCTGACTTTGGGTCAGCCTCTATGATTTGTCCAGCCAACTCCTTCGTGGGGACACCATATTGGATGGCTCCAGAGGTAATACTTGCTATGGATGAAGGGCAGTATGATGGCAAGGCTGATGTTTGGTCCCTTGGTATCACCTGTATAGAATTGGGTAAGTAATGTAAGCAGACTATACTTTGTTGATTTAACAATTGGAGCAGCACGGTTTAAACAATTTTTATATTATCCAACATCCTGTTGAGAAGTTGTAATTTCTCAGTATTGGCTTGCAAACCTTGTGTCTGAAAGGGTGCTGGCTTGAATCTTACCACTGGATCAGCCTGTGTTGGCTGTTACAATATGTTCTTGGGCAACTTTTTTTTATTCCAGTTGCCTTGTCACTAAATAGGCTACTGGTGTTGATGTGCTGTAAAATACCACACCAAACCCGTTGTCCTGTGGAACGAGAGAATATGTAACCAACATAAATGCCAACCATTACACTTTTGGCTTAATTATTATGCTTTTTTTCACTAAATTACACATTACACATTACCATATATGGATTATATGGATTACGCTTTTTTGTAACATCCACCTTCCCAAACAATCAATTATTTGTTTTCTTGTTTTTATTAACATTCGATTAATCCCACAAACCGTTTCTTAGAAATGACAGCTTCTGCGTGACTTCAGTATAATAGTTCATGTGTCCGTGGACTTGCGTGCACTTTCCTAACAGTATCATGTTCTGTTTATAGCAACTTTCAGCCTCGTATTCTATTTTTAGCAGCTGTATGGCAAGTTAGGATAGAACAGACTGCGTTTCTAATTTCAATCTTAACATGCAGATTCTTTGTTCTAATTCATATTTGGTGGAGAACCAGTCTTAGGTATTCGGCACTAAAAAGGTATATTTTATTTTAGTAAATGTGTATATGAGAGCAAAAATATCTCCTTGCAAGTACTTTCACAGATGGATTAGAATAAGGCAAAATATAAACAAAACAAAAAATATCAGAATCCGCTAAATATGAAGACATGAGAGCAGCATCACATGACGTCTATTACAGGTCGTTTGTAAAGAATTTTAATAGTTGGTGGGGTTACTAGAAACACAGAAATACACCTTAATACACATAATTTATGTGTGGAAACTGAAAAATACAGAGAGAACATGTAAATACATGTGTATTTTGGTTTTTAAGTGTATTTCGGTGTTTTTAGTAACCATAGTTGGCGCTTTAAGTATTCACATGGATTCTAGTGTATAGCTAAAAGTTCTACATGTGAAAACAAAGGATGTTAAAAGATGAGAGGGACAAATAAATTATTGTTCATTATAATTTTAGCATGTTATATATGAATTGCGCTGTTTCCTCGTCAGGGGTTGGCATATATGGACTAAATGTTGCAGTTTACATATTTTTAAAAAAAAACGCTCATGGAACACATTCATGTTTCATACTGATGGTGCAGGACTGCTCCAGTGGACTAAGTGGTTAGAGATCCACCTCAGATGCAGGAGGACACTGTTTTGAACCACAACTGAGTTGTACCAAAGCCTTATTAAAGAAATGGTACCAGCAACTGCCTCGCTTGGTGCTCAGCATTAATAGATTCGTGTCTGGACTGGTTGGCCTGGCATCGGGATATTGTGACTGGATGGGACATGATGCCACATGACAGAGGAAATATACCTCAGTGCTAGACATCACTTTAATATGCCATACTGCATACATCATAGCGATATGACAGAAAATATATTAAAGCTACATTAAAAATCTAAATCACACACTGGTTGGACAAGTTTGTTTTTTAATTCTAAGCTTTTACAATTGACATAACCATTTAGATTGAATTTCATATATTTAAAGTTATTTCTAGTCATTTTAGTCCGACTTAATTTTGTTGAAGAAAAAAAAATATGAGGTCAGTCTAAGTTTAGTTGTCTTGGCTGAGCTCATTGGTATGCTTATAGATTATACATTCAAACCTGTAAGACCAAAATCCCTTGGGGTCGTATTAAATTTTTTTAAGAAGAGGGAAAAGAATCGGTGGCCAGAAACAAGATCCTTTTCAAGAGTTTTACCTTTACTGATATTTGACTCCTAAAACGTTTACTGCTGATTATTTTTTCACCAGATTAATATAAATGTTTACCAAAAAATGTCTGGTATTTTTTCTAACAGAGATGTATATTTTTTTTTTATTTAATGAATCGGAAAGGTAGTATGGATTGCATTGAGAGATCAGGTGGCTCAGTCCCCAGTCTTACCTAGTGTTAATTCCTAATTCTTTGGCAGATGGTCATGGTTTACACCATAACTTCCTGAACACAAGTTGATCTGACTTTTGTTTGATATTTAAATAAACAAGTTGCTTTACAACTTTGAGAAATGACAAGATCATTAGAATATTAGTTTTATTTGTTTTAATCTTCTTTTTATGTTGTAATTTCAGCGGAGAGGAAGCCACCCCTTTTCAATATGAATGCAATGAGTGCTTTATACCACATAGCCCAAAATGACTCCCCAACTCTTGCTGGTGGAGAGTGGTCAGATGATTTTCGGGACTTTGTTGCCTCCTGTTTGGCAAAAAATCCAACAGCAAGGCCGACAGCTCAGCAGTTATTACAGGTAGTTACTGTTGCAGTCCTTTACTATAAATTGGTTCTTGGGACCATAAATGTTGCAAGTGGGCCAATCTTATTCTGAGGAATATCAGAAAGAATGGGTGCTGTAATAACGTGGGTATGTGGTACTGAGAAACCACAATGCATGGTTGTGTCTAAATGAAAATAGTGCATATCGGACATCCAATATTGACTCTACTCCCCCTGAGGTCATTATGACCCAAGATTTTCCCAGAAGACTTCAAATGATGTCTGCTTTGTTGTAATTGGTGCTTAACTGACATCCAGTAGGTATACCACAGCAATTAATTTGAAAAGCTAGTTATCATTAAAGAATATCTGGGATGATTTCAGAGTTCAAAGGAATTAAAGGTCTTGTCTTGAATTCCTGGAAATTCTTTTCTCTTAGTACAGTAGCAGACTCTTTGAGGGATTCTTATCAATTATCTAATAACAAATCTGTCTGGTTTTACTAAAAAAAATAGTAATAAAGTACATTCATCTTCGAGTCTTTTAGGTTAATTTTTATTTTGTAAAGGGAGGTAACTGAAACCTGATTAGGCTTGTTAGTAGTTACCTCATTGGATATCATTGACTGATGGTTATATATACAGCATTAATAGAAGTGCTTTTCGAGGAAAATCACCATAATATATCTGTAAATATTGTTTCAAATACTAATTTAAGTTTTCATGAGATAATAGAAATTCGCTATTGATATGTAAAAGTAAAAGAACATGTATGTAAAGTAAAAAAAACGTAAACTGCAATTGTTAAGATTATTTAGAGCAGTCAGTAGCATAAAGGATGATGAATAGTTGCAACTCTTGAGTTAGGTTTTTTCATCTGATCTTATGTAAAATAGTATCACCCAGGAAAGGCAGTTTTTAAAAAAACATGTACTAATGTACTTTGATTTCATATCATTTATATTAGTGTTCCATCTATGGGTGGGTACCCCACTTTAAAAGTGCATTTCCTGGGTCACATGTATTTTTTAATGGAACATCTCTTGCTATAAAAAGGTCAGTATAACCCGCATTTTACATTTGTACTGAATTGTGTCAAATTTTGCATTTATTTCATATAGATATTTTGTACCCAGTATACATACTGTTATACCAAGAATCATGAAATTTTGTGACATGATGCATGTTGTTGGGAACTACTCAGGGATCATAAAAGAAGTCGCTCTGATCCATATTTCATTCTTTACTGACTTTGGTAAATTTTGTGTTTTAAGTGTTTATGCAGATTATTATGTACTTAGTACCACACCCATGCACATAAGGATATTTTGACAGACATTTCACATTTTCCTTACATGTTACGATTTTGTGTTACTTGTAATCACGTGTGTTGTGTTTTAATGTTAGTGATATGTAACATGTCAGTATTGCATTGCTTATCTATTCCGGGTCAGAATTGCACTTGTCAGTTTAAAAAGATTTCAGCCTCTCATAGATGATCCTCCATAGAGAATCCTAGAAAGAATCCTAAACAAAATACAGATCCAATCTGCTAACAAAAGTAATTGATGCATATATTGTACATAGTCATCGCCTTTTTTATATACCATATTCTTTGCATTTTATGCATATAGCTCTAGAATTTTTGCCTTCGACTAAAGTAAATGTTTATTCAGTAGTTAACTTTCCATGTAAATAACTGTATTGTCTATTGTGATATGCTAACCCTCTATAGGCGAACTCAGTATTGTATATGTGAATGAGTGTCAGAATTAGAGGAGTGTACTTAATACTGAATGCTTGTAGAATGAGGCCACAGCGATGGTGACTCATCAGGTGATTATTGATACTATTCTGGCATTCAAAGGTTACTCAAAGTCTGTGACTTTCAATCAGTAAAATCTGGCTTTTAAAAGCAGGCAATGATAATGTTTTCTGAAGAAGGTTTTAGAAACTGATTTTGAAAAATATAATTAAAAAACCACATGAATCCATGGTTTTAATCAACACATTATAGTACTTCTGCTTTGATATCATAGAAAAGAATGTTCTTTTTATTGTTTATATCCTGTCACTGTATGTATGCTTGCTTGCTTGTTTGTTTGTTTGTCTGTGTGTGTGTATGTATGTATACCTCTCAATAACTCGTGCACATCTGGTTCCTAAAAACATAGACCACACTATACATTAGGGCACTAGTTACTGTGGGGCCTCAAAAAATGAAGAAGTGTATGCCATCCTTTGGGACTATGCAGACTTTTTAATTGCTGAGTACTCAGTTTATAATCACATTGGGATTAATAATCAATAAAGAGCATTTTATGATGAAGTTGTCCCCATTTCTGCGTAAATTACCTAATAGCACAATAAATTTCTGCCCGTAGCGCCTTTTATTCAATATAATTTTACTCCGGTTAACTGCACAATGTATATTCATGATCAGTTATTGCCAGTCCACTGCTGTAGCGCTTCAAATAAGCCGACAGTTAAGATGGTAATTGCGACATTGTAAATGATTGACGTGTAAAGGATGCCTTAGATGGTATATGCATGTATATCCGCGCCCACTAGGAGCAATAGCGTGAGAAAAATCATAGTACAGCATGGGAAACATTGCTCTAAACAGTTTGGGTTTGAATGATTTTGAACCAAGAAATGGATGGTTGGAAAGATGGAAAACGCACAACGGAATTCAATTTAAACGAAAACACTGCGAAAAACAGTATGCAGACGACTTTGGAGCTGAATGCTTTTTCTGTCGGAGATGGCCCATCAGTGTCTGACAGCAGTTTTCAAATAACAAGCGATCTATAGAATTTCTTGAAATTCGCTGTAATTCCTTGATTCATTGGTTGAATCAGTGAAATTGTGTTCGGAGGAAGGAAAACAAGCTTAACATTTAAGTAAAATTTGAAAGAGTTGATTCTAATAATTATTTAAATTTATTTTTCACATATATTCGTGCCGTGCTGATTTAAAGCTGTACTGTACCGTACTTCGGTTAACTGCACACTCAGGTTAACTGCACAGTCTCGTGAGGAAATCTCCAAGGCTAATTCATAAATTTTAAGTTCACTACACGTTAGAATGCACTTTTCCGTAATGAAATGTATCACTGAAACATACATAGTTTTTTAATCACCATTATTCACTTTATTTGGGTTTTTTTTTTTACTGTCCTTGATCACAACTGTGAATGAGTATGCTCATCTAAGGTAATTATATTACTTATCTAATATCATCTAAGGTAATTATATTACTTATCTAATATCATCTAAGGTAATTATATTACTTATCTAATATTATAACGGTTTTTGATTGATCATTTAAAATGAGGACCTGACACTTGACTGTGATCACCAGCTCTTTTGCTGGTAGTATTTGCATGGCTTGTAACTTTTTTTTGTTCTGACTCCTTTATTTGATTTTATACAAGATATAACATGATAATAAAAACAGGTATTCTTTTTACCGAGTGCAGCAGCGCAAGTAATTTCAAAAGTTTCATATCAGAACACATTTGGCACTTAAGTTCTGACAGAAATGTTCGCAGGCATAACTATGAAAGTAGAATTACAGCATTCACCTTTTGATATAAGAGGACAATTGGGATATGTTGTTTTGTCCATTCTTATATTTTGTGCCCACCTATTCATTACATCTCAGTTAAGGTTTGCATCTAGGTCATTTCAGGTAACAGATTGGGGCATGTGTGTTCCATGAAAACTCTTCTGTATTCCCACAAGACCAACATGTATAATCCATTTATTGTGTTCTGCTTTCCAGCATATATTTTTGGTGCGGCCAAGGTCTCCTAATGTTATAATAGATTTAATACAACGTACAAAAGATGCTGTAAGAGAGCTGGACAATCTGCAGTACCGTCGCATGAAAAAAATACTAATGGTTGACACACAAGAGGAAGAGGCTCGGCTCTATGGACCTTCAGAAGATGTGATAGCAGATGATTCGTCACAGGTATGGGCCATTTTTTTTTTTACCTAGGCAGCATGACTAGGGCATGGGTATAACTTACATTGTTTCATCTTGACAGCATAGCAGAACATAAACATTATATATTGGTGGAAACATGGGCATCATCAAGATTACAGTTCTCTGTTTAAAACTTAATGTTTGTCAAAAAAGGGATACATTTGGAATAAGGTGGGCAGTAAGACACTGAAGAACAGCGAAATAGTTTGTCTCTTTATCTCACCTGACCACTTAACAGAATTTGACCCAATATGAAAGAAAACTTAGAATGATGACTTCTAGATTTATAAAAATGATGTCAATCTACCATTAAATATAGCTGCTGCTACTAAACCTTGGAAAAAAGCTTTAAATGGCATCTTTATAACAACTCCAACAAATTGGATAGAAAGTATCCAGTGATGAATGGCCATCAGGTTTATACAAATGATGCTGATCCATCATCAGATAAGGCTACTGTTACTAAAATTAGAAAAAAGAATTTAAAAACTTTTTAAAAATATCACTCACAATTTTTACCAAATTGGACTTGGAATTTTGGCATGAAGACTCTTCAGTTTTGTATAAATTATGACAATAATAGAAAAGCATTTAAGCAACTTTATGAAAACAAAAAGACAAAAGAAATTGTAAAATTGTCAAACAGAATTAAACCAACATAGAGAATGCATCAGAAATTTAGAACAAATGATGCCAATTTGCTTTTAAATATGGATGATGATAACCAAGAAATGAGATTTGTTAAAACATTTGGTCTCGTAACATACAATGAACAGCATTAGAAAAAATATATCACAGAAAGCATCCTTCAGACTTAAATTTCTTGATCAACTGCTCTTGCTTTTGGCATATGTAAATCAGGTGAGCAATTTCAGGCCCACATGGATTTATTGTCTCTTTTCTTTTTTTACCCCTAATTTTTGTATTGGACAGATCCAATTTAGTAGGCCATTTTATATTCATGATTTCGTGGTGTTATTTAAATGAATTTTACATGTTCAGTTATGTTTTGGGATTTTTGTATAACTTTCTTGGCTTCATTGGTGAGGCTTAGATGTTTGCAAAGTTATCTTGTTTCTTTTAAACATTTGGATGGATATCTATACAATCTATTTGTAAAAATCGAACTACTTATCATCCAATTTTGCTATGTACAGTCATTGTGCAAATACCAATTTGCCAATTTTACATTGGCCAGGATGTTATTGGCTTTTTTCAATTGGACTAGGATCATACATGCTGTATAGAATAGGAATGCGATTGTATCAAGTTACAGGTATATTTTTTGCAGCTGATATGGTGTGCAGAAACCTGTTTTCTTCACTTACATTGTTTTTTAATTTAATGCTTAGACTAACTTACAAAATTGGATTTCTCCGACAGTGATGGGATAACACTTGGCCTTAATATGCCTTTGTATGCTATTTTTAAGTGTGAACTGTGCATAGTCTGTACCATTCTAAGTATGTATTTAAATGATCAGAATGGTATTTTTATTGCATGACTCAAATTTGTTGTGGATATTGTGGATGTTCAGTTGTTTGCTTGGTTGAAAGTATCTTTCGTGATTCAATAGTAGTTCATAACACAGTTCTTTTTCAACACGTCATGCATTATGTAGCAGTGTGATAGAGAAATATTACACGAGTCTGACAATGTAATGTTAGTGGAGCAAATAATGAGCATATGATAAATTTAAATTCACTCTCAAATGTCTGAGCCTTTCGGTTGGTTTTTAAAAAAATATGAAAGAGCTACAACAAACATCAGCTTATAAACACATTTATTCTAAAAGTGACCTTAATCTCATCTTTTCTTACATTGCTTTGTTGGGGTAAATACACGCTGAGCTATATAAAAGAGTTCTTTTCCTTGCTCTGAACAGTTATGAATATGGTTTTATATTTATTGCATACCATCTTTTCCACCTTCTTAATACTTACCATTATACGAAGTGAATGGAATTCAAAATAGGTTGAGATTTATGAAAGTTTTTTTTTGAATATCCAAACATATTGATGTCCAGATGTCAATAAAAATTCCCAGTCTCTGTTTGCAATACAGAGATACGGATTGAAGATTCATGTCACTAACGTAAGATTAATATGGGTATGTAAAAAAATATTTGTTTTTAATTTAAGGATGATGAGCACATGGACAGTAGCAAGTCCAATAGCCTTGCTAGTCAGCATAGCCTCCAGAGCAGTAGCTGTGTCAGCACCAGTAGTCGTGGCAGTAGTCTAAACAGTCTACCAGGGCTGCCAAGTGAGGAGGGAGCTATAAGCTTCTCAAGGGATCGAAGTGTAAGTATCATCCCTCTTTCCAGTATGTACACAGAGAGATGGACACAGATGGACATTATCTCACACACATATACACAAATTTTACCTCCAGAAATCTGGTTGGTTGAAGTTAGTCTAACTTTAATTCATCCAGTCAGATTTGGGTTGTTGATTTGAATCATAAGTCTCTTCTTAAGATTTGGTGGAGAAATTGGGCCTATGTTATAGGAGCAGTTAGAAAGTTTTGTATGAAGAAAAGCCATTAGCTTCTCCAAGCCAGTGTGAGCCCTTCTGCAGAATTTCCTCTCCCCAGTATATACACATGGATTTCGACTGAATTCCCCACTCCCTACTCATTGCACTGGTATGACGTGTATGTAGGAGGCAAAGAATGAGGTGGTGGAAATCTATTAGCATTTCCACAATTATCAGATTGCAGATTTTGAAGTTCCAAAAGAAGAAACGCCATGGTTTATTGTATTTGTTGTAACGAGTTTTGTTCATGTATATATCTGGTAGGGTCTATGGTCGTGGAAGTTCTTTAGTTTGTATTTGTCAGACTGTGCAATATTGGCATAGAATGTCCTTAAAGATTCTTGAAGGTTTGAACAAATTTAGTTGCATTGTTGGGAATACACATCCATTCGGATCATGGCAATATTGGGATTGTGGTGTCATAGTAATTACATGTGGGCAAATAAATTTTATTAATAAAAAAGACATAATCAAATATTCTCTGTTTACAGATTGATTTATAATTTACATCTCATTTGTTGGAAACTTTAGAATTTTGAAGATATGCCTGTGTTGTTAGCTACTTGAAAAATAATGTGTCAAAGAGGCTTAAACTTCCATCATTGTGATGTCTATGTATATATCTCACATGGTTCTCTATAAGAGTGAAATAGAAAGCAGAGGAAAAAATAACACAGAATTTTGTCCAGGTAATGTTCACTAATTATTGGATTGTAATTCTTTTATGTTCATCTTGGCAGCCACCACCCCTTCCACCACCTCCCACTACTGTACAAGTTCAAATACAGGTACGATGCTTGCTTTTGCAACTGTTGACTCTGATCCCTAACTCTTTTATACATATCATTCATCTGTTATTTTTCAAAGCATGCATAGGGTCTGATCCTTGTTTTGTCTCGATTCCTTTAGTGCCTTGGTTTGATAAATTTCCCAAATTGTCTTTGGATTCTTGTGATCAGGAATGGGGTTAATTTTATTTTAAACTTCCTTCTGCTTACACTTAACAGTCTCCAATAATGATTGCATTATACAATATTTTTGGTATAGATTAGCAATGAATGATGGATGCTTGTTACTAATTAAGTTTAACACTAAATAATACATGAAAAAGAAGTTGCAGCTGATACTAACACAGTTGTAATATGTGTTGGATACTTTAAAAATTGTTAAGTAAATTGGTCTTGAGATTTTGCAAAAGGTCAGCAGATCAAGAATATAAGTTCTGTTTGCTTGTATGTATAGATTTGTAAAAAGATAATACCCCCCCCCCCCATCACAAATATATATATATATATATATCAGATAAAACGAAGTACAGGCTGACACTTCAAAACAAATATTTAAGTTAAACAAAGCATGGAGTAGTCTACAAGACATGAGCATTTTTATGCTTGTGTAATTAATACTCAATTTGTACTACCTATTTTAAAGGCAGACTTATATGGAGAGTGTCTGACCAAGGTTTCAAGTTTCAGACATCGTAATAATTCAGTTTTTACCATATTACTGGCATTCAGCACAATTCTGTGAGAATTCATTTTGTAATGTAAATTAAATCTACTGTAGTTGTTTCCTAGCTTAGTCGCATGGTGACAAAAACATACTCTGGCCCAAGTATTTAAATCAATGGAACAACAAATCTGAAGTGTAGTAGAATCTAGTATGGAGATGGTTTGTACCCATAATACACTATATAGTATACTATGATTAAATGAAGTTATTTGTAATTAATCAAACAGTGGGTTGTATATAGAATTTGTTTATGACAGAATCTCTTTTGATTTGTGGTATATCTTTTCAGAGTGTTCTGATGTTAATGAAATTATTTTGTCATTTATTTTTTAATGATAGTTCAGGAAAATATAGTTGGGACCCTTGGAAAGTACTGTGCAGTAGTCACTCGTAGATGCGATTTAGAACATGGTATAAGTTTCACATGAACTCGCAGATTAGTGTGAGTTCCCTGACATCTTAAAAAGTGCCTTCCCAGAGTAGCATTAGGTTTAAATGGAATGGCCTTCAGGAGATACCTTTTATTCCCTACTCACTGACATGTGAAGGAAAAACTTGTATTGATCTCTACTCGTTGACTTGTGAGGGAGAACGTTGCGTTCTTTTCTATATAGTCATTTCCTTTTCTTCAGTTGATGAATGTAGATTGGCTGGTCACTCTGATTGTATCAGAAAATGAAATCTAAACTTGATTCTGCTTTGATGCCCCTTCCCCAGCAAGCTGGTTTCTATCTTTTATTCCTTGAAAAAAATTGCTACATGTATACTCTTCTCGTATGGTTGTTGATGGTATGCTCATGTTACATGATAAGAAGTTCTGGTCTTAATATTTCATTGTATTTTTTTGACAGTGTGTTGAGAAACTTTCTCTCCGGATCACTGTTTTCCTTCTACTTTACTACATAAAATATGGTTTCCATTGTCATATTTATGCAACATTATCATTATTTTGCACAAGCTGGCATTTAACGATTTCTACATTTACCAATATTTTAACAATTTGTTTCACTGTTCTGTGTATGGCCAGTGTTTCTTATGCAAGATTCAGAGCTGCCAACCCTCACTATTGGCCTGGTAGCAAGCCTTTTAACATATTAATCTATACATATAAGAATAGTTTTACAAATGCTTTTAAGAGAAACTTGGATTTAACCGGAATTTTGTTCCACGCATGCGCTGGCAACGCTTATTTGAATTGCCATTCGACAACTTATCTTCAGAATGTCTTCACCACCAGGAAAAATATAGTCAGTTTCCTCTGACCCTTGTTACCCCATTTTAACTTTGGAAATTTGTTCATTGTCCATATCACATGACTATATATATGTTCTCTATATATGTTCTCATTGACATGTAGGTTGTGAGATTTGTAGTCATGTGACTCGGACAAAAATAGCCAGATCCAGGTCAAATTTCAGCAACATATTTTCGTCTCTTTTGTCAGCGGATTAAAGACTAGATGAATGCTATGCTCACAATTTTTGAGAAAATAAATCATATTCCTATAGAGTTCAAGCAGGTATATCTCTGAAAGATCATTCAAGTTTGCTGGGCCAGTTAGCAATAGGTTACCCCATGCCGACCCCAAATAGTGTCAGCGAATTCCAACTTTTTGATATGGAATGGACTCTGGCTCTGTACCCCAACATAAATGTCCAAATATAAAAATTGGTGTGGCATGGGTCAGAGGAAACTCTGAATAGTAAAATGAAATATATTGCATATTGGAATATGCCAAACATTTGCCAGTGCATTCATTTATTCTGACATATTCGTGGACTCAAGGATCACTTCATGAATTCATGTCAAAATTCACTAATTTTTATCACCATTTTTACGAATTGCGAGCCTGGAGGGCTGGCAGCTCTGAAGATTATACAGCATATGCAAATGCTCATATTCAGCAACACTATCATATGCATTGGATAGTTTCTTTAAAACTGCAGCCCTATGTAGAACAGTGAAAGACAGTGTTTGCTGATATTTGTAGAATAAAATGACTTGTTAGGATATGCTTGTGTAGTATCACAAAATAAAATGACTTGTTAGGATATGTTATTGTAGCATCTTAAGAATTTCATAAGATATTCCATTCAAAGAAATGTAAAATATCATTTTTATGTCTTGAAAAAGTGCAGTTGATTGTGCTGTGAAAAAAAGGTAAATCTGTTGGTTGAATAGGTCTTTGGTGTCATGAGTGGAGTTTATGCAGCAATGCATAGATTCATCAAGAGTGGAGAAATTTAAATAGATATTAATATTTTAAAGAAAAGAAACATTAATACTCATTACCCATTTTGTTTACTCTTCATTATTGTTTCCTAATGCGTGTGGCTTGCTCTGTTCAAATTTGTATCATTCTTGGTTGTATATTCCAATCACTTCATGGACCAGTTTGAATCAGTACTTTTTTCTATATGATCCTAATGGTAACATGCATTTTGTAGAACATAACTTTGTCATAAGAATCATCCTTATTTTTCTTGGAAGATGAACTCGACAAGTTTGCAGAAATAATCCATTTCATTTGACATTGGCTGAATCCATTATCTGAGCACTGATTTGCACAAAGTTTGAATTTAAGAACCCTTTCATTTCTCACAAGTTTTCTGTAGCTTATATTGATGCTGGTACTTGTTATTGCAGAAGTTGGTAAGAACAAAGTTTTAAAAAAGCCAAGCAATTTATAAATCATGGATTGTTTGGAAATGGTTTGTTTGGGGTTTTTTGCACATGTAGTTTTCTCCAAGCAGTGATGTGAACTTGCCTCCTTAGAATTATGAAAATTGCCAAATTAGATCAGGACAACTGATAATTTGTACAGCAAGACCTGTGTTGTGTATGTTGTATAAACTTGCAGCATGTTGCATAATGTCTTACTGACAAATAATCACTATCGAAATATGATTATCATGATTGCTGGCATAATTTTGCAAGGATTTCGCTTGAACTGTATGAGTGTGATAGTTGCTGTGGAGGTAACAATTTGAATAATCACTATGTTGATTTTAATTATTGATTTTTCAATGAAAATATTATATTTTTCCAAGAATACATTACTGGATGACACGATTGTTAGGGATTAACTTCTGTAACCTCTTGAATCTGACCGTTTGAAAAATATAGTCCCACCTGTGTGTGTGTGTGTGTGTGTATATATATATATATATATATATATATCTTCATTTTTACTGTTAGTAATTTTTAATAACTTCAGTATTTAGTGAACCTTGTTGAGTTGTTTTGTTTTGTTTTGTTTTGAAAATGTTTAGTTTTTTTGGTATCTTGATTTGGTCTGAAGAGAATTGCAGTATCTGAATACTGGCCCCTAAGCCCAAGACTGAGTCAGTTACCATTATAGTGTGGGATGTTTATGTGGCTTGTTCTCTGCACACTCAAGGATTTGTTGAACTTTGACATCAGTGACTATAACTGTTTAACAGCGGCAGCAGCAAGAAAGTGATTATTATGGATATGAAAATATAGCCACCCATTTGCTTTTCAAATCTTGAATGAGAAGACTGGTCCTTGAGATCACTTAAGTGATGTTGGCTTCCAAGGATTTCATTTCTCTTATTTGTCTCAGCTTGTAACTACTAGCACGGATATAGGTGACAAAATTGCTTTTTCTATTTTAAGCTCAGAGCAATGCAGAGTAAGGATTCTGTCAAGATTCAGACCCCTGGTAAAACTAAAGCCTTGTCAGAATGTCAGCTGTCCTTTCTGTGCAGTCACTGGTACAGAATATTCTAAGATATTTGCCTTAGAGAAGTTCCAAGTATGGACCAGATATGGTGGTGGAAATGTGTCTGCTGTGCACTTGGTAAAATAGACTGTTAGAAGTTTCAACCAACATTGAAGTTGGTTAAGAATATTGTAACATTCTTATCTTTGCTTGATGTGGCTTTTTTGTGATCTTAAAACTTGCAGAGACTGTTGGTAATGATCATATTTGTCTGTCTCTTGATTTAGGGAGCAGGTATGCCTTCCCTTGTTGTCTTCACTCAAACCCCATTAACTCGATTGCTCTCTTGGTGTTGATTATGAAACCATGACTGACCCCTTGAAACATCATATGAGAGTGGGTATAGGCCATGAAAAGGATATCTGGGACTTGTATACTAAATTTGAAACCGCTCCAGTGGCCTGGTGATTTAGGGCGTCCGCAGCAGAAGCGGGAGGTCATGGGTTCGATCCCTAGCTGAGTCATACCAAAGACTTACAGAAATGGTACTTACAGCTGCCTTGCTTGGCGCTTAGTATTAACAGGTTAGTGTTAGGACTGGTCGGCCTGGTGTCAGGATAATGCGACTGGGTGGGACATCATGCTACATCTCGGTGACATGATGCCCCAGTGCTAGACATTACTATAAACTGACTCACTGCAGATATCATAGCGATATGACTCAGAAATTCTTAAAGCTACATTAAAAATCCTAATCAAACAAGCAAGCAAACTAAATTTGATGTGATTTGGCCCTGATGCTCCCATTTTGGTCCACCAGTGGTATCTCATTTGGATTTTTATAATTTCATCCAAGTTCGTGTCAGTGTTAATACAGTTATTTGACACCCCAACAGTATTGATTAGTATGATCTGAGTGCAATTGACTTGTAATCCTGTAAGGTAGAAGAAAGACATGTCATTTATGTAGTTCTTCTGTGACCCTTTTACAACTGCATTTTTGAATGCATGAAGCTGAAGGCAAAAAGATTAATTGTGCTATTTATCAGCATTATAGACAATTTATGGTATTTTTCTATGCTCCAGTCATAAGGTGGATTGTACCATGTTATGTCGGCCAGTTTATGCATATATCCATAATTTCCTTATTTGATTTCTATACAATAACTCGAGTTATCAACCATCTACCATTACCAAACTTTGTCAGTAGCTTGTATCTTGAGGCAAGGAACCCCATATCAATTTCTGGCTTAAAGAGGCAGAAACAAGGACAAGTATTTCCATGTAATAATTTGTATACCAGTTACAATGAGCAAACTTTGTTAATGGCTTGCATTCGAGATAAGGAAGAGATTGGGAGGGGGAGATCAAGGTCAATGGTGACTTTATGAAAATTACTGTTTCAGCATGAATTTATATCTACTTTGACCAAAATTATATGGATAGCTTACATTCAAGATGAGGAAATAATTATATTTATGTAGCATTCAAGGCTTGACAGTCAAGGTCACAGAATATGCAGGAAGGAAAATATTGCATGACTCTTAACAAATATGGACTGTTCCTGTGTCCTAGTGGTTAGAGCATCCACCACAGAAGCAGGAGGTTGTGGGTTCAAACCCCGGCCGAGTCATACCAGTGACTTACAAAAATGGTACTAACAGCTGCCTCACTTAGCACTCAGCATCAAGAGGTTAGTGTTAGGACTGGTTGGCCTGGTGTCAGGATAATGTGACTGGGTGAGACATCATGCTACATATCTGTGGCATGATACCCCAGTACTAGACATCACTGTAAACTGCCTCACTGCAGACATCGTAGTGATATGACTGAAAAATTGTTAAAGCTACATTAAAAATCCTAATCAAACAAACTTAGCAAATATGGTTCTGGCACAATGTTTTTAACTGCAGTGACTAAATTTATTTGAATGGTTTGCATTTGAGACAGGGAAGCTAATAATTTTGGCATATTGGGAAAAGGTCAAGGTCACAGGGACTGAAAGAAGGAATAAGGTGCTACACATGTTCTGTACCATATGCCTTGACTAAACTTTGTACGTGGTTTGCGATTTCGTCACAGAGAAGACACCTATTGATTTTGAAATTACAGGATCAAAGATGAAGTTCAGTAAAACTCCAAGAAAGAAAATGTTTTGCACCAAGTAACGAGCATATAGACCAAAACCGCTCCGGTGGCCTAGTGGTTAGAGCATCTGCCCTGGAAGCGGGAGGTCGTCGGTTCGATCCCCGGCCGAGTCATACCAAAGACTTACAAAAATGGTACTAACAGCTGCCTCGCTTGACGCTCAGCATTAAGAGGTTAGTGTTAGGACTGGTCGGCCTGGTGTCAGGATAATGTGACTGGGTGAGGAGACATCATGCTACATGTCTGCGGCATGATGTCTCAGTGCTAGACATCACTATAAACTCATACATGCCAACCATTACGCTTTTGGCGTAATCATTACGCTTTTTCCCACTAAATTCCGCGTTACGCGTTAACGTTTATAGATTACGCTTTTTCGATATATCCATCTTGCAAAAAAAAAAATATTTTTTTTTTCGTTTTTATTAGCATTACTTTATATTTTACATACTGTTTTATTTTTAATTAAAAAATACCCTGCTTCTACATAACTACGATATACGAGTATACTTGTCCGTGGACTTTCCTAATATTCATGTTCTATTTATAGCAACTATCATGTTACTAAGATACTTTCAAACTTTCGACCTCATATTCTATTTATAGCGGCTTAGTGAGGAGAGAACAGACTGGTTTCTATTTTGTTTAAATCATTATGCACGTACTCTTTGTTCTAATTTTGTATAGTGCAGAACCAGTCTAAAAGTTTTTTTGCGCTAAAAAGTATTAAAAAATTCTCAATGCGTTTATGAGTGCAAAAAATATCTCTTAAATAATTTCACAGATGGGTTAGAAAAAGTCAATAATAAACAAAGCAAAATGTAATCAATCCTCCAAACACGACGAGGGCATCATCACGTGACGTCTAATCGTTGGCGCTAAATGGCTTCAGATGTTAAGATGGATTCTAGTCTTTGTGTATGTTAGAGCACATTTTTTTCCCCAAGAATTTCGCAGATGGATCAGAAAAAAGCAAAACAACGAGTCCTCCAAAGATTCAAAGATGAATATATGAATGGCATAATACAGCGTTCCATTCTAGGACAGCATCATGCTCATTGCAGACTGTGCGGAAACGATTTTAGCATTGGTCATGGTGGTAAATTTGATGTGGAAAAACACATGAAAACAAGGAAACACATCGAATTAGCTCGCATTACGAACTCTAATACTAAGGTAACTTCTTATTTACAGCAGAGCTCAAGTGCAGACTTGAATACTATAAATGCTGAGGTGTTATTTACCGAGTTTTTAATAGAACACAGACTACCCTTAGCGGTAGCAGACCATGTTGGTCCCTTGTTCAAGCGGATGTTTCCTGATTCGAAAATTGCGGAAAAATATGCTTGTGCAAGAACAAAATCATCTCACATTGTTTGGTGCCTAGCAGAAGATACTTCACTTAAAATTGCAGAAGCAATGAAAATTGGGCCGTTTAGTATTGCCACAGAGGGGAGTTGTGATTATGATGATAAAAAGTTGTACCCAGTATGTGTTAGATACTTTGACAGTGAAAAAGGCAAAGTCATGAGTGTTCTTCTTTCTTTACCAGAATTAACAGTAGATTCCACTGGACAAAACATTTTTGATTTGCTTGACAATGTTTTGAAGAAACATGACATAAGTTGGCAGAACTGTATGGGGTTTGCAGCTGACAGTCAAAAAGCTTCAAAAGTGTTAGATTCTCTGTCAAGAGATATCCCTTTCTATTGCCACCCTTGTCTAACTTGGATCATCTGGAAGAAGAATTCCTGAAGTATCAAGTTGGGATTCTACCTGACAATATACTTAATGCAGATAGAGTTGATGTGCAATGGCACCTTATTTCCCAGCTAAAAGACTCTATCACTGGAAGAAATAAATTTCCTCTTCTTTGTCAGGTTATGAAAGGAATATTGGTTCTTTACCATTCTAATGCTGACTGTGAGTTATTGTTCAGTGTTGTTAACAAAAATAAAACTGAATTCAGGTCCAGGCTAAGTAACCCGGTACTGAGTGCTCTACTGGTATGCAAAACATTCATGGCCTCAGCTGGCACAAAATGTTTTGAAATGCAACATAACAATCTGTTGCTTTCTAAAGCTAAAAGTGCTACATATGAACACTTGAACCATTAATGAATGATAAAAGACGAGAAAAGCAAATAAATCATTGTTAATTGTAATTGTAGTATGTTATATGTGGATTACTCTTTTTCTGCTTGGATTCCTCTTTTTGACCACTTGGATTACACTTTTTCCTCGTCAGGGGTTGGCATGTATGTAAACTGCCTCAATGCAGACATCGTAGCGATATGACTGAAAAATTGTTAAAGCTACGTTAAAAATCCTAATCAAAGAAACAAACATATAGACCAAAAGAAGTTTAATTATAGTATTACCACAGGGGTTATTGCATACTGTTTACAATAAGCTTGTTAGCTAATTGCTAACAAAATATTGAACCACTCTGGTGGCCTAGTGGTTAGAGCATCTGCCCCTGAAGTGGAAGTTCATCGGTTCTAACCCTGACTGATTCATACCAAAGACTTACAAAAATGGTACTAACAGCTTCCTTGCTAGGCTCTTAGCATTAAGAGGTTAGTGTTAGGACTGGTTGGCCTGGTGTCAGAATAATATGACTGGGTGGGACATCATGCCATAGACATGTGCTAGACATCATTATAAACTGCCATACTACATTGTAGCAATATACCTGAATTTTTGTACAGCTACATTGAAAATTCTAAGCACACACACGCACATGCACACAAACACACACACACACACATATGCACACACACACACACAAACACATGCACACACGACAACAAAATATTGTGGCATATTTTCTGATCTCTTTTTGTATGAAAAAAATTTGAAATATCAGTTAATGTTTTAATGATCAATTTAGATCTTTAGATAATACTCTATTGTGATCATTTTGGTATAGTTTGAGCTAGAGCAAAATTCTTCACATAACACTAATTTGAAATATTTGCTTGGGACAATACTGAAACTTGTTAATTCCATAATTATATATACGTTAATTGTAGAGTAGACTAAACTTCTAGCCATGTGCTAAACCAACATTAAATGGCATTGCTCATTACGAATAATATTTTGAACCTAATGCTTTTCTAACAGTTCAGATTTTTTGGAAAAAGATTGTGATGTCATTTTTGTGTTTAGTGTCAACATTTTTATTTAAAATGTTTTCATACTAAAAAAGGAATGCATCATATACTGGTACATGTGTTTATGTTTTTAGTGAATATGACTAACTGACAAGTCACTTAATTAAAATCATGTTATTGATAATTTCTTGTTGACAAATTTTACAATGACAGTTACCAGTTCTGTTATCTTATCCTGAGTGGGTAAGTATTTGTTCAGTCAGCAGATTTCATTGTCTTGAAAAGCAATAGCAGATACTCTGAACATGTAAGCTATATTAAATATTTTATCTGGGACGTTTGTGTTAATTTGTACTGTCTTGCATTGAAGAGTTGGAGAGTGTTGATGCCCTACTCTGGCCAGTATGTCAAGGTAAACATTTGCACCTGATCCTTTCTTCACAGCATTTTCTGCCTGTCCGACATCTTGGCATGCATTTGGAATACTCCATTCCTTTTCCATGGAATGTGCCTTTTTTTGTTGAACATAAGCACATTATTTTAGCAGCTTACTGTTGAAAATTTATAAAAAGATGTCTGGTTGAAGAGACGTATAATTGTATAATTTTTGAATGATAATAAAAGCTTATTCCAAGTTAATTTCATATAGTTATGTATACTAAATTTGTACAATTCCATAAATTGAACAGTAATTTATGTCAATTCATACAAAATTAGGTGTTAAAATAGGCAAATAGATGCCAAAAATGTGCAGTTCTGTAAATCAGAGGTCATTTATAGAAGTTAGCTTTTTCATATTGTCCAATAGATTGGAAATTTTGTTGTCTTGTATAGAAACTATAAGAAAGATATCATTATCACTTTTCTGACGGTGTTGTTGTTGTAGCCTTAGAGTTCTGCATATTCGTTAAATCTAATTGGTTTATTCATATTGTAGGGTACAACTCATCTGAGGAAAAATGTTGGTCACTGTGACCCACATTCCATGTTCCTGTATCTGTGCTGGGCATTTAGATTGTGCCTTTTTCTGAGCAAGCACGATACAGAATTCCGCCAAATTCAAGAGCTGCCTTTCTCTCTGAATTTTAAAGAGATAAACAGTCAATGAATTTGCACTTTGACCAAACACATTACCTGCTACTCTTGTTCTTTGCACAATCAGTTTCTTGAATGTTCTTCAAGTTGCATGCTAGCTTATTGGCCATCTTGAATACCAATAAGAGTGGGAGGGTTCAAGATGGTCATAACATGGGTGTCTTTTGAGGTTTAGGATGTGATGAATTACCTCATAAACCTCTTTAGCTACCACACTAGCTTTTTAGGCAAAATTTCATAATCATTGTTAATTTTGAATCTCTTAGCTGCCATTGTTCATTATGCAGATGTTCACAAAGTGACATAATTGAAGCGCTTACCTTATTGACCCACTATCCCACCCCTCACCTCAGCCTGGTGACAATTGGCATTGTTAAATTTAAATTTAGCCTCCTTTTGGGCAATAATTTCACTTTTGCCATGCTAATTATGCATCTTGCATTATGAGGATCTATAATGATTGAAGTGCTATCATCATGACCAGAATGGTGCAGGTTCAAATCCTGCCCAGGCCATGCTGGGTTGCTAGTTGTATGAGGAACCGTGGTGGCTGATAGATATGCTGTAACCAGAAGGGTGGACTTTAAGATATTGTGTCTCTGGTCCCTTATGCAATCATAAACACGAGTGTATTAATTTTGGACCTCCGATAGTTCAGTTGAATTGACCCCAAAACAGTTGCAGGAATTATGAACGAAACCTTATCAGAGGCACTGGTATCAAATATGCACAAAACAGATTGAATGGACTATAGTTGCATTGATCATACTGATGATGGTCATGCAGAGGTCTGAGTAGGACTTTGAACATAACCACACATCTCTAAAAAAACAAGAGTTCAGTATATGAAAAGACTTAATTTTATTGTTGCAGTTGTTGTTATGGGGTTTAACGCCATTTTTCAGTACAAGATGGGCCATACATGGTGGCCAGCAAACTGGTGAAGAAAGTAAGGCAAGCTTTCTCATTCCAGCTCTTCTCATTTTGATGCTAATGTTAGAAGATTATTTTAATAATTGAGATTATTAATTTAAAGGGATTTGTTTAAGTTGATGAACTTCTGAAGTAGCAGTGTCTACCACTTAGCAATACTGTTTCCAGGATCACTAATCATACAGCTCTTGTAAACATAGGTGATTTTTTATTTGCCCTGGCAGGGTTTTTTGTTAGCTGTAAAACAATGGTTTTTGGCCTTCACTATTGACTTATCAGAGGTAGAGAATTTTTTTCTAAGGGGAAATAATCAAAGTTACTATTATAATTAGTTTATGTTGTCAGTTACATCATACACTGGCCCAATAATGCCTTTGTTATCATCACATACCATATTTTGCTTTGAAGGACTGGCCAGCTACCAGACCCCACTCTGGTAACTATGGTAACTACCTAAAGGTAAGGTACTATGAATGCAGTTGATATTGTACTTGTGAAAGATTTAAGATACACTATATTCAGTTTTTCGGAATGTGGCATGTCTCTTAATATAGTTTCTATGTCATCATATCTTGTAGCATCATTTTCTTTTGCATCTTGTTATAGTTACTCTGTTTCATGTTGTTGCCAAGGCATCTGAAGGTCATACAGTGCTTGTGAATGTCCTATTATTTCCATTACCTGATTTCATTGAGAATTAAACATTATTGACCTCTAGAAGAGGTTCATTCCCATAATATAATAGAAACTCTTTTCTGAGATTTCAAATATATATTTGTCTCTGCATGTGTTTTTGTTTTTGTACACGAGTTTGCTACAAGCTGAACTATGTACAAAGATGTCAACCAATTTGATGCATGCACCGTGTGTTGTTTACTTGGATACAAATTATATTCCTTCAAGTTTATGCTGATTCATTTGTGTTTTAAGTTTTCTTTCTTTTCTTCTCATAGTAGAAATGTCATTTTGCTGAGTGTGCTTACTATCTGTAAAAAAAAATGTATTATTATTGAAGAAAAAGTAGAATTCATAATATAATTTGTACAGCCTTACGATTTTCATCATTGATTTTTCTTATTACAAATGTTCCATGCTTATTAAGATTTTGCAGATATTGTTTGTAATGGTTAGTTAAAGAAATAAGTTAAATACTTAACCAGATAGTTCTTTTTATATATACTGAAATATAACAATATCAGAAATTGAACTGAATTGTGGCAGTTCATAGTTTAACATTGTATTGTCTTAAATACTGACCAAGGTGGTCAAGTTGTTAGTGTGCACAACACAATAATTTGAACAGAAGAGAGAGACACAGAGAGAGGATATATATATATATATATATATATATATATATATATATATATATATATATATAGAGAGAGAGAGAGATAGATAGATAGATAGATAGATAGATAGATAGATAGATAGATCATTGGTTATCAAGAAGAGGTATGTACACCAAAAAGAAAAAGAGAAAAACCCATACAAATAAATAAGCTAAAAATAAAGAACATTCTATCTTTGTTTATGAATATGGAAGTTATTAATTTTATTGGGGTTTAACAAATTTTGAATACTACTTATATAATTCATTTCATGTCTTTTAAATACATTTTGGACTAGATGAAAAAGCAAATACTAACATGGTAACACCAGATCCTTGTAGTGGTCAGTGTTATATAGAGATGATTGAACTAAATTCCTGCATCATTCCATGTGTACTACTGGCAGTTAAATATGTGTTATGCATTTTCTGCAGCTTCACCATAAACATATAAAGGGTTATCTCAAATGATGAAAATATAAATCATAGTGTAATGTTCTGTTCTGGATATTCTTGGTGTATGCAACACAATATAAGCGCCACACCTATTTTGCTTTTCCTTTTGTCTGGCTTTTCAAAGGTTTCTATAGTTGTGGTTGCCTATTGGACAGTTCTTGTTGATTGATTAGATTACTGTTTGTACAATTATTTTTAATGTCCCATATTAGTTTTTAAGGACTGACAAGCAAAGTTTTCACTTTGTGGTGAATGTGGATATTCATTTTCAGAAATAATTTACCCATGGACAAGAAGCTTTAAACTATTACTGCATTTGTTGAAGAAGATACACTATGTATCAAAACTGGGTCACTCCAACCTACACTCTAGGGTTTAATGAATGATGCTTAAGAAATACTGATTTGTTGTACAGAAATGGTAGTAATATCTTTTAAATTCTTGTTTTTAACTAATTTTTTGCTTGCAGTGGTAATAATTTTTAACACATTAACCTGTAATGCCATGGTTACCGAGCAGGAGGTAGTAGCCTACTTCTAAGTTCTGTAGACTCAAGGTCATGAATGATACATTAAAGTGGGTGGTATTATAGAAAGGTAGACAGATTTTGCACTACAATGATACCAAATAATCTGGACATTTTAGTTGCAGTACAAAATACAGAGGGAAAAATCTAATTTTGTTTTACCCTTTTTTTTCCACCCAAAATTCACTCATGGTCGGAATCCGATTTTGTGTCCAGATTGTAGACTTCATGGCCTCATTCTAAGGCAGACTGGTCTGAAGTGCACACAGACAGGTGAACCTGTGTAAAATGAGGATAAGGTGGACATTTTTTAATAAAGAGTCTTCTCCATATGAAAATTATGGGTCTGTTAAGCTAAGAAAAAAACACCAAAAAAAAACCAAAACAAGAACTTTTTACCTTCTACAAACTAACCAATGGAAAACAGTTTTTAGCACAGCTAGGCATTGCACTAATGAAAAATTGCTTGGAAATCAATGTATTAGGGTGTATTCAGAAAAAATCCCCAAAATGTGTTTCCTTTTTGCCTTTCATGCGAAAACAGCAAAAACCTCCAGGGGTTAATGTGTTAATTGTTATAGTTTTGGCCACTAAAATATGTTTTTGTCAGTTCATGGTTGTACCTCCAATTGGGAAGAGTTTTCTTTTCTTAAGGAGAATATTTTTTATGTTATCAATAATAATAAAGTTTGCAGCATTCATGAAATCCCCTAATAATACTGGTAACCCATGAATCAAAGTTAATTTACTATTTATAATGTTGTGTTCCTGCATGAGTATAAGGATACATAGAGTATGCTCTATTACATTCAGATTACCTTTCATTTTTTACTTCCATTCTATTTTAGTATATTAAGGAAACTAAAAGATTGTGGTGCATATAAACTAAATAGCATGCTTTATTCATCAACATACTTTGTCAGATTTCCTAACAAAGAATGTATGTGTTTAATCAAATTATCCCAACCCATATTTGAAGGAAATTAAGTTCTTGCTATAGCAGTGTCTACTATCATTTGGAGCAAATATGGTTTCCACCACATTTACAGGAGTTATGACCCCTGATTGCCTGTCCTTCTGACATTGGTTTTGCATCATAATTTTATTCAGCCTTACAGATTTATATTGGTGAAACCTTGAATGAATTAACAATTGAAGCTGTTCCATAGGCCTAATTTCAAAAGTTAGGACCCCCTAATTTCCTGTCATCCTCATTTGTTTGTTTTCTAAGGAATATTAAATTTCAACAAAAAAATGTGGACCTTTAAATAAATGCAAAAAAATTCATTCATTGATTAATAATTTCTAAGTCAATTGCTATGATATGGTCTCTAACATTGTTACCTTTTTTGCATTTCAAACCTAATAGAACTTCAACAGTAACATGTGTCATTAATTATGTGGCTGAGTATGTGTTGTTTACAAAGGGAGTGATGAGGTCCATAGCATACCATAACCTCGGGATACTTTTGTAACTTTCCATAACTTTGATATGTTAGTTCAAATTAAATCCCACCTACCCCTCTTTTTAACTTTTAAAAAATATTAGAATTAGATATTACATACATTAGATGTAGATTACAATATGGATATAAAGTCTTTACCTTCTGTGCAAATGTAGGCCTTGCATCCACCCTTTCACTGAAAATAGAATCTTCCTGCAACCAGAAAATGATAGTGAGAAGGCTCCCCATTTACATCGAAAACTTCCATTTAAACAGAAATCTGACAATGTTATGGACTGTTTGGTCACAGTTGAGTTGAAAATTATGAACTATTGAATGAAATGAAGTTTTGTGCATTTTTATGTATCACTGATGCTTTTCATTTTTTAAATTGGTACATGGGTTAAACATCTGGGGGTGGGGGTGGAAGAGGATGGATGTTAAATCTTTTCATTCACTTGGTTGCTGAGACCCTTGATTTTGCAGATGTGGTCAATGATAGAAAAGGAATCAAGCTAGAGGTGTACTAGGTGCATGCAAAATTTAGTTTCAAAGATTGGATTCATGGAAAAGTGATTTCCAAAGTTTATAGTTACTGAATTGGCACTTGAAGATTTACTCAAGGAATGTCACTTGAACATGCACTGAAATCACAGCATCAGGATTTTACTAATATAACAATTTTTAAAAAAATAGTTTTTACATTTTTGGTTCACTAGAATGTAACTTCTTTTTTTTTAATGAATGATTTTATTCTGAATCTAGAGTGATACTTGGATGTATTTTCAAATTCACATGCAGAATGCAGTGATACAATGCAATAATGCATCATGTTTTTACTGTTACACGTGATGTATTTTGAAAGCACTTAGAGTGATTTTTTAAGCGTTCTTTCAGAGACTGAATATATTGAATAAAAAGGTAATTTGTACAGAGAAGTAAAGAACTTCATTAGAAAAAGGTATTATCTACTTGACATTGATAGTAGCCATTCCATGTTTCAGAAGGTCCCTTAGTAACTTGCCCCCCCCCCCTGCTTTTGCTATTGTCTTTGTTTTTAGACCCCAATCATTCTTGAGTTAGGAAGGGAGAGGTTTATTGACAAGATCTTCAGACTTTGCTTTATTAAGGGGATTTCTTCTGTTTAAGGTACAAGCTGTAGTAGCTTTGTTGAAATACCATTAGACTTATAATCCAGGGTCAAGAGTTGAATACCTGCCCAGGCCAGCCTGGGTCAGCTGCCTCAGTGAGTCCTTGGAAAAGCACTTAGCTCTATTTTCTTGGCCTGATCTGACCATTATTGTTCTTTAAGAGACATTAAAACCAACAGACCCAGCTAAACAATATCAGGGCCATTTGAGATGCTCCCAACACTGCTAGTGCTACTTAATGTTCTGTGGTATGCTTATAATTAACTGCATGATGATACTCTGGTCTCAAAATTATTATTTCAAATTTGTCCTGCAGAATATGAGAACGTTACTGACAAAATTGTATTTTGTTTATTTAGAAAAATCCACTGATCCGTGTCCATCCACCACTCGACAAATTTTTGGAGATAGAAAGCATTTTGGTATGAGACTTCAGTTAACATTATGAAATAATTTTTCCCCTATTTTCAAATTTTCAGACAAAATTAAATGTAGTTCTATTTCCAGTTTGACTTGTCCCCCTTCATTTCATCATAATGATGGGGGCATCTGTGTGGTATGGACACCTTTTAGTTTGCATTATAGTTCTTTTTACATTTACTGGTAACATACCTGAAGTGCTTGTGCAATGGAGTTTTGCCAGGGACACATGAAGTATCTATTAGCACAAGTATTATGGCTACCCCTCCAAATCTTGAATGGATGGCTATGTCTACAAGGATTTATTCATGAAAAGATTTATGCTGTCTAAATGGTCCAGAATGTCCCTTGGACATCCAGCATGGCCACCACTGTTACCATCTTGAAAATCTTGTTATCTCTAATCAAGAATGAGTGATGGTTCATGCGTGCTATTTACACTAAATGATTTATGATCTTTATTTGGTACTAAGCAAAGTATAATAAATATATAGCTATAGCTACTGGGGTTTTGCCAAAAAACTAATTCTTGTTGATCCTAAATTAAAATGATGACAATCTCATACAATATGGATGACATGGCAGCCACTTTGAAAATCTTGGTATGGCTATTTTTTCTCATGATATAGCCTTGGAGATATGGGGTCCCACTTTTTGTGATGTCTAATGGGTTGTAAATGAAAAAGACATTATCTGACATCCGGTATGGCCTTCTTTGAAAATCTTGTTACAGCTACTTCTGAATTGAGTGTCATAGTGACATGGGGTTTCACAGAAAGACTTTGGATATATAGTTGGTCCTAAGTAAAAATGGTTCCAGACAGGTGTCTTTTAAACTTGTTAATTCAAACAAAAGAAAAAATTTGTTACCTAATTTGTTTTGTTGGAATTTCTCAGAAATATTGGAGATGATTTTAATTTTTTAATTCAGCAATTAAAAATGAAGGAAAAATGACTGGTATCCGTGGAAAAATTTTTCAGACTTGAGTGTCATTTGCTTTCTGACTCTTGTTCTGATAATCATTGTGAAAGGTGTAAAATGCTAACAGTATACCATATAGGAGCAATCTAATTGCAAAATGCATCGACCCTGATCTTCCATCACACAATCTTCAAAGCAATTTATATCTGCATTTTGTTTGATACCAGTGGAATAAAACATATCCTGATCTGCCAGCACATTATAATGGCAGGTCAAGGTCTATTTGCATTTGGACCCAACTTGTATGCCAGTATATAACATAAGTTGTCACTGAATAATGACAAACTTTTTGTTGGATGATAAAATGCCACATATTAATATACTGTTGTCGAATACAGCAATGTCAATAGCCAGAGAATGCAGCAAAATAGTTTTAAGTGATAGAAAATCCAAAATATTCCAGATAAAAATGTTTTGGAAATTTGGGTTAAGGTCTTAAAGTATTATTTAATATACCCTGAAAGCAGATATCAATTCACTTAAAGTATTATTTAATATACCCTGAAAGCAGATATCAATTCACTTAAAGTATTATTTAATATACCCTGAAAGCAGATATCAATTCACTTACCCATTGCATACAGATGTCTACAAATTTATAGAAAAATATTTTACTGTGGAATTAAAAAAGATTTTTTAATTATTAGTGATAATTTTCTAAAAATTGCAGTAAAAGAGAGCAGCAATGCTTGATAAATTTCTAGTGAAAGCTGAATATGTGCTGGCCCTAGGTCAGACAAATGACTTCACTGGTGATTATGTATTAATTTACTTATAGTCTTGGATAGGACCTGTCAGATAATTTCAGATATGCATCAACTGACTGATTGCCAATTTTAGTCATAAGTCATTGACAATGTAGAAGTTTCTTTATATTTTTACCTAATACATGATTAAATGAACGCATGAACATCCATTTTCCCCCTCTATAATGATATTGGTTTTGTTTTTTTACAGTCCTCTGCTGCACGTGGTTTTGAACCCGGTGTCAACAACTTTGCCACGATTCGCACAACCTCAATTGTGACAAAGCAGATGAAAGAACATGAGCACACAAACGAGCTGCGGGAACAGTTCACAGGTTACAAGAGAATGAGAAAGCAGCACCAGAAACAGCTGCAGCAGGTTGGTAGATATGTCTATCTGCAAATCTCTGTTTGTTTGTTGATCTTACAAATGAGATGTTGAAATCAGTCTTAGGCAAAAATAGAATGCCAATCCAGGTAAGATCTTCGTCAGTATTTTTCCAGAAGATAGTTAAGGTGTAATACCATGTATCCCTATTATTGACTTGGAGAACATGAATTTGAAGTTCAGAAATGTGATCCAAGACTGATGCATTCTTGCATGATTATTTTAAATATAGATACAGCATAACAGAATCTCTTATGCATAGCTGCCAACTGTCCCGTTTTTTCCGTATTTGTTCCATATTTTGGACCTGAATACGGGTGTACGTTTTTTTCGCAAAAAATACGTTTTTTATTTTAAAAAAAAATAATAAAATTTCTTTGGAATTGCCAGTTTAGAACGCGCTCTCTGTTCTATTTTGACAGAATATATCACATGTATTTACAAATACAGTTCTACAATACGATTGGTTCATTCGAAATCGAGGCTACCAAGCCTTCGTTAACCGCCATATTGGATTTTGCAATAGTTACCACTGTTGCTGTATCTAGTCTTCGTAATATTCAGCTTCTAATCATAATAAATTCGAAGGCAGAATATTCAGAATTTTCTCCAGAAGAAATAGGAGACAACTGGAAGGATATTTGTGCCGTCTTGTATAGATTTGTGAAACCATAGAGTAAAGGAGAAAAACTGACGTTTTGTAATTGTGTAACGTGATTTTGCTATTGGGTACGAAGGCGCCCATGAAATACAAGAGCTCGAAAAAGCTAAAAAAAATCAGCTTCCTGCTTCATCACACACAACTCAGCCAGAATTTGCGACGTAGATAAATGACAGAGAGAACCTTAATGTACATCGATCAAACTATAATTTTTTAATTTCTTTTAGAAATAAACCTTCCTTTTTCAGTTGCTAATGTTGGCGATTTATTTTGCACAAGTTTTTCAGACATTAAAATCGCAAAAGATAATTCTTATGCTTGAACGAAAACATTTCAATAAGAAAATTACAAAATTGAGATAATGAATGAAAATTGGTACATTGGAATCAATGATTAAAAAAAAAATAAGGCATGAAAAGGGCTCCTATAAATAGCTTGTGTTGAGTGTGTTGCACTCTTGCACCTTTTGAATGAGCACCCATATGGAACACACGCAACTCCAGAAGGTACAAATGTGCATCTTTGACATTAATTAATTGTGTAAGGCACTGTCCAACTTTACTGATGGTTGTATATGTTGTAAATATATACATATGTATTGAAATTTAAAAATCAGTATTTGGTCCTGAAAATCAGTATTTTTGTCACAAGTAATCAGTATTTTTGCACTCGGGGGGGTTGGCAGCTATGCTTATGGAAACAATATCAAATTATTTGAACATAGTACACAGCAAGCGCCAGCAATAAAGCCAAATATTTAACAACATCCCCTTAAAATGGCATAGGAAATAGCTGTGGTTAGAATAGTCAAAGATGGAGATGCAATTTGTACTGTATGTTGAAACAAAAACAAGCACTTTGTGATCATCCATAAAGAATGTCCACTAATATGGGTGGTGGAGGTTGTTGTTCAAATGCAGATGCAGACAACTAGAGACAAAAGATTAGGAGTAATGGACATTGTGGACATTCACAAGCTAGTATTTTGGGTTATGATATTCTATGTTGAACAGCTGCTTTAGTCTTTAGACCTACTTTGTGTATTCCAGTATGTTTTGTGTCCGTGTATTTTGGGTGATCCCGAAGTATAAATTATTTGTTAATTTCAATTTTTGTATGGTTTGTGTCACAGAATATTTTTGAACAAGTTGGCATGAATACATAGGTCTGGTTCTAAGTGCCTGAGGTTGATTACATGGCCCTCATATTAGCCCTCCATACCTGATCGATCATACAAATAAACAAGTAGGATGCACCATGGCCTGTATAGCGCTCTCAATTCAGACAATAGTACCTGGCCTGTTGTGAAGATCCTGCAGACATGATTTTTCTGTTTTAAAGCAGAATTCCATTTTTTTCCAGACTTTAATAAGATTTTCTTGATATAGTCTGTTTTTTTTTATATCTTCCAAACTGGTTTTTAAAAAACTGTCTGTTTGGTCCTATTCCGCAATGACCTGTGCAAATTATTTGTTCCATATATTAGTTAGCACACGACTTGTAAAATATATTCTGTTTGGTCATAAGTTTACATTCATCCAGTGAATCTTCTTATAATGGAAACTGATGGCAATGGAAAGAAAAAGCATGCTTCCAAAACATGGTGGCCCTAGTTTTTGAGAGAGACCTCAGACCATGACAGGGGCCCCGAGTGGCTGAGTGGTCTAAAGCGCTGTCCATTACGGACCACTGCCATCTTACCTCTGTCTGTGCATGTTCAAGTCTAAGATTCGGCAAATGTAGTTATGTGAGAAAGCTTGCCAGTAGCTTCTCTTGGGTTGGTGGTTCTTTCCGGGGGTTGTCCGGGTTCTTCCTCCACCATTAATACTGGCCGCCATGTATAGCCTATATTGTGCTGAAAAATGGCGTCAACATAACAAACAAACAAACAAACATGACATGAAAAGTTTAGGTTTTAAAAATGTATAGTAGTGAGAATGGCTGGAGCAAAAAGTTGACAGAAATTTAGTTGGTCAGTTTATAAGAAACTGGCATTTTATGACCAATACAAGAAATATTTGAATTGGGCAAATTGTGATTGGAAGAAAACTGAATGCTTGAGGACTGGCATTTTATGACTAATACAATAAATATCAGAATTGGGTAAATTGTGATTGGAAGAAAACTGAATGCTTGAGGACTGGCATTTTATGACTATTACAATCAATATCTGAATTGGGTAAATTGTGATTGGAAGAGTTTGGAACAACACCTACAAAAGAAACTGCATACAGGAAAATTGAAGCTCAGAAGGAATCTGGGAAAGGTGCAATTACTATAAAAAGACAGATTTGCATGAGAGAACAGAAATTGCCAAACTATTGTGACTTAATTACAATGTGAACACTGGCATGCACATGAAATAACTTAAGCGTCAGGAGCATACATGCCAACCATTACACTTTTGGCGTAATCATTACACTTTTTTTCAGTAAATTACATGTAAATGTATATGGATTACGCTTTATATATATATATATATATATATATATATATATATATATATATATATATATATATATATATATCCACCTTCCAGAAAAATCAATTATTTGTTTTCTCGTTTTTATTAACATTCCATTAATATCACAGACCGTATTTTAGAAAAGATGTCTTTTACGTAGCTACAATATAAGAGTATGTGGACTTGCGTGCACTTTCCTAACATTATCATGTTTTATTTATAGCAAACCAGGTTTACTATCAAACCTTCAACCTCAAATTCTATTTATAGCATCTTTATGGTTTAGTGAGGAGAGAACAGACTGGTTTTCTAATTTTAATCTTTACTCGCAGATTCTTTGTTCTAATTCATATTTACTGCATAACCAGTCTAAAGGTATTTGATGCCAAAAAGTATATTTTATTTTAGTCTATGAGAGGAAAATTATGTCCTTTCAAAAATTTCACAGATGGATTAAAAAAAAGCAACAAAAACAAAACTAAACAAAAAATAACAATCCTCTAAATATGAAGACAAGAGTCTTCATGTGCAGCGTCATGTGACATCTATTTCTATTTCAGGCCGTGTGGAAAGAATTTTAATATTTAGCGCTAAAAATCTCAAGATGGATTCTAGTCGATGTGTGTGTAAAGCTTAAAGTGCTTCATATGAAAAATTTTAAACAGTAAAGGATGTTAAAAGACGATAAGGGACAAATACATCATTGTTTATTGAAATTTTAGCATGTTTTATGTGGAATATGCTTTTTCTGCCTGGATTCCGCTTTTTGACCAATTGGATTACACTTTTTCATCATCAGGGGTTGGCATGTATGCAGTAGTTGTTGATGGGTTTAATGCCATTTTTAAGCACATGATAAGGCTGTACATGGTATCAGCATCAGTAGTTTTGGAGAAAAAAATTCTGTGACAATAAATATTATGAAATTATTGGAATCAAGTTGAACATTTTTAGTAAGTTTATTAGCTTTTGTAATAATTATTTTGGTTTCTTTTATGATCATAATTTGCACCAAGTGCAATTTTGTATGAGCGTTAAATGCATTTTTAGCCTTTACCTGAATCGGGGGGCACTGCCCCTCAAGACCCAGTTACACGAGGACCTCCATACCCCCTGTTAAAGCAAGACCAAAATTATGTCTGAACCTGGCTGACCATGTCTATCAAATTTAGCTTTCTGTGAGATGACAACTTAAGTTCATTGTCCTGAATGAAGACTTGTTTAAAAGATAAAATCTTCTGTGTATTTATTTCTTTTTTTTGATCTACATGTTGTGATGAGATGAGATCAATGAGCGTTGTTTTGAGAGCACCAGTATTAGACTGCCAGACGATAGATCAGTGTATAATGCTAGATGGGGAAGTCTGCAGCCTGGGGTGGGGTGGAAGGATAAGCGATAGACAGACAAGGGGGATAGAGTGTAATAAATAGTATGGATACAGTAAAACACAAATAACATTTTGCATGGCTGTTTTGAAGATGTTGCAATCCTTAAGAGGTCCAAATTTGTCACATTGAATTTAGAGTCTGCACACTTTTTGTTAAAAGGATGGGAGATTATTTTGAAATGTGCTTCACTGGTGTAATTTAAAAACATATGACGTATTTGGTAAAATTTGTCTGGTACACTATCCAACTCCAATGAATCTAATAAAACAGACAGATCTGGATCAAACACTTGGGAAAAAAAACAAGTTCAAGACTTGATCACAATGACTATAGTTTTGTAATTTTTGCTATTATTCTACATATGGAGCCCCAAGTGTCAGAGTGGTCAAAAGCGCTCTCACTGCCATCTCACCTGTCTGCATGGGTTCGACTCAAATTCGGCCAACATGGATATGTGAGAAAGCTTGCCAGTAGCTACTTGTATGTCGATGGTTCTTTCCGTGGGTTCTAACTCCACTATTAATACTGGCTGCCATGTAAAGCCTATCATGTGCTGAAAAATGGTGTTAAACCATACATTGTTCTACATGTCTGAAGTTTAAATGTCATTTCAGTAAAGACTTGCACTTAGATAATAAGTGTTGGTGGTCTGCCTTTAGCAAGTGGAGTAGATTGGTGAATCAGTTTTTGTATTATTATTCCCACCAATCCAATCATGTGGTGCTACAAGAGGATGATGTATTAATGTAGATTTAACAATTTTCCAGTCATATCATTCCGATGTCTGCAGTGAGGCAGTTTATAGTGATGTCTAGCACTGGGGAATTGTGCTTCAGACATTTAGCATGATATCCCACCCAGTCACATTATCCTGACACCAGGCCAACCATTCCTGACACTAACCTCTTAATGCTGAGAGCCAAGCGAGGCAGCTGTTAGTACCATTTGTGTAAGTTTTTGGTATGACGCTGCTGGGGATCGATCCCACAACCTCCCGCTTCCATGGCAGACACTCTAACCACTAGGCCACCAGAGCGGTTATACAAGCAGATTGTAGATGAGCCCAAAGAATTTGCAAGGACAGGAAATGCGAAGAAAAGAATTCAGAATTTTAATTCATTACTCCAATGTTAAAGATGAATTCTTGGGCTTTAAGCCAGATGACACCAGTGACATATACAGGATACTGTGAATCACAAAAAGTGGATATTACATTGTTTATTATAATACTTTTGGAATTAATATATTGCGAGATATTGTGAATTGCATGATTCTAGATTACATTCTGTATACCCGTATAAGATGTATGTAGTTAAATATATGGATTTTGTTATATAAATGGATTCAAAAATGTTAAACATTAATGATTTCATTATATAAAGATTACTTATCAATTATTTAAACATATTCAACATAACAATACAACTGTATTTATTCTACATTGGGTTTTTTAAAATTTGTCATATCTATCCACTCCTTTTGGACTTGCTTATTTTTCCCCAAGTGCAGCTCTGACTTACTGACCACATGTTTCCCTTTGCAGATAAATTTGACTTGCAAAAACACCTTGTTGACTTACAGTAGGCTCATAGAGAAAGTCCCTTTTTGCGGCCCTAATGTTGGGGGGATAGGGCAGTCAACTTAGTCAGATCAAGTTATAAGCAAGTATATACATTAGTTTACAAGTTCCAAAGCTCCATTTAGCAGAAGTTACAACTTTGATTCCAGTCGTACATACAAAAGTTCTCCAGTAAGAACACAAATGTCTGCTTTATTTCAATTGTGTATAATCCATCCCTGCTCTCCTCTTGTACCTTCAGAAACAGACCAAAATGTTAAATTGTTTTGCACATGTGCAAATCACTCTGTCACCATGCAGTTTGAAAACTCTGTCTTGATCAGAGTGGGAGGCGTCATGCAGCATTATGCAAGCATGCACATATTTCTGAATGGGCATACTTGTGCCCACATTTGTTCAAGGACATGGGAATAGGTTCTCAATTAGCAGCATCATGTATATTGGCATTTCTGCCATTTCAGAGAAACGTTTAGTTTTTCAGTTGCAGTAGCAAGATCTTACTGTTTTTGTTCCATTTGCTGCAGATGGAGAGCAAGTTCCAAACTGAAATGGAAGAACACAAACAGAGGCTGGACAAGGAGTATGAGAATCTGCGCCAGAGTTACATGTCAGAACTGGAGAAGCTGCGTAAGAAAATCCAGCAAGAGTTAGAAAAAAGGGTAAGGTTTGCAGACTTTGTGTCTAGAAAAATAGGGATTATATAGGCTTAAACATCTCGATTTAGAATTAAAAGACATTGATTTGGTTGACTAAAACATCTCAGGATTTTATATTTTAATGCATTGATTTGGTAGACTAAACATCTCAGAATTTAGAATTTAAAGACATTGATTTGGTCGACTAAAACATCTCAGGATTTGATATTCTAATGCATTGATTTGGTAGACTAAAACATCTCAGGATTTAGAATTAAAAGACATTGATTTGGAATCCTAAAGCATTAATATGGTCATATGAAGTAATAGTAAGTATTAAAATTTGTTTACCAACGGTTTCCTTGATGTATCCTTTAGAAATTATGTAATAATGCTCCGTGAGAAACCTTGATTATGTTGAAAGAAATATGCTACTAACCCTAAGAAATATTTTTAGTAATTATCAGTGTGCCTCTAATTCAGTAGTAATAGTAATGTTTGTTTGTCATTTTTGCATCACATAATAGGCTATATATGGCAGCCAGTATTAATAGTGGAGGAAGAACCTGTGAAAACTCCCGGAAATAACCACTGACCCATGAGAAGCTACTGGCAAGCTTTCTCGCATACCCACATTGGCCGAATCTGATACTCGAACATTTATCAAATTACCTTGGAAGCATTGTGTAGTATGAGTATTAAGAACTTAAAGCTCATGTTCATAGTGTATTGGCATAAGTAGCATTAAAATTTAGTGTTAGACTTCAGGACACTTTTGGTTGGAATCTTTGCATAAGCTCAGGACCTGAGGCTGGGATGATATTGTTTCATAACTTGGTAATTGGGGAGTACATCTGTCATCTCTTGGTGACTGTGACCCTTGTATAAATTAAACTTTGTTTTTTCTGTGTCTATTCTTGTTAATTAAAGGTGTTTGACTAAGGGTGTGTGTGTCTTTTGATAGTTTACTTTCTAACAGGCATGTGAATTTTAGATTTGACTATTTAGACATTGCTGTAGAAGCTTCTCAAGTATATGACACAATTTACCTTTTTTCAAGAGTATATTAACCATTTCATCTTGAATGAAAACAAAATTTACTTCAGAATCCCTGCATGCTGTATGCAAGTCTTATTGTACAGTCCTAGAGTAAGGTAGGGTAGGTATTATAAGATTTCATCATTCCAACTACTAATCTACATCTGGATATTTGCTGGTCAAAATAATTACTGCTCTAAGATGTATCAAATAGGCATTTTTTTGAGAGCCTGTTTCCATTGCTTTATTTGCACCTTGTGTTTTACAGCAACGACTGAACCAGGCTCAAGAGAAGAAATTATTAAAACAAATAAGTCAGCAGCATGACTCCGAGAGGAAAAACTTCAGTCAGAATCAGAAGAAGGAATACAAATGTAACAAGGAACAAATGAAAAGGGTATCTATCTCCCTTGATCTCTCTTTTTCTCCCAGATTAACCTCACCAGATTTTGTAATTGCTGCACCTCTGACTGGACAATTAACTTTATACTTGCATACATCAAATCCTATCATAAGATCAGCCAGTGTCAGCTCCTGTAGAGTGTCTTTGGGCAAGTGCTTGACATTTATTTGCCTCTGCATGTAAAATAATCAATACTTGATGCTATGCCATAAAATAACAAACCAAACCATGCATCCATGTATTTTCACTATTTAGCTTCCACTCAAATAATTAGGCTTTTCTGCAGTTACCAAACTTTGTGGATAGATTCCACTTGAAATAAGGAAGGCAGGGTTCCCCAGCTATGGGGAAATCTGGGAAAAAATCAGGAGAAATAACTTTTCCTGGCCGTGAAAAGTCATGGAATTTCATGAAATATTGATGAAAGTTGGGAAAAACCTGGGAATTTTCTGCCAGCACTTTTAGCATGAAATAATCAGTAATTTGAGTTGTAACTAAACTGATTGTAAGTTAAACTGAATGAGTTCTAACCAGAATATCCTGAGGATGCAATATGGCTTATTTGGGTGCTTGCAATAAACATATGCTGAGTCAATCTAAACACTCAGTGGATTAGATTCATCTAGTAGACTTTAGTTTCGCCCATGTTGTGAGTATTAAAATCATTATGTCTTTAATTTGCCGAAAGACAAGATAAAACTGTGATGTTGATGAAATGTGACCTTATAATCAAATTTGCATTGCTAGTCGCATGAGTACACAAATCTAACAACCTACATTTTCAAATGTTGGAGAGAAAAAAAATCAAATAAATGGAAAAATCGATTACTGATTGTAATAAAAATACAAAAACAAAAGAACACAAAATTTTCCATATTTATATATTCCGAAAACAGCTGGAGTTTTGTATCATTGTACTATGTTGACAAGTGCTCTCTGCTTGTTAAATCAGACTGGCCAGATTGCTGGTCTTAAACAAAAGTATCTGACTTTCATTTAATATAATTGAATTTCCCTACAACATCAAAATGGAGTTTTGTTTTTTGATATCATGTGACTAATGGATTTCCAATGTGATTGTTTGAGATTTGTGAAGTGACTAGTTATTCAAATGGCGAGTACCGGGTCAGGTTTAATCAATGCCATAGTTTTGTCTAGTCTGTCAGCAGGTTAAAGATATAACAATCATAATACTTGCCATTTTCTCAGTCATAATACTTGCCCTTTCTGAGAAAATGAATCATTTTTCAATCAATTTCATACAAGGACTAGTCAGTACAACATAAGTTTAAATTTTCTAGGCCTGTTGGTAAGTGACTACCATATGTTGCTACCGCAGAATGGTGGCCAATTCCAAATTGTTTATATGCACATGCAACGATCCTACACCACAACCTAAATGTTCAAATATGAAAATGGGGTGGATGTAATAGAGGAAACCTGGATTAGAAAACGGACTGCTATTTGTTTTAAACCAAATTTGTAGACAAATTGTTGAATCTCGGAGCTGAAATGAAAACATGTCATCTATTGTATTAAAAATTAAAAAACTATTTGAGCCCCTGTATCAGTATAGGTTTGGGGAATGGTTTAACGAAATACTAGACAAGTTGATTTTCCAGAAAATTCAGTCCTTTTTTTTGTATACAACATTATATAATTTTGAAGGCCTTTTGTCAAAAATTTAAAATTTAAATCAACCCTTTTGAAAATGTTTTTAAATGATGGCATCACATATCTTAACATAACTTTGTATTTGAGGTAAATGCTGGCCTCTGGTAGTGTTAGAGGGGTGGCTGTTTTTGAAGGGTACTTTTGAATACAAACTTATTGGTACCAAGGGATTCTGGTAATGGGGTCTGTTAAGAGGCAACTACTAAAACTCCAAAGCGACCCATCTTTAAATACTGAGGTATGGGGGCAATGTTTGAATATGGTCAGAAATATCACATTTAGCAAAACCATGAAAATTTTATCTATGAAAACTAAAAACATTGCCAGTATATATTAATATTCTCATAAACAGGATCTTGATAATGGCACACCAAAGAAGGCAAGGGAAGAAACTCTGCGGAGTCAAAAGGAGACTTTGATGCAACGACAAAAAGAGGCAGAGCAGCTGCTTGACAGACAACAGAAGGAGTTGCTAGAATATGAAATGAGAAAATTTCGCAGGAGGCGTCTTGTGCAATATCATAAATTAGAACAAGACTTACTAAGAGAGGTAAGGACTTATTTTTATAAAAACATTAGACAAGTCATGGACCAGGTTTGATTATCACCAAATTCTGTCATAATGTTACAGTTTTATATTCATGTTCCACTACAAAATGTGATGCATCTTGGTACTTTATATTGCAAATACACATTGATGGTGAGACATCCTTGTACACTGGGCACAGTTCTGGTATTATCTGATATTCATTTTTGTAACTGATCAGCTATGATGTTCATTTCTTAACCCATTTTATCCTGAATAAGACATCGGTTGTACTGCCTAATTCTATCCTAAATACAACTGAGGTCGTAGTATCCCATTTTATCCTGAATATGACCAAGGTCATACTTTATTATGTATATGTGTAGTGTCTTTGAAACGTGTTCGACATCACAAATATTTGTGTACTTCTTCACCAGGACATGAAATGGTTAAAGCACACATACAGTGAAATATTTAAGAAAACGTGGTGGGAGAAGAAAATGTTGGCTTGAAAATTGATCAATAAAATGATGGTCAACAATCATTTTATCGTAAATTTAGATGTTGACAGTGATGATGAAATAGAATTGAATCAAGTTGATGAAAGAGATGATGCATGACTTCATGCATTTTTCCAGTGGCATAGTGCAAAATTTGGACAAATATTGTTCAGAGTAAACTTACTGAAAGAATTAATTTGTGAAAAGTTGTCATGAGAAACTTCACACTGATGTACATGTTATAGAGTGTGAAGTAAACAAATTGTTCCAGGTTTTTTGTTGTCCAATTTAGTAAAATTATAATTTTTGAACTAACAGTGCTAGAAACTTCAAATTTGGACCAAATACTAAAAATAAAATTATCTTAATTTTATTTAGATACCATTAGAAGCATTTCATTCATCTTCATGAACAAAATATTCACTGAACAATCATGGCAAGGTTTTGAATTTGTTTTTTTTTTTTTTTTCTTCTTTCAAGTTGTATTTAAAAATATAGTTGTGAGCATGTACATTGATAAATAATAACAAAACACATCAGTGTTTCAAATTTTATTACCTTTTCAAAAACATGTTTTGTATACTTTAATGGAGAAAAAGCAGTGTTACAACATTTTTAGTAAATATTTAATGTGGACAAGACACCAACTTGCCTTTGATCAAAGAGTAATGCATTCATAAATTCTTTACAAAGTTTGTTCAATAATTCAAAGCCAAAGAAGAGATCTGTATATGCAATTCAGACAGGCTCATGATGCAGCCACACAGTATATATATATATATATATATATATATATATATATATATATATATATATATATATATATAGGCCATTTATGTACATGAGGGATCTTAAATTGCCAGATTCAATATTTTTTCTCAATTAAACATGAAAAATGTATTTAAAAATGTGTGAATAACAAGGGCACATGTGTTAAATACAAAACCACACGAGTTTTTTGCTCCATATCAAAGTAAATAATTTGTTTGATACGGTGTAGGAACAGTATCTTTGATGGCCTTGATATTCCTATGCCCTATCAAATTCGCTCTTTCCTCCCACCATGAAATAAAAAACATGGTTTCATCTGTGTATTGTATTGCACATTTGGGGTGTCTGTTTTCAAGTTAAAGGTCAGAGAGATGTATTTCATGGTTGCTTTAGTTCTGTTTCATATTTGAAAAGCCATTTGATGTTCAGGGATGAACCATGGTACACTTATGGTTTTATGTGTGATGTCATTTCATTTAATCATTGTCAAGGTTTTATCTTTAAGGTAAAGGTCACATATCAGTTGGTTCTGCTTTTTATTGTACTTACTTTGAGATAGAGGCATGAAACTTGTCGACTTGACATATTGGCTTTGAATTAGATTGTATACTTGACATGTTGGCTTTGAATTAGATTGTATACTTGACATGTTGGCTTTGAATTAGATTGTATACTTGACATGTTGGCTTTGAATTAGATTGTATACTTGACATGTTGGCTTTGAGTTAGATTGTATATTTGACATGTTGGCTTTGAATTAGATTGTATACTTGACATGTTGGCTTTGAATTAGATTGTATACTTGACATGTTGGCTTTGAATTAGATTGTATACTTTTGGTAAAGTCACCACTAGCTTGGGTTACAATCCAGTTAATTTTTAGATTGAAGGCCTGGAGACATGTGCAAATTAAGTGCAGCATCATCAGCATTACTCATTCGAGTGGCTAATTTCATGTCTGTAAACTCAGATCAAGTTGTCATTACTTATAAAACTATACTTGGTATTCCTGGTTTCAAAAAATACATGGCATCTTCATCATATCAGTTTGAATTGATTGCTGTATTTGATTCCCCTATTGTAAAAATTTGAAAACAAAGTTAGTTTTACCATGTATTTTATTGAAATGGAAGATTCAGAAAAAGAAACCAAACATTTGAAGTAAAATGTTACTTCAATAATACTTACATATGTGGACAATATTGCCAAGCCTTCAACCATCATTCAAAATTGACACCTGGTCCAGTACTGAGAACTTTCTGGTGGTGTTGCTAAAGAATTGAAGTAGTTGATAGAAATTTAGTAAAAGCATACCCCTACAGTTGCCTCACAGGAAGAGTGAAAATCAATATCACAAGTAATTGATGAATGATGGGTTTCGGTTCCTGTTCCTCGATCCAAGGGATGATCACTTGTGTCCGATCCCATTCCTATATGGTGGAAGCACTTAAAATGTTTTATTGAAGATACATAATCAACCTCAAATATTGGTTTCTCCATTAAAAAAGCAAACAGGTTTCTCCTCGTAATTATAATGCTAACTATAGATTAGATTTATTTATCAATTGTTCTAATAAGAAATTTTCTTCAATATTTCCAATAGGAGCTGAATAAAAGACAAGCACAGCTAGACTATGAACACTCCATGTTGTTACGGCATCATGAGTCAACACAAGAGCTTGAATTCAAGCAGTTACAGATGCTACAGAAATTGCGTGATGACCACCTGAAGAAGCAACATCAGACTGAGCGTGACAATCAGAAAGAGTATAATGAAGGTGCAGGGGTTGAACTACGAAAGAAGCATGCACTTGAACATAAACAACAACCTAGGAGTTTACGGGTATGAGTCTTTGGCAGTTGCATGCGTATTGTTAACAGTTTATAATATGTCCTTTGATTCTTGTTTTAAAAAAATCAAAAAGAAAGATTTAGAGCGAGATGCTGTTTTACCATTTTGTACACACAGGTTTTATTTTATGTATTAGCCATCTCTCTGTAGGTGGCAACATATAGGAATCATCATTTATGTCCATCACACAATCTGTCAACACAGCTAGTCCTGAAGTTTTTAATGAATTATCATTATAAATATTAAAGTCATCACCTAAAGATGCATTATCAACAAATAACTTTGTGCTTGCAATTGTTAGTTCCAGTGGCCATCTTAGATATCATGTTTTTGCAACCCTCCTAAATGAAAAGTTGTTGGCATGGGTTTCTGTGCAAGAATAATTACATTTCTAGTTGGTCAGAAAGGAAAATGGTACAAATTTGACCTCAGACACAGCAGCCATCAAGAAAATCTTGATGTCGAAAATATATTTTCCCAGATTAATTATTTGGAGATGCAAATAGTAGAAACAAATTAGTAGATACTGCAATGTATTACTTAGAAATAAAAAAAAACTTTTAAAGAATTGGTATTCCCATTTGCTATATGGTCTTTTAAGTTTTGGGCCTTATTTTGCAGCACTTACTATATTATGCACTTACAAAATGATTTGAAAGTATTATTGATGGTCTTTTCATCAAAGTTTTAAAAATGCTTATGGAAGTTAAGTATGGAATTTTTCTATCAAACTTGTATGTAAAGGGCAAGTCATTCATTGCATTGTATAAGGCCATCCCTGTAATGAGACAACAAAGAATAGCTGTAGCTGTTAAAAAATACCACCTATACAAGCCTATATTCTGTATAATTATTTATTATATAAATTTATGTGCAGAAGAATTTTCATAGCATCTAGATTTTTTTATGCCACACTATGGAAAGGTCCAGCACATTTTGTTTGCTAAGACCAGACTTATCAAATTTCTTATACATGTTACTTATAGTTTGATTTTGTTTGCTAAGACAAGACTTATCAAATTTCTTATACATGTTACTTACAGTTTGATTTTGTTTGCTAAGACAAGACTTATCAAATTTCTTATACATGTTACTTACAGTTTGATTTTGTTTGCTAAGACAAGACTTATCAAATTTCTTATACATGTTACTTATAGTTTGATTTTGTTTGCTAAGACAAGACTTATCAAATTTCTTATACATGTTACTTATAGTTTGATTTTGTTTGCTAAGACAAGACTTATCAAATTTCTTATACATGTTACTTATAGTTTGATTTTGTTTGCTAAGACAAGACTTATCAAATTTCTTATACATGTTACTTATAGTTTGATTTTGTTTGCTAAGACAAGACTTATCAAATTTCTTATACATGTTACTTATAGTTTGATTTTGTTTGCTAAGACAAGACTTATCAAATTTCTTATACATGTTACTTATAGTTTGATTTTGTTTGCTAAGACAAGACTTATCAAATTTCTTATACATGTTACTCATAGTTTGGACCATGTAATATAAAGATTACTTTGTAAAGTTGATGCAAGTATTTATATTAATGAACTGACTTGGAAGAATCTTTACTTTTGTGAATGATTAGCACTTGAAAAAAGCTGGAAAATAATGAAAAGATAGAAGTAAGTTGCTGGAATTGGGCCTTTTTGCATTAGTGCAGATGATGTCAAAGCATTCACTTGGTGGATGGCAAAAGAAATGGAAGTTGTAAGGGGCAGTGGAGAAGAAATTGAAACAAAAAAATTACATAATTATTGCATAATTAATATCCCAATAAATAAGAAAACTTAGCACTGCTTGCATTTATTTGAGAATTTACAGACTTTACTGGTTTTGATGACGTGCAAATATCATGTTCAACACTAAGTATGTGTTATTCTACCGTCCATGTCCAGATGACCAGTTTGTGATAACTTGCATCTGATTAATCATATTTCTGATATGATCTTGACCAAATTTTGAATATCATGAAGGTCTTTGCCAGGTTTGATTTGTGCATTTATATAATCAAGATCTGTACATTTTAATGAGGTGATCTTGCACTTGGTTGGCTGAGATGATTATCACTCTGGAGACTAATTTCTAAACCAGTTTTGATCAAGCTTGGAATATTGGCTTGTATTGTCAAAGTCTTTTACAGGTTTTGCAGTGAGCAAGAGTCATGCATATTGATGAGGTAATTTATATCTGGCTGACTGAGCCTGTTGTCACTGTGGTAACCATATTTCTGTTTTGATTTTCTTTAAATTTTGCATAAGGGGTTTCTTGCAACTGATTTGTGGAGTTTGATGTCACTATCGAAGCCATTTTCAGATGTGATTGAGTTTATTCTTAGAATTTATTTTTACATGAAGGTATTGCATTACTGATCTGGCTTGATAATACCTGCCGACTAAAGTCATTAGGATCTCAGATGACTACAGATGTTAGCATGGTCCACACATTTAATAAGCTGCTGTCTGATTGGCAGAGCTTGTTAACACATGTTGTGCCATTTCATAATCAGGTATTTATCAGATTTTGTAAATAAGCTTAAATCAAGATATCAAGAGGGTTTTCACTATGAGCAGGATTTACATAATTATAAAGTCATTTTGCATCTGATTCGACAAACTTCTTACAACTTAAGAGACTTTATTTCTGTTTGGATCAGATTTGATAAGTAGGGTAATTTCAAGATACGAGATAATTGAAGAATTCTTTAGTACAAAATTTGTATTAGTATTGAGCATTTATCTCCCTTCTTGTATAGATTCCCTTACTCTGTACTGATGCGGAGATATGTATCATGGATACTTTGATTGTTTTTTAACACTGTAAGTTATTAAATTGGTTACCATACGGAACTAGTCAGACCTGTGCATAAAGACTCCTCAGGGAACTGTGATCTTTGGAATTGTCTTTTATTGGCAGGTGGTCTTTATATGCAGGTAAGTTTGTATCAGTATGCATGTGGGATCTAAGAAAATCTGTTTTCTGCATATAGGAGTACTGAGTGATACACCCAATAATGAGTCTGAAGTGCCTTTAAAACCAATCAGTCAGCCAACTATCTACATATGGGCGGTTTTCATATATAGGTGGCTGTTGTCGCAGGTTTATTATCATTGAAGTAACTCCTTTGATGTTTCAAATCTCATTGCAAGTGGCTTATTATATTATAATATAGGATTAAGCTTTAAATCCTCAGAGTAAATTAGTAAATTCAGAGAGGTTTCACTCTAATCTGATGTTTAATTTTCTCTGCTGCAGCAAAAAGAATTACAAATTCGTCGACAATTCCATGAAGCAGTGAAGACACAACAACGGCAATATAAAGCTTTGAAGGAGCATATATTGCAGAATACACCAAAGAATGAACAGAAGAGTGTGGTGAAAAAACTTAAAGAAGAACAAATGAGGAAATTAGCTATATTAGGAGAACAGTATGAACAGAGTATAGCAGAGATGCTTCAGCAACAAAATGTAAGAAATCTTTACAAAGAAAAAAATGTCTTGTGCTGAAAACATTTTTCTCTTCTGTGTTTTGGGCAGTGCATGTCTGACTTGTGCTTTTTTTGTAATGAGTTTGTCTGTTTGTTTTTCAGTATTTGAAATATTTAGGTAAATGATTTTCCTTCATGACAAGTATCAAAAATCATTGCCAAATTAGTTATTATGAGTGAGAATTGATTCTTTCAAAATTCTCTTTTGTAGTCACAGAAATGTTTGAAACATTTGTGAATGCATTTTTAATTCATTTCTTAAACAATGTAAATGAAAACTGCTGAACTCATGACAAAGTAAAGGGTATTTTAATAGATGGTTTATTGAAATGCAACTGCCAATAGAATCAATTTCAAATGCATGGAATTTTATGTACATACCTGTCGCAGATTCTGTATAACACTCTTGTTATCTGCATATAAAATAGACTCAGTTCTGCTGTCATAATGATCATGCAGATCAGGATCAGCAATTCATGATTTACTTGTGATTTTGAACGAACAGGTTGACCCTGTTCTGCTGTCACAATATAGGACCACATCTCTTTGAGAGCCTGATTGACTTTGTGATTAAGGCATTAAAACCAATAACCCAGAAGAATGAGTTCAGTTGCAACTGTTGTATCAGCCTGAATCTGCTACTGTGATGTGTGCAGCTTAACACTTGGCTGCATAATCTTTTTTCATCCTCTTTGGTAGAATCAAGCAGAAAAGGTTTCTTACATTTTTCTGAAATAAATCCAGCAAGTGTACTTGATTTCAATAATATATAATGTGTATTAGATTGTTGATTGGATTTTAACACAAGAAACTGTTGTAGGTATCGTATGTCTGCAATGAAAGAGAAACTGAAAGAAAATTTACAGCAGGCAAGATTTGGGTCAGAACTTAATAGAATTAACCTTTTATTGGTTGAGAACAATTATTTTATGCACATTCTAATAATCTCCATGATCTTCTCTTGCTGTAAGATAATGTGACTTCAAAATGAAATACTATTGTAGATATTTTGTATTCTTAAAAAAAACCCACACATTACATTGACTATCTTTTGTCAATTTTCTGTGGTTAAGATAAAGCAAATGCAATACTAAACTCCATGTGAAAGAGTATTTCAGTCGATGTGAAATGTTTTCCTTAAATGTTGATAAACTATCTCTTATATTAACAATCAGTTTCGGAATATGTATTGATTGATTAGTTAGTTCATCATGCCAACCATAAATCTTTACTATACTTGTGCATCTAATATAGTGATGCAACAATATCTTCCATATTTTAACCAGTCTTAAATAGCTGTGATATCTCTTCTTTAACTTGAACATAAACAGACACAATCCTTTCTCATTTTTCTAAAAAATTGAGAACACAATTGGAATATTATAATAAAACTTGCTAATCCAGAAAATCAAGATGACACATTAGTTTTCAAAGTGTTAAGCTTGATAGCAGTTAGGAGTGAAATGATTGATTGATATCGATGCATTGCTACGTTTAAGGTGAAGATTTGATACAAAAAGACATATGCAAGTTGAATCTTCATCAGTCATAAATAACTGTTGTTTGTCTTTTGAATCTTTAAGTTGTGAATTCATCTGAGATCACTATCAGAGGCATATGCACTTCTTTCTGTCAGATTAAAAAAATATTGACAACACCCACTCACCTTCTACAAATTAAAATAAGATGACTAACATGGTTTGAAACCCAATCCCCTGAAATTCCATGCTTTTTTTTAGTCCCACATAAGCTTCTGCAGCCACTGATAACATATATTGAAGTAAGGGAGACCTTTGCATACTTGTTCTTGTATGATTTAAATGGCTTACTGATCATTTCATAACCACGTTTATGTAAAGCTTCCCTGTTGCTTTATACCTGGTCTTTTGGATTTTTTAAAGTCTATACTTCAGGTGTGAAATATGTTACATTCAGTTTTGATTGACTGTTATTGTTTATTAAAGTCCACGGTAAAACAATAACCACCAATCAGAACTAACTGTAGCTTATTCACTGCATGAAACAGAAAGCTTTGCATCAAAACATGATCTAAATAGATACAAAGCAACAGTTAAGCTTCTCACAAATGTGACCATTAAAAAATGATCATATGGTATTTCAGTCATACATGAAGAACGAGTTTGGAATGTCTCTTTTGACAGTGATATATGTAATCAATAATTGGCCATGATGATAAAATACCAACAATTTATTTTTAAAAATTGGTTAGTGAGCAGATTCCAAACTGCAAGAGTTAGTCATCTTATTAATGTATTAAAGGTGAGTTGTGTTGTCAATAATTTCCTTTTTCAGTGACATAAACGAGTGCATGTGACTAGGGGAGTTTTTTTGCATATGCAGTAAGTACAGTATAAGGATATGGTTGTTAGTCATCCCACACACACACACTGAATAAGATTTTCCTTACAAAAGGGAATTGCATGATTTCTGTTTTGAAGACAAGACCGTAACACCCAGTGGATGATTTGAGTCATGTGGGTTCTATTGCAACATGGGGTATTGTGGAAAATGTCATTAAAGAAGAATTGCAACATGGATCAAGTAGGAAAATATTGCAATGTTGAGCTGTTACAGTGTATATAAGGACGAAAGTTGATCAATCAGTTCATTCTTATTTCCTATATTCTTTAATATCAAATTTCAGGTGTGTTTATTGATGTTTTTAGATATAATTTGAGCAGAAACGTTTGTTTGGATTATTCATTGTCGAAATTACAAAGTGCTTATTACCTCTCGGCTGGGATTGTGAAATTATTCAAAGAAGTTCTGAACAAGTGCCATTGTGATACTTCAAGATTTTGGCACATCAGCAAATTTGAGGACTTGGAATTCAGTCAGAACACATTTCTTTTGGACTTGAGTTTTAAAGGATTATTTTTTTTACTTAATTCATGGTACTGTAAGTTCCTCTTAAATTTTCATTTTATAATTATTAAGTTTTATGAAACTTTCTTTCTTTTCTTCTTTCTGTTACTTAGTTTAATACACTAGTCTTTACAAAGGGCTTACTGAAATTTGTGGCATGGAATTGATGATGCATTATAAAAGTGAAAAATTCTTATGCATATATGTCCATCCATGTGTACTGATAAGAAAATTGTTAACATTTGTGTTGTGTTTCAGTACTGGGCATGTATGTCTAAATCACTCATGTACAAGGAAAATGAATGAGAAATTTGGATATGGTTGAAGAAAACACACTTATTTCACTTTTGGCCAACTTTTATACATAGTTGTCAGCAGTGAATATAGAAATTGAATTTTGACCAAAAATATTTAATTACATTTAAAAGAAGTAACAAGTTATTCTGGACTTGGCTTTCTGAAACCCTTTTGATCATGGTTTTTTTTTTCTTCTGTGTATTCAGATGAGACTGGATGACAGCCAACTCACAGAGGAGCAGGAGTTAAAACAGAGACTTCAGCAGGAGTTAGAGTTATTGATGGCATACCAGAGCAAAATCAAAATGCAGGCTGAAGCACAGCATCAGCGTGAACGCAAACAGCTGGAGGAGAGAGTTTCATTACGCAGGGCACTCCTTGAACAAAAGGTAAATAGATTACTCGATCAACACTACTTTTGCACAATATTTCAAATTTTCTACCTAGCAGATTGGTGCATATTGTTAAATGTGAACTACCATTATTTTTGGCCAACTGATTGTTATGATTCACATCAGCCCAGGAACTGCTTCTCCATCTTTCTGACAAACCATTTTTAGAGTAGTTGGTCAAAGTCATAAAATGAGGGATGGTAGGTGAAATAGGGATATGGGATCTTTTCAAGGAAGGGACTCTGTATAGATTCAAGCCCAATACCTGAAGAATTCTTTCCAGACTTGGTGACAGAAATACTATGGAGGCAAGAAACAATTTTTTTTTATCCCTTTAAGCTTCCAGTTAATACCACCATCTATAGCCAGCCTAACAGTGGGTGACCATCTCGAACATTTTCACACTCACTGGATGAAACCTTTCTCTTGGGACTCAGGATGATTTGATTCTGGTCATTTCAGATTGGATGGATTTTATTTATCCAGTCCTTTGTTTTTCCCTCCACCCCTTCTTGCATAGGCACCATCAGACCCAGGTGAGAGATGCCTTTTTTTCAACTTGAAGTATGGTCACTTATTGCCAAACAGGCAGTGGAGATTGTGCAAAAACTACAATCTCTGGAACTTTTATTCATGACATTTTCTAATTCAAAGAGTAAAAAGTAAGTTAAGACCGATCATCATCCCGAGTCGCCTTTGTCAATGTATTCTGTTGCCAAATATTAAAGATGGAGACAGCATGATAATCCATCTGTCCCACAGAAGGGATAGAGTCTTGATCTGTTTGACACTTATTTTCATGTTCTTGTCCATCCAGCATCACAAACTTCCTTCTGTTTACTTATTGCAGCATGGTTTATCAGTTCAAAGTCCTAGCCTTGGGCCTTGATATCAGCAATGTGGCTTTTACCAAGATAATATATTCCATCATTACCCTGTTCTGATTGACCTCATCAACAAAAATTGCTGTATATCTAGAGGACAGCCTCCAAGAACATAGGGTAAATTCAATTCTGTTCCTATCCAGGAACAATCTTATTTCACTTCCATCATTGAGGCTTTTTTTGTGAACTGTGAAATTTCTCATCGATCTTAATGTTCTATGGCTTCCACATGATTGCATAACCCAGATTGAAGAGCTGGTCAAGTCTGTTTCCAATAAGACTTGCCTGAGAATTCTTGCAACTCTTTGGATTCTTCAGTATGACAGCAGACTTGATTCTGCTAGGCCGTCTTTTTATGCACTCTTTGCAGATGACTTTGCTAGCTCAGTTGTGGCCATTCTCTGGTCCCCTTTGTCAAAAAATCGTGATCACACCAGCCTTACAATCACTCCTTGGTCAGCGGCACAGCCAGATTTGGATGATGTCAGGTGTTCTTCTCCAAGTGACAATGACTAAATACCAATGCCACTACATAGGTTGGGGTTCCCACCTGATGCTGGACTTCACTATGGTCAGTGGCACATGGGAGCTAGTGGGTGAGTATCCACATCAACCTTCTAGCAATGATGGCTGTCATCAAGACTCAAGAAAACTGGTCCTCATTTATTAGACAACACTAGCTGTGACCTCACCAAATCACTCATCTTTGTGTTCTGATTTGTCAGTTTGTTCATTGGTGTGAAGAACTCAACATCAAGGTACATATCTGATATCTTCCTGGCAGACCCAGTGTCCTGGTAGACACTTCCAGGAAAGGTCAGATCATTAGCAGTGAATGATCTCTCCACCTATCAGTCTCTGTTCAGATATATACCCTCTGGGGCATCTGTCAATAGACCTGTTTGCGCCAAGGTGGAATTGCATGTTGCCCACCATTATCTTGCCAGTTCTAGATCCAGAAGCTTGAGTTGTGGATGCTCCGTCATTAACCTGGGAAGGGTTCTGAACCTTTGCCTAACCTCCTACAGTCTTGGTACCAAAAATAATCCATAAATTACTGGCTCAGAACTGGAAAATGTTTCTGATAGCCCATCACAGATAGGACATGTCCTAGGTATTGCAGAGAGAATCTTGTAAGCAAAAGAAGGCCCTCCACTCTGAACACTTATGTGGGAAATGGCAGGTGTTCGAGGAATAGTTGCAAATCAATAACATCTTCCATTTGAGTGATTTAGTTGTCGAGCTGAAAATTTATTTTCACTATCTTGTCACAGAGAATAAGTTGGCTGCAGTTATTATCTGAGGCTACCAATCAGTGATCTCTGAGGCTTTCGGACATCATGGCAGACACATTATCAGTCATGATAAAGACTTGTAAGATTTGTTAGCTAATTTTGATTAGCATTAACTAAAATCATTCAGCCTATTTCCTAAATGGAATCTGGACTAAATTCAACCAAGTTTGAGCCTTTAGCACACACATTACTGAAGCACCATCATACAAAATGTTTCCAGATAGTCTTAGGCTCAGCATTCAGGATGAGTGAATTACAGCCCCTTTTTAGATGATCCAGACTATCATCACTTCATTTCAGATAGCCCATCCTCTTAACACAACCAGGTACCAAAAAGAGCCTACCATCAGTTATCAACGTGTTGTTATATACTTTATACTTGGTCTCCTCAACTCTGATTGCACACTAAAACACTGCTTGGAATGCATATGGGATTTGTGGCATGCACAAACAACTCTTTCTTCTGGTGGAAAAGGAAAGCAGGATATCGCTCCTCAAGCCATGAGGGGGATTATATGCCCAGCATACTCTGAAGTAGCACAAGATCAGAGTTGCCACATGAAGACTTTGGCTTATGAGATTAATCTCTGTGGTCCGCAAATTTGAATGTAACATTTTGATGAGACATAATAGAAGCTGCTGACTGGCATGCAGAATCAACCTTGTGATTTTTTCTGAGAGATTTAGCTGCAGAGACAGACTTGGGATTGGGTGGGAGTTGTCAACATGTCCTATTAGCTTCACTGGATTCGCCAGTGAAATTTTGTTGGTAAAAAGTTTTCAGTACTCATCCTCTTTACCAGCTAGGGGTCACAATAATGCAACTTTAGGTTGTGTTGCTTATCAGTAAGGAGAACAGGTTATTATTCACTTAAGAATCCAGCCATATTTCTCAAGAGATCTAATGCTTAGCATTCCCTCTTATTACCTATTTTGCTAAAGTGATTGGGGGAATAGATCTGAAGGATAAAGTAAATTTGAAAAAGACTATTTTTATCATTAATTAAGGATGGATTTTGGAGGTTGTATGTTTACATTCTAACAATAATGTGAGCTGTGGACATATTTAAAAGAAATAACATCTACGTAAAAGATTTACTTTTTTAATAGGACCAAACAGGCTTAGACCATGTTTTACAGGTTTATATAGGTTATACAATACATACAAGGTGAGGTGTTAGCGTTAAACATTTAGATAGGTTACTGTATATACTCATTTAAAAGTCTCATAGCATTGTGTAATGAGTTAAAAATATTGTATGATATCAGTTTCCCACATGGCATTCCAACATTGGCAATATTATTTTCAGACATGCATGCAATACATAATACTGTGCTATGATAAATTTATAATTTCTCTCATCAGATTTGTGGCCCCATTTAACTTAGCGCCATAGGCAGTCACCTTGTTCGATTGTAGCCCCATAATTATTATTATGTTTAGCAAACAATCTGTACTACCTGACATTGAGAATAAGTTTATTGACTATATGATGAATATAATTAAAAATGATATCAGTGGCCAAAGATTAAACAGCTGTTACAAAATTTATGATTACTTTGACAACAAACTGTTCAGATTTTCAAGCAAGGAGTGTGGGCTCAGTGGCTTAGGCAAAGGGCATTAAAGTGTTCTTTTAGAGGAGGAGGATGGCAGTAAATAAAGGATGAAATGGGCAAGGCAATCCTTCTGACATTTGGTTAGAAGTAAAGCGCTTTGCCTAATCTTAGACTTACTGTTGTTGGTTGGGCCACAGATTTCAAAGATAGGGTTAGAGAGAGACTTGAGGAAACTTCAAGGTCACTTGGATTAAAGTGAAATTAGATTAATATTACAGCACACCTGGCGGTGCTTAAGCTCCCTTAGATCTATCTTTGTAAAGTTAGATTGCTTCAGTTGGAAAACATTTCAACTCTAAAACTTGAAGTACTGTGGGACAACAGTTTGGGCTTGAGTCTGCAGTTTTACCAGGTTGCTGACATGAGAATGCTTTACACAAGGAATAATGAAGTAATCTGAGTAATGTTGAATATTCTAGTTATATTCGATCATCAGTTGGTTGAGCAAACTGATAAGATAATCGATTGTGAAACTCCATATTTGATTGTGTGTAAAAGGAGACAACTTTTTAGGTGCATGCAAAGCACAAAGGTTAGTAAAACTCCCAGCCACTAAATTTAACTTGAAATTTGTTAATTGCTTCACAACTACAAATAAAAAGTCTTACAATTCATTATTAGGAACATATAGTCATTATTACATGTTCAAGTTGTTAAATTGTTGAGATAATAAAATTTAAACACATTTTGTTGATTTCTTTAAGTTAAATTGCAACATCTTTTGTAGCATTTATAAACAATTACAAACAAGAAAATTATGTCCTTCTATACTTTAAATTATAGACACATCACGTATGAACAAAAGAATTTTGGGGGATTGTAGCAGTATTTCAGTTACATATGACTGATCAGCCATAAAAAGTTGCATTCATTTAACAAAGTTGTAGAACAAAAGTAACACAATGTATTTTTGTAATATTATTGTCAGGTTAAAGTATACATGTCATTAAAATAGATTACTCCTGTATATTTATAAACATATTGAATTCTTGATCAAAGATATAACTGTTTAACAAAAATTAAAATTTGCTCTTAGTAACCGATTATAATCGATGATCATTTGGTTAAGGGGAACCGATTATCGATTATGAATTTCTGACAGATTCCCATCACTAATTCTAGTGATGACTAACTGAGTTTCTTTTTTATAAAAATGTAAGGTTAGAAATGGAAACTACATTATTTTATGTTCTGGTTTAGATGGAGGAGGAGCGAGCCAAATTTCATGCAGAAAGAGCGGAGCGGATTAGAAGGTTGCAGGAAAAGCATAGTCATGATGTGGATGAATTTGACCATGATACACTACAAATGGGCATGGATGCTATGGAAATTGCAGAGGCCTCTACTCACGAATCACCATATGATGATGATGCTGGTTTTAGAGGAAGCATGCTCAGTTTGAGTGCAAGCAATAGTAGTGGGTCCTTCAACACCCACAATTCCCAAACTTATGTGTCTTAATAGGACTGGCTGTAATGGCAAAGGAAATTTTTAAACATTCAGGTCATAGTTGAACAATCGTCATCCACTTAGCTTGGGCTTGCCAGTCAGTCTTATATCTTGATATATCCAAACATTTCATGGTCAGGGAACCCTTATAATTCAAACCAAGTTAGTTAATTTCATTCACAATGAAGGTATGTATACAGTGAGTCAGTTGTGCAATGTAAATGAGAGTGAGATACACAGTGGATAGAAATGATTGTTCATCATGCAAGATTATACAGACAAGAAATCTATGGACAGTTGTCGAGGGGGGCAGTTCAGGGGTCATGGGAGATAATTCATTATTTAATGAGGATACAGAAGTGTTTAGATTCCAAGATCATTTGTCTGCAAAATATCATCAGATCATCTGCCCAAAGCAGTATCATGACAGGCCAGTGCAGGTTCTATGTAATAGCTAGAAGCCACCAAATACCAAATAAAGTTCATTTCTTTAGTCAGGTAGCAAGCTTGATTGTGAGCTACCTCATGTTCTCTTTGTATGGATGGGTTCATATCTCTTCCACAGAGGCAATGTGTAGTCTTGGTATAGTTATGTTATTATGTTTTATTGGAAGTCTTTTTTGATTGATTTAAGTCTGTATGAAATATCGAATGGATGGTAAAGAGAGTCTGTAATTTCTTTCTCCATTAATAAGGTAAAGGTGTGTTTGGGATTGTTAATTATAAAAACACAAGACAGAATTTTCAGATAACACCATTGACAAATGTTAGGTATGTGTTCATGCATGGAACATTCCTCATATTCATTTTAAGTTTAATCCTGTATAAATTATATTCAATTATGAATGTAAGATGGTAAATAATACACATGGAAATAGCAAAATTATAAAGGATTCTGTATAAATGAAGTTAAATTTCATCCACAGGAAGTTTCTGTATCAAATACATGCTGTTACTTTTGTTAGCAGATGAAATGGAAACTTTAAACATTGTTTTTTTAAACTGGTATCAAAATTTACAAAATGGGATTTATATTTCAGTTCAGTAGACAAATAGCATTGTTAAGGAAAGGTAAAGCAAAAAACAAAATAGTGATGCACAGTTCTATATCTCATAAAATATAGAATGAACACAAATTGAGATTTGCAGTTAGTATAAAGTTCATTTAAATACCTGTTGAAAGAACTGGATGAAACTTTGTTAAAAAGAAAAGTTTTGACAGTGAAATTGGCAGAATTCTGACTTAACTTTTGAAACTGATTGGCAGTGGAATGTACACGGAAGAATCATTGACAATATGGTCACTACTCTGACCAAAGGAATTTTTTTGAAAACTTTGCTGATGGAAACCTTTTCTATAAATTAAGGTAGTCATTTCTTATTTGCATTGCAAATGAAAACAAATTTGTGAACCTTTGTTTTTTCATACGAAAACCAGACATGATTGTGTTAGCAGAGCATTTCTTTTAATTTTGTTATCGTAAAGGTATTGTAATTAATTGACACAAGTATAGAGCTATCCCTCACTATAAGGCCCTTCATTCATTACAACACATTTTCTGTTACAAGGCAAGTATGGTCATAGAGCCATTCTAATTATGTGGTAGTATATATATATATATTGTGTACTTCATTACAAGGCAGTCTCACTATAAGGCAGTATATTCTATATTTTTCATGGACAGCATTATAACAAGTGAACAATGTACTCCTTGTATGATGCTGCAAATCTGTGAAGCAAGAAAATCTATTTTCCAATACTCTGGAGGTTGTAGGTAAATACACAATTTGAAGGGGTCCCCAAGTGGCAGAGTGGTTTAAAGTGCTCATTGTTCTAGATCACTGCCATCTCACCTCTATCTGCGTGGATTCAATTCTCAGGCTCGGCTAACATAGTTATGTGAGAAAGCCTGCCAGTAGCTTCTTATGGGACAGTGGCTCTTCCCTGGGTTTGTCAGGGTTCTTCATCCACCAGTTATACTGGCTGCCAGGTATAGCCTATCTTTTGTGCTGAAAAAGGGAGTTAAACCCTACAACAACAACAACAATTTGAATCCTATCTAGGTAGGATTCAGAAATGATTGTAACAGAAATGCAGCGTCTTGGCATCCCATGAACAAAAGTTTGTCTATTGTAAACTATACTATTTATACATTTAAATTTTCCTATCTGCAAGTTGCATGGGTCGTCTTCCACACTTTTTCCAATGGAGGTGGTCTAATATATAGATTTGTATTGTACCTGACAGTACTCTCCCTTTTATCTTATAATTAAAGGCTTAAGAGTAAGAACTGTAGTTTAAGGTCTGATACTGTCAAACTTTTGTTTACAATCTGCAAATCATGTACTCAACATAATTGTGTTTTGAAAAATCCAGCATTTAGACTGTACACTGTGAGTGTGGGTGGGTGTGTTTCAGTGCTGTGTATGTTTCTTTGTTGTGTTCTGTGTTTTGGTTAGGGTGGAAATGATGGAAGTGATTACGGTTAGTTTGGTGTAAACTTCAATATATCTTAAACAAAGGATATTTAAATTTTCAGCAAAGAATGTCTGCAGAAACAAAAGACAAGCAAAGATATATATATATATATATATATATAAATCATTATCATGGATATTTACATGGTCTTCCCTTGAGTGCTAGCTGGGGCATTATGTAATTATATGGTCTTCCCTTTACTACCAAGACTATGTTTTATTTGAAATGTATCGCCTACTTTTCATTAAATTTCTCTCCTGATTCTCATTCTGGGACTCCTGAAGGCTTGATAATGTATAAGGGTTCCAATACGCTCTCCTGCACATCATAAGGAGTTATTAATGGAGATGGGAGTAAGGTGGCTCAGTGGGTTGTATGTCAGACACAGGACCAGAAGGGTGCAGGTTTAAATCCTACCATCAAATCATCTCGTGTTGGCCACCATGGTATGTCCTTGTTCGTGGCATGTTATTCTACTTGCCGATGCATTAAGTAATATGTTTTGTTGCTGTGTCAAAAAACACCAAACTAAATAAAACCTAAAACCCTTGTTAGATGAACAGTAAAGGCCTATATTTTTTTTACTTCTGGATAAAATTGATCCATTTTTTCTTCTATATATAACATCTTTGATGAGATCCATTTGATTTGCAGATGGGAAAAATACATGCCTGTTTATGAAGTTAACACATTGTTGTACAGTGGGAGTGTGTATATCTTGTTTTGTAGCAAAAGCTATGTGTCTATGCAGAGTAAGTATCATGTAATGTGTATACACTTCAGTTAAGTATGTAATATAAAATACATAGTGTACATTATGATAGCTATGATAATTATAACATTATTAATGACATGAAATAAAGAACTCACACACATATTAAAAGAACTTACTGTTGGTTTTCTGTCATTTAACCTTCTGCCTAATTTTCTGTTTGAAAAAATTGGGTATAATAATATTCATTTTCAGTCAGATCGTCAGCCAGTCAGACTTTTGTTTCTATTCTGTAGCCTTGGAGTTGTTTCATATGAATGAAAGTTGGTATAGTTGTAAGTAGTTGAGCAGTTCTGATATAATCGACCTTTATATAAAAACTTAATCACATTTCAAAAACAATGATGAAGGTGAACTTAATGAAAGCTTACAACAAATAATAAGCAAAGTTTGTTTCTAGAACATTCTAAAAAGGTTTGGTCTCTTACTGAAACTGGAATTATGTATCATAGCAGTAGACCCGGAATTCCCGAGGGGAATGTCTATGTGCTGAATTCAAACTTAAGTAAACATGTTTACCGCTGGTTATAATAATCTGAACATTTAATCTCTAATCAGAGAAAAATTAGCTATGTAATACGTTGTTTACAAAATTAATATCACTAGTAAGTTAGGTCTGTAACTAGATTATGATTACTGTCAGTAGTCAGATGCACAGCATAATCATGGACAAAAGCCAACACTTAATGCAAATTAAATATACATAATTAAAAATTAGTACATTTATATTTCTGAATATTATGTGATGGGTACTAGTCAGGGTCATATCTTCAGGTTCAAGGTCACTGATGCATTTGTGTTTATACTTACAATGGCCATTTTGATAGTTCCATAGAAGTTATTTACTTTCTATCTCTCTCAGTAGAATGACTCCACAGCTGTGCCACAAAAATATGAGAGTTGACAGTTTGAAATTGGTTTAGGCCTCATCGCAGTAGGGGCAGCTATAGTACATAATTCATTTGGTAAAGCATCACATTCATTATTTGTATCTACCTAGGCCAGCATGAGTTGTTTGGGAACTTGGCTCCCTCATCCTAGACAAGATATAGCCAGTAATGTGTTAGAAGTGCCATTAAATCCAGCAAACCAATCATGGTAGGTGGGGAACAAATAGTTAATATTTGTGCTAGTTGGGCTATTTCTTAAATGTTGATTTAATGGCTTACAGATATCTACATCATTGTTAACTGCCAAGTTAACATGAAATTAAATTTGTGTGGTATTTTGTTATTTAGCTTTATAATTCTGTAATTAATTAGTATCTACACAGATGGTTAAATAAATATTCTAATATGCAAAGATAAATGTTCACTTTAACGGACAAAAGGGATATAAATTGCTATCAACTGCAAAAGAAAGAGTAACAGATTTTTTGAATTTGCTGCTGGTAGTTTGTTCTTGAGCCTCTTGCATCATGTTTAGAACTTCACAACATCTACCTTAATTATTCCATAGCAGTATATAACTTAATGGATAACATAAAAAGTGTAGTGCACATGAAACTTGCAATTCTGCATTCGAGCATTATGTCTGGACATTGTTGGCATCCTCAAATAGATGCATGTCTGTTCAGATATATCAACCACAACCGTTTATAATACAAAATCAGCATGAAGAAATTCGTGGAGTTGCTGGTTCTGTTGGCCCATCACTACATCATTACAACTTTTATTTTTATACCTGGGTTAATTAATTGTTCTCACTTGCAGTGATTTTTAAGTAAATGAGTTATTGCAGTATGATGATTTATGAGCACAGAGCAAGGCTTACAGATTGATAAGATCCATGTGAAATTAAGCCCATCTGTCTAGTGTTAGCACTTGGGCTTGCATTTGGATATTTCATATGAGACTATTCCTTGTAAAGTCTCACAAGTTGTTATTTAATGTTCGACACTGTACCTTTCAATGAATACTGGGTTACTGTGATATAAGTCACAGTTCATTGATTTGGGATCAGCTTTGTGTTTGGCTTATTTTCTAAGGCACTGTTGCTTTTGAAGTCACAACTATGTAGTTGTGTCACGAGTGCTTCATTCATCAGAGAAAACTGGGTCACAGTGACCAGCTCATTCATGATTCAGTGATTTGTACATGTATTTATATTTTACACTGATTTTAATTTATGTTGGTTGTGATTTGCGTTTACTGGGAAGATCATTTTGTCAGACACTATTGCTCATATAATTAAATAGGTTTGTTTTATGTAGATTTGTCGTTCCATGATTCAAAGCAAAAGATCTTTCAAGAACAACATGAATACAAATTAAATGACAGTATTCATTATATGCAATCTAGACATTTTACCAATGTCTGTTTTCTTATTTGTATTGTTTGCTAACGCAAAAAAATTATTGTTCTGTCTTCCCATAGTTTTTAAGGAACATTGGCCTTTTTCGCACAAACGTGAACTGAAGTACAAAACCAGGTGGCGTATTTCATCATTGAAAGAGAAAAATTCAGTATGGTAATTGTATTGCCAGATAAAAACAATGCGAATCTGTTGGAGGTTTGTACAGTTGATGGAATCAACCAATACCTCTCCACGCATATAGCATGTTCGATAATCCACACGATAATGACAAGTAAAGTCGATTCACAAAAAGAGACGCTCGTATGCTGAAGAAACGTGATTCGTGTAAAAGCTCATATTTTTCAGCTTTGCATGAACATTTAAAAGTATTTTCCTTGAGCAGGTAGAAAGTACTTTGACGGAGGATTTTGCTTTTAATATATTTTTTCTTCTAATTTGTAAATAGGTTTTGTGTCATCTGACAATATTCCAGTGCAATAAAACAAATAAGTAGATATTAGTTTTTAAGGATTTTCGAATTTACAATGTTGAATATAGTCTAGGTTATTTCTTAAGTGATGAGGGAAATATTTGACCACAACTTGAAAGTAATAGATCGTTCCTATAGTATGGTGCATAATTCTGAACAATGAATTTAATAAAAATGTTATCGATGTATTTTTATTGCCTCTGCGACAAGAGGACCCATCCATCTTCTTTCTATAAATGTTAGTTTCACACTTGATGAGAATTTTGGCCACTTCATTTTGAAATCATTTTAATTGAATACTATCAAATAAATATTGATTATTTATACTGTACCCGATATAAACAGTATCAGCATTGTGTAATATGATAAATGAAATAAATTCCATTTAGGTGTGCGTGAACACTAAGACCAAAACTAAAAAATTACTAAACCAGTAAGACCTAGGTGTTTTGAAAACTACAGATTACTAGATTATGAAGACAATTAGCAAAAACTAACTTTAAATGTTTTATTACCTTAAATAATGGAACATGGTTACATTGTACTGAGTTTGAAAGTTTTTAGAGAGGTGATATAAAATATTTCACAAGTTTAACATGAATGTAACACAATATTGTATCACTAGGTAATACCTATTATCATGTTTGAGCGATATAAACTTTTGCTGAAAGTTTATAGTGTTGCAGAATAAAATATAAGAAAGTAAAATGGTGACTTGTTGATATCAGAGAGAGAGAGAGAGAGAGAGAGAGAGAGAGATGCATTTATATCAAGTTGGATAAAATAGTACAGTATAAGAGAGGAAAAAATATACTTATAAATGTTAGTAATTTTTTTTTTAAATTCTTTTCTATTAAATGTACTTCAAGATCTCGTACATACAATGATTCAATAAAAACAGCTGTATGAAGAACAAAGACAATTTATCAAAAATTGTTTTATTTTTTTTATAAAGTGCAACACAACCACAAATACATTGCAGCCTGCTATGAACATAACGAACACTGCTCGGGGAATCGATCAAAAAATCATTTTGGTGGGGGTTTTTTTTGGGGGGGGGGGGCAAATAGTTCTTAGGATATATTAATCTCCATGACTTCATTGGGACAACGAGACAATAAAAAATACATGCCTATTCAAAATTTGATCCAGTCCAACTTTTAAAGGGGACTAATATTTCACTCTTTATTCAATAAAGTTCTTATTATATCAGCGATTGTATCAGCTTTTCTTGCGAGCATTGTAATGCATTACTACTAACTCTAAAATATAATGCTTCACTATTAAACTTAGATACAGGCACGTGCATGTCAAACCGCATAAGACAACCACGTACGTGATGTTTTATTCCTCCCACCCAATGTTTTATTCCAATTTTATGAAAAACTGCGATATTCAAATTTACAAAATGTACATCAATGTACCATAAGTATCGATAAGAAACACGGACAATGTGAGTTGTTTACAATACAAGCATTAAAATAACTTTCATGGATGTGGTCTGGTTTGCCATTATTTTGTACACAACGGATTTAAACTTAAATACTATCATGCACGAATTTCTGCACGTGTAGTGAACTTAAGTGGCATCGAAAAAGAATTCCAATACAATATTCAGCAATGTAATCGGGGTCTTATTGTGCATGTGATGACATACGTTATCCATTTTCACGCAAAATATCGGCACCACGTCAGATACAACTTTGTTATAAACTAATTGGCCAAATGAATGTCGACGTTCTTCAGGACTACAGAGAACTGTTAACTAGTATCAGCGCCTAAAGGGGCCTCAGCAAGTTGAACTGTTATCGGAATTGTGAAAATTTGGAAATATCAATAAACTTTGAGTGAATACAGTGAATGCGTTTTTTTTTTTTTTTTTTTTTTTTTTTTACAACAATTCTTCTGAGCTAACTAGTTCAATTTCACCTATTGGAATAATTTTGGACGTCCCAGACTTTATCTGCATTGAAAATCAAGACGTATCATTCTGGGGAAAATAGAGTAAATGATAAGGTTTGTTGATATAACTCGTGTGGAGTTGAAATAAGGGGTTTTGGTCGTTGCATCTGATCTCGAAACGGGATATTTACATTACTGTAAAATGTCATTAAAATTGACAAGAACTGTTGTGAACTGTTTCGTTACGGACAAATAAGTTTAAATGGTTGAAAACAGATAAATCGATTGAATACTGATCGAAATTAGCGAAACTTAGAAGACTTCCCAAAACCATATTACAATTAACAAAATAAAAGATAGGAGTAAAGAAATGAGAAAAAATATTTCACCAATGATTTATTAAAAAATGTATTTCACGTTTAAGTTTATGCTGAAATCCAGACTATCGTTATAACAAGATTTCTTTTTACACGTTTTATCAATTAGTACCAGTAGCTTAATATATTTATTTGAGAAAACATTATTTTTGTGAAATGGGCTTTCAGCTTCTCTCTGTTCCTTGTTTTAAGATTTTTAATTTTCGATTAATTAGCCTTCACCTTCATAAATGGAGCTGCATTGGCACATACATGAATTATGCGTAAGCTATGCATAAACATAGTAAAATGAGGTTTCCAAAAAAAAAAAAAAAATTTTAAATGAAACCAGGCTTTCTTGTACACAATGATTAATTAGATTACGGCACCGCTTTTGGCAGAGTTTTCTTTCTATTGATGGTCACTTTCACTACCCGTTGTTTTTGTTTTGGTGGAACCCGTTGTTTTTGTTTTGGTGAAGACACCTTGCCTCTCTTCTTGTATCTGCATAAGACCGCTATCAATATCGTCGCTGCAACAGCTAGCAGTGGACATAAAATACTAAGCCCTATTATTAGAGCTTTCTTGTACGCATCACCTGTAGATTAAAATTCACACTACAGCCGTATATGATAAGCGAGGTTATAAAACAAAAGATAATAAAAGACCTGTACATTTTCATTTTGCCTGATTTGATTTAAGCCAGAGAGAACCTAAAAAAATTTTTTTAAGTAAACTGGGAAATTGGAAAGCTTCATAAGGATTTACTAGAAAGAAATTCATAAAAGAAATTTACGATATAAAAAAAATATTACCTTGTTCAAACCATGCATAAAAGTCGCTTCATGAAAGCATTAACGGCGATTCTTTCTCCGTTACAAACCAAAACAAAGAATCTCATTTAAATAATTTCGCGAGAGTTTATTTTGAAAAGGAACAGCCGCAACACCTTAAAAGATAGATTTTTGAAGTAAAACAGTCGCAACACCTGAAAAGATAGATTTTTGAAATAGGACAGTCGCAACACCTGAAAAGATAGATTTTTGAAGTAAAACAGTCGCAACACCTGAAAAGATAGATTTTTGAAATAGAACAGTCGCAACACCTGAAAAGAAAGATTTTTGAAGTAGAACAGTCGCAACACATTAAAAGATAGATTTTTGAAGTAGAACAGTCGCACACTCTAAGATATTGATTAGAGAGGTGGAATAGTCCCAACAAATTAAACCAGATTATAGTGGAATAGTACTTCAACTTTAAAAAATGTGCATGACCCATTTTTAAAATAATCTTGATTATCGATTGCTATGGCTTTCAGAGACTGGGCGGTTCTACGCAACATATTTTTTACAATGATGGGATGGAGTTGTAGAAAACACTATCTTTCTCTCGTTGAAACAATACACGAACAACACAATATTGGAATGCATTAAGCCATAAAATGCCAAATGGTGCGTAAGTTATAAACGGTAAAACAAAATTCGAAACTATAAGTCACTGCATCCTATAAGTCACTGCAACTTAAAATAATCAGAAAAATGTTACAAGCAAACTGAAAGGCGGGAGAAAAAGAAACTATTTTGTAATTAATGCAATTATCCTTATTTAGTAACTTGCAAGATTTAACAAGACTTTATATGTATTCGTCATATTTAAAATGTATTAAAGGCAGCTACCGCAATATGCTCTTCACTTTAAGATCTAGAGTTTTAAAAATCATTCTATAGTTTTCAGGCTATAGGCAAAGTAAAGAAAGCATTTATGCCAGAATTCAGCCAAGAAATAAAAAAAAGAAAATTTTTAAAAATGACCCCTCCTCACAAAATCAGGTTAAATATTTAATACGCAAAGGATGTCTACTCTAATAATGACAGATTTCAGCCAATATACAAGAAAGCTTCTTCGATAATCAAGGTTCCGATATGTTGACCCTAGTTTACACCTTAGCGGATTGATCAGATATTTCAGTGCTTTGTCCTAGCGACATCTAATGGATTTCATGAATTGCCTCTCTTAGTATGTAATGTCAACTAATGAATAGCGTCGTGAACCAGTGGTGAATTACATCGGCTGAAAATGGTAGAGGCAATTTAATTCAAAATGATACCTTGAAAGTTGAGCAATGAGAGTACGACCACGTATCAGAGAGAAGCCATTACAGGTGTATTTAAGTGAAAGTGTGTATTTGTACTAAAACGAACCGGCAGTGGAAAATTGCTTGTTTATGAGTCAATTCCATTAGTGCGCCCCTCCTTAATGTAGAACAGTGATCAAATTTGAACAACTTTTTTTTGATTGGATGCAGTGGCTTTCTGTCGCATCTAATGCAATTCACAGATTGATGAATAGAAACATACTCCAAGGTGTATATAAGGTTAATGTATCGGAACCTTGGCTAGCAAAATATGGAACAAAAGAGGAAGATATTCATACGTGTAAAAGTTTAAATTTAATCAATCCATTGGTTTTTATTATAATATTTATACTTTGCTTCCGTGTGTTGATATAAGTTCTTGTACTTATATTATCATTTTTGATATTGGTATTTTCTTAAAGAGAATACTAACACGAATACTTTATGTTCAGTATCAAAATGCTGACATAAAAATCCGTTTGAAGGACTATTGTGAAATAATATGAGCCGAATTAAATATGAATGAGGGACATAAACATGTAATATTTCACCAACTTTTAAATGGAATTTTGCGTGAAGACAAAAGTTAAATGAATTATATAACATTCTTAGAATTACAATTAGATAACTGTTGGACAATAAACCGTTTTGAAATCTTATTTCTTATCTGTATAATATTTTAAATAACCATTCGTTTTAAAAGTGAACTCCGTGCAAATTTCAAATCATTTGACAGCTTACAAAATAGATTGAAAGTAACGAAATGGCTGCTTACCCGAACACGAAACTCCAACTCGGTAAGTTGTAGTAGTACTAGTCACATCTGAAGTGGAGGCTCCAACCGGGTATTTTGCAGTGGTACCAGTCACATCTGAAGTGGAGGCTCCAACCGGGTATTTTGCAGTGGTACCAGTCACATCTGAAGTGGAGGCTCCGACAGTGTATTTTGCAGTGGTACCAGTCACAACTGAAGAAGTAAAAAAAATATAAAGATAATGAAAACAGCATTGTAAGTTCTTAGCTTTGGAAAATGAAACAGCTATGGCTTTAGACTGTTACTATGACAAGATGAACATATGTATGTATGTATGTATGTATGTATGTATGTATGTATGTATGTATGTATGTATGTATGTATGTATGTATGTATGTATGTATGTATGTATGTATGTATGTATGTATGTATGTAATGTGTGTGTGTGTGTGTGTGTGTGTGTGTGTGTGTGTGTGTGTAACTATATAAACTATCAACTGATAAATAGATTAATATGGACAAAGATTAAGCCTAATTATATAATTATATTTTCACCGTATTAAGTAGATATTTACATATGCACACAGACACCAAATTATCATGAAAGCTATATATATATATATATATATATATATATATATATATATATATAGTCAGTCATCACGTTGGACAGTGGAGATCTGATTTTAGACTGAGTAGAGTTTACAGTTCTGACATAGTTTATAGGAGGTTTGAATTGTCGAGCTAACGGAGTTTTGTTTAACTTCTTTTATAGGTGTCTATTTGACTGAATATTGATAATCTGAAACAAACATTGATTTTAAACCGAGTCACCCGAGCATGGAAACGAAAGTTCAGTTGCATTCGCATATACCTGCTGGTTGACATACACCATTGGTGTGCGGCGGACAAGAAACATACGTCATATCACACATCTGTCCTAACGGACATGTTATGCGGGAACACAGAGCTTCCCGAATATCCTCTCTTCCAGCTCCCTAAAATCGATAATAATAATAATAATAATAATAATAATAATAATATAAAATAATATAGTATTATCGATCTACTTCAAGACTTTACTTAGGCAGAAGACGAATTAATTTATGATCAGGCTAATTAAGATGTAATATATATATATATATATATATATATATATATATATATATATATATATATATATATATATATATATATATATATATATATATATATATATATATATATATTCAGCAAAAGTGGATCACTTGAATAATATCTTGAATAATATACATTTTATTGAAATATGTATAAACTTTTTACAAGCAGCACGCAATAACAATATAATTTTCTTTTATCCTTTTGTCTCCATTATAGTCTAAATATACACAGCTTGGCGTATTGTAAAGAACCCAAGTACTGGTATACAAAACAGTATCATGTCTTCAACTTAGTATGAATACTTTTCAGATTTTTTTTCTTTTCCAGTTCTGTTGACCAGATAAAGGAAACTGAAAACATTGTACAAATTCATGAGACTTTACATAGAACAACTAGTGCACAGGAGGTACACATATCATTGAGTAAACAGAAAGAGAAAGCTGGGGAAATATATGTTTTTTTTTCATCTGGGACTTCTTTATAAGCAAGAGCAATATAATAACACTAATATTAAGAAAATATTATTTAATAAACTATTAGATGTTGGATATTATCCAGAATATTGGTCAGCGGCTATAATCATAGCAATTTTGAAGAAATAGGATGCAAATGAACACTTCAATTATATATTCATTAGTCTGCTACATGTACTAAGTGAATTGTTTATGTCGATTTTAAACATTCGGATAAATGAATGGGTACTAGAAAACGTATTACTTCGCAAAGAGAAAACAAGACTTAGAACGGGGTATTCTACAGCAGGTAATATATTTTTATTAAATACAACAATTTGCAAATATTTAAGAAAACGTAGGGGTAGATTCCATGCAGTATTTATTTACTTTGGAAAAGCCTTTGATAGGACAGGGAGACATTTACTGGATCAAAATCTGGTTAGTGAAAGTATTAGTCGAAAAATGTTAAGACTCGTTTATGGCAACTTATAATGATGAAAAAGCATCTGTTAAGTTTAACAATCGTATTACCAATGTGTTTTATTGTCATTTCGGTGTACGCCAAGGCTGTATTTTATCGCATGCACTCTTTTCTTTCTTTCTGAATGATTTGAAACCCTATTTAACTGAAGGAAACAGGGAGTGTCTCTAGAAACCCTAGAACTATTTTCATTTTTGTATGCTGACTATTTACTTGTCTTTGCTGACACTGCCCACCCATTGCAAAATATGTACAAAAAGGTGCATGCATATTGACTAAAGTGGAAATTAACAGTGAAATATGAGAAAGAAAGCCCAAGAGTGGTTGTGTTAAGCAGAGATGGCTATCTCAGAAGTTACGAAAACTGGTACTATGGCCATACAGAGGTAAAGATTGAATCATATACGTATTTAGGATGCAGTTTTTTTAAAAAAAAAAAACTTTTGGTATATATGTAAGAAAACTCTGTCCTTGCAGACGCTGAAGGCTGTGCATATATTGAAGCAAAGTCTTTTAAAATTTGACAGATTACCCGTAACTGGACTGTTTTGTCTGTCTCACGCGAAGATAGCTCCATTCCGTAAGGATGGGGCTGATTTAAATTTGTATGATGTCAATGATACTGACAAAGCTCATTTGTCGTTTGTAAATATAGCTTAGGTACACCTAAATCTACTCCAAATTCATTTGCATACGATGAATTAGGAATAATTAATAATAATTAGTATGCAGTGTATAAGATATAAACCTATTTTTAAATATTGAATAAGAATTTTAAAAATGCCGGAAGACGCATATCCTAAAGCACGATACGATTTACAATTAAGATGTGGGGAAAATTGTGATTGCTGGTCTAACAATGTTAAAATGCTTCTATTTGTATTTGGATTTGTCGATATTTGGTGTACCCAGGGCATAAATGATGTTACTACATTCTTTGGCTGTTCAGTAGGAGATGTGAATATATTTTTTATGGAAAAGTTGCAGAATGAGATTAAGTCGATGTACATATTGTGTTTTTATATGTCATTAGGAGTAGAATTATTTGTAAAAGATATCGTGATTGTTGGGAGATAGCAATCTTTGTCTAATCACTATGCTTACAGTGTAGAACTTGCCAGTGAGTTATAAATACAGGAAGATATGAAAGTATTTGCTGTGAGGAAAGATTTTGTTATATTAGTAACGTTGACAACGATAATGCATTATATTTTATTACTGCTTTTTGGCTATATAGAGAAATACGAAGAAACTATTTACCAATCTTTGAATATAAAAATAGAACTTTAGAAAAATGTAGGTCATTTATTACAAAATAATACATGTAAAATTCCATATGATGTATAGATATATATCATCCGCCAGTGGTCTTTATTACAACAATGAACTGTTGTTGTTGCTGTTATTATTATTATTATTATTATTATTATTATTATTATTATTATTATTATTATTATTATTTTTATCTTGTGACATCTCCTTCACCAGGAGTCTTAGAAATAAATTCGATTATCTGTCACTTTAACTTCTCGCCTTTTCTAAATAATAAAGTCATAATCATAATTAAATCATAATAAACACATTATTGAATTGGAAGTGAAACGTATTTGTGTAAATTCATTCTTGTGGTTGATCTCACTACTGAAAAAAGTCGTACACACACACACACACACACGTACGTACGTACGTACGTACGTATGTATGTATGTATGTATGCATGCATGTATGTATGTATGTATGTATGTATGTATGTATGTATGTATGTATGTATGTATGTATGTATGTATGTATGTATGTATGTGTGTGTGTGTGTGTGTGTGTGTGAGAGAGAGAGAGAGAGAGAGAGAGAGAGAGAGAGAGAGAGAGAGAGAGAGAAAGAGAGAGAGGAGGAGAAGGAAGATGTAAATGATACGTTCCATTAAATAAATCCGCATTAGTTTTAAACATGGAAGTGTTTACCAGTTTTATTTGTTTTTATTTTCTTTCAAGATGGTAGACCTCGCCAGACTCGTAATTAAACGGTCAAGGGGTTGCAAAATCCCTCTAGTTAGCCTAGATCGGCTGAATCGGTGTGTCTTTGAAAAAAGAAATTTAGTCCCCATTTCCTAGCCATGGTATGGTCAATATTCTTTTGAAAGTGTCTTTTAACCATGAAACAAATTCGTCTGTCAATGTTTTGTTATCCACTATTTGGATAGCCTTTGTAAACATAATCTTTAAATCATCCGAATTGTATTTATAGAAAACACGTTTTGTTCTACAAACGGAGACAGATACTCTTGAAATTTCTTTTAGCATGTGTTGCAACGAAACACTTAGAAAAAGACTTGTTGTACAGCTAATATTAAAAACAAGCGTGGTAAGTAATGATGACTACTAAAAATTGTAATACGACCATTACAGGTTGCACATTCATTTTTTATAACAAAACGTGTGTTAAGTAACAAGGTATTCAAATGTAAAATAGTACTTAGTGGACAGACCGAAAATATTTCAGGCAAACCAAAATTAATTCAAACAAAATCCTAAAGGAGTTCAAACCGAAACCAATTCAGTCAGACAAAAAAAAATCCTTCAGGATTTTACGCTACAGACCCGGCGCTGATGTCGCTGCGGATACGAATTGTTTCAACCGAATATTTGATCAAGTCCGATACGATATCTTGATCTCGGGTCGTGCAAATTTATCGTTACAAATCCATGTGGAATTGACTGAGCGTGACTAAAGAAATTTCTAAAGAGATTATAATCCATATCTCCACTGCACCAAGTCTGGTGAATATTTCGTAGCGTATGTGTGTCTACCCCATTAAATACAGCAAAAATATTGCAGTTATCTCTGATCACTTTTGGTATTTGTGTGTATCGTTGAGTGACATGTATCACATCGGTATTTTTATGCCTACCTCTCGAAAATATCCTAGCGGGATTCTTTTGATTGTCTAGCTTGACATCATCATATACGACTAAATTGTTAATACTTCCATCAATATCATCAATGCTCGGTGCTTCTTCGATATCGGTTATAAACTCAATAATATCCTCATCGATTTCCAATTTTGCTTTCTCGTTAAAATCCTTTAACACCTCGTAACATCGCTGATCTTCTACACTTGGGGCTATTAAATGAAACGTATCCCATTTCATCCATCTCGTTATTAAATTAAGTAACAACTGCGTCTTGCCACTTCCAGATGGTCCGATTATAATCATGCGAATAGAATTCGGTAGCGCTGCATGATGCTTAACTGGTTCTCGTGTTTTTGTCGCCGAAAAATCAATTACATTCATGTTATTATACAAATATTACCAAACATTTCACAGAAATAAACGATGATTTTGAAAAATTTAAGAATTATTTAACAGAACATGATCACACCCGAGTTCATTTTATCCAGGCTGTAGAAGCATGTAATAAAATCATCACCGACATTGAAACGCATCATTTGCAAATTATTCAAGAGGTATTAGGTCATGATAATCCTAAAACGAGAACCGAATTTGCGGCAACATATAATATACGCGTAGAAGATATTGCCACGTTCAAATTACCCGGATATGATGTCTCAGAGATGAAAAAATCTCTCAATGATATCAACGATGCTGGTTTCAAAAGGATTCACGACACATGGAAAAAAATAACACAACCACAAACAACTATCCTCAAACATAATAATGACCCAGATGGTGGTGGTAGGCATATTGCTCCTCAAAACGTCAATATTTCCTCGGTGATCGCAATAAATCTAGTTTGTGATGCTATCGAAGGAAGTTACCAAATAAATCTCGAAAGATCAAATCAGGCCTAGCAGGGATATATTTTATATTCATTTGCACCAACAGCTCCACCCGGATTTTTAATAATTGAGGATCCAACTAATCCGAAATATATAAGATGTCATAATAATTCATTAACGAGAATTAATTTCAAACTCACTGACCAGTCCAATAATCTAATTGATTTACGAGGAGAGGTTTTACAAATTTGTTTGTGAAATCGTAAAGAATTTTCAATTCGTCTCCGCAGCGACATCAGCGTCGGGTCTGTCTGGAGACTCTGTCACCGTAGTCTCTTTTTTGTGTGCGAAACAGTTTCGGTTGAAATCCTTTAGGATTTTACTGAAATAGTTTCGATTTCCGTAGAAGCCTTTTTTTTGTTTGAAAACTTGGTCTGTCCACCCTCTTTGCTGAAATCCTTTAGGACTTTGTCTGAAATAGTTTCGGTTTGCTTGAAATAGTTTCGGTCTGTCCACCCTCATTGCTGCTTACTTTTTAAAAAAAAAATACTTTAAAAATCATTCTTTTATCCTCCAACTTCTTAGAAATTTGATTTGAAGTGCATGCAAGCAGACGAAATAACATGAATTACAAATTATATTGTTGTATTATTTTTTTTTAACAGACTTTATTATTTCGAGGCAAAAACTTCGTTTTACACTTGCAGTCTCTGTGCAGTGGCCAATTTTGCTACATTGTCGGAAATTGAATTCATGATGACAAAGACTCCTGCCTATATTTACCTTTCGGCTTCATTACCAATTTATATTTTTCGAGACAGCAATGAAAGTAAGGAAAAGTCATACTCACTGTACACAGTGCTGTGTTACTTTCACAATACGACTCGGAGGTCACACACGAAGAATATGGACTGCTGGCTCTCTTGACTTTGGATCCATGCAGAAAGGAACTGGCGTCATGACTCTTAAGAAAAATGGCGCCATACACGACTGATAAACCTGGTCGTTGCAATAAATGTTAACAAGGCAGTTTTAATGGAACAGAGGAGGATGACAGTTATTAATAGAACATCAAATTAATAGATTGATCTACACAGTACTTCTTGATCCCTGAGAGTTCCGCGGATATTTTTGATCATCTTAGAAAGTGACGGGTGTAATGAAGTTGTTTGCATTTACAACATACACAATGGAGAGAATGTTGTTATACCGCTAAGTTACTTATATGTACTGTTGCTGCAGTTTCTTTATATATTATACTTGTGGAAATTGTACATGATCTATCCACATAGAAAACTAAAATGACTGCTCCCTTGGGCTCAAACTCGGGATGACTTAGTCTATAAAGTAAACAACCGTTAGCAGTTATAAAAAAATTATTAAAATGGGGGGAAAACTATCAGACAAGATAATACCAGCATTGAAGTGTTATGAATGAATTACCAAATATAACAACTGAAAAAAATAGTTACTTTTTTCACAACTTGCCTGTGAAGTCACGAAAGCGAAAATTACCGATTGGAGGTAGCAGTTTTTTTTTAAAATGGTGCACATCTGGAGTAAGGTCAAGCTGTATATTCTATAACAAATATTAAACCCATGAATCATACACTGAAGAAAGGGAATTAAAGTTTCTTTAAACAATATTTAATATATATTATATTCTACATAGCCAGCATAACCAGTGAGGTAACTCGGGAATATTTTTAAAATGTCTAACCACTATGCAAAATACCAGCGTTGGTACGTAAAACGTCAAAACGTTAAAACTGCATATCTTAATTCCTGGTCCATCTAACGTATTATAAAGACATTGTGCTACAGACTTTTAGTAGCTAAAAAGAGTGTTATTTTCAGGCCTACGTAGATGTAAACCTGTTAATTAAAACTCTTCATTACAAATACGATTTGTTTTAATACATAAAATATGTAATAGGATCAACACAATGACATATAACATATTTCCGTTAACTAGGCCCACGTTGCAAATAATAATAATCATAAGTTTCAGTGTTATTAGACTGCTCAAGAAGATGATAAAATGAAACGTTCACTCACCACATAAGGTAAGGAAGAGATTTTTCACCATTCTTAGACTGATCTGTCTGAAACAACTTTTGAGAAAATATTGACTGGTGAGTAAAAGCATAAAATTTTATGTTAACTAACTTATTATACTTTCATATCTCTTCCCCTGTTGTTTATTTCGATTTTGGTTAGCTAACGAAACTGAATAATTTTGTTTTATGGCTTTTTATTCCGTTCGCGACAGGAAACAGCTATGAAAATGCAGAGTAATTTATAATATATTTTCTCTTTTATTAGTGAACAATTCTTACCTATCCACGAGGTCCCCAAACTTGAAATCAACAGCTATTAAAGAATACTTTGAATTTAAGTAAATTAGTTGAGAAATTCAGAACAAAGTTAATTAGATAACGAGTATAAAGTTTAAGGAAGACAACTATTTAAGAAACTTAGCTACACATTTTAACGAGTTTTAGATAATTATTATTTATTATAAATTCTCATCAAATTGATTTTGTATGGTATTCAATGGACCTTGATGGTATTTAGGTTTTGATATTATTCGGAAATCTCAGTATGTAATATTAGTGAAAGACATCCTTAAAGACATAGTGCCAACAACCTACCTCTTGAATATCCCTTTGTATGGTAACCCAAATGAGTGAATGGTAACCTGTGACAATCTTATATACCTAATACCGTATCTACTGTCTTATAATGTAAGAAATGCTGACGATGTCTTCTGTTGACAATATACACCAGAATGCCAATATATTTCGTGTGGTGATTTCTATTATACGAACGAAATCTGGACATTTTATACGATAATAGGCAAAATGTATGTCTCGTGGATGCAGATTTTTTCGGGTACATAGGGTAAAAACATTCTTAAGTCGAAATATTTCTCCAGAATTGTCATTTCGTCATGATTCACATAAACCAATAAAAATCAACATATAGCACATTTTTTAATGTTCGCTTCCTTATTCAAAATAATCTCCAGTACGTAGGAAGTTGTAGGTCAAATTATGAGTAGGCTTTATCTAGAATTGACTTTCAGCTCGTTGGGTATGTCTGCATGAAGTGTCATTTATGTCATACGTTGAATAGTAGGGTAGGCAGTTAATAATGAAAATATAACATATTGGTTGCATCGCATAGAAGGAACAGATTTAAGGAAATCATTAGATTTCAGTTTGCAATACAGTACAACATTTTATGCAACAATACAACATGCAATTTACATTCTAAAGTGCGTGTGTGTGTGTGTGTGTGTGTGTGTACGTGCGCACGCATATGTATGTATGTAGCGTTTTACAATACCCTCTGGCAATTTTGCGTAATTAATAAAGACAAACCCCTCCAAATATATATATATATATATATATATATATATATATATATATATATATATATATATATATATATATATATATGTGTGTGTGTGTGTGTGTGTGTGTGTGTAAAATAACAAAATGACACGAGCACTACACGTAGATACTGAACAGGAAGTTTCGGTATCATATTTTAAGAGAGAGTTTCGTCTCCAAAGAATTTAGTAAAGATACGGAAAGAAACTCCCAAGTCTTAATATCACTCTATGATGATCTTTTAATGAGAAGAGTATCCATGTCTCTTCCAGATAAACGTATAACTTTTCTTTTTGACTCATGCTAATTGCTATGCTGCACAAGATATTGGAGATCAATCTGACAGCTATTAAAATGTTCTCTGAACAGGAATGACACTCTTTCAGCTAAAATGACGAGCACATAAAGAAAAAAGCCATATTTTATCAAACTCTTCATGAATATTTTAGGGCAAGTTTTGTTTTGTTTCCATAGCGCAAGCATTCAACTTTGATGCGAACCAGGTTTTCACATACCTAAAAAAAACTATTGTGGAATTTTAAACTTCACATGATTTTACACTGTCGGCAGTAGCTGGAGACCAAGAAGCTGTCTTGTTGATTTTAATGCAAACAAATACAACTCCCTTTGAACCTAGTTCAACCCCAAACATTTGTATTATACCTACCTCACATTGCGATAACCGTGAGCCTAGTGAGTAATCTCATGTAAGCTTAGGCCTCTTTTTAAAACTTGAAGTAAGCACTTGTTGTGCACCAAAACGCTGGGTCGCCGTGACCTACTTTCCAATATTTAATGAGAACAATTTATGGTTAAAATTGTGCCTGGACTCTGGTTTCACTACATCTTTACATATTTTCACCAAACTTGGACTTAGGTACATCTTAAAATGGACATATGTTGCTTACTATAGCTAGATTGCTGTGACCTTATATCCACGATGCATTAAAATTGCTTAAAATGTGTGTCTCACTATCTAAACGGTAAATCCTATATATTTAAGCATATTTATAAAGAATATGCAATATATATGCATATTGGAATAAACATGCACGCAAAGACTGAGTCATTGTGCTCTAATTTCCAGCATTGATTCATAATTGCTTAAATTTATATCCAAGCTTTGATAATAACAACAATTCCATGTTGTAATCAAACCTTTTGTCAGAGTGTAGTTTAGGATGGGCATATTTCAATCAAATCAATATAACATACTTTTTACAATTTATTTTTAAAAAATACTTTAATATTGTCTTCATCTTCCCTGTTGCAACATCAATTTTAGACCATTACATCAATTGCCAATAAACTTTATGTAATATCTTGGAATTTAAATATTTCTCCAATTACCAGCACGTTGAACACCATTTAAAGATAGTGTCTGTACTCAAAACTATAATACACTGTAGCCTTTCGGAATATAACTAAAATAATCTTAGAATGAAACATCTTCAAATCAAAATTACAATGTTCTCTTTTTCACTAATTTCAGCACTACATACAATGTTATCAGAAAAATGGTCTGTCTCGAAATTATAACGTCGTTCATAGCATGTCCATCAAATATGCGTGTCATATGCACGTGGGGAATCAGTTATAACACAAACCAAAATTGGGTTGTTGTGACCTACAATTTATAGTTAGTTTTTCATGCTCATACAAGCTGACTGGTTTCACATAAATGTATCTTATCTTGTGTGCTTCGGTTCACCAACAATTATGGGTAACAACTCGTACTTTTATAGCAAGATACGAAGCAAATATGTGGAGGTGTAACAATTGCAACTGTACACTTTTATTAAATGCATTCATAAAATATCATGAAATGGTCAACAACACAACTAACTAACAAGTCTAAGCTGTCTGAGGTCCTGTGGTTGCACAGTTCCCTTCAGATTACACAACAAATGAGTATAACTTGTTTTGGGTCCTCTGCTGAGACAATTTTCTTCACATTTAACATTCAGTATATTGATTTTGACATGACTTCATCTCGTTTATATTTGTCATGCAAAATAAACAAGCAAACCCAAACAAACCAAAACAAAACACCCCCAACCCCCAAACTAAAACAAAACAAATTCCCCCCCCCCCTCGCCAAGAAAACCAACAACAAAACAAAATAAAACTCCAAAACAATAAAGGGACATATTTCAATCTCATTCTATCTAAATGGGTTTGTACTTTATGGCCTAGATTTACGTGCAGGTGTTCATATCATCTTCAACCGTGCGTTGCATTCTTTATAATTTTCAGTGAATTAAAAGCTGAATGATGTTCTGTACCTGTCATTTGCGATTTATATTGTGTCAAGTGACTATATTAGTCAATGCTTTATTTTGAGTCTAGAAGCCCCTTGCATATGTCTAATCTTGACCTTCTTTAAACGCAACTTTTTTAAAAAAGCCTTTTTGCATTCAACACAACTTCATTTTACAATTTGCCACAATCAAAGAGAGAAGACATAAAATAGTAAAGAAAAATTAACGAATATTGAGAGAATAGTATTCCTTCAAACTTCATTAGATGATGCGGATTCAAATATGGTGAGGATTAAAATGTTCTTCCAGTACAAAACAAGGTCGTGTCTCTCACTGATACATTATAATATCAATGAATTTTGACAATTAGTTTTCATTTGATGGTGAGTGTTCTGTCTGCTTCTGTTTCCACGTCATTTCTGTATGGTTACATTTTCGCCAATTTTAGCACTGATAATTCCGCATTGTTCAGTTATTTACGATTTTGGCTCTGTATATCGTAAATTGTTTGCTTCCCGAGTTTTCGTCATGCTTTTCTAACTTCCACGAATATGGTACATCAGCAACAGAGGCCATAATCAACCTGTTAAACTCAACTTTTGTTTTGTACCTATCGGTTTTCTTGCAGCGCATATCAACTGATCTGGATATTTCAAATGCACGAGTTTCGTGAATTTTAAATATTATGATAATCATGCGTTTTAAACTTTCTAGACGAATGCTCCTGTTTTTGAAACAATAGATTGAAATGTATGATAAAAGATGAATTAAAACTAAAATTAAATTCTTTGGAATATTTTTAATAAAGTAATATCTCACCGGGGAAATATCAGGAAGATCACAACCATTATTTAATTTCCTTTCAGATTCAATATATCAATTCTTAAAATTTTTAAACACGGAATGTAAAAATGTCAAAAGCTTCACCCCTTCCCAAATAAATGGACATACAATCAAATTATGAAAATGATTTTAAAAAATTACAAATAAAGGTGAATATTAAACGTGGCATAAAATAATTTGATTTTATCAATACATCGATATTCAGATATGAAGCTTACTAAGGAAAAACTCATTATTCAATTGTACATTTAAATTAGCTTCTTTAACTCATTATTCAATTGTACATTTAAATTAGATTCTTTCCTGCACACCTAGCATATTGCCCCTTATGTTGTATTAGTATTTTCAATCAAGACGTCTCATTGGATAACGGCATTTATTGCGTTCTTGAATAATGATAGACTTCCCTTGATCAAACTATCGATCACATCAATAGTACTGACAATCTAAATATGTAACCAAATATTTCCTGTTATGATACATAGATATTATAAAAGAATTAATAAGTAAAAGATTACATACAAGGAAGTTACGTTCTCTCTCTCTCTCTCTCTCTCTCTCTCTCTCTCTCTCTCTCTCTCTCTCTCTCTCTCTTATAATTACACGATACTAATGACACACAAATATAATCATGTGTCTAGATTAGAAAGCCGTACTCTAAAATCCTTGGTTGTGCATCACAAAATCTATTTGATGTTGTGTATTGTTGTTTCTTTTAAAACTATTATATGTTCCAAACAGATCATTGTTAAACATTAAAATATCTGAAGGTCTCTCTTTCTATCTCACCGTATTGGTAGGTCAGTCATTCTTACCACATTTAATCCAGGTCACTCTCTGTCTCTACCCCGATATAATCGACTAACAGAAAGCTAGAGAGATGAGCAATGAAAACATTCTTATGGCTATTCCTCCTCCCCTCATCTTTCTCTCTCTGTCTTGTTTGGTTAACCAGAATGTTTATTTTCTTCAGATCATTAGACCTATTTAAAACACAAGTTAGATTTTGCAATAATGCACGAGATATTATTGGCATCTTGCTAAAAAATGAGACCATTAAATTCATAAAAACAAAGCACAGTATAAAAGTGTATGTTGTCGCCTTTCTGGGCATGAATTATATATATTGCACACTGTAATCGTTTTAATAAAGAAACATACAAAAAGGCACATAACTTCCATCACATGATATAGTTTTCGAGAAAAATAGGAAACTAAGAATATGAAATGGTCGCCTATTAGTATATGATTCGATGCTTTTATTGACACATTCAAGGAGGTAGCTAACAATGCAATTAGTTACACACTGGAGTTTATCCTTATATTTGTTTCACATCCTATCAAAACATGAGAGCTCGTTACACATCAAAATGCTAATGGAAACATAACCTGTTGTGGATGTTATCATCATTGCATTGTCAGAAAATATATATCATTTATCAAAAGTAGCACGGGCAGAAAGATATCATGTATATTTTTAGACAGTTTGAGATTAATAAATTAATTTTTGGAAATGCGTGCGAATATATCACCAAATGACATGCTGTACCATTACAACATCTCGAAGTAAGGAAGGAACGAGTTTTGAGAAAGGACCGAAATAATTGCGATTACATTGGCAATTTAGACGAGTTTCAAAAAATTTGAGAAGTTTTATTCATCTTAATAGAGAAAAAGACGACTCGTCTTGAGGTTGTACCCTACTTTCGAGCTCTGTACCATCAACGCCATTTAAGACACGCCAAAGTGGTATTACAGAAACGTAGACAGATGTAGTTCTGCAATAATACCAATAATGCAGACCGTGTTATTTTTTTAGTCCAAAATTGAGTGGTTTCTTACCGGAGTTTGTGTACTAATTTTATAACTTTTGGCCTGAGAACTAAAGCATAACGCTCCGCATTGCACATTGACAGGAGAGATTTTGCAAGAAGTGGGATAAGTTTGAGATCTGGAATAAAAAGTGGGATGGTGCAAAAATTATGGGTCTAATAAGGGAAATATACATTTGTTGCCTTTCTGCACATGCGTGAACGAAAGAGCCAATCGAAAGCGACTTATATTATACACCTAGGCATCCAACTAAACGAAAATATCTCGGAAGCAGATGTATTTGGATGCATTCAGGAGTAAACACAAAAATGTGTTTCATACCACAATTTCATGCGAAAATGAAAAGAATTTCCATGTGTTAATGAGTTAAGAGCATTCGATTTTCTGTGACCTAAAGATACTTTAATGATATCCTATGTATTTGAAGAAAGTTTCGTTCGTCTGCAATGAATACTTTTATGAATTCGATCTGTGTCATTGTTGAGTTCTACCAGGATACGAGAGATGCCAGAATATGAGAGATACCAGGATACGAGAGATGCAAAGATGAGCAGCCAATATTTGGAGAATTATGATTGGAACAAGGAGAATCATTGGGTAATATCGTAGTACTTACTCCGCTCCAATATTTAAGATGGTTAACTAAACACGAATTCTTTCTTCTTATTCAAAAATACCTTTAACCAATAATTAAATTGTGAACAAATGATAGTGATAAGGGATTTATTCTCGATGTAGATATGGTAATACCCAAGAAGTTCCATAAATAACACTTGGAGGATGTAGATTCTAAAAGTTGCAGGAAAAGACAAATTATTTTATTCACTATATGAACATAAACATTACATGAGTTTAGGTGTCAAACAAAAATACAAATTTACCGATCTTTAAGTAAACTTGGTGAATTTGTTGAGGTTGGAAGTAAGATAAACCGAGTTAAGGTATGAAAACAATAAATAAATATGCTAAAAATAGTTTGGAAAGATAATTATTACTGACAAGAAGAATGAATTGATGATTAAAAAAAACAAAAGAGAGATTGACAATTTAGCGATGAATTGTTTTCTCCATAAGAGATATTCAGTAAACATAATCAGAAGTGAATATGTTTTGTCAAACTATTTTGATAAATAAGTGACAGTATAGAGAGTAAGCAGAGACATGTAGAACAAATAAATTGAAACGATGGAACACGTACATGTCATATCCTAGGCTTGCAAACTACCGTTAATAAGTGGTGTGGGTGTGTTAGAGAATCAAATCATTACCACATGAAAAATAACAACAACAAAAACAAAACAAAAACGCAAAAAGGAAAACAGGCACCCAAAATTTGATGGTGTCAAAAGACAATATCAATCCTGCAAATGAGACAAACTCGAAACAAGCAAATTAAAAATATTAAAACTGATGACGTGTATACATATTATTTGAATGCAAATCATCAAGATCTGAAAAATGGAGGATTGTAAAATAGAAGACATTAGTAGAGAAAAACGCTGTGCCGAATGCAGAGGTTAACACTGATGTCCCTTTAGAATAAGCCTTGACGCCGATAGAAAAAAAAATACTTTAATGTCGACGACACGGAATACGCGTGAAGAAGCAACAACCGAAGGCAGATCACAGAAAACCGATGTAATCATAATCCAATAAACAGGAGTTTAAAAAATTAATTTGTGAAAATTTGTATCCAAAGGATAGTGTGTGTATGTGATTGATTTAGATTTTTAACGTAGCTTTACCAATTTGAACCATGTCGCTAAAATGTATGCGTTATGGCAGTTAATAGTGGTGTCTAGCTCTGGACATCATGCCGCAGACAAGTAACATGATGTCCCACCAAGTTACATTATCCTCACCAATCCTAGCACTAAACTTGTAATGATAAACGCCAGGCGAGGCAGCTGCTCGTACCATTTTTATGTCTTTGATATGACCCAGTCGGAATTCAAACCTGTGACCTCCCGCATCCGAGGTGGATACTTTACCACTAGGCCACATGATCGGTCTCCGAAGGGAAATATAAAAGGAATTTAAAAATGTTTTGAACAGAACAAGTTAAATATTATAAGTTCTGATAGTCCATCCAAGGAAGGATATACACTGGTTTAGCGTGCTTTGTTTTCATTTTAAGTTTGAAAATGACAATCGTGGACTAACGATGTATGACGGACGGGACCCATGCCCTGCTTACCATTAGGGATCGGTAAGCTGAAATAATTTTTAAATATGCGGAGATTTATACTTTGTTAAAAACTATATAAAAATAGAAGTAAAAAGGAAAATTCATTCTTTAATTTCCAAATACAACTTCATTTAAAAAAATCTGTAGTTTTATAATTTATGTAAAGTTTCTTTTCCCAGAGAAATTAACAATAATCAAGTATGTAGCAAATGATATAACATGGTTTTGCAGATCACATTCGAGTCGTCAACACAACATTATGGCAAGAAGGTTTGTAGACCTGAATGTAAAATAGTATCATTAGCAAATTAAAGTTCTCTCAAATTCAAATCTTCCTTTATTAACGTATTCAAGATTCGACATTGTACATACAAGTCATTATATAATCGTGAACAAGACGAGTCACTATGAACGGAGAGTACCACTAAATATCACACCATATCACAGAAGGAAGAAATATTTTAATCGACCTAATTGTTTATATTATAAAATGCGGAATAGCCTGGATTACGAATATACGCATTGGACTAGGCAACGTAAACACTGTCATGTCATGATCTCAGCCTGATAAGAATATATTTATCGGACTAACTAAATCAAACGCCAAACATATCATGATGTCAGCCGGATAAAAATATATTTATCGGACCAAGAAAAACAAATATACTCTAAGCTGACATATTTGTTTAGGCATTATCCCTAATCACACGGAAAAGGTACCTGATGAAAAATATTGCTCCAACGGTATTTTTGCACCGCGATTGGATAAATCGACTTACTGATATTTGTAAATCATTTACTCCTTCAAGCGCTTCAAGATAATGTATTGATCAGTCAAATTGCGAGCCATCTAAAGTCCATGGATATTAAACTCGATGTACAAGTTGTACTAACTACAAAAGCAGGTTGTGTAATGACCATTCATGATAGTACATGAGTATTAAGTTCCGCCCAGTTCTAACTATCATGGTTACTGTTTACTATGGATGATTCTCAAAGGCACTGTTACATAACCGAAATAATTGCGTTGCAATCCGACATTGAATATAGCAGAACTCAATACAAGAGTTACCACATCGTCAGATCCTTCTTGCAACCGACTAAACTTATATTGTTTTATTTTATTTTCTGATTTGAAGCAGAAATTGTATCTGGGTGGAATTATTATAAAGTTTGGTTGCAACTTGTAGTTTGGCATTTTACTCCTTTTAAACAAATATCTGATCTTTTTTCAATTAACTAACACTTAGTCAACAATACGGAGTTTGGGATGTGTTGAGAAAGTGGAAGAAAGTGGCACTGGAAGAAAGTGCTCTGATAATATAACAAAATGTTCTATATTTCTATGTACACTTGTAAACTCATTAACTCTTCAACTTATGATTGTGTCACGGATGATATAAATAGAAGGAGTTAAGCTGATAATATAATTGTCTCTACCTTACATACTCGTTCATAATGCATAATGATTAAGAGGAGCAGTGTTCCCACAAATGGCATTTTTTAACTCCGAAATCATAGTTCTGGAGTAATTATTCCCACTGGGAAGACTATTTTTTGCCTGGGAGTTAGAAATTGCTAAGGAGAAAATAAAAATATCTGAGAGGGGAGAAGCGTTGATCAGGAGAAAATGTCTCCTTTGAAAAACGAACGCCTTTGGAAGATCCATAAGGAAGAAAATTACCTACCTGACGGTGGATCCTAGTTGGGGTTGGGGCAGAGCCCTCTCTTCCAAAAGGAAACAATTAGCATGAAACAACTGGAACGTTTCATAGAGTACGTTTTCATTACAGTCATATGGTTAAAACTAAAAACACTTAAAATGCAAAAGGTGCATTTACAGTGGGTTCCCTCTTAAATATCCCTCACACACTTGTTCAAGCTTCTAATAAACATTGCTAAATTATATTTCTGGATCCGTCTAACTCTCCTTCTTCAATGATTCTAGATCATTGTCAATTACCTATTTTAAGTTACACACCTATATCTGCAAAAATATCGCGTGCCGATTGTGCAACTGCAGATAATATTATATAACTATTGCAGCTGCAGATAATGTTATGGAACGGTTATTTTCACTACTGTTCGGCATTAAAAGTATTGACAGGTTCAAAGAAACCAAAAAGTTCTGACGCAAGTATAACACAGTATTTACAATTTAAGAAAAAATAAAACTCTTGTGTATACAATACACAACATACCCACCAGTACAAGTCAACTTACACATATAAAACATGTGACACATAAAGTACGTGTATTACATTCAAGCGATAATTGTATGTATGACTATGGGTTATAATTTATATAACTGGTCAATACATTATAAGCATTTGAAACACTCTAGTGAAACCTTATGCGCATATTAAACTTATATTAACCCTAACCCGAACCCTATTTTAGAAGCATTGACATGTGTCTATAAAAATCTCGAGCATAAGAGAAACTATGACAACACAAACCATCTCTCTCTCAATGAATGTAATTTTTCAGAGTAATAGATATCAACTATATCAATATATAATTAATATAATACAATTAGCGCCATGTATAAGAAACTAAAGGATAACGTTAACATGTTTATAAACATGAATTTGGTGATTTTTGCTGAAATTGCAATACATTGTAGAAAGGCATAGTAGCTGAACACCATCATATCTAATTAGTACTGACTAAATAAAGTGCGCTACATTAAAATCGATAAGATGCAGTTATTTAGATAAATATGCAACTAAAGACTTGAAATGAAAATTAATTATTCAATTATTATATGCTGTTTTTTGTCTCTGTTAACTTTAGATTGTCAGAGTCGTGTAATAATTTACGATATTGAACCCCATCATATTGCATGCACGTGTGCTCAGTAGCAGTAAAGTGTATTAGGAGCAACATTCTAAACAAATCATGTACATTTATATAGACTCTTTACGTTTTGGTTCACTAAACGTATTTCTGAATGAACAAAAGCAGCTGTTTCATAGACTGTCACATACAAGATGCTTTGCAATATTCGGCGTTAACTTTATCGATACAATGTTTCGGATTTAGGCTAGCGATAGACGCCAGACAGGTCATACAATTGCTGGGGTCCCTACAACAAACTTGCAAGTGACCAGGCATAAAGTGTCTTTAGCTGGTAATCAAAATGACAAAAATACATTTAGAATTTTACATTATAGATTTCCTCAAAATGTACTTTCATAGTTCTGCAAATCCGAATGATATGAGCTATTTCATGGATTCTAAAACGATTACACATTTCGAAATTGTACTGTAATTTATTACTTTTTCATGGATTCTAATACACATTTCGAAATTGTACTGTAATTTATTACTTTTTCATGGATTCTAATACACATTTCGAAATTGTACTGTAATTTATTACTTTTTCATGGATTCTAATACACATTTCGAAATTGTACTGTAATTTATTACTTTTTCATGGATTCTAATACACATTTCGAAATTGCACTGTACTTTCGACTTCATTCCAGTGCAATAACAACTTCCTTACTGCACTCGAAATGAAATGAACAGTATATTCCACGTTGTCTTTTTGATAATTAAAACTGAAATAGTTCATGCTTTTTCCACATTATGATTTCAAACATTCAATGACAGAACAGAAACACACATTCAGATGTATTAAGACGCTGCTCCCTCGCTGCAAAAATCAGTTGTCACTTCATTTTGAATGACACAGATAAATCCAGTCTGTAATCAAAACATTTAGTAGAATCAACACAAATACAAAATTTATAATCAATCCAGACCTAATAGAAAAGATGTTACAATGCGCATTCATTCACAACATGACTTCACATTTAAATTATAAGTAGACCAAAACTACAAGTTCGTTCGAAAGTGAGTTACGTGCGCATTAATATTGTTACTGATGAATCTGTGCTTGTGTATTTAGTTTGGAATACAGCATACATTCAGCTACTTTGTTTCCTGTAATATATTATTGTTTATATAATTAGGTAGAATAAGAAAACGGGCATATAATGGAAATGTTACTGCATTTGTATATGAGTATATGAACTTATTTTGTCTGATGGATATACTGAACTCCCAAGGTGCAGTATATCTATCCGAAATAACTCGTTCCTATTTTCCCATACAAATGTCCTAACCTATAACTATTTCCAACACTGATTCTGTCCCAGCATCCACCCTATTGAATAGCCACCCCCCCCCCCCCAAAAAAAAAATAAATAAAAATAATAGCAGTAGACTGAGATTCTGAAACGAACACAAACAAGTCATAACAGTTTATTTTAGTTCGATGGCACAAAATGAATTTGACATATGTAAGTTGTTGTAAAATATTAATTTACATCACGTGGTATTTACAAATTTTAAACCTAATTACCTCATACATAGTTGGTATTACCTTTATAGTAATTTTGTACCAAATTACTGCCTTCTTATTAAGCGAGTGCAAATATTTCTAACTTTCTTAATTCAGTGATGGTAGTGTGTTTCTTACATCATAAAGGAAGATGATATAAATCAAATAAAAGAATATGAATTTCGTCTAAAATTACAATTGCTTGAAAATATTACAATATTTTAAAATGTACGCTTACTGCATTGCGGTAAGATTGATAGATTTGTTACAACTAATATTTAGAAAATTTGCAATAAGCAACACTTTTATTAGCTTCGACGAAATATTTACATTAATATTTTTAAATATTTGCATTAATACTTTTTGGAAACACTCAGCATGGTACAAATGGCTGAAACTCTCAAATTCATCTAAATAAGTTTTGACAATAAAATTATATAATAAATATATTGAATTGAAATATCATGTTAATTCAAAAATATCATTTCTCTGATTAAATACCTCTAATATCTACAAGCAATTGTAGTGATTAGGAGTGAAACGAAAAACATATGCCACACATCGATACGATTTACGATACGCAGCCTGCGACACGATACATTTCGATACAAATATGAACATGATGGTGTTTCCATCTTTGGAAGGTAGGTCGCGCTTTTATGTATGATGACATTCTGGTCCTATTTCCAGACTACATATACACATATAGTTATATAGTTTTATGCAATTCTCATTCATTAGAAGATATCAACCATACTTTCAAAATAGACTATCTGTTGCTTGAAATGCGTGTTATGGAACATTTCAAGCCATTTAATTGTGGATCCATATATCTCCCTTTGTTTTGTTCAACAGGAAGGATTCGAAAACATATTAGTACCAATCAATTACACTCGGAAGACATCACGATGTTATCTTCAAAACAGAAGAAATTATGCAATTTCCTCGTGCAAATAAAATCTCATCTAGAACAAATCCGTGCATGGGAATAAGGTTGAATATCAGCACAATCTATCACATTTTATTTCCTTCAGCTTTAAAAGCATGCTGCAGGCACAGGGGAATTTTATTTGTAAACATGAACAACTATTGGTTTCATCCAGTCATATTCTACAATTTTCTTTTAACTTACGCAAGGTGATAAATATGAGCAGTTTGAAAATCTGACCCACCGCTCATTCTATGCTAATTTCATTTATTCAGTCAACACCTTCATTAACTGGCTAAATAGCAGCTCTGCATCAAGAAGAGAAAGAAAGGGAGGAAGAAATGGTCATATGGCAATATTTATCTAAATTTCAATATACGTCTTTCTTCCTGCTCCACTTTCTTATAGCTCTACTGAAATCAACATTTTTGACAGATGTCACCTCTATTTGTTTCAGCATTAATCTATTAATTAATTCTGAGCACACCCGTTTCCTTTTCTCTGTATCAATATTATTCCGTGCTTCTTTTTGTAAGGGCATATACATTGATACATATACATAAAAAACTTTGTCAGATTTTTTGATGCTGGGAAACAGATCTCTGTGACTGTTATGTACAATTGTCCAGAGATCACAGATATTATCTTTTGGATACATCTGCTCCAAAATAGTATTTTTCAGTAACATAAACTTCCTTTGTTAATTCAGTAGTTTACAGACTCCTATGTCAAATTTCTTATCTGTTCCATAATGCTGCATGGGGGTATTTAGTCCATCAATACGTGTGCAGACAGAGGTATTAAAATAAACATCTTTACTTCTCAACTGCATTTTAACCCATTTTTATTAACGTTTTCTTAACTCTGATATGGATACATGTGTATGGTTTTAGAGCACATTATCCGCGGGGCAAATTTGATTAATTAAAAACATGAAAATTGCACAATGCATTTAAAGTGTTCGTATTATAATTAGGTTCAGTATTCTACCCTTTGTACATTTAATTTAGAAATATCACTGACAGTCCATGCCGTCTATTGTTTTGTCCATATTGCATATGCATCTGCCTCGATTTTAACATTTCTGGCTCTAAATCAGTCACTAGCGTCTCCGTTTGCACTTTCTCAGATACAATAATCTGATAAACTTTATTATCACGATCATCAGCAAGTATTTGCCGGACGAAATTGCAACAAACCGTGCCGGGAATTATACATTTGTGTTTTTCTAGGTAGTGCGTATTTTAAACATGCATTTGTAATAATTTATTCAAGATTGGTTCAAACTAAGCCATAGTTAATATTCCTGGGCACATTGTTATAATCAAATTTAGTTTCACAACTATTCATGTAGTGCTTGAAGAAACCAGACGTGGAACAACTGATATCTTAAAACAGATGTATCGACAAGAACGGTTAAATACAAATTGCAACATTCGCCAAGCCTTTTTTGATATGTGGGACTTTTAACGAATTTGCGGGAGTTTCGCATTTTTGAGTGTTCCCCAAGCGCGGAAATATTCGTGCAATGGCATACCTTGAAAGCATCTCCGTTCAAGTACTTGACATATCTAATCACTTTCACGCAAAGTTTCTCTGTTACTCTGCCAATACTTCATGTTTGTCAAGCAGAGAAAAGCTACTAGCTACATTGATTTTTGATTGGTGGTTATTGTTTAACCATGAGCGAATCAAGCAATAGCAATATATATCTACAATATGATAAAAGCTATGGAATCTTATACAGCTGGATTAGCTCGAGATAAAAGCTATGGGATCTTATACAGCTGGATTAGCTCGAGATAAAAGCTATGGAATCTTATACAGCTGGATTAGCTATGGAATCTTATACAGCTGGATTAGCTCGAGAGTGACTTGATGCAATTAAGAAATATCTTCCCGTCCGTGATTCTGCTAGAATTTCTTTTACAAGCGCATCAGCAGTCTCAGGTGGAATTTGCAGAAGGTTCAGAACAAATTATTTAAACCAACAGTCGAACCAATAATAATAATAATAATAATAATAATAATAATAATAATAATAATAATAATAATAATAATCATGAGGACGTTGTATACCGCATATTCTTTGGAACATATGTAATGATATGACTACAAAAAACAAAACACCATGAAATTAGAAAACATTTTTTAAAAAAATGCTGAAAAGTTAGGAAGCATTATTAGGTCTTTAAGTTTGTTTTCGCAGTCGAAATAAGTGAGTTTTAGAGCACTCTTGAAAGGGATCGCTGCCATTGTGTTTAATTTCAATGGGCTATTCATTCCACGTTGCTGGGCCTTGGTTTGCAAAAGTACGTTGTCCATATGACTTTGTTTTCATAGTGGAAATAATGAGTATACAACTGTCAGAAGAGGAGCGTAAATATCTTGCTGGTGCTTATACATGGGTGAGGCCAGATATGTATGTTGGACTGGAGCCCGTCAGTGAAACGTAGCACAGAAAACAATTTTTTTTGTTTGATTCTGGATCGAATGGATAGCCAGTCTAGGTTACAAAGCAGCGGGAAGGTGTGCTCTGATCGAGTTACTCTAAGGATGATTCGAGCAGCTGTGCAGCTGTGTTTTGAGCGTATTGAAGATTTTGGAGTAGATATTGAGACGAACCAAACAGAATTGAGTTACAATAGTCCAGTCTTGAAAGTACTAAAGAACACACAAGTGTTTTAGTGGTATAAACTCAGAGATATTAGCGAATGGCGCTGGGACGTCTCTGCTTAAGATATGCAGCCTTTCATTTATTTATGACGTGTTGGTGCAATGTGAGAGTACTGTCCAGAGTAATACCTAGGTTTCATACTGACTGTGTGAATTTAATGTTGGTGTTTCTGATATTTATTGTTTGAGGTAAAGGATGTGAATGAGTCTTTTTATTGTGAATCAGAAGAATGGTCTCGGTTTTATCATCATTGATCTGCAGTTTGTTAAATGTCATACATGATTTCACATCAGAAATGCACCTCTCTACTCCTTCGATGGTAGCACCTACTTCAGTTGGATGGCTAGATTTTGTATATGAACCTCTAGATTACCAAACGACATTCTAGCAGGTTGAGAGGGTACGAAATATTTACGGTATATACAATCTTAGATCAAAGGAGGGCCCAACAAATGGCATATTTACAGCGTTATGCTAGATACTGAATAGTATATAAAATCCTAATTCTAAGGACGACATAACATTAACTTAATTAACTTATCTAACGACGGCACAACGTATAATCTTATCTATCTTAATTCTTAAGACAGTAGAACATATACTCTTATCTATCTTAATTTTTAGGACATCACAACATATACTCTTATTTATCTTAATTCTTAACAAAGTACAACGTATACTCTTATCTATCTTAATTCTTAGGACAGTACAACGTATACTCTTATTTATCTTAATTCTAAGGACAGTACAAAATATACTCTTATCTATCTTAATTCTTAGGACAGTACAACATATACTCTTATCTATCTTAATTCTTAGGAAAGTACAACGTACATACTCTTATCTATCTTAATTCTTAGGACAGTACAACGTACATAATCTTATCTATCTTAATTCTTAGGACAGTACAACATATACTCTTATCTATCTTAATTCTTAGGACAGTACAACGTACATACTCTTATCTATCTTAATTCTTAGGACAGTACAACGTATACTCTTATCTATCTTAATTCTTAGGACAGTACAACGTACATAATCTTATCTATCTTAATTCTTAGGACAGTACAACGTACATAATCTTATTTATCTTAATTCTTAGGATAGTACAACGTATACTCTTATCTATCTTAATTCTTAGGAAAGTACAACGTATACTCTTATCTATCTTAATTCTTAGGACAGTACAACATATACTCTTATCTATCTTAATTCTTAGGACAGTACAACGTATACTCTTATCTATCTTAATTCTTAGGACAGTACAACGTACATACTCTTATTTATCTTAATTCTAAGGACAGTACAAAATATACTCTTATCTATCTTAATTCTTAGGACAGTACAACGTATACTCTTATTTATCTTAATTCTAAGGACAGTACAAAATATACTCTTATCTATCTTAATTCTTAGGACAGTACAACATATACTCTTATCTATCTTAATTCTTAGGAAAGTACAACGTATACTCTTATATATCTTAATTCTTAGGACAGTACAACATATACTCTTATCTATCTTAATTCTTAGGACAGTACAACGTACATACTCTTATCTATCTTAATTCTTAGGACAGTACAACGTATACTCTTATCTATCTTAATTCTTAGGACAGTACAACGTACATAATCTTATCTATCTTAATTCTTAGGACAGTACAACGTACATAATCTTATCTATCTTAATTCTTAGGATAGTACAACGTATACTCTTATCTATCTTAATTCTTAGGACAGTACAACGTATACTCTTATCTATCTTAATTCTTAGGACAGTACAACGTACATAATCTTATATATCTTAATTCTTAGGACAGTACAACATATACTCTTATCTATCTTAATTCTTAGGAAAGTACAACATATACTCTTATCTATCTTAATTCTTAGGACAGTACAACGTACATAATCTTATCTATCTTAATTCTTAGGATAGTACAACGTATACTCTTATCTATCTTAATTCTTAGGACAGTACAACGTATACTCTTATCTATCTTAATTCTTAGGACAGTACAACGTACATAATCTTATCTATCTTAATTCTTAGGACAGTACAACGTACATAATCTTATCTATCTTAATTCTTACGACAGTACAACATATACTCTTATCTATCTTAATTCTTAGGACAGTACAACGTACATAATCTTATATATCTTAATTCTTAGGACAGTACAACATATACTCTTATTTATCTTAATTATTAGGAAAGTACAACGTACATAATCGTACATAATCTTAATTAAGCACACTACGTTTACGAGGGCCTTCTCTACGTTCAACAAACTGCACACCCTCTCCCAATAATCAAAAGTGCAAAAGAGCCACATTTGATTGAATATCGAGCATCGGCAGAACCCCAAATGTCTAACCAATAATTAAAGATCCTAACGCAGCTCACGCAATGGGCGTGGTTTATTTGCTGTTCGCATTTTTTCGTAATTATTATCGCTTATAATATAAAGATGAAGCAAGAAACCTGACAGATTCAGAAACATAAGGATAAAGAACAACCAAGAAACATTGTTCATCAATAAATAAAAATTATTTATACGGTACATGCTCTACCTTTATCTGAGAGTTGTATCCGCTTATTATATCAATGACTTTGTCCAATGACTGTCATTAATGTTACATTTCTCTGTCTTACAAAAGAGTTACACTCTGAAGTAAGATACCTTTGTTTGTAATTATCTTAAAATTACCAATCTGGTTATATTATTTGCAAGACATTGGGGGAAAAAATTCACCAAAATACAATAATTGATTTATAAGCGAATAAAATACAGGCGAGGTCACTCTTTAATAGCTCTACATATCCTTGACAGAGTTTTTTCCCCCTTCAACACAGTTTTTTTTTTTTGGGGGGGGGGGGATATATGCAATATAATTTGCGACGTTTTGTGCCGGATTTTGGTGAGTATCAAAATATTTTCGAGATGCATTTCCTGGTTGAAATATTTTTTATTTACCAGTCTCTCCATTCACAGATTTAACCGCTCTTTTCTAAACATTTTGTATTTCTCCACTCTCTACCAATGCTGAATTCTGACCCTGTCTTATAGCCTGTAGATTCCCAATGAATTATCTTCTGATCTAAATTAATATGACAAAACAAAAATACTTTTTCGACCACTCCGTAATAACATTCGTAAATGAATTTATGACACACAAAGACACGTGTCATGAAATTAACATCACGGACGGTCGGCAGCACACCAAGTCGTATGCATGAATTCAAGACCAAAGCTACGTTAAAAATCCTAATCAACCAAAGAGCAGTCTCACGGTTTCCACTAGTCATATCAGTATTGAATAATTAAATTAAAACCAGCTAATGCGCTTCGACGAAAGACTGTCACGGATGCACAAAAAATTATTTCACTGTCGATATCGTTGGAACCAGTCAAAAATACGTTTGTAAGTAATTGGAGATCTTGTCACAGAGTGTCGATTTGGAGGTTAAATGGAAAAGACTTTAAAAAATAAACGGACTGCTGATTTTGGAATACGGATTTGGAATGGTGCTTCAAAGCAATGTAATATTAACACAATGCAACATACATGGAGTTAAAACGAACTTTAAACAAATTTTTAACTTAGAATTGTTTTCTCGAACTCTGCAAGAAATTAAAGAAACTATCAACAAAGTATGGACCTTTGTAAGAGTTAATGGAACTAATGGAACTTCGCGATTATCTTCAAGTGAAGTCTAAATTACGAGGAATTGTTGCGTACCGTGAAATAGAGATGGATAAGGTGAATGACGTAAGTCTCTATAGATCGAGGAAAGTCTGGAACTTTGCAAGTATCTTCGTTAGAAGTCCGTATGGACGAGAATTATAATGAACTATTAATAAATGTATTCACCTAGAATTAAATGAACTATTAAAGTATATACTTTTTTTTTACGAGCAAATGGAAATTTATCGATATCTTCGGCTGACGTCAAAGTAGTAGGAATTATTGCGTACCTTGAAACAGATGGATAAGCTAGATGACTGAAGTCTCAATAGATCGAGGAAAGTTTTTCCTGTGGAAAAAGATGGATATGCGACTAGTCTTGAACTTTACAAGTGTCTCAGTTGGAAGGATTGAATATTAGTTATTATCTTAAAGAATCGCTTCTAATATTGCCAAAAAACTCACGATAATTGTACTTTTGAAACTGCTCTGAGCTTATCAGATTTCACAGATAAAAAGCATACAGCACGAGATACCACGATCTAATGGCCGGGAGCAAATGCTACTACTTTAATCTGTAATATCACACCACTATATGCTACAACTTGAACTTAAATATAATTTCTGAAATAAGATTAACTAGAATCCAAAATGTTAATAACCATTGATATCACTTAACTCGACCATCCTGTGAAAACTATAATTAGAACTTCTCGAATTAAGACTTTACTGAATTAATATTAAAATCTGAACTCTAAATTCGATACAAAACAAATTTACTCATACCAATAATATACATACACTAAAATGCTTCTAAAAATGATAAAATAACAGCTCAAAATAAATTTGATTTATATAAGGCCATTCCTAACAAATACACAAAATACAACATACAATACAATGCAATATAGCAAATTACACATAGCACTCACTGGACATAACATATCCATTGGCCTAGCACTCACTGGACATAACAGATCCATTGGCCTAGCACTCACTGGACATAACAGATCCATTGGCCTTGATAACTAGTTTGACTCCCAGACCAGCCAAGGTTAAGGAGCAGTGGCACACTAGTTAGGGAGGTGTAGAAACCCTAAATTAAAATTCTTTAACAATGAAATTCAAATAAAATAAAATAAACAAACATACATACTTTGCGAGAATACAAACATACATAAAATCCTTTAAAGTTTTGGAATTAGGGGGTTCGTCAAAATGATATTATTTCTGATACGGACTTCACCAATAAAGTAGATTTACAAGGTGTGTAACTTCGTGCTACGCACCCAGGATGGTCCATTGATGTATTGTGCGAGAGGAATTGCATATTCATTTTTGTTATTATTATCGTGTACGGCGTGATATAGACAAAGCTTCACCTATATTGATAAGAGGAACTGATGGATATGTGAAATATCATGTGACCGTTTTGGAATTATTGGTTTTTTAAACTCATAGTCCTAGGTTAATTTTTCTCGATTAAATTGCTAATTTATTTTTATTTAGTATAAATACTTGCATAGTGACAGTATAATAAGTTGAGAATTTTCATTATGAAGATAGGAATGTTATCCTATCATCCAATATTTGTACCAAGTTAATTGTGACATTTTTGACACTCCCTTTATGCTGAAAGCATTGCTATGTGATTAAAATGCATTATAAATGCTGTCATTTTTTGGACAACTTTGTCCTATATGATTACCAATACACGTTTACTGTACTTTTAATATAAACATCTGATACTTGATCTTGTATCCTTGCACACTAATTTTTTTTTTCCGTGGAGCACACATTAGTCTCATGACTCGCACTGCACCCTATCATAGGACGCCGACTTGACTGACACTAGACATATAGCAAAAAGGACGTTCAGAGTATTTGATACTTTTTTTTTGGGGGGGGGGGGACACCAGATAGATGCCTATCCCTATTTTCCATCCCAAACATAAAAGGTGTTTTATATGTATACGTTATCCACAAAGGTGTGTTTGTTTTGTATTTGTTATAAAAAAATTGGATCAAATTTCTTTTTAAAAAGCAGAGATTTCTGATATTTATAGTCTCTAGTGTATTTAAAAACTTTGTTCATCCGAATATGGGTCATTTCTCCCATATCGGAGTTCGTTCCCTTGATTTTTGGTGTTCTGTGCTATATTGTGTGTTTGCCAAAGATATTAGTGTGTGGACGGCACTTTCATTCAAACGTTTATCCCAGTTGTCTTATCGTATGAAATCTTTTTGACTTTGGAATCGTCCAAACGGTCTTGTACATATTTTTACTTTATTTTTCATAGAAATTTTTAATTTTGACGAGAAAACGTTGCATTACGAGATATGTATTTTTTTTAAAAGAAAATATATATCCTAATATTTCATGCGAGTGGTCATGGTGTGTTGTTTTCTCGATATAACTCAATTGATCTTACGCCAGAAGGTAGATCGCTCCGCCTACCGAACACGTGACTTGGCAACCGCTTAACCTCCGACAAACATTCTGTGAAAATGTCGGGCGTGATAGCATTAAAATATATACCTGAGACAGAGACAGAAAGCGAGAGCATTTATCCATCGCTTGCACTTCTCTAAGTTACGTCGGTATGCGGATAACTCGCCCCCACGTATCTGGAGAAGTTGCCCTAGAGTGGTTGGAGAAGTCGCCCCAATTGGTTGGAGAAGTCATCCCAAAACGTCTCACCCAAATAACCTTTTAATAACATGATTAAGTCATCTTTTACGTGATTCATATTTATATTTTGAGATAGGCTGTACCGAGTAATGATCCGCATTTTGTTCATGGTTTGGTTAGACCCTGTGTCTTTGTTCTTTGTCCAGCTCAAACCATGTGGGTTTTTCCGAAGCTCTTCCGCAGACTATTTCACTTCGTGTGGCGCCCTGTGACATAGCCCTGCGACATATGTGCGTCGTTATTTGCCCACATGGAGGTTCTCTGTATTCCTTTGTCCTCTCTAGATAGGATAGAGGTTGTATTTGTGAACAGTTGCCTGTTAGTTTATATTGTTGATTAGTATATGTGTAAATGTGTGTGTGTGTGTGTGTGTGTGTGTGTGTGTGTGTGATTAGGATGTTTGCAGTGAGGCAGTGTATAGTGATGTCTAGCACTGGGCCATCATGCCGCAGACATGTTGCATGATGTTTCACCCAGTCACATTATCCTGACACCAGGCCCACCAGTCCAAACACTAACCTCTTAATGTTAAGCACCAAGCGAGGAAGCTGTTGGTTTGTTTGTTTGATTAGGATTTGTTTTGCCGAATCACAGTTCAATTGTTTTACTTAAGGCATCTTTACAGACTAGTGAAAAATAGCCGAGATCTAGTTTTTAACATGTTGGAACTGTTATCTTATCGTACTCGTCATAAAAGAAGGCTAAGACTTTTCAAACACAAAATAAACACATTGTCACTTTATACTTTAATAAATCATGTCTATAAAGCAATTTATGGCATTATACTTTTAACATTTCTGCTTATAATTGAATTCCGTTCGTTTTTAATAGTTTCAGGTTGTCCGCAGTGCAATACTGTGAATTACCCATTCAACACTGCATCAAAATATGCAACATTGTACCGTGACACTTGGGAACTCGGCGTCTCCAGTTTGTTGACACACACAATAATGACATAATAAATAAATGGAAAGCCAACGAAAATTTAAGATACGCAATGCACAAAATTTATCTTTGGGAATAACCGTATTTCTCTGATGAGTAATACGGCCTGTCATCTTTTTGGAATGACCCATCGGTTGCTGATGGGAAGAACATTCTTTTAATGCTTAAACAAAGAGTTGAAAATCTTTTTATTAAAAAATGGTACGAATTGTCATTTAGATGAGTAGTGTTGTCTGTTCATATACAAACTGCACTAAGATGGGTCACACCTGGATTCAGCTTGAGGGAATGGCGCAAGACAGAAGCCTCTGGCGATCTTTTGTGGGCGACCTATACCCCGGCAGGGGTGACAGGCAAAACTTACTAACTATACAGTTAACAATATACAAAAATGCAGTTAAAGTCGTCAAATGAAATTGCACATATACCCTCTAATATCTAGTGGTCTTTGCTAAATATGAATATGTCTGGTATAATGTTCGTCCTAAAGTCTTGATCAGGTGGAAATCTATGAGTACAGCAGCAACCGTGGTTTCAGCACCAATATGAAACAAGTTTCCACTATACTACAAGTTTTGATCCACGTGCAGAGTTTGCAACGAACTGAGTACAGCATGTATGAACAAAGATCGTGTCTGTGCCTGGTTGGATGAATCCACAAATGATGGGTCCATAGGAAGAGCACTCATGCTGTTACGCACTGAAATACATTTCACGTTCGCTAAATGGGGACATATAAAGTTGTTTGTCCTGTAATAAAACAAAGTCCCTCTGCAAAAAGGATCAGTTTTGGAGGATTTGAGTTTCAAATTGGAATAATTGTCAGCAATAGAGACGTCTTTGAAGGCATACGTAGAGCGCAGTATCCAAATTTACAGTGGAAACTCAATTCACCACACCGTTAAAAGTATTTTAAAAATGTAACAGATGAGACCACTTCCATCAAGAGATCCATGTATGCATGTACAAGTGGGTTTGGATCCGCTCTTTAGATATGCGAAACGAATTGCACACAATTAAAGTTTAATTGTGCTGTAACGCAATTTATGCACTCCGTAACAACAATCTTCGTACCGGAGAAGAGTATCGTCTGAAATTTGAGGAAGACACAACCCTTGGTGTTTACCAGTCATTACCAAAATATTGAGGAACTGTTGTAGGCCAGATTTGTAAGATAACTATGTTGAAAGGCTGATGGCAGCATCCCAGAGATGATTATCAGATAATAAAAAATCTCGTGCAGACCTAGACATGTTTCCTGCACACCGCTTGCTTACGGTGCGAGCTGATGAAATATGCGCCACTGAAAACGAGATAAAGAATCAGCAATGTCATTAGTTGACACCTGGCAAGTATATGGCAGTTACAACATAACTGTACTGTGTCTCCCCATGCGTCTCATGATAAGTGAGCTCTTTCAGCAACCCTTGTTAATTATATCAACTGTTGCCTGATTGTCACAGTTAAAGATAATTTTTCGGGACGTCAAATTATGACCCCAAAGCAAAGCGGCAGAAACAATAGGGTACAATTCAAGAAAAGCCATCGATGATTCATTATCATGAACAGAAATATTGTTAGGCCATTTACCGCACACCGTTTCTTTTTAAACTAGGCACCAAAGCCATGAATGGAAGATGCAACAGTATACAGTTCAAGGCCAGCAGAAAATGTAAGTTCATTCATCAGGAAGAAGATAATGCCACATTTCCAATTCAAGTCTGCATTCAGTATCTAAATACAAATAAAGAAACAGTTCTTTGACTAAATTTGACAAAAACAAAATATAAGAAACAAATGTTCCCCCCTGCACAATAATCCTAGATGGAAAATTAAAATGGCCAAGTAAGCTCGAGTTCTCTCTTTGTATACATTTCCCGATGTAATAGCTGTCAAATAATAACAATGATCTTGTCTATTTTTCCTTTGGTAAACGAGCTTCTATTTTATTAGTGTCCAACACAGTTTGCAGATGTTTCCAGAACATTATTAGGCCCCATTAAATTATGATAGAAAGTGGGATATCTGCATGAGCAGAATCTATTGCCAAACATTCATCTAATACATTACCAACGTGACTGGTACCATAGTTCTTCTTTGCAATCCAGCAGATGATGCTGGCTAACTCATTAAATAATTTTGGACACGATCTACATTCAAAACAAGACGAGTAAACAAGAAATATTGATTCAAGTGTTAGACACCCTGAAGGCACCATTGGAGAGGGTTTCACATGTATACGTTTAAATACATCTTTTATATCTGACTATCAACCATGTAGAAAGTCTGCAACGTTTGAATGGCGTAGTCAATCCTTACGTAGGCAAGAAAACATTTTCCCTATTAATAACATCATTAATAATCATGAGTTCTGAGCAGTGAGAGGCTGACACGTCAACAACAAGTATCTTTTTACCAGAGTATTTGCCCTCGACGTTGCCAGGTGGATTAAATATACAAGGACAGCGTGTTGAGCAAGACAATGCACATGCATACAGAATGCACACATGTACGACTCGTGTTAATACAGTCGAAACATATGCATCAAAAGACACATATAGCAACTAACAGCGTATACCTTGTTCCTATATGAGAAGAGTAAAGGAATTAAAAACATAAATGCATCGTACCTTACTGCATAGACTTGTGATATGCTTTTGTACTTTTCTAGTTACATGAAGAATACAAATGGAGCCATGCTCTCTCTCTTAAAAATACTGAATATTTATATCAAAATATTATCACATCCAACAGACTATTGATCCATCACACTTTATTGTAAGCACAATGGCTAAAACTCAATCTATTGAACCAGTCTTGATAAACTTGTATAACTTTATGTTTGTTAATATCAAATCAAAACAGTAATATTTATCTTAAGGAAATAAATATTTAATGGGAAATTTATTTACTATATTAAATCAATAGTGTTATACTACTACTTGCAAATGATCATAAAATTTAAAAACATCTAAATAGTTCTTTAAATTTCATATGAAATAACTTGTATAAACTATACTCAGTTTGCTAAATTATGTAGAATACGATGAGTCTGACGCTTCTGTTTGAATTCAAATGAGATTCTTTTACATGAACTATTAGAAACTATGCGGTAGTTCTTTAAACAATTATGGTCAAGTGTTGGTTTCCTCAGCAGAGATATTACGATGGTAGTTTGATAAAATGATGGGAATTTCGCGGATGAGAGAGATATTAATATCAGTTAGTGAAGGCAATACTTAGTCTAAGCACTCAAGCAGCAGTGATGTTTGAATTGAATCACGATCACATGACTTTGGTGCACTCTTCATCATGATTTTCTTTACTAAATCAATAGAGACAGGTTCAAAAGCACATACAGGTAGTTGATGAAATTTTGTATCGTAACTGTATGGTGACGACGAGTAAATTGAAATTATGTTGTCAAGTGTATCTCTAATGGTTTGTACTTTGTAGCGGAAGAAATTTGGAAAAAGGTCAGGAAGGTCTAATAGAAAAAAGGTAGTTGGAAGTGGTGTACATTTGTTCCTTGATATTAGTTTGTTAGTAATCTCGAAGAGCTCTTTGTAGCTGGAACTTTCCGTGATCTTAGTACTGTAGTGGGATCATTTTGCTTAATGGACTATATTTTTTCTACTTTTTTCTTAGCAGCTTCATACATTTGTTTATGAATAGTGAGTCTTGTGAAAAGTCTGCTTCACGGAGGTCTCTTTTAGCAGTGTGAAGTTGGTCCCTAACACTGCTATACCACGGAGAACACTTTCTAATTGATACTCTGCACTTGGTGGCTGGGGCATGTTTTTCAAGCAATGAACGCAGGCAGTTATCGAGTTGTTCTGCTGTAGGAGTTTTTTTTTTTTTGCTGTAGGAGTTAAGAAAGTTGTTAGGTTTTCGTGGATGTCATGCATTATTTTGGTTCTATTTATCATACACAGGTTTTCTTAGTAGCAAATAAAGGTGGAGGGTTAGGGACTGATACGTCGAGATGGCATATAATGGAGAGGGGATCTGATGCAAGTTCCTGGGATACAAGGGTTAATTATATATTATTGATATCAGGTCTACGAAAAACCCAGTCTAAAATGTGACCATGTTTATGGGTGGGTTGGTTAATTGACTGTTTAAGGTTGAAAACATGAATGGGAATCTAAGAGTGTTGACGTGCATGAGTTTCCAGGACAGTCAAAGTGAAAGTTGAAGTCTCCAAGAATAATTAGGTTGCCACCTTTCGAATTGCCATAGTCCAGGAGATTCGGAAATGCTCCAAAAAGAGATATTCAGTCAGCTGGATTTTTCTACTAGGAGGAGAGTGGTAGAGGCAGAGAAATGGACAGACCTTTGTTCCAGTGTGAGTGTTGCTTGGACTAGTTCAAACCATGTTTGGCAGAAATTGAAGGTTGTATTGTACTTAAGACATTTTATCATGGAATTCTTTGTGAAGACAGCAATTCCACCTCCGCGAGAGTGGTCCGGTGGTCCTACTGACTGGTGTGTGTGTGTGTGTGTTAAATAATGCAATACGCAGTGGTATCTCTGGACAGTTGACACAATTATTGACGATTTAAGATGGATCTGCACCAGATTATCAAAATTAAGTTTTAAATTGTTCAGCTGGAAAGTGCGAAAGGGAAATAACTGGAATTCTTCTTCCTGTTCTACGCCTGCCAGCTTTGAAACAACGTTTTTTTTTTTTTCGCTTCCGTTTACATTTAAGTAATTATGAATGTAGTCCCAGTTCGTTTAGTCTTGAGCACAATGCAGTATGAAGAGCCAAGGAGTGGTCATTTAAAGCAACTAATGAGGGTCCGTCATAACATAAGCGGGTTGACTGGCGATTGCGTGATGGCGGTTTATTCAAGAACGAAGGACGTCTTAACAGTGGAACAAGACAACTGAGAAAAATTATAATTGTTCTCGTTTCCAAAACAACCTATTGAAGAAACACATACGAACTGAACAGCCAATGCATGATTAAACACAATAATGTAGACGAAGATAAACAACAAGCACATGTATCATGAAAAACGGCACAAAAATGGAAGAGCTGCGTCAAGGCAGTTTATCTATCTATCTATCTATCTATCTATCTATCTATCTATCTATCTATCTATCTATCTATCTATCTATCTATGTGTGTGTGTGTGTGTGTGTGTTTATCAAGCGAAAGACAGATGTTTCCATCCCTTTTCGTATCAATCGGAGGATCAATCGATGTGTCCATCCCTTTCCGTATCAATCTTCAGCAAGGCATCTGACTGTATCACAAATTCATTTGAACAAAGCAATACGTGGATTAATGAAATCTAAACTTTTCATGTCATGAATTGAATTATTTGCTTATCTCACGAGATAGTCATAAACAAATAGGTATCCAGTGAATTATTTTATGAAAATGTTCCACAATCGAATAAAATATGCATCTAAATTGTTAATTACATTTATTATGAAGTACGAATCTAGGAAAAAGCATAAATTTGCAAATATAACTGTGTAGGTGTAATGGACTTATTTGATTATACTCTGTTACGAAAGTAATCTTAATATAATTTAACAATAAATGCATTCAAAATGCATTATTGTTTGAATAGTTCGATCTTTTTTCTGATCTTTTTTCTCCCTTGCAGGCAGATGTTATTATGTTCATGATATTAATTCATTGAAGTGTGTGTGTGTGTGTGTGTGTGTGTGTTATTTTGAATCAGGTCTGGTTAACCCATACACGAAGGCACGTGTGCATGAGTCAGCTCTAAATTTATTCGTGTCATCCGACCAAACTACAAACAGGACGAGAAAGTAGGGTAAACAATGAATGAGTTGTTTAACTGTATGACCTGTGCCATGATATTTCAATCGCACTAATAAAAGCTGTAAAACTTCCTAGTTCAGAACAAGTCCCAGGTACATCTAAAACAGACTTATATATCTCCAACCGCAATTTACATATCTGAGAATAAAACGATCATTGACATAAATAATCGATGCCATTTTGTAGCGTATTACGGAGAAGAAAACTTTTTCATAACGCCTTGACCGATGCACTATGAAAGTCTATATATATGAGATCTTAACTGAAAGATACTTCTCAGTTCTTCTAAGACATACATATAACCATGCGTAAATTAAAATTAAAGGTTGATATCGTATGAGCTATATCTTTAGAGGGTCCTTCATGTGTAAAATATATCATGCATTCGAAATTGATTCATACTGAATACTGGATACGACGCCTTAGAACATTGAAGCTAGGCGGTTTAATCCAAGAAGACTAGAAAAAGACAGCTACACATAAATACAATCATCTTTTGCAGCTGACATATTTTTATTTTAATAATTCTCTATATTTGCCTGTTAGTCACCCAGTAGCCAATGATTACTACTATTACAATCAAATATCCCGGATATAATTTGCGCTCGCATAAAGATGACTCATCGATTTCATGTCAGTAATACCATTTTTTTTAGCACCCATATCAAGTTGAAGTAAACTAGTTGAAAAACTAAAAAGAAATTCAAACTTTTATTCCTGTGGAAATAGTAATGTAAATTCTTGCAACCTCAACGAGTTTTTCGGTTGTTGTTTTTCTTTTTCTTTGTTGTTGCTTGTCTTGTCTTTGATATTTATCTTTAGAAAAGACATTTAGGCTCGATAGCGCTCACGCTAGTTAGATCACAGGGGCTCGTTACAAAAAAAATTAGGAGTGTCCGTTCATGAATCAAGGGATGAGGGTGGGGGTCTAACATGTAACAATATAACACCATTGTTAAAGGTTAGACACCCCCCATAACGAGTCCCTTTGGTTAGATGTTTGCAAGGCATATAATTCATGTACGCGGTCTAATTCTCTTTAGCGGCAACATTTGTCATTTTCGAGAACTTGATTTCACATCCCTTTAAATGGCGTTTATTCACTTTATTTCGCGCATTGTCCTACTAAATTACATTGAATATTATTATATAAATGTTTAACGGAAAATTCAGTGATAACGACCTTCGACATTTTTATGCACAGTCAATCAAGCGGGTTGATATCTCGCTTAAAGAAGAGCAGAAATAAAATAAAAGTTCCTTTCTCGCGGTTTCGTCGCTGGCTAAAACGTAAGAGGGAACGCACCTGCGGTAGGGAAAACGTTGTACTACAAACATTAATACAGACGGGACAATGTCATTTATAAAAAAAACATGGGCAAACGTAGGCATGAATAAATTGGCATCAGTCCAATAAAGTTGGAGTCTATTATGTAACTTCGTTTATATCTTCAGTATGGTATGTCTTATTTGTTATTTCAATTCGTACATAATACCTGTTTATCCCATACAAGTATGTGCTTTCATACACGTTAAAATCTTGAAAGACGACTGTCTATTCAGATTTAATTTATTTAAATTTTGCGTCATGTTTATTATCATTTAGAAGAAATTTCATATGTACATGATAATAATAAAACTTATTGTATGTCACTCCTCAATTCCATTTAAACTGAACATTCAATCCGGAGATGATTGAATTTGCACGCGACTTCTTGTTCACGCGATCGTACACTTCGTTCACCCTGCACTAGTAATAGTTCAATCCAATATAGACTCTTTTGACTCAGTGTAATGCCTAAATGCCATTGTAAAAGTCCATAGCGATAGAAAAATTTTGTCTGGCATTTTTGTAAGGACAATTAATATGTATGTAGATCACTCAAATTCACGCTTGATTAACTAAATTACTAATAAATTTGAAAATTAAAATTATTTTTTAAACTTATATCAGTAAATGCGCTTACGTTTTGCCGTCTGTCTTGTTCTATAGTTTTCACGGTTGGTTGTATGTTTATTGCATATATTTATATATATGGGAAAGTTATTTGCATTTTTAACATGCATACTAGATAAGTTGCCATATCTCTATGCTACTGTGGCTAACATTTCTTTGGATACTGTACTTGTAGAAATTGTACATGATCTAAGTACATGGTATAAGAAAATGGATCCTCCCATGTTCTTGACAATTTACCCACAATTAATCAAAAGTACGCTAACTTTAGCAGTTATTAAAATAGGGAAAATGAATGTTGCTGAAGTAGGCAATAGTAGCTTCTGAAAGTGCAATAAATAAATTACAAAATATATGTAAAGTATAAAACATTATCAACTCTTTTTTTCCTTCAATTTACCTCTGAAGTTCAGGAAATGAAAATGACAATGCGGAGCTAGTAGTTTGTTTTAAAACATGAGCATATCTTAAGTCAGCCCAAGCTGTATGCTCTAGAACCTAATTACATATATCAATCATACATCAAAATAAATGGAATTAAAAGTTTTTCTCACAACACCTAAGATATAAAACGTCTTTATTATATAGCCAGTATAACCAGTGAAGAAATCCTGGGAAATTATTTTTTTTAAAAAAAATTCTAACCCTATGTAAAATATGAAACTATAAAGCGCCATATTTTGACCTTATTTTGCCGATATGCTGTAAACTTTCTATGTGACTTTATTTTGCCGATTTACTGTAAAATATATACTCACAATCGTAATCATTCAAAGCAAATATAAATCATTGTTTTTAAACTGGCAATATTAATTTGGCTTTTAAATGTCTTGCAAAGAAAAAATATTGAACTATATTATTTTTTAAATAATATAAACAAAACAAACAAAAACTAATCAGAATATAGTTTTTGCATATCTATATTCCAATTATGACTAGCTGAGATTCATGAGTTAAATGTCAGAATTTTAAAGATAAAGATATATACTTTGCACTAGCAAGTCATTATATTTTCATTCCTATCTGCATAGTTGTATTTTGACACATTTTGGGGGTGGGGGTTGTGTATTTGAAAGTATTTTTATATACGAAAAGTAATAGTATGTTGCAAGTACTGCTTTGTCTATACCAATTGCACTGTTTGTGATAGACATGTATTTAAAATTAATTTAACAAATACAACGCATGACTTCATGTCTATACCAATTGCACTGTTTGTGATAGACATGTATTTAAAATTAATTTAACAAATACAACGCATGACTTCATGTCTATACCAATTGCACTGTTTGTGATAGACATGTATTTAAAATTAAATTAAAAAATACAACGCATGACTTCATGTCTATTCCAACTGCATTGTTTAAATGAAAATATATTTAAATCAAACCTACAAAAGAGTACACGACGTAATAAACGATCATAATTATAGTGTTTGCAATCATCATCTTATCATCAGTCTCTTGACCTAGTGTGGTTGTCGAGGCACTGTGCTGCTGAACATCTGACCAGTTTCCTCCACTTGACTGTTGTCTGGAACAAGTTACCCACATTACTTTCAGCAATTGCTGCACTAGTAGCTTTGGCGTACAGTAGCTTTGGCGTACAGTAGCTTGATGATATTGGTCAACTTTTGACCCATATTGTACATCTTTATGGCCCACAATACCTCATGCCACACTCTGCCAAACGCCTTTTTGAACTCTATGAACACATGATAGATGTGTCGTTGATGTTGCCAGTACTTTTCACACAGAACCCTGATATTGAATATTTGTTATGTTGTGCTTCTTCCACTCCGGAACTATGCCTGTTCTTCAGCGATTACAGAACATGATAACTCTGATGTGAGTGCAGAAAGTTGAAAAGTAAATTTGTTTGAATACCCGTACTTAACTTTGATAGTAAATTGTTTATATTCGTCTCACTATATATTACACATCTCCAGAAGTATAAATTGAAATATTTATTTTCTTATCAGGTAATATTTTCATGATCAGCTTAAAAACGGCATCAAGATTTTTTTTTAGTAAACCAGGAAGTCTTCAGATCTTCCAATGACCAATACAAGTTAAAGAATAGTAAGGGGAAGGAAAGAGTCTAATTATAAAACTACGTAATACTGAGTGTCAAATCAGCAACCAATCAGTTTCCTTCCTGTGATGTACTGTATGAATACGTAATTAGTATCCATCTCAAAGAGTTATTTTAGAGGTGCATTGAAAACAATTGGCAATGTAGGAATTGTCACGTGACATAGTTCAGTGGGAGAGTACGCACAAGATAGTTTGTATATATTGGTACCACCTCCGACTATTGGCTAACATTCCTGAAAGGACGGGAGCTGATATAGAGGTAAGTAACTTTACTGTTTTACTTGCGATGTGATTTTCAAAACGTTTATAAAGCTTGACCTATTGCATCAAAATTAAAAAACTTAAAGTGTAATTGAAGGACAAAATATGAACACCTTTTTTGATAATAATAATAATAATAATAATAATAATAATAATAGCGATTATTTTAATTAGATGACTGGTTCCTCCAATTCATACAAGAGTGGGTTTATTAATCATGATCATTACGCAGACATGTCTTATAATTTGTATTACAAATGCTGTGAAATAAACATCCATTCATACATCCCCATTTAATAATATTCCGATTAAAGGATGTTAAGACTTTATTAAAATGAAGCAAATGAGCGGAATGCGTTAAGTGTTACTAGTAAAGACATACATTAACAATAAGTCGCAAAGAAATAAAAGATTAAAACTGACGCATTTGGATGCTGAATGGTTGAGTATGCGCTCAAGTGTTCAAAAATGTAGCTTCCTTATATATGTGACATACCAATAAATACATTAACAAGTTAATATAATTATCGCTTTCATTCGTAAGAAGAGACCGTGCTGAACACCAATACAAATTATTTCATTTTGCAAATTTAGTAAATATTAACGTTTAACTTATATCGATGATAAATATGCCACGCTTATAAATTAAGTTTTTAATTAGTTTGATGCTAAAATTATTAAATAATGATTAGTGTATTTGGACTCTTGACACATATAGTGCGGGATCAATTCCAACCACTAAATCAGTCCATTTTTTATATCGTGATGTGGCTTTGGAAAATACATTTTATTTTACTTACTTCGACTTTAAAAACTTAATTGTGCAGCATTGCCATAATCTCTAAACCAGGTCATTCCAACAATTTGAAATGTGAAAAATGTTTGTGGGTTTTATAAAAACCCACTCAATTCAGTAAATTGAACTCCTTTTCTCCTTACGTATTATACCCAAAGCGGCATTCTTTTAAGCATCCACACTTTTACAGAAAGAAAGGCTTAGTGTAGTTTAATTTATATACAATGTAAGCATCCACACTTTTACAGAAAGTGAGGCATAGTGTAGTTTAATTTATATACAATGTAAGCATACACACTTTTACAGAAAGAGAGGCATAGTGTAGTTTAATTTATATACAATGTAAGCATACACACTTTTACAGATAGAAAGGCTTAGTGTAGTTTAATTTATATACAATGTAAGCATCCACACTTTTACAGAAAGAGAGGCATAGTGTAGTTTAATTTATATACAATGTAAGCATACACACTTTTACAGAAAGAAAGGCTTAGTGTAGTTTAATTTATATACAATGTAAGCATCCACACTTTTACAGATATAAAGGCTTAGTGTAGTTTAATTTATATACAATGTAAGCATACACACTTTTACAGATAGAAAGGCTTAGAGTAGTTTAATTTATATATAATGTAAGCATCCACACTTTTACAGAAAGAAAGGCTTAGTGTAGTTTAATTTATATACAATGTAAGCATACACACTTTTACAGAAAGAGAGGCATAGTGTAGTTTAATTTATATACAATGTAAGCATACACACTTTTACAGAAAGAGAGGCATAGTGTAGTTTAATTTATATACAATGTAAGCATACACACTTTTACAGAAAGAAAGGCTTAGTGTAGTTTAATTTATATACAATGTAAGCATACACACTTTTACAGATAGAAAGGCTTAGAGTAGTTTAATTTATATACAATGTAAGCATACACACTTTTACAGATAGAAAGGCTTAGTGTAGTTTAATTTATATACAATGTAAGCATCCACACTTTTACAGATAGAAAGGCTTAGAGTAGTTTAATTTATATACAATGTAAGCATACACACTTTTACAGATAGAAAGGCTTAGTGTAGTTTAATTTATGTACAATGTAAGCATACACACTTTCGGGTGCATGCATATGATCCAGCCTGGCTATAACATTTGAAACAAATTTCCAAAACATATTCCAAAAGGCAGTCGACACTTTCTAAGATTACCCTATCATCTTCAAACACCGATGTCTGTCTTTTTCAAACGAGAGCTCATCTTCAAACACTGATGTCTGTCTTTTTCAAACGAAAGCTGTTCAAGGGCTTGCTAATCTCACTTAAATCAGTGTACAACAACCTTCATCAAGAGACAACCTCTGAGGGAGTTGCTCTGTTTTGTTAGACCAACGATGTGGTCTGCCAAAAGGGACATCGACTCCAGTTTCGATAATAATGTCTTCAAAACATTTTGCCATACCATTACAAATTCCAAATGAATTAGTTATATTAATTGGATTCCTAACGAAAAATATACACGTTCTACCGAAAGTTACCGTAGCGTTTGTGAGATTACATAGGATTCTCAATTGAAAAGTAACCCATCTGACTTTTTGTCTGAAGCTAAGCATTTTTAACGAGTTTTACATTGTTTTCTAATGCATAATTTGTACGTTGGTCCAATTTAAATATTTTTTGACTGTTATTTAAAATTGTTTTTTGTTTTCATTAGATGTAGGTTTATTTATCTTTATTTTCTGAACAAATAATATATTATCACTGTAAAAGCGGGCGTTTTTTTCACAAATCTTAATTTGGATGTAATAGCTATTCTTTTTTGAAGGAATCACTGTAGCTCATTTGGCAGAGGTCGATTCGTAGCCCAAGAGACACATATTCGATACCTGCCTGGCTTAGCTGCCTCTGCATGTGTTTAAGAAAGGCACTTAGCTCCTATTTTCGTGGCAACAGCCAGAACAGCAAATATTAAAGAGTCATTTTATAACTTATTTTTTTGGTCCAACATTTCTAGCACTGTATTTACTTGCCTTTATACTATGATGAGTATTGTTTTCAAGGAGTCTCAACATTACGATTTTACAATTAAATAGGGCCTCAACACTATATTATGATGTTTACGTCAATACATATCTTAAAGTTTACTAAAGTTAGCTGTAAAGTCCTTTTTAACACACACATTCTAAACAGTCACTTGATGTATTTTTGGAATTGAAAAGTTTGCTTTCGACACCTATTTTTTGGCATCGATATTTTATGTGGATGAATATTTTAAAATGTAATATTGGTTGAAATTATGTATTTTTCACTGTCACTATTTATAATATCACAATATAAATTGTTTAAATCTATTCATCTCTCAAATATTGACTACGTTTATTCATTTAAGACAATAGTATACGTGTACGTACGTTAATTTCTCATCTGTCGTTCTTTGATCACAACTAACGTTAGAAGCCCACTGTTAAAATTTAAATAGCAAGGTCGAAATATAAAACAAAAGTCAACCCAGATCCAAAACAAACATTCATGAGAGAGTCTGTCTAACATTGCTAATGAAACAGCACAATTACAAAATTAATTGCTAATATCAGTTATTAATGTCTATTTACATAGCTGTTTTTCTTTAAAATCACAAAAATATCATCAACGTACTAAATTTATAATTTTATACAAGTACAAATATAGTCTCAAATTCAGAAAGCAGCATTTTGTATTGAGCTCCTACTGCTGAAATAAATGATATATATGTAATTATGGTAGTGAAATATCACAGCACACAAGTACAAAGGTGTTTTTTTGACATGATATATATGTAATTATGGTAGTGAAATATCACAGCACACAAGTACAAAGGTGTTTCTTTGACATGATATATATGTAATTATGGTAGTGAAATATCACAGCACACAAGTACAAAGGTGTTTCTTTGACATGATATATATGTAATTATGGTAGTGAAATATCACAGCACACAAGTACAAAGGTGTTTTTTTTGACATATAGAGACGTAAACAATGTTTCAAGTTTTTTTTTTTACAACAACAAAGAAGTTATCTGTTCATAAAAGACTGCTATAATGAGAACGGCATAACGTCTGGATGGGAATGGGGAAGGTAAGGTTAATCCTCTTTACTGTAAGCTCTCATATTTCATTAATATTTGGAGTCCAGACAGCTGGATCTAGAGACTTGCTGTCTGTTGAGCCCAGAGAAGCGACCATTAAAACGAGTTTGGCTAACTAGAAAAAACTCCATTCTTTATAGGGCAAAACTCCATCAGCCCTGTCAGGGTAACGCTCTTCTCTCAAACACAGAGATTTGCTACCCAATAGTGTGCTTTAAATTTATGTATGCCATTCACGCCTAAAAGTTAAACTCACAATTAATGCGTGAACAACTCATACGTTTGTGGACCGCTCAACTGGTCTGGTGGTTAGAGCGTCCACTTCGGATGCGGGATGTCGTGGATTCTATTTCCGGTCCAGTTATACCAAAGACTTACAAAAAAGGTACATATAGTGGCCTCGCTTGGCGCTCAGCATTAAGAGGTTACTGTTTGGACTGGTCGGTCTGGTGTCAGGATAATGTGACTGGGTGGGACATCATGCTATATCTCTGTGGCATGATGCCCCAGTGCTAGACATCACTATAAACTGCCTCACTGCAGACATCGTAGTGATATGACTGAAAAATTGTTAAAGCTACGTTACAAATCCTAATTACACACATCATGATTTTAAAGTGTCAGCTTCAAGAAGTTTAATTCATTAACGTTATGCTGTTAATTTTCAACTTTTCAGATTCTCTGATGCAAGATGGATACAATTATTTTTCTATTAATCGCATTGATTGGCTGTAAGTATGAAATCATATTGAGAACTAATGCAAATATTTCATATTGAAACAAATAACTGATGACGAAGATTATTGCCCATTTAAGAAACACCAACACAGAGAAAACATGAATCAAATAAATGACATTGGTAATTTTTGTGACGTCGGTAATTAAATAATTAAACCTGAACCAGGTAAGTGACGTCTACAATTATTGTCAATTTCGTAGACAATAGGTAAAAACTGACGTCCTCAATTAATATAATCACGTGAAGTTATCTACTAAGTAAACATTTATTTATCTGCAATTAAAGAGCAGTCCCTAATAACGAACGCCGTTGGCATCGTCTATATTCAGAAAAATCTCAGAATCTATTTGAATAATATTGAAGTCACGAAGCTTTCAAAATGAGTACACATGCGATAAACGACAGTAGCGAATAAAATGACATAAATACAAGAGCTATATTGTAACCATTGCTTACACACATTATTAAAACACGAATGATCAGTGCCTGGGTTCATGATTATAATATCTATTTTTCACGTGTCATAAAATACGAAAAATGCAAAATACACACGCACAACTTTTAACATTTCATTTTCCAAGGCTGTAACCTTGCATATGCCACCAGATTTTTAAATGACAAAGAGGCCACTTCTTTCCTGTCGATGAAAAGGGTCAAAAGATCTTCTTCCTGTGTAATAGAATCTTTCTGTGAATCGAACTATGCAACATGTTCGTCGGTAATTGATCTCTCTCTCTCTCTCTCTCTCTCTCTCTCTCTCTCTCTCTCTCTCTCTCTCTCCATAGTAAAACTGAATTTCAGTATGATTTGTGTATTTAAAGGTTGCATAATACCTTATATCTGGTTATTATATTAGCATAATGATGATATTGTAAGAGACTGATGATTTAGATTTGAAATTCTTTTTTGTTCAAAGTTACGAATTTGCAAGAATTTTACATTATGTAGTTTTCTAATTTAATGGCATCATATTGTGTTATATTCGTTTTCTAAATTACAGGGATATCATTTCAATCGATTTAACTTTTTTTTCAAGTAAACAAAATTATTATGTAATCGTGCGCCCATTTTAGAGGTTTGCTCATAGTTAACTCCGAATTTTAAATGAATGGTCATATTGCATTGAAACGCTTGTCGAGTGTTGTTTGCTTTTTATTTTGTACAGGTGGTTTTATTCTTCATTCAATCCTGTCCACAAATTAAAGTAAATAATGATTACATGATCTAGTTTAATCATAATTGTCATATTTTCGACAGATTCATTTATGCAAGGCGTTGATATAGACATACAAGATATCTATCCAGTTTTTTTTTTTATCAAAAGAGGGTTGTTCCCCTAGTGCAGACCATCTAGTTTATCAAGCAAAGATATGACTTTATTTAAGATCTAGTTCAACTTAATCCACCATCATTATTGAGCAATATTGAACTGTTAATACAGGTCACACATGCATGAATATGTAATGGATGAATGAGTATGCATAGTATGCACACACTCGGCATAGAGACACATTATATTCTACCTGTAATCATTTTTTTCTTTTTCTTTTGTCAATAACTCAAGGGATCCGGAAGGGAAGTTATAAGAGAAAACAGGTGCAATGGCGTTAGCTGTTCGTTTGGTGAAAGGTGTGATATCCAGACTACTTATAGTGTGTGTCATAGTTCAGGTGTCCAGTGTATGAATGGTAAGTCTTACATCATAAGTTAGCGCCCAGTTTTGATTTTAAGAATTTTGTTCAAATTAAAAAAGGCTTGGTAACCATGGAGAAAATGATCTTAGTAATACATACTTCTAGTACTCGAAACATCAGATATCTAAAATGATTTTATAAGAATAAGACCTAAGTGCTACATTTATATTGGCTATATTATATGCATTTTAAACCTATAAAAAGATGTATAACAAAATTAAAATGGGTGGAAAGAATAACCTGTACATTTGATCTCTCTGTGAAATATCTTTGAAGGCCCAGTCCACTCGCTAGATGATTACTCGTAAGTACGCACATTGCTTGCAATGTCGAAATGAATTGTCGTGATTGCGCCGAGTATGCTAACAAATATACGTTTTATCCCAGGAAATAAGATCTTTCTCATGAAGGGTGAATGACACAAGTCATTTTTGTCGACCTATACTGGTGTCACTGTTTCGAAACAAAAGTACCATAACATCATCACAGGGCTACAAGATGACGAGAGTTTAATATATAAAACTTTTTGTCTATGAATTCCTTTCAATTTACATTTATTGTGATGCATCCGTGTATTGATAACTCCTCATTATAGAAAATATACTGTTTACTGTTTTAAAATGTTTCAGGACCAACTTTGCATGTGTCGAAAGCCTGTGCATGGTTTCCTTTACAATTTCAGTTTAGGCATAGCTATCAAATTAATATCCATGTTCAAAATCTCTTTTGGAATTCTGAGCAACTCCACATGATATAGCAGTAACATGGCTTCTTTTGCGACAAAATGGGGGTATCTTAATTCATTTCTATTTCCTAATCTATACATGTTTAATAACGACGCCTGTCTCAACGCAATACGAAACGTTTCCTCAGATAATAATAATTAGTATAATGATTTTGATTGCTCATGTCCATTATTTAATATTGAGCGCCTAATGTAGGCAGCAGGAAATTTTTTCTGCACAAGTAGTGGAGACAACTTATCGAATCGCTTGTCAGAGTTGCGAACGGAATATAACCCATTATATAAAACGAATCAAACAAAACTTTTGTTATTAATCTGTTTAAACTAACTTTTTCACATAACTATAAGCATTTTGAATGGAACGTATGTGAAATTCATGGAATTGTATTTTGCAAAACAAACTTACGTCATATTACAACTCTAGTATTAAACCAAGTAACTGAATAGAGCAAAAACAATTTTTTTAAAATTTGTTTTGGGTAAATAAAATCCCCAAAACAGTTATACAATTCTATCACAATTCCAAACGAAAAACGTTACGAATGAATTCCAATCGTGTTTTGAATTAATCCGAACATCAAATGTAGTGTTGTACCAATAACCTCGATTGTGGCAATGTACGAACTAACAATCTTGATGTATCGCAGAATACAAATGTCCTTGAATGAATTCACTGTAATTCCAAAATAGTGATATAGCCCAAGAAGTATTAATGAGCACTATGTAAATCAATTGAAGTATGGAAAGAAATAAAAACTGAAGACAAGAATAAGGAATAAGACTGATATATCTATTGATGTTAAAGTAGGTATTAGCAGTTTGAAGTTTGTCAACTTTAGATACATCAACACCAGACCTATGCGACAGTAGACAATTTCTGTAAATACTCTGATCCTAATGGAATTTTCTATCAATATCATAAACAGTTTGTTTCTATCAATATTATCAAACGGCTTGTTTCTATCAATATCATTAAACAGTTTGTTTCTATCAATATCATTAAACAGTTTGTTTCTATCAATATTATTAAACGGCTTGTTTCTATCAATATCATAAACAGTTTGTTTCAATCAATATCATAAAACAGTTTGTTTCTATCAATATCATTAAACAGTTTATTTCTATCAATATCATTAAACAGTTTGTATCTATCAATATCATTAAACAGTTTGTTTCTATCAATATCATAAACAGTTTGTTTCTATCAATATCATTAAACAGTTTGTTTCTATCAATATCATTAAACAGTTTGTTTATATCAATATCATTAAACAGTTTGTTCCTGTCAATATTTTTAAACGGATTGTTTCTATCAATATCATTAAACAGTTTGTTTCTATCAATATCATTAAACAGTTTGTTTCTATCAATATCATTAAACAGCTTGTTTCTATCAATATCATTAAACAGTTTGTTTCTATCAATATCATTAAAAATTTTGTTTCTATCAATATCATTAAACAGTTTGTTTCTATCAATATCATTAAACAGTTTGTTTCTATCAATATCACTAAACAGTTTGTTTCTATCAATATCATTAAACAGTTTGTTTCTATCAATATCATTAAAAAGTTTGTTTCTATCAATATCATTAAACAGTTTGTTTCTATCAATACCATTAAACAGTTTGTTTCTATCAATATCATTAAACAGTTTGTTTCTATCAATATCATTAAACAGTTTGTTTCTATCAATATCATTAAACAGTTTGTTTCTATCAATATAATTAAACAGTTTGTTTCTATCAATATTATTAAACGGCTTGTTTCTATCAATATCATTAAACAGTTTGTTTCTATCAATATCATTAAACAGTTTGTTTCTATCAATATCATTAAACAGTTTGTTTCTATTAATATCATTAAACAGTTTGTTTCTATCAATATGATTAAACAGTTTGTTTCTATCAATATCATTAAACAGTTTGTTTCTATCAATATAATTAAACAGTTTGTTTTTATCAATATCATTAAACAGTTTGTTTCTATCAATATCATTAAACAGTTTGTTTCTATCAATACAATTAAACAGTTTGTTTCTATCAATATCATTAAACAGTTTGTTTCTATCAATATCATTAAACAGTTTGTTTCTATCAATATCATTAAACAGTTTGTTTCTATCAATATAATTAAACAGTTTGTTTCTATCAATATCATTAAACAGTTTGTTTCTATCAATATCATTAAACAGTTTGTTTCTATAAATATCATTAAACAGTTTGTTTCTATCAATATAATTAAATAGTTTGTTTTTATCAATATCATTAAACAGTTTGTTTCTATCAACATCATTAAACAGTTTGTTTCTATCAATACAATTAAACAGATTGTTTCTATCAATATCATTAAACAGTTTGTTTCTATCAATACAATTAAACAGTTTGTTTCTATCAATATCATTAAACAGTTTGTTTCTATCAATATAATTAAACAGTTTGTTTCTATCAATATCATTAAATAGTTTGTTTCTATCAATATCATTAAACAGTTTGTTTCTATCAATATCATTAAACAGTTTCTTTCTATCAATATCATTAAACAGTTTGTTTCTATCAATATCATTAAACAGTTTGTTTCTATCAATATAATTAAACAGTTTGTTTCTATCAATATCATTAAAAGTTTGTTTCTATCAATATCATTAAACAGTTTGTTTCTATCAATATAATTAAACAGTTTGTTTCTATCAATATTATTAAACGGCTTGTTTCTATCAATATCATTAAACAGCTTGTTTCTATCAATATCATTAAACAGTTTGTTTCTATCAATATCATTAAACAGTTTGTTTCTATCAATATAATTAAACAGTTTGTTTCTATCAATATCATTAAACAGTTTGTTTCTATCAATATCATTAAACAGTTTGTTTCTATCAATATCATTAAACAGTTTGTTTCTATCAATATCATTAAACAGTTTGTTTCTATCAATATAATTAAACAGTTTGTTTCTATCAATATCATTAAACAGTTTGTTTCTATCAATATCATTAAAAAGTTTGTTTCTATCAATATCATTAAACAGTTTGTTTCTATCAATATCATTAAACAGTTTGTTTCTATCAATATCATTAAACAGTTTGTTTCTATCAATATCATTAAACAGTTTGTTTCTATCAATATAATTAAACAGTTTGTTTCTATCAATATCATTAAACAGTTTGTTTCTATCAATATAATTAAACAGTTTGTTTCTATCAATATCATTAAACAGTTTGTTTCTATCAATATCATTAAAAAGTTTGTTTCTATCAATATAATTAAACAGTTTGTTTCTATCAATATCATTAAAAAGTTTGTTTCTATCAATATCATAAACAGTTTGTTTCTATCAATATCATTAAACAGTTTGTTTCTATCAATATCATTAAACAGTTTGTTTCTATCAATATCATTAAAAAGTTTGTTTCTATCAATATCATTAAACAGTTTGTTTCTATCAATATCATTAAACAGTTTGTTTCTATCAATATCACTAAACAGTTTGTTTCTATCAATATCATTAAACAGTTTGTTTCTATCAATATCACTAAACAGTTTGTTTCTATCAATATCATTAAACAGTTTGTTTCTATCAATATCATTAAACAGTTTGTTTCTATCAATATCATTAAAAAGTTTGTTTCTATCAATATCATTAAACAGTTTGTTTCTATCAATATCATTAAACAGTTTGTTTCTATCAATATCATTAAACAGTTTGTTTCTATCAATATCATTAAACAGTTTGTTTCTATCAATATAATTAAACAGTTTGTTTCTATCAATATCATTAAACAGTTTGTTTCTATCAATATCATTAAAAAGTTTGTTTCTATCAATATAATTAAACAGTTTGTTTCTATCAATATAATTAAACAGTTTGTTTCTATCAATATCATTAAACAGTTTGTTTCTATCAATATAATTAAACAGTTTGTTTCTATCAATATCATTAAACAGTTTGTTTCTATCAATATCATTAAACAGTTTGTTTCTATCAATATCATTAAACAGTTTGTTTCTATCAATATCATTAAAAAGTTTGTTTCTATCAATATCATTAAACAGTTTGTTTCTATCAATATCATTAAACAGTTTGTTTCTATCAATATCACTAAACAGTTTGTTTCTATCAATATCATTAAACAGTTTGTTTCTATCAATATCACTAAACAGTTTGTTTCTATCAATATCATTAAACAGTTTGTTTCTATCAATATCATTAAACAGTTTGTTTCTATCAATATCATTAAAAAGTTTGTTTCTATCAATATCATTAAACAGTTTGTTTCTATCAATATCATTAAACAGTTTGTTTCTATCAATATCATTAAACAGTTTGTTTCTATCAATATCATTAAACAGTTTGTTTCTATCAATATAATTAAACAGTTTGTTTCTATCAATATCATTAAACAGTTTGTTTCTATCAATATCATTAAAAAGTTTGTTTCTATCAATATAATTAAACAGTTTGTTTCTATCAATATAATTAAACAGTTTGTTTCTATCAATATCATTAAACAGTTTGTTTCTATCAATATAATTAAACAGTTTGTTTCTATCAATATAATTAAACAGTTTGTTTCTATCAATATAATTAAACAGTTTGTTTCTATCAATATCATTAAACAGTTTGTTTCTATCAATATCATTAAACAGTTTGTTTCTATCAATATCATTAAACAGTTTGTTTCTATCAATATCATTAAACAGTTTGTTTCTATCAATATCATTAAATAGTTTGTTTCTATCAATATCATTAAACAGTTTGTTTCTATCAATATCATTAAACAGTTTCTTTCTATCAATATCATTAAACAGTTTGTTTCTATCAATATCATTAAACAGTTTGTTTCTATCAATATAATTAAACAGTTTGTTTCTATCAATATCATTAAAAGTTTGTTTCTATCAATATCATTAAACAGTTTGTTTCTATCAATATAATTAAACAGTTTGTTTCTATCAATATTATTAAACGGCTTGTTTCTATCAATATCATTAAACAGCTTGTTTCTATCAATATCATTAAACAGTTTGTTTCTATCAATATCATTAAACAGTTTGTTTCTATCAATATAATTAAACAGTTTGTTTCTATCAATATCATTAAACAGTTTGTTTCTATCAATATCATTAAACAGTTTGTTTCTATCAATATCATTAAACAGTTTGTTTCTATCAATATCATTAAACAGTTTGTTTCTATCAATATAATTAAACAGTTTGTTTCTATCAATATCATTAAACAGTTTGTTTCTATCAATATCATTAAAAAGTTTGTTTCTATCAATATCATTAAACAGTTTTTTTCTATCAATATCATTAAACAGTTTGTTTCTATCAATATCATTAAACAGTTTGTTTCTATCAATATCATTAAACAGTTTGTTTCTATCAATATAATTAAACAGTTTGTTTCTATCAATATCATTAAACAGTTTGTTTCTATCAATATAATTAAACAGTTTGTTTCTATCAATATCATTAAACAGTTTGTTTCTATCAATATCATTAAAAAGTTTGTTTCTATCAATATAATTAAACAGTTTGTTTCTATCAATATCATTAAAAAGTTTGTTTCTATCAATATCATAAACAGTTTGTTTCTATCAATATCATTAAACAGTTTGTTTCTATCAATATCATTAAACAGTTTGTTTCTATCAATATCATTAAAAAGTTTGTTTCTATCAATATCATTAAACAGTTTGTTTCTATCAATATCATTAAACAGTTTGTTTCTATCAATATCACTAAACAGTTTGTTTCTATCAATATCATTAAACAGTTTGTTTCTATCAATATCACTAAACAGTTTGTTTCTATCAATATCATTAAACAGTTTGTTTCTATCAATATCATTAAACAGTTTGTTTCTATCAATATCATTAAAAAGTTTGTTTCTATCAATATCATTAAACAGTTTGTTTCTATCAATATCATTAAACAGTTTGTTTCTATCAATATCATTAAACAGTTTGTTTCTATCAATATCATTAAACAGTTTGTTTCTATCAATATAATTAAACAGTTTGTTTCTATCAATATCATTAAACAGTTTGTTTCTATCAATATCATTAAAAAGTTTGTTTCTATCAATATAATTAAACAGTTTGTTTCTATCAATATAATTAAACAGTTTGTTTCTATCAATATCATTAAACAGTTTGTTTCTATCAATATAATTAAACAGTTTGTTTCTATCAATATCATTAAACAGTTTGTTTCTATCAATATCATTAAACAGTTTGTTTCTATCAATATCATAAACAGTTTGTTTCTATCAATATCATTAAACAGTTTGTTTCTATCAATATCATTTAACAGTTTGTTTCTATCAATATCATTAAACAGTTTGTTTCTATCAATATCATTAAACAGTTTGTTTCTATCAATATCATAAACAGTTTGTTTCTATCAATATCATTAAACAGTTTGTTTCTATCAATATCATTAAACAGTTTGTTTCTATCAATATCATTAAACAGTTTGTTTTTATCAATATCATTAAACAGTTTGTTTCTATCAATATCATTAAACAGTTTGTTTCTATCAATATCATTAAACAGTTTGTTTCTATCAATATAATTAAACAGTTTGTTTCTATCAATATAATTAAACAGTTTGTTTCTATCAATATCATTAAACAGTTTGTTTCTATCAATATCATTAAGCAGTTTGTTTCTATCAATATAATTAAACAGTTTGTTTCTATCAATATCATTAAACAGTTTGTTTCAGGAACGTTGTTAATTTCTCAGCAAAGCTATAACTTGAGCTCAACACCAGTAAATATGTTTACATCATATACACTTAACAAACTCCATCGAATCTTAAGATTTCAAAAGAATAGAGAAACGTGACCAGAAAGAAAGGAATCATAGAAACCAATAGTAAACATTATAATTTGTTTTAAATTATTGACTGTAGAGATATTTCTTTCGTTCCGTTTTAAACCTTAACATGCATAGAAACTTATCCCGTCTTTACAAGTTAGAAGTTGTCATAATTCCTGGATTACTAGAGGTTAAAGTACTTGACCTTGATTACAAGTTAGAGTGATCCATTATGAACTTTAGGTTTTGCAATAGCATCTAAACTTTTATATAAGAAATGATTTGGTGAAAATTGGCTATTCATAACATTCATATCAGTCTTAGAGAAGACAAACGTTGTGATCCTTTGGGAGGATTTGGCTAATTCCCTTCCATTATTCATTGGAATTGCAGAGTGATTAGACTTTCGGATTGATTAGTTGTATTATAATTACTGTTAATTCATTAAAAACATTTTGGTATTATTCTTATGATACATACAAGCTATTGGCACATCAGTACAATAGAGTTAATTTCATTCGGAATACCACAGGAACTAATTTAGATTACTCGAAACTTCTGGACTTGTGATAGAACCTTAGGACTGTTTATTTACTGGAAGGTATTTTTATCTGTTGTACCTTTCGGAAATAAATTATGTTGTGTAATTTACAAAACTTGTTGGCTTTTGCTCTTTTTTCTTGTTTAGTTTAAGACCATATCATCGTATTGAATTCATATTGTTTCATCAAAAAAATTACATTTTCATTTCTAAATTGAGTTTTATATTGATTAATGGTGGCTTTTCATGCAATTAAAAAATAGGTTTTTCTTCGAAATTGGTCCAAAATGAAGAAAATATTATCAGTCAATTTGAAATAGGCATATAATAGCTTTATGTTTTTTTCTTTTTGTCTCACTGAGCTAAATAAATGTTTGTATAAGCAAACGTCTTCATTTTAGCTGTATCGGTTTGTTTTTGTCGATACCTTTTTTGACAACTCTTTTTTAAAGTAAAATGTCCTCATTCGTGGTTTTTCAAAAGCAGCTAAACCATGTGCATCCTCAATGTTATCAGAATGGCTGTCACTATCTGTTGCAAATAAAATATAGCTTATGGGGAGGGATCAGGTTTGGTTAATATTGCTTAACGATAATGTTTAAACAGAAGACATTGATCAGGCCAAATGCACAGTCTGACTTGAATAATCTGAAACAACAGGCCACCCTAGCGGATAGTCCTTTTACGCAAGTCCGTGAATTTTTGAAAACATTAACAATATCTTGTTCCTGAATTATTCGGACTCAAAGAGTCGAATTGGGTCTGGTACAAAAAAAAAACTACTCAAATTTTGGTTTCAAATACTGTGCCATGCGAAATTGGTGCACATGAGGCTGATAATATTCCAAATCACCCAATCTTCTATCAGCTTCCAAAATGTATTAAACATCGAGTCATGACAACGCTTCCATTCCCCATATCTGCCTTCTTTGTTACCTATGATCTCTTTATGGATAAATATGTTAACGCCCTATTTCTGTACTACTGAGCTTTGAATTCTGACAAAATGTCAATTATACATTGCTTTCTAATGTCAGAAATGCAATTCCATTAGGTATATTTGTATGTTGCAAATCGATTTCTTTCTTAATCTGAGTTACGACGCTTCTTAATTATTTTCTTGACTGCCAGAAATGGTGAAATGAACTTTTATGGACAAACCTTGCACATGCACAAAAACGTTTCAGGTTTGTTCAGGAATCAGGAATATATATATATATATATATATATATATATATATATATATATATATATATATATATAGAGAGAGAGAGAGAGAGAGAGAGAGAGAGAGAGAGAGAGAGAGAGAGAGAGAAAGAGAGAAAAAAATAATATATGGAGTCATACATGTTAATATTAAATTAGATCACAAATTAGATATTGATAAGAATTTATATTATATAAAGCACACCGACCGATGCCTTATTTGTACACTTCATCAATTTTAATACAGATGGGACAACGCTGAGGGCAACACTGATAACAGCCGTGTTTGGGCTCGGCCTGGTTGTGATATTGATGGTAGTCGTAACGATTCTGATAGTGTACATACGTAAAAGAAAGTCGAAAATAATTCCACAGCAAGAACCACAAGTCAAAGACAACGAACAACCGAGCAAAAGTAACTCCAGAACTGAATTGCAACCAGCCAACACAAACTTTAGGTAACACAAAGTCAAAAATATTGTTATTATCTTCTCTTGGAGGAAAGTGGCAGATAATCGATTCCTTTATACCACTTATACCGAGCTAAAAGTTTTTATTTCCTACATTCAGTAGCTACATTTTATTCTCACACTGGTTGCTCAGACATATATGAAACAACATAATAACATAGCAAAGTAAATTGTATATTACGGATCCATGGTAACAAATAATGTTTACATTAGGAATAAATGGCTACGATATTGGAAGCTCTGGTTCACAAGAAGACCGCAAAGAGACAATGAATGAGCCAAGCCTAAGTTCTGACTGTGGTAAAGAAAATCTATAAGAGACATCTTGATTCCTCCTGTTCCTTCACCATAAAAGTACAGTTTCTTAATATATAACGTTCCTTTTCTTGCACCTACATTTATTTAAAGACTAGAGGGTGCTCGTATAACTTGTTGATTGATATTGGACATTTTGTATTTCAGTCTTTTGAATGCCGACCTGAATTATCCTAAAAATAACTTTCGGAAGTTGTATGGGAAAATCTGTTCATTGTGTTTCAGAATATATGTTCAATATTTGTTAAGCTTCGAGGATAGATTCCTCTTCCAGATCAATTATTTCTACTATTCGTTATTTCTTTTTTTCGATATTTCTTCTAACCCATATTTCTTCTATTTGATATTTCTTCTCTTCGATATTTCTTCTATTTGATATTTCTTCTATTCGATATTTCTTCTATTTGATATTGCTTTCTGGTGATTATCTCAACTATTTCAATTCAATACCTAATGCTTGTTGTTCTCCATTTTAGGAATAATTAAATGCAAATTCCCATTGAGGACACTACCCATGGATAGACGATATATACGCATCGTAGATGACGACCAACATTTAGTAATCAAAATGATGTGACGGTCAAGCAATCGCTTTATAACCGTGTTACCTTTGGATTAGTATTGGAAACACAGCGGAATACAATATAATTATATGAGAATACAATGAATGAACGCTATTATCTTATCAGATCTTGATATAAATACTTTGATTAATTTTCTTGTGGTGCTTTTTCTTTTCTTTTTCTTGATGATTTTTAATATAGGAGATACTATCATAATACCGTTTATGCACAATAATTCACCTCAACAAATTAACTATAATAAAATATGTTTTGAATAAATACACTGTATTTCCTGGAAACAAACGTTTTTCCTTATTATTGCTTTTATTATTATCATTATTATTATTATTATTATTATTATTATTATTATTATTATTATATTGCTTAAGCTTCGTTTGGTTATTTACATTTTGGTTACAATATTTTCCTGCATATCCCGCATAAATTGTATATCCAAAGAAAAACTGGTTAAAGATCTATCTCAAATTTGAATATATTACCAATTCCATTGTTGTAATTTAGCTTTTCTGTATATTAAATTCTTTCTTCTTATGTGCTATATACTGAAGACAAATAAAGAATATCAAATATTGACTGTCGTTTCTAAGATAAATTAGTCAAATGGTACAACAGTGATGTATCTCGATTTAACATAATTCGGTTTCAAAAATAACATACACGAATACTCTCTTCCCTACATTCCCTAGTGAATATGCTCGGAATAACGAGTTTTCCGGACAATTGAATCATATATATTTTTCATATTCATGTATATGCTTGCTTTAAATGTAATCTACTGTATATTCAATAAAGTTTGAAATGGATTAATGCATACATCTATTATTTTGTGTTTTTTCCACATTATTATAACATGCGCTTGTACGTACATATACAGCAAATATAAGTCTAGACAATTAACAAATCGAACACATCACACTATGTGCTTCAAAAATGAAGCCCTATACCGTCCACAGCTTAAATCTGTCAACAGTAGTAATATGGGACGATAGGGAGCATATGGAAAATCCAGTCAAAAACAGCTTGGGACGATATGGGGCAAAGATTTATGGGGACAATGGAAAATCCAGTCAAATACAGCTTGGGACGATATGGTGCAAAGATTTATGGGGACAATGGAAAATCCAGTCAAAAACAGCTTGGGACGATATGAGGCAAAGATTTATGGGGACAATGGAAAATCCAGTCAAAAACAACTTGAGACGATATGGGGCAAAGATTTATGGGGACAATGGAAAATCCAGTCAAAAACAGCTTGGGACGATATGGGGCAAAGATTTATGGGGACAATGGAAAATCCAGTCAAAAACAGCTTGGGACGATATGGGGCAAAAGGTCGTGGGACGATATGGGGCAAAAGGTTGTGGGACGATATAGGGCAAAGGGAAATTGAACATGGGAATATTATTTGGGACCTTCTGGTGACAAGGGATATTGAACATGGTGGGACTGTATAGGGACAAGGGAAATTGAACATGGTGGGACTGTATAGGGACAAGGGGAAATAGAGGCAAAGAAAGCTAATATCTTTTCGAGGCATATGAGTGGCCCTGAAAAGGGCCTTTGGGTACTTCTTCTTCTTCTTCTTCTTCTTCTTCTTTTATTTTCTACTGCTGTTCCACCAGCTTTTGATTTTAACAATGATTATCTTTATTTTTTTCGTTTCGTCCTCGGGAATCCAGTCAGGATGTCCCATAGCTCTAAACTTCTCTTGTATCTTTATCCAATTGTTATTTAATCTTTCAAATTCCTCTTTCTTTTTGTTGTTTTCATTGTCCTTTCTCTCCTTTCTCTCCATACTCCAGTTATCGTTTATCTTCTTCACTTCTTCTAATAGCTCTTTTTTCATCCGTTCTTCAGCTTTCTTGAGCTGGTCTAAACCATTTTGGACATGTTGCCACTCTGTCAAGATATTATCCAAAAAGCACTTTACGTTTTCGACAATATCTATCACTTCCTTCAATGTCCCCACTCTAACATAGGGTGGGTTATTGCAGCCTCGTAACTTTTCGGCTTCTTCTTCTAAGAGATCCCTGGCTATTTTCAGTCTTTTTTGCAAAGTCCAGGCTATTCGTAAACTTCCATTCATTATGTAGTTTTTGCACTACATATTCCCCATCTAATATCCAGAAAAAGCTGTGTCTTAAATTGTTGAATAAAGTTGATGCTGTCACCATCTTCTATGGTTATTCCGTGGAATGGTTCTAATGTCAGCCACTTGAGTATATATCCATTTCTCCCTTTCTTCCTTTTTTCCTCGCATTACAATGTTTATATTATCCCCCCCTTTCACTTCCTTTCCCCTTTTCTCTTTCATTTTATATATTTATTTTAGGGTTTTGTTAAGTGGTTCTGCTGTTTTTAAGTTAACAGTATTACTATCCGCTCTGGCCCCATTAACCGACATGGTCTTGTTAATTATTTATTTATTTGGTAGTTATAATATTTATTTTTTGTCTGTTTATTTAAGGCATTGTCACGTGGGTCTGCTTTTGAGCTAGCGGTGTTATTATCTACTCTGGCCCCTTGATTGATAAATATTAACTCTATGGCTATGTTTATGTTTATGTTTATGTATATTCATATTATATTAATATGAATTAAGGTCGCATGCGCAACTATGTGCTTTCGCGACCAGTTAATGCCCCAGGGTCGGGCTATTTGATTGGTCGGGACCTAAGGTAACTTGGACTACACTAGGCCGCGTTGTCGCAGTTTCCCCGGCACCCTCGTTAAATGGCAGTCTCGCCTTAGAGTAATATGTCGGGTCACGGCAAAGCAGGAAGGCAGAACAAATACCAATATTGTGTAAGCCACCTGTGCAATTATATCAAATCCATATAGTCATAGAATTTTTCATCTTTCCTATCAATAAATAATTCTACATGTTTTAGGTCCTTAAAAAATTTAATTGCTAAAATGTCTTAGCGACATAAATGAGTGTAGTCACTGTTAGGTATTTCAGCTTGTTAAGTTTGAGCGGTGGTCAAAATTGATCAAGTTAGATTTCGAGAAAGAGATTGTTCGAAAATGGTTCTCGTACCAAATTAGAACCCTGGGGAGAAAAATAAAATTTAAATAAAATAAAATAAAATAGAAGAAAAAAAATTAGAGTTGGAGTGGGGTGTGTTTAGTGTCATTTCATTTCTTCCTTCTTTTTTCTTCTTTTCCCTTTTATCTCTCCAAATTTCTTCCCACTCCCTTCTTTCCTCTTTCTTTCCTTTTCCTTCTTCCATCCTTCTTTTCCCTTTCCTTTTACTTTTTCTTGTCGGTTGGTTGGTGTTATGTTTCCTTGAGCTATTACTATTTGATCCCGGTGTTCTCATCACACTTATCTTGCCACTTGTCGGTTGACTGGTTTTACTGTACCTACATTGTGCCACTACTTAGTGTAATGTTCGCTTTTTCTTCCCCCTTCTCCTTCTTCCCTTTCTCTCCTTTCTTCCTTTTCTCATCGCATTACAATGTTTGTATTATCCCCCTCTCTTTCCCTTCCTTTATCCTTTTCTCTTTGATTTTATATATTTATTTTAGGGTTAAGTGGTATTTTAAGTGGTTTTGCTTTTTTAAGCTAGCGGTATTACTATCCGCTCTGGCCCCTTTAACCGATATAGCATCGTTAAGTATTTATTTATTTGGTAGTTATAATATTTATTTATTGTCTGTTTATTTAAGGCACTGTTGCGTGGGTCTGCTTTTGAGCTATCGATGTTATTATCTGCTCTGGCCCCTTGATTGATAATTATTAACTCTATGGCTATGTTTATGTTTATTTATTTATTTGATGGTTTTGATATTTATGTTTTGTGTTATATGTCTATTGATTTTAGGTAATTAAGTATATTAATATAGGTAGTATTTACGTTTTTGTTATACTTTTTATCTAGAATTTGGGGGAAAGATGTGACTGAGTCAAGTTTTCTTTGTTGTATTTTGAGGGACGGTACGTTGTCGATGGTATTTGTGACATATGTTGAATACATGTTCCAATGTTTCAGTTTCTGGACAGTGTGGACATTTATCCGGCGTGGGTCCTGTACTTATATGTTTCATAAAGCTGCCATTTAGTAGTGTTTTACCTGTTCTGATTCTGTTGATGATTTTAATATCAATGGCTGCCAGGCTTTTTGGTAAACGTTGGGTTCTAGTGACCTCTTTTTTTAGTTGGTATAGATGTCTACCCTTTGTGGAGTTTTCCTATTGTTGTTGCCATTTATTATTAATTCTGTCCCTGACTTGACTATATAGTTCTTGAGTGTTGTACTGTACGGGTTCAATTTGGTCTTTCATCAGACTGTTTTTTGCTGCTTGGTCTGGTTTTTCATTTCCAGGCAAATTGATGTGAGATGGCACCCACAAGAAGTGTATGGTTTGGTGTGATTTATCTGCTTCCATGATGGTCAGCATAGTGTCCTCTAGCAGGTTTTGTCTACTTTTGGAATTACCTGTCTCAATTCTTTAAAGTACACTAAGTGAGTCTGTTATGATGACGTACTGTTTTTGATTTTGTGTTACTATCCATTTTAGGGTTCGGTTGATGTCCCAGAATTCCGTTGTATATATGGAACAGTCATCTGGTAGTCTTGTCGTAAATGTGATCTGATGTTCTGGGATCACTACCGCTGCATCCGTTCTATGTAGTTCTTTAGAATTTGAGCCGTCAGTATAGATTTTTACATATCCATCATAGTTGTTGTTGACGAGGCTTTGTACTTGTGTTAATGTGATATTGGGGTTGTCACGCTTATGTACCAGTTGGAGTGCTGTTAGGTTGATGTTAGGTTGGTTATTTCTCCAAGGTGTGGGGTCCTTGAAAAGTAGTTGTTCTGCTTGGAGTTCTATTTGATTGATTTCTTTGCATAGTGTGTGTATTTTGTTAGCTGCTGGAGAATGTGGTACCAGTCTTGAGCTAAAGGTGGTTTGACATTTACTTATTATGTTTCTGGTGGGATTGATCTCCTTATGTATTGAGATTCTACAGGCATATCTAAGTATGTGTTCTTCTCTTCTCAGTTGTAATGATGATTCACATGCGAGGATTTGATAATGATCCAGATGGTGATGTAGGCATATTGTCCCGCATAATGTAAATATTTCAACGGTGATTGCGCTCAATTTAACATGTGATGGAATTGAAGGGAGCTATCAAATTAATCTAGAGCAATCAAATCAAGCTCAGCAAGGATATATTCTTTATTCGTTTGCACCAACAGCTCCTCCAGGATTCCTAATTATTGAAAACCCAATTAATCCTGTCTACATGCGATGCCATAATAATTCGTTAACGAGAATTAATTTCCGACTCACCGACCAGTCAAATAATTTAATTGATCTACAAGATGAGGTGTTAGCGATTAGTTTGTTTGTGAAATCATAAATGATTTTCGTCCCAAGGACTCGATCAAATATTTGGTTGAAATAAATTATTAACCCATAGCAGCAGAGGGGGCGATGACATCACGACGAGACCGTATTTTGACTAAACGATGAAAACGATCTTTGAGTATGATTTGCGAAAAACTTATGTTTCGAGCAAGTAATCTTTTTTTTTTTTGGTTGAAAAAGAAGGATTCGAATTATTTCTCTCGAGATGTTTGTTAGATTTAGAGCAAATGATGTCTCGGACAAATGTCTGATTCCCCTCCCCCCTCTGCTGCTACAAAATTTGTCGTTTGAGGACTGATGACAGCTAGAGTATTTTCAGGCATGAAGCGTTTTCGGTACACTAAGTAACACGCTTTGGCGATGGTACAAGCTTCTTTCAAAGGATCGATCCCTCCGTTTTCCATGAACAATTCTCGAAATTTTCCAAAGCAACGTCGTAAAATGTCCAGGTCAGATCGACAGTACTTTAACATTTCTTCTTGAAAGTCAAAGGGGTCCGAGGTGTGAGTCTGGTACCAAGCACGGAAAGCTTCTTGTTGTTCGGTGCGCATATTATCGGGGTCATAGTCGACAGCCTCAGGCAAATGGGGTAGAACGGTATGTTGATTGGCTTCGGTATTGAAAAAGTGTGGAAAATAACCTTTGGCCATTTCTGTCATTCCAAACGCTTTAGGCATGCGACTCAAAGACGTGGCCAAGTAACACATCGAATCTTTAAACTGTGCTTGTCCTACTTGCATAGAAATGATTTTGGCTCCGTTCAAAGTTACTTGTGGACGTTCGGTACTTTGTTCCGTATAGTATCTAAGCAGAAATTGCCCATCGTATCCCGAGAAATTGTGAGCCATTACCGTGGCATGGCAATGACAATCTCCGTAACATTCGATGTCTTCTGGACTCGACGTTTCGTCGATGGGGTATAGGATCCATTGGGCAAAATCGGCTAGCGTGTTTGACCCTCGAAAGATTTTTTTCACGTCCTCCAGGAATTTTGCTGCAGTGAGGACAATCACTAAAGATAGGTTCTTGGATACACTTCTCGCACGCACGGTGAGCCACGCAGAAATTAAGAATGTGAATACTAGTCTCTTGCATGCATTCGAAATAAAAAAGATAAAATTCCCTTTCTTCTGGGTATCTTCTGGTTGAGATTGGTATGAATGAAGCATTCGTGCTCCAAGCCCACCATTTGGTGACATATGTGACATCGTTTCTTTCCTCGACAAACGTGAAACCTGGCATTACTGGTACGTATGCCTTGTCCACAAGTAGGGCACAATTTCAGCAGTTGACAAGTACTTTTCTGCTGTGAACCTGGCATCTTCAAATGTTGTTGGCAACAGGTAAGACTGACAAAATGGCGCTGACAAACAGGGCAATGCACTCGTACTTGTCCTTTGTCCAGACAAGGTTGAGAGGCCAAACATCCCTCACATTTCGATCTACAATGCTTGTGTTGTTCTCGATTGTTATAACCACAGTCACATATTTCACAGTAGTAACCGTATCCCAGAAATGCAGTAATACTGGTAATGATATCAAAATGACAATCGTGATGATAGACGTGAATGTATTTTCCGTCTTTGAAATCGTGGCCTCGAAACAAAAGAGGACCACGCACTTCTTGAGGGTGTACTTTCAAGGTGTAATGTGCAGCCAAGGCACCTTGCAATTTTTGCATTTCTGGAATACAACAAGGGGTGTCTTTGGATATCCCTGCTTGCTGTAACAGGAGTTCTGCTTCACTTTATTGTTTAGTTCGCCCTAGATTTTCGAATAGTTGTCCAGGCTCTTTTCTATTCTATCGTCTCGTTCTTGTTGGCATACGTTTGTCCCACGACGATGGCACGGGCCAAACACATCTGGTCTTGAGGATTGTTAATTTGGACAGGGCTTTGCTTAATGTTGCGAAGGCTTTTCACCAATAACACTTTTTTGCGTTGTCCGGTCACCTGAGGAAGAGACACGTGGTTCATGAACAGTGTTGCTTTTCCATCGGTTATGTGAAACTTGTTGTTGGATTGTTGCACATGTTGAATTTTGTCGATGACTTTGGAAGGTGTTAATCGTGATGGGCTACTAAACTCGATCCAAACAGGAGACTTCAAATTATCGTGATGAATAGAAAGTCTCAAGCGATCGTCTTCTTTGGCTTGACATCGCTGTTTCAGTGCAGTTAACACAGAATCCCATACCTCGGTAATGAACACTTCTGTATTCTCCAAAGGTACATTGGACTTGAAATCTTTAAACTTTACCGCATACGTGTAAGCCGTTGTTCTAAATTTTCGAAAGGAACGCTTTTCCGTCTCTCGAATGTGATAGTACTTTTCAGGGTTTACTAAGGGTGGTGAACTTTGCTTGGACGTGGATTGCCTGTGTGTGGATTCGGGCTCACTCATGTCATCTTCAAGATCACTGGCATGAATTTGAGCCAAGTCTTCAGCTACTGTGCGAGGCTATACATTACGTTTCTGTCTCTTACTGTCTTCTCCTTTCTCCACAACATGATGAGGTCTTTTCATCTTGTCTGCAAAAGTCAAACGACTACATTTTAAAGACCATAACCCTATATATTCATGTCCGATCCGTGCATATATAAAGGGTCAGTGTCTAACCTTTCAGTATTCATTTTATTCTCACATTGACCAGAACGATGGAAGAACCTACACAAGTTGAACTTCTCAGTAGAGTTTTGCGTGGTGTCATACGAATGTTTTCTTCAGACAAGCCGACGGCCTACTCTCCCTCCTTTCGTGATAAAAGTAAAGATACCTGCTATAAATGTAAGAAGAAAGGACATTGGGCTATAGAATGTCCAGATGGTGAAAAAAGAAACCAGAAGAGACAAAAGTCAAGATACCTGTTATCATTGTAAAAAGAAAGGACATTGGTCTCCAAACTGCCATAAGAAACAACATTAGCAGGATGAGGAGGGGGAGATGAATTCTGAACAAGAGGAGGAGGAGGAGGAAGAGGTTACCTCCCCCAAGGAAGAACCCCGACACGTTCACAAAGACAAGAAAAGAAGACGAAAAAAAGTGAAGAGGAAGAAGAAAAAGATAAACCTGTGACAGTAAAGAAATTAATGAAACAGAAAGAGTGAACAGAAGAAACCTATGAACTTTTTAAAGTGGCATTGTGTTATGTTATGTTTGTGATATTGAATTGTAACGTTTGTACCAGAATACACCAGAGAGAAAAAACGTGAGTGTCTCTTGGTTTTCATCTTATAGAATAAGAACCTACACTCACACACTCATTCACTCACACGTACATCATGAGTTTAAAAAACTTTAAAAAAATAATAATAAAAAGGACTTTTGAGTTTTCATTGAATTAGGCAATTGAAATAGTATTTCTTTTCGAAATAATTTGAGTGACCCTGAAAAGGACCGTTGGGGTTTTGTTTGTTTAAAACAAAACAAACTCAGAAACGGGACGTAACCATCTTTAGCTATCTTAAGCCTTTGTCACGGCCAAGGCGTACTTCGGACTGGTGGTTCCTGTCAATGATTTGGTAGAAATCACTAACGGTGGTATGGCAAATGTAGTCACAGATAGATTGGGCTGTTTAGCTCGAGAAGGTCTTTTTCTCTTCGGTCGTCATAAAGAAGTCTGATACATTTGTTTCAGACTCCTTAACACTGCTAAAATATCTATAAGTACCGTCGTGACCGTTTGATTTTTACTATTCTCTTTCAGTCCTTGGTCTTCTTTCTTCTCGGTTGCTGCTACTGTTTATTCTTGGTGTTCCTTTTTGCTTCTTCTTCTTCCCGCTGTTGAATAAGAAAAGCTTGTTCTTCTACTTTCTGTTGTTGTAAAAATCGCTCCAATTCTTCTTTTTGTCTCGGCTTAAAATCATTGACGTGTACATAAGAAGAAGCAGAAGGCAACGAAGGTTCCGGAATAAATTCTTGTGATGTTAGGAAATCCACAATATCCGAGTTAAAATCAACTTCTTCTTCTGGATGTAGATTTGTCATGACTTTAGTAGTCACTGCTGTCCCATTACTTGCTGTCTCTACTACTGGCTCACCCCAATTCATCGTCGTCTTAGTGTCTGACATCATTGGCAACTCTGTCGCATCGATTGACTGCGCACAGACGCTAGTACCTCTATATAGGGAAGGTGACGTCACAGACTGCTCTCTTCCGATTGGATGACTGTGACTGCCTTTTGTGACGCACGTTTGTATTGGTGAATACACTCAATCCGTTTCGATCCGCTCTTCCCCTCTAAATAACCGCTGTTCACGGTATTCGATTCACCTGTTTCTCATCACAAGATGTGGACAAACGTAGAATCTTCTACCCTTGTTTATACCGTGCTATTTCGTAGTGACCTACCCATGTATGTCAGATCATCGAGGACTATTATTCATATGACTGATACAGCCTTTTGGAAGAGAAGGATATATGTGGAGAGGCAAGGTTGTTTAAAGAGAGTTTTCCTCTATGACCCCACAGTGAGGAGAAGTTTAAGGAAGAGAAGAAGATCTGTGAGATGTCCTCTATGTTAACAAGATACTGTTAACATTACACATAACGGCCCTTTTCAGGGCCACTCATATGCCTCGAAAAGATATTAGCTTTCTTTGCCTCTATTTTCCCCTTGTCCCTATACAGTCTCACCATGTTCAATTTCCCTTGTCACTATACAGTCCCACCATGTCCAATTTCCCTTGTCCCTATACAGTCCCACCATGTTTAATTTCCCTTGTATACAGTCCTACCATGTTCAATATCCCTTGTCACCAAAAGGTCCCAAATAATATTCCCATGCTCAATTTCTCTTTTCTCCATATCGTCCCACGACCTTTTGCCCCATATCTTCCCAAGCTGTTTTTGACTGGATTTTCCATATGCCCCCTATCGTCCCATATAACTACTGTCAACTGTATTTATACAGCCATCAATAAAATGTGATTGTTACATACAAATGGTAAACAACAAAGAGGCTTAATGACACTTTTAATTTATTTACCATACGTTATGTCAAAAAACATGGACGATTGGATCCCAGTATGTTTATTTAATTATTAACTCCCCCGTCGGCGACTAGCTAAAACAGAAATTGTTTATACAATCGCTGATTACAATATGGTCACGCTACTTATTTATTGATAGTGGTCATAGATTCTCAATGGCTTCACTATTGTATTTTATATATTATCCTGTATTTTCAAATACAATTTTCGAATTTTCTTATTTTTAGACAGATTATTTCTAGATTATCGAGACAAGTTTTAATGTAACTTTACACTTTGATCCCAGATTTTGATTTCCTGGTCCGGAAAGCGGATTCTTGATTAACGGAACAAATTAACGGTTAGGAATTCCGTTCCCGTTGAATCAGGGCCGGATAGCGAGGTTTGCGGATAAAGGGAGTTCTGATTAACGAGGATATATATATATATATATATATATATATATATATATATATATATATATATATATATATATATATATATATATATATATATATATATATATAGATATACAGAAAAACAAAGACAGTCAGAAAATATGCCCATGAGAGAGAGAGAGAGAGAGAGAGAGAGAGAGAGAGAGAGAGAGAGAGAGAAATAAAGTTTATATGCCTGTTGTCGATATATGGTATCTGGCAGGTAACATCATGTACATCATCAGTCATATTAGATAATTCAGGGGTATTTTATTTGATGAGTGCAAGCATGTAAGACGTGGGGAGTAAGATAGAAGCAGAAAAAAATACAATCATTCCAACTACGAGCTAGAAAAAATGCATTTTAGGTTTGACCAGTATATACTTTTACAGTTCATTTAAGAATTGACTCTTTTTGAAGCCTCTAAGAAGAACGTCACAAACATATACCATTTAGCCAAATAATCCCACAAACGTACTATGATCATGGAGAGTTTCTTCGAGATTACTAAACTAATGTCAAGGTACAAATATACACCACTTCCAACTTGCTTCTCTCTAGCAGAACATTTGGACCTGTTTGCAAATTTCTTCAGCGACAAGGTGAAAACCGTTAGAGTCAGCTTTACAATATAATTTAAATTGACTCGTCGTCACCATACAGTTGCGACACAGAATTTCAGCGACAGTCGTTAGTAGCATTTGAACCTGTCTCTATGGATTTAGCACGGACAATCGTGATGAAGAGTGCGCCTAAGTCACTTGAACTTGATCCGATTCCATCATCGCTGCTGCTTGAGTGCTGCTTAGACCAAATATTTCCTTCACTAACTGATGTTAATACCTCTCTCGCATCTGGGAAATTTCCATCATTTTTCAAAACTGTCATTGTAAAACCTTTTCTGAAGAAACGAACGCTCTACCATAACTATTTAAAGAACTACCGCCCAGTTTTTAATCTACGGATCATATAAAAATTCTTTGAAAAAGTTGTTCTAAAGAAACTTGTATCTCATCTGAATTCAAACACTCTTTTTAGTAATGTACACTCTACATATCACCCTTGCCACAGTACTGAAAGTACTCTTCTGAAAGTATTTAATGACATTCTCTCTGCTTTGGATAGCGGAAAGATAACAGTCCTCACGCTCCTGATTTATCTGCAGCAATTGACACAATATACTATAACATATTACTACAACGTCTCCAGCATGTATTTAGCATTCACAATACAGCCGTACTGTCGTGCAAGTCCTACTTAGTCAACTGGTCACAAATTGTATCTGCAAATGGAATAAACTCCAACCCAGTTGATATATGATGTGGTGTTCCTCGGGGGTCTTTTCTTGGACCTGTTCACTTCATTCTATACACTCAGCCGCTCTCAAGTGTCATAGATCATCATCCAGTGTCTCACCAATTTTACGCTTATGACACCCAAATACAAAAATCTAGCCACCAAACTGACGTTGATGCTACCAACCAAAGAGTAGAGAGGTACATTTATGATGTGAAATCACGGATGACATGTAACAAGCTGCAGATGAATGAGGATAAAACTGAAGTCATTCTGATCACAATACAAAGACTTTCTCATTCACATTCTTTACTTCACACTATAAATATCAGCTAAACCAGCATTACATTCAGAGTCAGTACGAAACCGAGTCGTTACTCTGGACAGTGTTCACACATTGCACCAACATGTCATGAACATATGCAAGGTAGCATATCTTGAGATGAGACGCATCCGCTTGATTCGCAAAGATCTTTCAGTTGATGCCACTAAAAATATTGTGTGTTCATTAGTACTTTCAAAACTGGACTCAATTATGTCTGGTTCGTCTCAATATCAACTACAGAAACTTCAAAAAGTTCAAAACACAGTTACTCGGATCATCTTTAGAGTACCAAGATCAGAGTACATCTCCCGTTGCTCTGTAACGTACACTGGCTATCTATTCGATCCAGAATCAAACAAAAAATATGTTCTCTCTGCTACGTTTTACTGACGGACTCCAGTCCAGCATACCAATATGGCCTCACCCATGTGTAAACACCAGCAAGATAATTGCCCTCCTTTTCTGACAATCGTTTACTCATTATTCCCACTATGAAAATGAAGCCATATGGACAACGTTCTTTTGCATACCAGAGCCCAGCAACGTGGAACGAATTTCACATTTAAATTAGAAACAAAGGCACATTGATCCCTTTCAAGAGTGCTCTTAAAACTCACCTTTCTCGACTGCAAAAACAAACTTTAAAACCTAAAAATGTTTCCTAATTTAAATATTTTCAGCATGATTTATGTTTTCTAATTTCATAGTGGGGTTTTTGGTAGTCATATCATTATTGTAAAGCGCTTAGGGCTCCTAAAGATTAGGCGCTATGCAGAGATTATTATTATTATTATTATTATTATTATTATTATTATTATTATTATTATTATTATTATTATTATTTACTTTCGTTCATGGAGGTATGACAGGAAGAAATCCTATGCAAACTGTATGATTCGCGAGACGGATCATGCTTAAGTTTGCGTATCGTTTTTCTGTTCTTTCTTCAGCGAACGTAGGAGAATAAAACGGGTCAACCTGTAAGGAAAATAACCAGATTGCAACATGTATATGCTTGACCCTGAGGCTAATAATTTCTCGTATATACGTATGAAGCTCAGTTCTGCGAACAATGAGGTGTCAAGCCAGTTATTTGACATGGCCATAGGAACTCATGACTGGCGCCTTATTTATGCCAAGCCAGTTACATAACATTCCCATAAAATGGTTCACAGTTAAGTGATGAAATCATGTGTTTGGATCCAAGGAACATCAAGTTGGGGTCGTAATTCCACCCATGACTGACTGTTAAGGAAGGGGCAGTGTCTGATCATTACGTGAATCAAAATTCACTCGGTGTTGCGAAAGGCGTGACTACCATTAGACTCGCAAGCTTAAATCTATTATCTTGAGAACTAAGGTTAGAAATCGCTAAACCATCTTGCGGTAATAATATGGGAAGATAAGCGACTCCTAATTCATTCGAAGTTGGCGGGAAACTTGTTTTTTTCTGGGAATTACAAGGACCTTCAGTACAAGAAGCTTTTAGGTGCCAGAATAACTATAGGAGACATAGGGAAATACGCTAGTGCAGTTCGTCCCGAGTCTGTGGGAGACAAAGACAAAGGAAGAACGGGGGCAGAAGTTTGACGGACTGGAGGGAACTGGAGTACCAGACCAGAGAAGCATAATGCAGATGAGTAGGAACCCAGGACAGGAGGAAAATGTATTACACTAAGTTAGATGATGAAATAGATAGTCACTTGGTCGAGTGAAAGACAAGTGATAGGGGTTTAAATTTTAATTTTATTTGAGAAATGACTGCTATTGAATGATATTAAATTGTTGTTTATTTGAATTTCAGATTTTGTGTATTTATTAATTTAACTGTCGGCACCGCTGACTGGGGGTTCGGAGCTTGGATCTCTCTATCACAACTTCAATTTCTGACCAACACGAGCCAGGGTTGGTCTTCTGTAATAATTTCAATAATATTGTGAACAACCCTTAAAATCAAATGTTACATCTAACGAAAAGAAAATGATTAAAAAGTATTTTAAAGTATGTTAAATAGACAGTTATCGCTTTTCTATCTGAATGCATACCGGTATTAATCTGTATCAGTACACGACCAATCAGAAGACAGCAAACCAGTTCCCCGACAAAGATGCCACAAACTGACCCTTGGTCATTAAATCATTGTATGAAGAGTCTCCATTGGACCATATAATCCGGCCTCCATTGGACCATATAGACCAAGTATCAAATGTGAAAGCCATGCTGGAGAAATATGCATATGATTTAAATGCAACATTAATTTCGATTTGTTTAATTACTTGTACCCTTATTTGCTAATTGCTTTATCGTCTGTAGCAGCAGAAGGGGTGAATCCGACCAAACTTTTATAGGCGTCAATTTGGCAATCCAAGACTTTCTCGTAAACGCTTAATAGAAGCCCCCATTCAGTAAACCGAGGCTTCCTCAAAAACGACGCCAATGTTGTTGTCATCCCCCTCTGCTGCTAACGGGTTAACCGATTTAACCATAAATACGGTCTAACATCACATCGTCGTACACAACAAGATTGTTAACGCATACATCTAAGTCTTCCACGGATGGCGCTTTGTCGATATATGTGATTACCTCGACAACGTTTCAGCCGTAAGCTTCTGAAACGGTTTCATTATAATCTTTTAACACTTGATAGCAATGCTGATCATCCACGCTTGGGGAAACTAAATATAATTTATCCCAAGCCATATACTTCATTATCATGGTGAGCAATAATTGAGTTTTATCACTTCCGGATGGTCCGATGATAATCATCCTGATAGAGTTTGGTAACAAAGGATGATGTTTTACTTGTTTTTTCTTTAGCGCTGAGAAATCAATTACTTCCATTTGTTGATATAATTATAGTATTATGGATCTATATTGTGTGAAATGTAAGAAGCGTACACCAACTACTGACCTGACAAATGTTACCATGAAAAACAACCGAGAAGCGGTTGCTGGTAGGTGTAAGGTATGTGGTATAAAAATATTTCGATTTGTAAAAAAAAAGATGGTGGTGATATCACCTCCAAGCTAGCTAAACTTCCATGGAGCGGTGATTTACAACAGCGTCATTGATGTTAGGTGCTAGTAATTAATAACAACATGGAATCTATTTATTATTCTCCAAAAGGATACTGAGAGGTAAAGCAGCAATCGGTAAACTTGCTAGCGCCGCGAAGGTGAAATATACCACTGCAGCAGATTGGTTATCTAAACAGACGATATTGCAGATTTATCTACCGCCGCCTTAACAAATTAACTACTCGCATTTTGATGTGAACGTTCCTAATGAGGTTCATCAGGCTGATATATTATTTCTACCACATGATGGAGGTTGCAAATACGCGCTAACCGCAGTTGATGTTGCGAGTCGATATAAACAAGCAGAACCGTTAAAAACAAAATCATCTACTGAAGTTGCTTCTGCGTTTGAATGGATTGATCAGTGAGGTCCTCTGCGCTGGCCAAATCTATTACAAGTTGATCCTGGCAAGGAATTTCAGGGTGCGGTTTTATCAACAATGGAAAATCATAATACCACGTTACGACGAGGACATACTGCATTACATCGCGATCAGGCAATTGTTGAACGGTTTAATCGGACGCTTGCTGAGTGGTTATTTGGATATCAATACGCGAAAGAATTCATCCAGGATAAACGATCTCGTGAATGGGTCAAGAGATTACCAGCTGTGATTACCGCGTTGAATAATGAGATTACTCGAACAATTAACATGAAACCTAATAACGCCATTAAAAAAGGTTTATACCTGAAAAGCCGCAAAAAGATTTTTCAAAACAACCAATACTCTGTAATGTCACTGTTAGGTATTTATATGAACCAGGAGAGCTCGAAGGTGGCAAAAAAAGAGCTACTGATCCTATTTGGAGTGTCACTGCACATAAAATATCTAGTAAAACACGATCTACGGGTAGACAAGCAATCTATAGATTGGATTCAACTGCTCCTCAGCGAGGATTTACTCGTGAACAATTACAAGTGATACCCGAGGATACTCAATTACTACCGCGTGGTCTTGACTAGCACCTCTTCGTCTGTTGCATTCAAGACATGTCAGCATCACATTATCTCTAGTATGACCAATACTGCTATTCTTTTTATCTACGGTAAACTGACGAGGATCTTTACCCGACCAACTCCAACTCATTATACAATTGCAATTCGCGCAGTGATTATTCTATTGTTGTTTCAACGTGGTTATTAATTCAGCATCAATATTAAATTCTCTATTATATTTTTATCCTGTTGTTTATAACCAGATAGTTTTTTTTAATTATATCATCGTTGACAATATCACTTATTGTAGTGTCATTATCATCTAAAACGATTCTTCGAAGTTGATTTATTCTTCGTACTCTGGACACTGCAAGATAAACTAAATTCGATCACTCAATGCGATTATCTACTATCCAAACAATTGTATCTGATATAGTTAATCCCTGTGAAGAATGTATCGTCGCTGCGTAACCTAGCGTCCATGGGGATTTATCAGCATGCAATGCATCTTCAACAACGCTGATATCAATCAGCACAATATCATTTAACACTAAATGCTGCTTCTCACGCTGTCCTGGAATATCAACCTCGATATTCTGCTTTCGTGTACCCGAAGGTTTATAACAGAGCGGCACTTGAAGTGTTGCTAATTTTTCTTTATGCGTTTCAAATAACTGCATCTGAAGTGTATCTCTGACTATTTTTCTACTTGCTACTATCAAATCGTTTGGTCTCCACGCCTCCCAAAAATTATTCATGGGAGTTTCTGAAATTATTTCACGTGCTATTTCACATTGGATTCTATCCGGTTGTAATAAGTTCCTTGAACTCGCGTAATTGTTCATCAAGTGCTCTATGATCGGTATTAATTTCTTCGTAATAATCTACGTTATTTTTTAGCCAATCATGTGGGGATAAACCGATAAATGGTGGTGGTTGGCCATGATCGCCGCACATTATTACTTTTGTGTTCGCGTGTAATAATCAATCAAGAAATTTTTGTAATACATGTAATGACACTGTGCATATCTCATCCCAAATTATGACTTCAGGAATATATTTCTCATCCATTCGATCGGGAGTCCATTCGTCACCTTTCCATCGAAAGAAACTATGATAAGTACAGGCATTTACCCCTCGTTGTTTAATCTCTCTGGCAAGTCTGTGGGTTGGTGTTAACACAATCATGTTTGATTTGCCACGAAATAATTCAATCGCACGAGTTGTCTTTCCTGACCCACCACAACCGTTTAAATAAATAGTTTTATATCTACATATTGAATCAGATATCGGTGGTGCATTAGATAGTTCTGATATCTGGTTGCTTTTCAAATATTTATCTTCAATCTTAACATCTGCTGATTCGATATAATCATCCAACATCTCTTTTTTAATTCTCCAACATCTCCAACTCTCGTCAGAATTTGTGAATTCAGCCACCGCGCTGCTATGTTTCGCGTTTATATAAAATGAATCAGTGGCTACCCTGATCGTGAATTCAGGGAATCTATTTATCATCGAAAATAGATTAATAGAAGCATAAGCTAGCATAGACGCCCTCAAATGTGTACACTGAAGACTGTATCCGTCGCAGTAAGTAACAATTGTACCCAAGTCGGTTTCATCGGACAAGAAAGAGTCCTTACGATCGACGTATATACCTTTATTCGTTACATCTGCGATTATAAAATCGTAGTCAACGCTGTCTATGATCAACCGTGAAGAATATCTTGTATTGTTTGTATTGTCGTATTTGCCACCTTGAGTGAACTTACCAATCATTCTTCTGCCAAGATTTTTTGCTTGTCTATTTTCACTTTCAAATAGCTGCTTGGACCATTGCAAGATATATTCTTCGTCGAGATCAGGAAATTGTTTTCGTTGTTCGCTGATTATACTATCTAGGTCAGGTTGTGGTAACCAAACCTCAGTCTGTGCGTGATTTGATATAATTGCTTCACTGACAATCAACGATCTCAGCATACCACAATCAATCATGTATCTCAACAACACTATTGGCATCCAATGTTTTTCAGACATGTCTACCAAGCCAAATATAACTACACGGATGTAACCCTGTAGCCAATTCAAATGATACCACACGAGCGAATCCAGTTAAATCAAAATCAGGCAATGAGTCATTAATCGCAACACGAGTCATTTCATGTGTGGGATGTCCAAATCGTTTGAAGTATACAGCGGCTTCTCCATATCCGAAAAAACTCCCGGGGTAACACGCAACCATGTCAACGGAAATAATATCTTCGCGGGAATATTTTGTATTCCATAATCCACCATGTCCGTATTTGATGCAACTTGATCTAACATCTGATAAAAATTCAGCTCTTGTTGGTTTCTACGAGTTTTTCTTCCTCGCAAAATGAGCTGCAACCGACGGAATTGTAAAGCAGTTTGTTAGTAATTGTTCGTCGTCGAAACTCTTCGAGTTCAAACTCTTCGAGTTCACCGTTGAAAAACTACTAGCTAGTTTTTTTCATCTTATCGTGGAGAGCTTCAGTACGGTATAATTAGCCATTGGGTCTTACAAATTGATCGAATCCACCCTCGGGGTTTTCAAAACTATGAAGTAGCCACATTGACACAGGATCGTGTTTACTCAACTGGTAAATAAAATCAAATAATTTCTCCTCCGGGGAGAATTCCGTGGAGAACTCCGCGGGTATGTATTTTATAGTTCTATCTCGTGGAAATATTGTTACTGCAGGTGTCCACGCGTATTCGTTTTGATCAATAATTTTGGTTGGAGCTCCTTCTGATTTATATTTTGATTCGTGTAATATTTCTCCGGTTATTGTCATTACCGATATTAGAAATTGTTCTGGATATCATTCACTCCTTTTAGTGATTTAATCCGTTGTAAATATATATTAAATACCTTGTTTAATTTACCATTTTACAACCTAAATTAGTTTCCGGATTTGACTCCGTATTCCGCTTCCGCGTTTACATTACACTTTACCTTGGGCTACTTTACACCTGCATTTCCTGAAAATCGTGCGAAACCTACACACTCATATCCACAGGACAGGACAAACTACTGTCAAGTAAGTTTTTATATATATTCCCTTGTTCTCAGGAACATTATTTCGAACATACATGTTTTGAATCCTTATTGATACAGATGCATATAATCCTTATTCACGTTTTAGAATCCTTGTTCAATTACACGTTTATAGTTCTTATTCATACACGTTTGTGAGCCAATATGTATGAATATGGTTCATTTCAGCCTTTATAAATATTTGCATATATTTATAATCCGCGTTTATACGCTTGTTTATAATCCTGTATCATACACAATTATTATTGAAAAAGGTGTGTATAACCCTAGTTCATAAATAAGTTAGTAATGTTCATTCATTTTACATGTTTAAAATTCATATTCATATTTTAGCCCTTATTAATACACATGATTAGTCCTTATTCTTATGCATGCTGATTAATCATATTGATTGATACATGTATTTAAATGTCATGCCACTATGCATATTGTAATAGCCCCTTATCTTATTTTTTCAGTTTACCACACACACATACTACTATAGACCTATTTTGGGAATTTAATTAAAGACAAGATTCTGCGTTGAATTGTGTTTGGATTTTTTTTACCTTCGCCAAGTGAGTCTAGAAAAGTATTGGGTTACACTGTCTGGTCCGGCCAGAACAGTAAATTGACAACAACAGTCAACGTCCCGTTGACCAGTGACACTGAAGCACGTTCCATCCGGTAGGCAACCCGCTCTCAACGTTGGAGTCGAGACAAGAACGCTCCTCACTAAAAAGTGGTAGAAGTTCAGGGCACGTTTAGTAACCTAAAAACATGGACAACTTCGAGTCTTTACACTCAGAAGAATTGGGTCCAAGGAACCGTACTCTGTCAGAAAAGGGGAGAGAATCCTACATAGAAAGGAGAGACAAATATTCCCAGAACGTGGAATACCTTTTGTCCATGCTGGATTCATATTTGAAAATTGCAGACAGCCCGCCTGAAAGGGTCCAAGACTGTCTTGCTCTGGAGCAAAACATCATACAGGAAAATGCCAAATATCTGGGTCAGGTCAACGCCTTTACTAGCTTTCTGAAAGGAACCAGGTCAGATGAAAGTACCCAAGATTTAGATACTTTATCCAAGCTAGTGGACTTTCGGAAACGTGCTGTCGATAGGGCGCTAAACCTTCTCAAGAACAAAAGTCAATATGACGACAAGAGGTCCGTCAAATCTCATCATTCTGGGAGAAAAGCTTGTTCCCAGTTGTCAAAACATTCTGACGCCCCAAGCGTTGCCAGACAAAAATGGGCAAAAGCGGAAGCCGCTAGGGCCGCCATTCTCTTTGCAGAAAAACAGGCTGCACTTGAACGAATGGAGGCTCGACAAAAAGCAGTCATGGACGAGGAAGCAGCCATATTTAAGACGGAAATGACCCTCCTTCAAACCAAGAAAGAGTTGGCCATTGCCGAGGCAGAAGCTCGTGTCTACGAGATGGACGAGGCCGGAAGTCAAGTCATTGAGGATGGTCCTCCGCAACAAACGGCGGATTACTCTGACCGGATTAAAGAATACATAAGCCAACAGAGTCAGCTCATCGATAAAGGAAACATTGCCGATGTGGAACCTGATAAGGTATCGTCTGCTACGATGACCAGTGAACCTCTACATGACGTACAGAGACCAACAGGCGAGGATAAGAACCTTGATTTTCCTTATGGAGTCCGAGAACATCGTTCTGTTCATTTTGGGACGTCCTTTGATGATTATCAGCCGATTATATCTACTCTTGCCAGATTACTTTCCAGTCAGGAGCCAAAAATATCTAAACTCTCTGCAGGCGCACCGGAATTTGTTCCTACTTCACACGACGCAAGACAAGGGGACTTAGTCCTTTCTCAAAATCATAGCTTAAATTAAGACATACAGATGGGGACGCAGCATTCAACCCTGCCGAATGCCTCAGCTATGACCGATAATGGGGCATCGGAAATGACAAAGTTCTTGTTACGGAAAGATTTGCTTTTCTCCCAACTCACGCAATATAACGACAAACCTGGATGTTATCATGCATGGAAAGACTGTTTTCAATGTGTAACCAAAGAACTGAGACTATCAGACTCTGAACAAATCAACTTGTTGGTTAAATGGCTAGGCCCAAAATCCTCAGAACAAGCCCTAAGCATAAGATCGTCTAATGCAGGGGATCCATCTAATGGATTAAACGAACTTTGGAAACGCCTAGATCGGAGGTATGGTTCGCCAGAGATGGTAGAAGCTTCCATAAAGAAAAATCTTGAGTCTTTTCCTAAACTCACCAACCGGGACAACGAGAAGTTATATGATTTTTTGGATCTACTGTCAGAGGTGAAATTCCTCAAGAAAAAGGATGAATTTAAGACTCTCCTTGCTTACTTTGACTCGTCTACTGGGGTAAGACCTCTCGTATCTAAACTTCCTTACGGATTGCAAGAAAAATGGTCAAGCAGAGCAGCCAACTATGCTTCGAAGCATTCCATCGCTTTCCCACCATTCGAGGAATTCCATGCCTTTCTTGAGCACACATGCAACCTGAGGAATAACCCTGGTTTCCGACCCGTAGATTTGGACAATCGCATTCAAAAAGGTGATTCTGCAAAAAACACTCATGGAACCGAACCTAAAGTGAATGTCCGAAGAACAGAGTTGACAAATCAAAAGGACGATCAACCAAAAAGTCAACCATTAAGTAACTGCATTCTACACAACACGAAACATACACTCGATGAATGTAGGGGCTTTAAGTTCAAATCCATCGAAGAGAGGAAAAAACTCCTAAGACAACAAAACATTTGTTTTAAGTGCTGTGCATCGGATAAGCATGTCAGTCGCGATTGCAAGGCTAAGATTTGTTGTATGGATTGCGGCAGCAAACAGCATACTATGGCTTTACACGTCAATAGGGCTTCTCCATGTTTACCTCCTGAGGTTGCGGCAAATCATGGCGGGGAGTTCTCCAAAAACTCCAAGAGACAATATGAGGAAGACATACGAGCTAAATGTACTGAAATCTGTAAAGAAGCTCATGGAAAGTCATGCGCCAAAATCTTACCGGTCAATGTTTACAACAAAGACAATCCAAATAAAATTCTTAGACTATATACTATTATCGACGACCAAAGCAACAGATCCCTAGCCCTGCCAAGTTTATTTGATTTCCTTGATGTCAGATCAGAACCTGAGAGTTACACCCTAAACACTTGTTCCGGTCGAGTCATCACTTCCGGCCGGAGAGGAAGTGATTCATCGTAAAATCCATCAATGGAGACGTAGAGTTGGAACTTCCGACACTCATCGAGTGTGGCAACATACCTGATGATAAAAACGAGATCGCAACTCCAGAAGTTGTAAAGTTCCATGAACACTTAAACGATCTTATTGGGTCTATCAAACCAAGAGACGGAAGAAAAGAGATTATGCTACTGATCGGAAGAGATTTGGCAGAAGCTCATTACGTTCTAGAACAACGAATAGGTCATCGAGGAGCACCATACGCCCAGCCACTCAAGCTAGGATGGGTCGTCATAGGAGAAGCATGTTTAGATAAACAACATGCGCCCGTTAATGTCAACGTCAGCCGAATTCATGTTTCACCTTCGGGTCTAGTGCCATGTCACAACTTTTTGGAAGTACTGGAGCAACTTTCTAATCCCGCACTACATCGCAAAGATAGCGAGTTTGGTTCCTCAGTTTTCGAGAGGACAAAGGACGACGACATAACTGGTATGTCGCACGAGGACAGAATATTCATGCAACAAATGGATAATGAGTTTCAAATAGACTCAACTGAGCACTGGGTAGCTCTATTACCTTTCAAGTCTCTTAGGCCGCCATTGCCGAACAACAAGACCCAGGCAAAACATAGGGCACAACTTCTTGACGCCAATCTGAAGAAAAATACAAGGAAACGTGAACACTTCCTTGAATTTATGGCAAAAATCTTGGACAATCATCATGCCGAGGTAGCTCCACCGCTAGCGGCAAACGAAGAATGCTGGTATTTACCATTGTTTGGTGTTTACCACCCGATAAAACCCGATCAAATACGAGGCGTATTCGATTCATCTGCAAAACACCAAGGAGTGTCATTGAATGACGTACTGCTTACAGGACCAGACTTAATCAACAATCTTATTGGTGTACAACTTCGCTTTAGAAGGGAAATGGTAGCTGTTACTGCAGACGTGCAGCACATGTTTAGCTGCTTCATCATCCGAGAGGACCACCGAAACTATTTGCGTTTCTTTTGGTATGAGAACAATGACATCAATAAGAAACTCATTGAGTACAGGATGAACGTACATGTATTTGGAAACAGTCCATCGCTAGCCGTCGCAACTCTGAGATTACGTAAGGCCGCTTTGAAAGCTGAACCTGAGTACGGAAGCCAGGTTACATCGTTCGTCTCCAGGGACTTCTATGTCGACGATGGGTTAACTTCTTGTTCAACACCCGAAGAAGCTGTTAAGATCTTAGAGGACACTCAAAGTGCCTTAAAAGACTATGGCAATCTTCGACGTCACAAAATTGCATCGAATAGCACTGAAGTAATGGCTACTTTTCCAACAACTGATCTGACATCTAATTTGAAAGATCTAGATTTAGACTCGGAAGAAAAACCGCTCCAACGGAGTCTTACCTAATATGGTATGTCAATGCGGACAAATTTATGTTTGAACTGTCTTCCGATAAAAAACCAATTACCCGTAGAGGAATCTTATCAACGATTAACAGCATTTTTGATCCGCTTGGATTTTTGTCTCCCGTTATCATATATGGGAAACTCATCCTTCAAGACATTGTCTTAGAGACCATAGATTGGGACGAGCCCGTATCCAATGAATTTGCCTCTAAATGGTAGTCTTGGAAAAACACCCTTGAACCACTTAAAAACTTGAGAATATCAAGGACATATGTGCCCGAACTTAGCAAATGCATCACCAGGGAACTCCATGTCTACTCGGACGCTTCAGATAAAGCTATTGCCGCCGTCGTTTATCTTCAAACGAAAGACATTAGTAACCATTATCACGTAGGATTTGTTATTGGAAAGGCTAAAGTAGCCCCCCAAACTTGAACCACGATTCCAAGAAAAGAATTATGTGCCGCGGTCCTAGCTGTGGAGATAGCTCAATTTGCTATTGAACATCTAGACGTCAAGATAGACAATGTTCGCTATTACACCGACAGCAAGGTCGTTCTTGGTTACATATGCAACTCAACTAGGAGATTCTATGTCTATGTGGCGAATAGAGTGGAAAAAATTCGCAAATTTTCAGATCCCGATCAATGGAATTATGTTCCAACGGATCAAAATCCTTCAGACTCTGCAACGAGGTCGTTACAGGCTGCAGACCTTAAATCTAGCAGTTGGCTCAATGGACCCCAACAATTATTTGAGTCGACTCCTCAGCAAAGTGAGACCCATGAACTCGTAATGCCCAACGATGACATCGAAATTCGCACGGCATTTACCACTGTCGACCCTATGAAGGTAAATTCATCATGTAGTAGACTAGGAACAGCCAGATTCGAGCGTTCTTCGTCATGGAAGAGTCTGATTGCGATGATTAATCACCTTCGACTAATTGCTCGCCAACGGAAATGCGGGAAATCAGCTGACTTTAAAGTATTGTCAGAAAGCCAAGTGTCAGAAGATCTCATCTTGAGAGCCACACAGGGCGATTTCTACGGCAAGGAAGTGACCGCACTTCAAATGGGAGAACAAATTTCCAAACGCAGCCCGCTAATCAAATTGAACCCAACATGGGACACTACCCAGAAGATTCTACGGGTAGGTGGACGCTTGGAGCACTCCAAGGAAACCCTTGAAATTACAAAACCCATAATTGTACCTGGCAACAGCCACATCACAACCCTTCTTGTCAGACACTACCATTAGAAAGTGAAACACCAAGGCCGTCACATCACTGAAGGTGCCATCAGGTCAGCAGGATACTGGATTACCTCTGGTAAACGACTGACATCCAGTGTCATACACAAATGTGTAATTTGCAGAATGTTAAGGAGGGAGCCACAACACCAAATTATGGCAGACTTGCCTTCGGATCGCCTCGAACCAGGACCTCCCTTCACCAACATAGGTGTTGAGGTTTTTGGACCTTGGGAAGTTCTCACAAGGAAAACCAGAGGCAGGTCGGCTAACTCAAAACGTTGGGCCGTCATGTTTACATGCCTTGTAATAAGAGCAGTTCACATCGAAGTCATCGAAGAAATGTCATCATCATCATTTATCAACGCTCTTCGAAGATTCCAGGCTATCTATGTACCTGTGAAGCTTTTCCGCTCTGATCAAGGAACAAACTTTGTCGGAGCCGTTGATGACTTGAAAATCAACCACGGACCAATACAAAACTATCTATTGGAGAACAGGACAGAATGGAAGTTCAATCCATCCCATTCTTCACACATGGGAGGCGCATGGGAACGTATGATCGGCACCGCCAGACGGATTCTCGACGCCATGCTCGCCGAATCGCCGAGCAGGAAATTCCTCACGCACGAAGTTCTCAGCACATTTATGGCTGAGGTCTGTGCTATTATGAACTCCAGACCACTGACTCCCGTCTCAACGGATCCGGAGAATCCTCTTATTCTGACACCAGCGATCCTCTTGAAGCAAAGAACCGACTACGCTTAAAAGTCAGATGAGTTGGGAAATAATTTCCGCGGACTTGTATCGTTCTCAATGGAAGCGAGTGCAAGCTTTAGCTCGGACCTTCTGGTCACGTTGGAGGAAAGAGTACCTTCTGTCACTTCAGAGCAGGAGAAAATGGACGGTTCAACAACGGATTCTAACCGAAGGAGATGTCGTTCTTGTGAGGGACAGTTCGGTGTGCAGGAATCAGTGGCCAGTTGGCATTGTCACAAGGGCAATAAAAGGATCCGATAATCACATCTGAAAGGCGGATGTCCGGATCGTTGTTGGTGATAAATGCGAACCTAAAATTTACACCCGTCCGATTACTGAACTTATACTTCTGATTGACTAAAGACATTCATTGGATCATCTTTCATTCGTCATTGACATTCAGACAATTACCGTTTTTTCCATTTACATAACTGTTGGATAGGAATTCATTCATGTGATATTCGTTGGGTTTACGTTTTATTCATATATAATAATTTGGATTACTGTGTATCAAGAATATCGTTATATATTCTACAATAGAATAAGTGGTAGTGGTATCTCTATAGATACCAGGCGGGGAGTGTTCTGGATCTCATTCACTCCTTTTAGTGATTTAATCCGTTGTAAATATATATTAAATACCTTGTTTATTTTACCATTTTACAATCTAAATTAGTTTCCGGATTTGACTCCGTATTCCGCTTCCGCGTTTACATTACACTTTACCTTGGGCTACTTTACACCTGCATTTCCTGAAAATCGTGCGAAACCTACACACTCATATCCACAGGACAGGACAAACTACTGTCAAGTAAGTTTTTATATATATTCCCTTGTTCTCAGGAACATTATTTCGAACATACATGTTTTGAATCCTTATTGATACAGATGCATATAATCCTTATTCACGTTTTAGAATCCTTGTTCAATTACACGTTTATAGTTCTTATTCATACACGTTTGTGAGCCAATATGTATGAATATGGTTCATTTCAGCCTTTATAAATATTTGCATATATTTATAATCCGCGTTTATACGCTTGTTTATAATCCTGTATCATACACAATTATTATTGAAAAAGGTGTGTATAACCCTAGTTCATAAATAAGTTAGTAATGTTCATTCATTTTACATGTTTAAAATTCATATTCATATTTTAGCTCTTATTAATACACATGATTAGTCCTTATTCTTATGCATGCTGATTAATCATATTGATTGATACATGTATTTAAATGTCATGCCACTATGCATATTGTATTAGCCCCTTATCTTATTTTTTCAGTTTACCACACACACATACTACTATAGACCTATTTTGGGAATTTAATTAAAGACAAGATTCTGCGTTGATTTGTGTTTGGATTTTTTTTTACCTTCGCCAAGTGAGACTAGAAAAGTATTGGGTTACACTGTCTGGTCCGGCCAGAACAGAAATCTTAATGACGTTTCTAATTTGGTTATATCTTGAATTGTTGCCCCGTGCTCCTTCACTGTCATTCCCCATTCATTTATTTTTTACGTCGCATATCAGTTAATTTGTTTCCCCGGGATGCGTTCGTGAAGTGTTCTATTATTCGTTCTGCTACACAATTTATTCTCGTTGACAAAGTCAGCGGCGATAATTTCATAGGTACTAGTATGATATCCGCGTTGATATCTTCGATGTCATATGCCCCCGTGGGTAAATATATTGTATGCCATTCTGGTTCACCTGGGGTTCCATCTTGTTTGACTTTATTTTTATACGAGAAAGCTGTAATAACATCTTAATTGCGTTAACGCTATCTCGGATGCTGCCAGCGGAGGATTAAATTCAACGCTAAACTCTGGTGTTTTCGTTACCAGTGATATCAATTTTGTCTTTGTCATAGTTGTATTTTCTGCTATTCGTTGAAGCAATTCGTGTGATGATGACGTTGTCATTGTTGTTATTGTAATTGTCATTGTTGAAATTGTTTACAATTTCCAATTTTGACATCGTTGAATCATACAACCGAACCATCTTCGAGAATTCATCATCGGATATTATTGTATCATCGATGGATGTTAAGATCAACATTGATAATTGCGAGTATGCATTGGATACTATAGCGAGTTTAACAGTGTAATCGTGTACTTTTCGCTGTGAACACGATGATATTTTTTTTTGTTATTATCGATAACACCCCCGCGATGGTTGTCGCCGCAGATATATAAATTGGAACAACGATCGGGGCAACCATTATAACCGAAGATAGTATTATTCCAGCACCAGTGATTACACCAGATACCGAGTACGCGGTTACGTCAATGACGTTGATTCTTCGTCGGCATTTTTTTATTTTTACACGTATTGTTCAGCTAGTATTCCTAGGCTAGTTTGAAACTCTTTGACGGTATCATAACGGTATTGAGATACTGAAGGTATCGTCGGCAATGATATTTTATTTATTACAACAGTGAACAATTTCAATTGAAACCTATGGTGAAATTGCTTTGCAATTTTCAATTTAATTGTTTACTTAAATCCGCTACGAATTCAACATACCATGTTACTGAAACCCTAGCCAAATTATTATCAGTGGATATTATTGTAAATTGTTCAATTGTATCCTTGTCGATGATCGTTGATATTGTATTGTTGACCCCAGATGAACTCGATGATGATATATTAAATTGAGTCTGTGATACTAGTGTTAATCGATAAATACCCTTGACGGTTGCAGTGATACTTAATATGTTATTTAGTGGAGTCCACGCAAATGATCCGTATTGAATCGTGTATACTACGTTGTTGGTTTTCTCATGAGGAATTTTTGATTTTTCAACGATTGCTATCATCCTTATTGCATCCTCTTTGATGGCATCGTTGACCGTTTTGAGATCATCGATGGATTTTTTTATATCTGGGAGTTTTATGTCGAGCTTATCCAACGGGGCTCCAAGAAATTTATCTACGATATTTCTACGAAACGTTAAAAACTGTTTTACATGGTCTTCATATTTGGATTGAAGTGTTGCTAGTTCCAACATAAATGTTTGTATCGTTGTGAGATTCGGTCTGGTCACTGCGGGATTTCCAAAAAATTCAAAGAACGGGTTTTCTATGTTGTTCACGAGGGTATTTTGTAACCCAACAAACTGATTAAATGTCCTTATATGATTGTTGTATTCATCACGTAGTTTTTTCATATCAGTGACATTGTCATTGGCGGAGACTTCAACGTCATTGATGGTTTTTTGTAACCCGGTTAGAGTATTTATTTGATCGTGTAATTTTTTCAATTCATCTAAGTTTGCTATCGACGTGATAGCTTTGTTGATTATTTTTTTTTACTTGTCCGACAGTAACTCCTTCTTCTGAAGGACGTGGTACTGATCTTCCAGAAATATCTGCCATGTTATATTACATATTTCTCTTTAAGTGATTTTGAAAAATCTTTGATTGTTCATTGTGTACTCGTGGATGGCCTTGTGAGGTAATATAGAACTCGTCGAGATAGCTGTTAGCGCGTTAAGAACCTCTCGTCCGCATATTGGAGGATATGTTAATGTCTGTGTGGGCAACGTTGAATACCATATTGGGATTTTCTTTGACAAAACTTTAGTTTTGGATACATAACTGAGAAATTCCATCGGGGGTGGTAATCCATACGAGTCAAAATAAATAATCGACGCTGGATATATTGCGTAACAAACCCAATGAGTTCCATGTCCAGTGTTGTCATCTAGATTAATTATACCAGTTTCTGGGATATGTGGTTGTGCTGGTAATTGATCTTTCATGAATACACCTCTGAAATGTTTTATTGGGAGTTTCTTTACTGCGTCAGCGAGATCAAAATTAGACATGGGAATCAAAGATTCCTCAATCAAAGATTCCTCAACGTCAGAAATTTTAGTTATCTTGATCCGGTCCCATAGTGTTTTGTGTACCGACTTTCCGGTAATCTGAATCCACGCCCCTTTTTGTATTTAGCTCGAACTGATCCACCCGTTGCTTTCTTTACTGCAAGCCCTGCCGCGGTACCATTAACTCCTAGCGCCGCTGCTTTAGCCACCGCTGGGGCCGCTGCTGCAATCAACGCTGGAATTGCAGCTAACAGCGGGAATATACCGCCGGTTTTAATCATGTCGCCGATCGCAGCTTGTGAAAAGGTCAATTTGATTCCTGTACCAGCTTTTAATGCTTTATTGAAATGATTAATATGAGTTTTCGTCAGCGATAATTTATTTGATCCACCTGTTATTTGTTGTTTTTTAAGCGTTATCGCTGTGCCACACGCAGTAGAATTTTTCGATTGAAGTTTCTTTACCTGAACAAGTGTCAGGGTGACATTAACTTGACTGTATGACATTTTATTTAGATAGTAATAATCAAATTACCCCGTTACATGTTTTCTATTGGCGCGTCAATGACTCGCATTTTTCCACCACCACCTTCGAGCGTCATAGATTTATCACTGAGAATAACAGCAATTGCTCTAAATCCTCCAAGAGCATCACCGATACGAGCTTGAAATTTTACATCAACGGTTGAATGTTTAGATAGATCAAGATGCTGCAACGAAAAGTAATAAATCGGGTACAATTCATTAAAATCCCATTGTGATATTTGTAGTCCAGTATCGATGTTTTGATCACGACCCATATAAAATCATAACCGATGATATACTCGTCCTATCTGATTGTGTTCGTAATTGAGGATAAGTTGTTCTGCGGGTTCTTGCTGATGGCTTATTCGTAATGATACTTCACTGACGCCACATTGATCAAATATCATATGGGACCGCAATTGCAAACTATCATTTACATCCGTAGCTATTTTTTGCGTTCTATTTACATTTTGTAGCGCTAACAAAACATGTCTCGGCGCGAAAACATTTTTTGTTAGCGCAAGCTGCCAAGTAAAAACCTCAGCAACGGTATTAGTTATCGTAGCTGTTGTAATATCAGACCAACTCCGCAATGACTTTCCTCCATGATCCATAAAAGATAGCAACCGCGTCTCAACAGTCAACGATGGAGTCATAATTGGCATCCATAGCGCTAATTTTGTCAATTCTACATGCCCGTCAGTGATCGGATTAGCACCACGGTGAAGAGCATAATCATCAGTTGATCTTCGCGTGAGCACTACAGTATGGCTAGCACCAAAGATAGCTTTTCTAACATCTCGGCAAAATCCAAATATATCCGACAATGGAATCGTACATGAAAATCTACCAGAGTTATCTATCATCTTTTTTCGTGCTACAAATTCTGCGTTGTAATTAGGATTATTACCCATAACTATAGCTTCAACATCAGCATCATCATTAGCAGCTGAAACTTTTTTGGTCGTCTTATAACAAATTCATTATGATTAGCGGTATTGGCAGTATCCTTCGCAAACATCATTGAATGACCCGCAGATTTAATAAAATCATCAGAATATCTAGCTAAACCTATTATTGTTGTTGCAACATCAACATCGTTATCGATGGATTCGATTCTAGTAGAATTAATTATATACTGCGCGCTGCCAAAAAATAATGCCATTATACCATTGTTGACAAACCCAATCGGGATATTTTCGAGGTGATCACTTTCGACAAATCCAGTATTATCATGCTTTACTAGTTGCCCCTCAACCTCGATGTACGCTTCACACGGCAAAAAAGTATTTAGATGTATCATCAAATCTAAGATCAATTCGTGACCTTGCATTTGGATTCTGGGCGCTATACGAAAAATACTGATAATCACGTATAGAATCATTTTTTGGTACAGGAGCATCTACATCAAAAGCATCATCGATTTCGTGTTTAAACATTTTATTATATAGTCGTTAACCTAAATCATTAATCGTGCTAGACCGGAACCAGAAATTAATCTCAACCGCGCTTTTGCTATTTTATTAATTGCGTTACCTATCTTAGGTGGCATTTGATTTGTAGATTGTAATTTTATCGGTTTTGTCTTCGAGGTAAAACCTCTTGCCAACGACATAAGTTTTTCTTTGGCGACATCAAACATATCAATAGCCTTATTACCAACTTCTGTACCAATTTTATCAACGAGAACCCCAATAGCTTTTGACGCTATTTCATTACCGATCGGTAACAGCTTTGGAGCAACTCAAGTAAATAATCCAGTGACAACATCACCGAGTCCATTTTCATATGTCACCTTGTACACTGGCAATCGTGAATTTACGACATAAACAGGTCTTGCTCTGCTCATACTACGATGTACTATCATTTTATTTAAATGCTATATATCTAATCGATGATCAATCGCTATAATAATCATCGGTAAGTTCATCGATGAAACTACGATATAATCCTATATCCATTACACCACCTTGAAATAACCGTTGACAGATTTCAGCCGCTTCGTTAATTATCTCCGGAGAATTATTTCCAGCTTGTTTTCCTCCAATGAGAACTTCTAACCGTGATATATCATCGAAGATACTTCTTGAACATGGTATATTACCACCGTGATATCCCAGACCTAATTTTTTAAATACATCCTCTTCAGGTTCTTCTCGTTGAGGATCTTCCATAACAGGGTCTTCTTGTCTTCGTGGACTTGCTTGTACACGTTTTTGTTCTTGTCTTAATCGTTGTTGTTCTTTTTTTTCGTTCTCGTTTTGTGGGAGTTGGTGGTATAAGTTTTTGTTGAGCTTCTCTTGTTTGTTCATTTTCAAAATCTTTTAATCTAACAGCAGCATCAAATGCACTATACCGTTTATCGACTTTGCTAACTTGGTTTAACCCTGTACTAATCTTATAAACCACATCAATCCATTTTTTAAAATCACCGATAAAACCTTTCTTTTGTTCTGGTTTTAAATAATTATATCTATCAACAAAACTAGCAGCTGTAAATTTTATCAATTCTTCAGGATCATCTTTTTTCTTATCGATAAGTGCTAAAAAAATCTTCAGTAAATTTATTTTGTAGCTCTTGATTTCTACTATCAATTTTCTTTGTCGGTTTTTCCTCAGGTTCTACCTCTGGTGAATCACAAAGTGATTTCAGCTCTGGTTTAGATTCCTTTATCGCGGTTACAACTTCTCCAGTTGCTGCAGTTATAGGCTTAAATAATTGTTCAGTGTCAGCGGTAAAATCTAATTTTGCTTGTTGTCGAGCTTGCAAATTATCTCTGAAAGAATCTCTCACCGGGAGAAATTTCTTAATCGCAGCCAACCGTTCTCTAGTTAAGCTAGTTATTTGTGCTTCTCCGACATTTGCCATTTATATAAAAATTATATCGTTAATTCATCATATAAATTGCTAGCATTAAAGTCTTTAAGACTTAACAAACAAGGATTGTTAACCCATTAGCATCAACGAGGCTGCGACAACATTGACGTCGTTTTCGAAGAAGCCTCGGTTTACTGAATGGAGGCTTCTATTAAGCGTTTACGAGAAAGTCTTGAATTGCCAAATTGACGCCTATAAAAGTTTTGTCGGATTCACCCCCTCTGCTGCTTCTTTTAAGTTGCGTTATTATTGATTTTTACTCATTTGTATCTCTCAAAACCAAGTTGGTCTCCATTTTTGTGAGATCTCCTGCTCGTCGTATGATTATAATCTTTAAAAACAGCTGGTGGAAGATATTATCGAAGCAAAAATGTTATACTTTGGTAATGTCTAGTGGCTCGTAAAGACCGTCATTTGCATCGCCTGACTAAAGGGGTTGTGTTGGAAAGCATGCAGGACTGTGCGATTATATTATAAGAGCTTAAAAACGGCGATTTTAATCTGGGATTGTGAAGTTTTATATCAAATCAAGAGGTGGGGTTCCTTGTCAATTTTTTAAGCATGGTGTAAGACTTTTATATAGACAAAGCTTCACCTAAAGTGATATGGACAATGTAGACAATCTCAGAGCAGTATCACGTGACAGTTTCTACATAATCTCAATGGCTAAATTTCGACCAATTTATAAGAATTGGAATTATTGAATTTTCAGATCCCAGTCCTTGGTTAATTTCAGTTGACTCTATTTTATATTTATCTTTCGATTATATACTTGAATGATGACAATAAAAGAAGTTAAGAATTTTTATATCTGAATTATGCATTTTATGATGACAATAAAAAAGTTAAGAATTTTTTATCTGAATTATGCATTTTAGTTAAGAATTTTTATATCTGAATTGTGCATTTTAGTTAAGAATTTTTATATCTGAATTATGCATTTTAGTTAAGAATTTTTATATCTGAATTATGGTATGCATTTTATCCTATTGGAGACCGTTTGCAAAATGAATGTTTCACTAACTTTGCAAACAACTTAGAAACAAGTATATACCATCTGATAGGTAAACAAAGCTGGGCTTTGAAAGAAAAAGCTATTACTAAAGCAAATCTATATCAACACAGCACCTTAGCACTAATCAATTAGGCCATTGCACCACTGCACAAGTACACTAAGTAGGAATGGGACAAATGAGATAGACGGATATATGGTTTCCAGCACCCATACACCAGTACCCTAACACTAATCCATTTGACCACGCACTCACCCCAAGTAAAGATGCAACAAAGTCAATGGAAAGATGTACATATTTGTTTCTATCTGGTCATGCGCTTAGAGCGTAGTACGTCTGACTGCCTAGCACCCATTCACTAGTACACTAACACTAATCCATTTGGCCATGCGCTCATCGCCAAACAAGGATGTAGTAACGTCGAATAAAAGGTAAACGTCTCACCAGTGAGTGATGAGTTAGCTTGCAATTCTCAGTTTTCATTTCAATACAAGTGGTTTTTCATTTGGTACCTATTATTTCACTTGATGTTTATAAATGCCAGTATACATGAATAAAGTTATTTTCGGCTTAATTATGTATTGAATATGAAATGTCAGTGTTTGTGTCTTATAGAAATACGAGTCATTATGTGATTTTCTAAGTTAGGAATATTGTTTGAGTCTTATAGAAATACGAGTCATTATGTGATTTTCTAAGTTAGGAATAGTTAGGATCTGGACGGCTTAATTATGTATTGAATATGAAATGTCAGTGTTTGTGTTTTATAGAAATACGAGTCATTATGTGATTTTCTAAATTAGGAATAGTGTTTGAGTCTTATAGAAATACGAGTCATTATGTGATTTTCTAAGTTAGGAATATTGTTTGAGTCTTATAGAAATACGAGTCATTATGTGATTTTCTAAGTTAGGAATAGTTAGGATCTGGACGGCTTAATTATGTATTGAATATGAAATGTCAGTGTTTGTGTTTTATAGAAATACGAGTCATTATGTGATTTTCTAAATTAGGAATAGTGTTTGTGTCTTATAGAAATACGAGTCATTATGTGATTTTCTAAGTTAGGAATGGTGTTATTTTTTGTTTCATTTTCTTAATGAAAGTAAAAGATTGCAGTTAATGAATACAATAATCAGAGAAATCCCTGTGTTTAAAAAAAAAACAACAGCATACTGGATGATCCACGCACTAGTAAATACACACTTATAATTCCGTTATAAATATATACAAATGTTTAAATAAACAATGCACATGCATACAAAATGCAGACGTATATACGATAAGTGATACTACACTTGACGCCTACACATCAAACGACTATACGATAAGTGATAATACACTTGACGCCTACACATCAAACGACATATCAGTCAAGAGCAGCTAAGCGAGTATGAAGAGAAACTTACACAAAAACAGTAAAGGAATGAAAAACATTAACGCAATGTGACTTACTGAAGTTTCCTTTGCTATGTTTCTCTACTTTTCTAGTCATATAATAAATACAAATGGTGTAATAATAATTCCCCACCAAAATACTTAATAGCCATGTCCAAATGATATTACATACAAAATGGCTCAGACGCAGGTGTAGTTGGTACAAACAAATCAGAAATATAGTAAATGAATGCTTCAAAAAATGCTGTTAATGTGGTTTCTACTTACTTTCTCCTCTTTTCATACAGGAGGGAGACATTGGTTTTATGCTTATCATCCAACTATTCATAGATAACACCTTTATTATAAGCACAACAACACAGAAATTTTACTGAACCAATGTAGATAAACTGGATAGTTTTGTTTGTTAAAATATGAAGTCAACAATGTTAATGAAATCAGTATTTGTTTCTCATTCTCAGAGTTGAATCGTTTGTCTAGTTAGTGGGCTATGATCAAATCGGATTATTTAATGAAACTATATTTAAATTTCATAGTACAAAAAAATCTGCATCAAACATAGTCAGTTCGCAATAAAAAATTTCACCCTAGTTTAACATTAAACGAATTCCAAATAGGTCAAATAACTGCATGTTTTTTCTTTCTTCTGCTTCTTCCCATACATTCAGGTAAGTTTTAATATTATAAAACGTTCACAATACAAATTAATTTGCATTGGGGTTTTTTCATATTGTTTTAATTTTCAGTCAGGTCTGAAACACCATTATGGGAACACAGAACCGTTGCGCGCTTGAAACATTGTGCATTCACTTGTGCATTGATATCGCAATATCGATATTCACTGATCCAAAGACTTCCCAGTTTATAAAAGTCCCTGGTATCTTATAATTGGACCTGTCACTCTTCGAGTACATTTCATATACAAGGCGAAAAGCAACAATTGACAGAAAGTTTTTTTCCCTGTAAGATGTATACATCCATGTCTAGATATACATAAGGATGTAAAATGCACACAACCTAACTACCAACACTGCATTCATATGAGCAAATATCCATTCTTTTTATCCATTCATTACTACTATTGATATGAGTCTGCTCTTAAAGAAAGTATTGTATAGTCCGATAAATAAATCCACCAAATCTGTGTTGAAATTATGGACGATATCTCTAAAAATGGTACTAGCAGTTGCCTCGCTTAGCGCTCAGCATTCCAAAGTTAGTACTAGGTCTGGTTGGCCTGGCGTCAGGATACTTAACTTGGCATGATGCCCCAGTGCTAGACATCACTCTTAACTGTCTCATTACAGACATTATAGCGATATAACTGACACTAGCTACTTTAAAATCCAAATATCTCTCTCTCTCTCTCTCTCTCTCTCTCTCTCTCTCTCTCTCTCTCTCTCTCTCATATTTAGGTTAACTCTTACGGAATCTAAGTAAGTCAAAATTATTAGAATATTTGTCAACGACAGTGCTTCCTTACTCTTTCAACTATATTTACAATGACGTTATAGTGCACATGTGCTATTGGGTAAACATTGTATAGTTACTGCAGTATATATTTTTTATACTTTATATAATCGCAGCACAAAAATACTTTTGGAGTAAAAACTTCCTGCTTTGTATATATCTTCTCTGTAGTTTTGGACAGTGCCCAAATAAATATGTCAGGCTGACATCATCAAATGATATGGTTTCGTCCTAGCAGTACAATGTTAATCGAAAGTATTTTCAGCATTTTATGTTAATAAAAAAAGTTAACTACAATTCTCTTCTTTTTCAGATATGAATCGATTCATACGGGTTTCTCAGTTACCTAAGAAGTATATATATATAAGGACATAAGGACGCTTCTTTGTGTGATTAGTTCGTGTCCTTGTCGCTATCTTTAATACGTAACTGTAATTAGTTCCTTTTACGAGAACTTTGATTTACTAAAGACTATTAAACAGTGTACACCATTGTTCCATAAACCGAATTTTCATAATGGTGACTTGAAAACTGAATTGTTCGGCGTGCCACAAAATCATTTTACGTCATTAATTTAACATGTACACTCTTAATATTTGCGGGATATGTGGCTTTAAATACATAAAATATATAATCCATTTTTATAAATTAGTCTTGAAACAGTAATAAGAATCATTCTTGTGACTTGAGTTTTTATTTCGTTCCAATAAGCACACGATACCCGAGGCCTATATATACTATCTACTTCAAAGTAACTTCTTGCAAAGCCATATATGTATGTCGTGGCTCCAGTTTGCCCTCATTTGCTAAATAACAAAAAAGTATGGCCTTCCATGCTAGCATTATTAGAATGGAGTTTTCAGGACAATAGTTACATTTAATGAAATTCAATAAGAACTAAATTAATTTATTCATGATAAGTATTGAAACTATAAAGTCAACAATAACATAGGCTAGTGTAGGCTCTCTAATAGTTTTTCTGACTATCAGTAATTGTATAAGAAGAATATTTAACTATTTTATGAAATTCAGACGAACACGTGTTTGAAACAATCGGATGAAAATAAAGCTATCATGTAATGTCTAGGAGAGTGTTGAATCACAAAATATGAATTATACAACTCTACGCAAATCTGCTACTTGTAAAGCTCCTAACATTACAATCAATGCGGTCTTTTTTACCTAATAATTCCTGTACATTCTTCGCTACTGACTTATTTTTACCTACAGTTTTCTACTAATGAGCGTTTATTATATTTACAGAATATTGACATTGACTAATTAGACTAATTAGCATGGCGATGTTAAAAACAAACTTATTATGAAATGCCTTCCATTTGTATCGTGAAAGTTATTTTTTTATTATTGTAGACTAATCTTGAACTGGACTGGACCTCTTCTTTGAAGTTTGGGTTTTTGAATTTTGTTTCAATCAGTAAACTAGTTTAAAATTGACGCTTTATGACACAACGCTAAACCTGTTTTTTGATTGTACTTTCGCATTCAGATGAAATTATCTTGGATTGTATTGTCTGATTTTCTTGTCTTCTTCAGGCCGATGTCATTGAAATGTTAATCAATTTGCATAATCATTAAATCGTGAATAGCAAGTATTTCAACATTTCATATCATAAGTAGACTAACTTTGATCAAACGTATAACATATAAACATATAATGTCAATTATTTACATCTGACTACTGCTTTGTTTTAGAGTGAAATAAGGTTGTCTTCCAGATCCAACTATTACGAAATGCGGAATGGATTTTCCATTTTACCAGCATATATATTTTGTTTTCTACCATATTAAACCTTTCTAGGTCTTGGAGAGAATTTTTCTGATAAAATATTCTCTTAATAGTATTTATGTTTACTAATTTAGATACTGAACTATTTAACCTCTGCATAAGTTCATATCGATTCCCAACTATTTTTTATTTAGGCGTTTCTTTTGTATAGATGGTAAGATTGATGAATAGGTTAATTGATATGTTCATTTGCATCAATTGGCGACAGATATATCGGTATGGGTTAACATCTTGTTTAAAAGAAATCAGCTATTTTCCGGATCTTATTATAATGTTTCATAAGAAACCAAGCCTATCATATAGTACTGTAAATTCACAGTAGACACATGGTATGTTCGAAACATTTAAACTTCAAAATAATTTTTTTTTTGGCGGAATAGCTGTGTCACTAACAATGCTGTTGGCAAATGCGTGTCGTAATAATAAAGCACTAGATGCCTTCACTTGAAAGCTGTATGAATTTGGCAATAAGCCCGATGAAACAAAATAGCACCAACTCATTTAAATATAGATTATCTTACAAGTGTGTACATTTTCAATTAATTCTATTAAACACTTGCAAACATTTATTCGTGAGCAAACGGTTGTACTCTATTGAGCACAAAATAACTATTAAATCTATCGCATGAAAAAAAAATATATATATATACATATATTTACCAAACTGTAATGAGTTGAATTCGAAACATATACTACTGACTATATATGGCTCAGTCGTTACGAATTTCTTGGCAAGGTGCCACGACGGTATTTTTGACGCTGTTAAAATGTATTAGATGTATTATATATGTATATAATACAGTGTGCAGTACATGTGATAATTTCATATCTAGATGAATATGTTTAGTTCATAAATTAGTTGAAAACTGATTTATTTGAGAAATGAATTTAATTTTGTATAAGATTCACAAAGTCTTGTAGCTGTACAATCGATTACATACTGCGTGAACAGCGAAACGAAGACGTTCTTACAGAACGTGAATACGATTTTAAAGCTTTATGGTTTCACGAATCCTTTTTATTGAATTGTGTCTAATTCTCGTGATCTTAAATAATAATAATAATAATAATAATAATAATAATAATAATAATAAATCTAAGGTTGAAGTAATAAGATTACCATATTTTAGCAATTGTTTAGAATTGTTGACAAAAGATAAAAGGTGGGATTAATACATTGGTATTTCATTTTCTGCTCTTATGAATGAACTTGTTTTCAGCGCAACAGGATGCAGTTGAAACAATTATAAATGACTGCTACACAGACTTTGTAAGAAAATCAAATTTTAGCAACTTAAACAGAGGTCTGATAAAACTGAGTTTACTGTAATCGACTTGTTAATCTTTAGATTGGTAGAGGTTTCCAAGCATTCAGAGAGTTCCTTTAAACTTTGAAGAGGTTTCCAAGCATTGAGAGAGTTCCTTTAAACTTTGAAGAGGTTTCCAAGCATTGAGAGAGTTCCTTTAAACTTTGAAGAGGTTTCCAAGCATTCAGAGAGTTCCTTTAAACTTTGAAGAGGTTTCCAAGCATTGAGAGAGTTCCTTTAAACTTTAAAGAGGTTTCCAAGCATTCAGAGAGTTCCTTTAAACTTTAAAGAGGTTTCTAAGCATTCAGAGAGTTCCTTTAAACTTTAAAGAGGTTTCTAAGCATTCAGAGAGTTCCTTTAAACTTTAAAGAGGTTTCTAAGCATTCAGAGAGTTCCTTTAAACTTTAAAGAGGTTTCTAAGCATTCAGAGAGTTCCTTTAAACTTTAAAGATACATATCCTTTTTTAACGCGCAGGAAGAAACCCTCTAATATTGTACTCAATGAAATTTGAATTAATTGGTACATTTTCTGATGCTGGAAAGCAAGCATTCACATTTATGTTCTAGACATCGCTCCAAACTATGTGTAGCCTACTTGCTTCTATCCCATTATAGATTTTAACTTAATATGAAAGTTGTTAAGGTGCCTTCTGTTCTTGCCGCATATCCGTCTTATTTTAAAAAAATTGCTGATCGTTTAAAGTAATTGCAGGATTGGAAGTAGATTTAGTAAAGTTTGAACAGCGCAAATGCCAGTTCCACTAGTTGTGTGCTCTTAGACTCAGGCCTATCTCATTATTGTAAATAAAGAAAATTGTTTACCAAAATTGTTACTGATTTTGAAGGTCAGCAACTAGTTGTAATGTTCCAATTCTGGACCATGTCAAACAATTTTTTTTACAATGGTATTTAATAGAATACAAACTTAATTTTAGCAAACAATTAAACTAAATATACATGACACTTTTAAATTATTTTCATCAGCTGATAATTCTTGCAAGTGTTCAACAGAATCTATTTCATATATCTAACTAATTTTGTGTAAGCTTTTAACATACCAATAGGTGAATGATCTCCAAACCCCAGCTATGAAGTGTCATGTTATTCATGTAAATGTTGTTGTTGCTGTTATTGTAGGGTTTAACGCCATTTCTCAGCACATGATATGCCTTAATGGCGGCTAGTATTAATGGTGGAGGAAGAACCCGGGAAAACCCCCAGAAAGAACCACCGACACACGAGAAGCTACTGGCAAGCTTTCTCACATAACTACATTAGCCGAATCTTAGACTCGAACACACCCGGACAGAGATGAGATGGCAGTGATCCGTAACGGAAAGCTCATTAGACCACTCGACCACTCTGAAGCTCTTGACGACGAAGTGGTTTGATAAAAATGTTTTCCCCCTCGTATGCTAATTATAAAAATGTGTATGACAATACAAATTACTTGGCACAATTTTCCAGTAAGATTATTAATTATACGTTTGCTTAAAATATATGGCAATATTAAATATTAAATATTAAGTATAATACTGTAATGAATAACTTTCAGGCTAGCTCTTACCGAGTCGCGGGCAAAATTACCATAACAATTTAAACAGTAGTACTCTCTGAACTATATTTACAACGACATCATAGTGAACATGGGCTATTGGGCAAACATTTTATAGTTACTGTCGGAGTAAAAACTTCCTGCTTCGTATATATCTTCTCTATAGTTTTGGACAGTGCCCAAATAAATATGTCAGGCTGAAATCATCAAATGATATGGTTTGTGATTTTGTTTAGTCCCAGCAGTACAGTGTTAATCTAGACTAAAGTATTTTCAGCATTTTATGTTAAAATAAGTGAACTAAAATTCTCTTCCTTTTCAGATATGAATTGATATATATGTATATGGGGTTTCTCAGTTACCTAAGAGGTATGTCTATAAGGACGCTTCTTTGTGTGATTATTTCGTATCGTTATATTCAAGAAATAACTGTAGTTAGTTATTTTACGAGAGAACTTTGATTTACTAAAACTATTCAATTCATATACACTATTGTTCCATAAATCGTCTTTCCATAATTGTATTAACAAGCTGTTAATACCATTTATATGGCTTTGGTACGACTCTCTGTGGTTCAAACCCGCGACCTCTCTCATCCGAGGCAAACGCTCTAACTTCTTAAGACACCGGAGCGGATGAACAATAAATACTATTGTATATGGAATCGCATCACAATTATTATTTCCATTTCAGTACCCACGAATGTTGTTCTAGTCTATTTTTAGAACATTTTTCCCTCATTAACCGCTTTTGTGGCCTTGTGTTGAGAGCTTTCGCCGTGGAAGTGGGAGGTCGTGGGCTCGATCCCCGGCCGTATCATACCAAAGACTTACAAACATGGTACTAACAGCTGCCTCGCTTGGGGTTCATCATTAAGAGGTTAGTGTTAGGACTGGTCGGCCTGGTGTCAGGATAATGTGACTGGATGGGACATCATGTCTACTTATCATGATGTACCAGTGCTAGACATCACTATAAACTGCCTCACTGTAGACATCGTAGCGATATGACTGAAATTTTTTAAAAGCTATGTTAAAAATCCTAATCAAACAAACAAACAAACAAATCCTCTCTCATTTTGGTGATGATAGAAGAGTTATATTGATGCATTTTTGGTAGGAATTTAACGTTAATTGTTTATTCTTGAGAATATGAGCTCAGAGAGTGGTTGTCTGTGTGTATTTTAGATACAGTGCACATTGAGTATTAAGGCCTTAGTGATGATCCGGAAGTGAAATCTGTGTTGTGTTTACATGATTTTCTGTTTACAGTGCAGCCTCTCGAAAACAAATTTAAAAAATACCGGTGATCCCCTGACAAGAACTTAACCGTGAAGTCTCCTTTTGAGGTATTTTTGATTAACATATGATTTGTATTGATTGACAAAGAGTTGAAAGGTCAGTATTGAGAAATATACGGCATACCCGGATGAGTTTATCTCAATCGCGGATGATAGTGTTGGTTCATGAACTGTTATAGCGATATTTGATTCTTTTCCCGTACTGGATTTTATTCTACACTGTAATTCATTATTGATCTGTTCGATTTGGTAAAACCCAGATGATAAGGAAACAACGTTCCAGTCTGGAGTTCCGTCTTGTTTATTTTTACTCGCAAACACCAATGAATTATTCGGTTGCTGACCACCAAATGGCTTTGATCTAGTATTTGGCCAACTGTGATACACTCGTAATTTTGCCAGTGCTATCTCCTTAACGGGAAATGCAGTGGGGAAATTGGCAATGAATTCAGGGTTGGTTGAGGTTATTGAGATCATGGTGGTTTTCACCGGGGTTGTATTTTCCACTATTCGTTGAAGTAGTTCTTGCGATGTTGCCATTATATTCGTGTTGTTTTTCTAATTTTGACATCGCGGAATCATAAACACGGACCATCGCGGAAAACTCACTATCTGATATTCATGTGTCATCGAGGGAGGACGATATCATCGAGGATAATTGCGAGTATGCGTTGGACACCGTATGAAATGTAACTAAGTAATCCTGTAGTTTACGCTAACTACATGATGATATTTTTTTGTTATTATTGTTATTACTCCCGCGATTGTTGTCGCCGCTGATATACAAATTGGAACAGCTATCGGGGCAACCATTGTCACTGAAGAGAGTATAATACCAGCTCCGGTAATTACACTTGATACCGAGTACACGTTAACATCAACGGCGGTAATTCTTCGTCGGTATTTTTTTTACTTTTATTTGGTATTCTTCAGTGAGTGCTTTGAGTTTAGTTTGAAATTTCTCTGACTTGATCATAGCGATATTGTTGTGACGACAATATCGGTGATATTATTGTTGTTGACATTTTATTTAAAATAATAGAGCAATTTCAATTAAGCTGTTTACTCAAATCCGCTACAAATTCCACATACCATGTTATTGAAACCCTAGCCAAATTATTATCGGTGGATGTTATTATGAATCGTTCAGTTGTTCGCTTGTCAATGATCGTTGATATCATATTGTTAACCCCAGTTGAACTCGCTGATGAAATATTAAATTGAGTCAGTGACACTAGTGTTAATCGATAAATGCCTTTGACGGTCGCGGTGATATCTAGTTTGTTGTTTGTAGGGGTCCACGCAAATGATCAGTGTTGAATCGTATATACCGAGTTTACATTTTTCTCATGAGGAATTTTGATTTTATCTAATAGGGTTATCATCGCAGGAAAATCATCTTTGATGTCCTCGTGAGTTCTATAAATCTTTTCGATGGATTTTTTAATATTCAAGAGTTTAATGTTGAGTTTATCTAATGAGACTCCAAAGAATTTCTCAATGAGATTTTTACGAAAAGTTGTAAATTTCTCGACATGATCTTCATACCTAGACTGTAGTGCTGCTAATTCTATAATAGCGGTTTTTATCTCCGTGAGCTTCGGTATGGTCACCGGTGGATTTCCAAACAAATTTAATGTCGTTGCGTCAATCTTGTCAATTATATTTCTTTGCAACTCGGTAAATTGATCAAATTTTGTTATATGGTTATCATACATATCATTGAGTGATTTCAATGAATCCTCCGAGGATATATAATTATTATCGAGTGTTGATATTTTATCCATAATAGTTGAAACGAGAACACCCGGTTTGAGCCTACCCTGATCGGAAAATACCGCGATAGTATTTTCAGCTGCGTCGCGGTTTTTTAACTAAAATATCATTCAGGGAAACATTACTCGTTTCCAGTTTACCCTGACGATCTTGAAATACAACTATTTAATTGGGATCAATACTTGCGAGGTGTAGCATCTAGGATATTTCATCTTCGATTTTTTTTTTACATCACCGGCTGCAGATATTTCCTCAGTGGTTTTTTTCAGGCATGATAGAGATCTTCCCCAAATATCAATCATTATACTCTAAGATCTCTCTAAAAAGCGATTACTTGTATATTCGTGTACGGTTTTATGAGGTGGTTTAGTTGATGATGAAATAGCGTCGAGGACAATTAATACTTCTTTTTCCGCATATTGGTGGGTCGGTCATTTTCTGTGTTGGTAGCGTGGAATACCAACGAGGAATTTTTAATTGATGTGTATAACGCATAAACTCTTTAGGCGGTGCTAACCCATATGAATCGAAATAAACAATCAAACGCGGATCAATCGCTTATGCAACCCAGTGAGTTCCAGGTCCGGTGCTGTTATCGAGATTAATGATACCGGTTTCAGCGTTGTTTGGTTGTTGTGGAAATTGTTATCTCATAAAAACACCTCTAACATTTTGTATCGCTAGTTTTTTGGCGGCATCGAGTAAATCAAAATTTGACACGGGAACCATAGGTTCTCGAGTTATTAAATTGTCCCTGGTATTCTAAGGCCGTTTCCGCTGTACGATGAATGAGGAGTTCCTGGTAGTCTTAGATCCTTTCCCTTTTTTATATCCTCGCCCAGTTGCTTTCTTTAGTGCTTAGCGCTCAGCATTCCAAGGTTAGTGCTAGGTCTGGTTGGCCTGGTGGCAGGATACTTAACATGGCATGATGCCCCAGTGCTAGACATCACTCATAACTGTCTCACTACAGACATAATAACAATATGACTGACACTAGCTACTTTAAAATCCAAATCACACACACTCTCTCTCTCTCTCTCTCTCTCTCTCTCTCTCTCTCTCTCTCTCTCTCTCTCTCTCTCTCTCATATTTAGGTTAGCTCTTACGGGATCTAAATTTATTAGCACACTTGTCAACGACTGTGCTTCGTTATGCTCTCAACTATATTTACAATGACGTCATAGTGCACATAGACTATTAGGTAAACATTTTGTAGTTACTGCAGTATATATTTTTAAACTTTATCTAATCGCAGCACAAAAATACTGTTGAAGTAAAAACTTACTGCTTCGTATATATCTTCTCTGTATATTTGGACAGTACCCAAACAAATATGTCAGGCTGACATCACCAAATGATATGGTTTGGGACTTTCTTTGTCCTAGCAGTACAATGTCAATCGAAGGTATTTTCAGCATTTTATGTTAAAAGAAGTTAACTACAATTTTCTTCCTTTTCGGAATTTATTCATACGGGGTTCTCAGTTGCCTAAGAAGTATATATATAACGACGCTTCTTTGTGTGATTAGTTCGTGTCCTTGTCGCTATCTTTAATACGTAACTGTAATTAGTTCCTTTTACGAGAGAACTTTGATTTACTAAAGACTATTAAACAATGTACACCACTGTTCCATAAACCGAATTTCCATAATAGTGACTTGAAAACTGAATTGTTCGGCGTGCCACAAAATCATTTTACGTCATTAATTTAACATGTTCACTCTTAATATTTGCGGGAAATGCGGCCTTAAATACATAAAATGCATACATAAAATACTTAAAATACTTAAATACAAAAAATACGTAATCCATTTTTATAAATTAGTCTTGAAACAGTAATAAGAATCATTCTTGTGACTTGAGTTTTTATTTCGTTCCAATAAGCACACGATACCCGAGGCCTATATATACTATCTACTTCAAAGTAACTTCTTGCAAAGCCATATATGTATGTCGTGGCTCCAGTTTGCCCTCATTTGCTAAATAACAAAAAAGTATGGCCTTCCATGCTAGCATTATTAGAATGGAGTTTTCGGGACAATAGTTACATTTAATGAAGTTCAATAAGAACTAAATTAATTCATTCATAATAAGTATTGAAACTATAAAGTCAACAATAACATAGGCTAGTGTAGGCTCTCTAATAGTTTTTCTGACTATCAGTAATTGTATAAGAAGAATATTTAACTATTTTATGAAATTCAGACGAACACGTGTTTGAAACAATCGGATGAAAATAAAGCTATCATGTAATGTCTAGGAGAGAGTTGAATCACAAAATATGAATTATACAAGACGTAAAGATTTTTTCTTGGAATCTCTACGCAAATCTGCTACTGGTAAAGCTCCTAACATTACAATCAATGCGGTGTTTTTTTCCTAATTGAGGATTATTCAACAATTTGTTCTTGACTGTCCAGTCTTTGCTTCTGACTTACTTTTACCTACAGTTTATTACTATTGAGCGTTTATTATATTTACAGAATATTGACATTGACTAATTAACATGGCGATCTTAAAAACAAACTTATTATGAAATGCCTACCATTTGTATCGTGAAAATTATTTTTTTCATTATAGTAGACTAACCTTGAACTGGACTGGACCTCTTCTTTGAAGTTTGGGTTTTTGAATTTTGTTTCAATCCTTATACTAGTTTAAAATTGATGTTTTATGACACAACGCTAAACCTGTTTTTTTATTGTACTTTCGCATTCAGATGAAGTTATCTTGGATTGTATTGTCTGATTTTCTTGTCTTCTTCAAACGATGTCATTGAAATGTTAATCAATTTGCATAATCGTGAATAGCAAGTATTTCAACATTTCATATCATAAGTAGACTAACGTTGATTAAACGTATAACATATAAACATATAATTTCAATTATTTACATCTGACTTCTGCTTTGTTTTAGAGTGAAATAAGGTTGTCTTCCAGATCCAACTATTAAGAAATGCGGAATGGATTTTCCATTTTACCAGCATATATATTTTGTTTTCTACTATATTAAACCTTTCTCGGTCTTGGAGACACTTTTTTCTGATAAAATATTCTCTTAATAGTATTTATGTTTTCTAATTTAGATACTGAACTAACAATCTCTGCATAAGTTCATATCGATACCCAACTATTTTTTATTTAGGCGTTTCTTTTGTATAGATTGCAAGATTGATGAATAGGTAAATTGGTATATTCATTTGCATCAATTGGCGACATGTATATCGATATGGGTTAGCATCGTGTTTAAAAAAAATCAGCTATTTTCCGGATCTTATTATAATGTTTCCTGACAAACCAAGCCTATCATAAAATACTGTAAATTCACAGTAGACACATGGTATGTTCGAAACATTTAAACTTCAAAACAAAATTTCTTTGGGCGGAATAGCTGTCACTGTCAATGCTGTTGGCAAATGCGTGTTGTAATTATAAAGCACTAGATGCCTTCACTTGAAAGCTGTATGAATTTGGCAATAATCCAGATGAAACAAAACAGCATCAAATCAATGTTTGTACGTTTTAAAATAATGTATCTTACAAGTGTGTACATTTTCAATTAATTCTATTAAACACTTGCAAACATTTATTCGTGAGCAAACGGTTGTACTCTATTGAGCACAAAATAACTATTAAATCTATCGGATGAAATATATATATATATATATATATATATATATATATATATATATATATATATATATATATATATATATATATATATATATATACCAAACTGCAGAGTAGTGATCAGTCGTTACGAATTTCTTGACAAGGTGCCACGACGGTATTTTTGACGCTGTTAAAATGTATTAGATGTATTATATATGTATATAATACAGTGTGCAGTACATGTGAAAATTTCATATCTAGATGAATATGTTCAGTTCAGAAATTAGTTGAAAACTGATTTATTTGAGAAATGAATTTTTTTTTTTTATAAGATTCACAAAGTCTTGAAGCTATACAATCGATTACATACTGCGTGAACAGCGAAACGAAGACGTTCTTACAGAGTGTGGAACCGATTTCACGAATCCTGTTTATTGAATGGTGTCTAATTCTCATAATCTCAAACAACAACAACAACAACAACAATAATAATAATAATAGTAATAATAATAATAATAATAATAATAATAATAACAATAAGGTTGAAGTAATAACATAACCATATTTTAGCAATTGTTTACGAATGTTGACAAAAGATACAAGGTCGGATGAATACATTGGTATTTTATTTTCTGCTTTTATGAGTGAACTAGTTTTCAGCGCAACATGATGCAATTGAAACAATTATAAATGACTGCTACACGGACTTTGTAAGAAAATCAAATTTTAGCAACTTAAAAATAGGTCTGATAAAACTGAGTTTACTGTAATAGACTTGTTAATTTTTAGATTGGTCGAGGTTTCCAAGCATTCAGAGAGTTCCTTGAAACTTTAAAGAGGTTTTCAAGCATTCAGAGAGTTCCTTTAAACTTTAAAGAGGTTTCTAAGCATTCAGAGAGTTCCTTTAAACTTTAAAGAGGTTTTCAAGCATTGAGAGAGTTCCTTTAAACTTTAAAGAGGTTTTCAAGCATTGAGAGAGTTCCTTTAAACTTTAAAGAGGTTTCTAAGCATTCAGAGAGTTCCTTTAAACTTTAAAGAGGTTTTCAAGCATTGAGAGAGTTCCTTTAAACTTTAAAGAGGTTTTCAAGCATTGAGAGAGTTCCTTTAAACTTTAAAGAGGTTTTCAAGCATTGAGAGAGTTCCTTTAAACTTTAAAGAGGTTTTCAAGCATTGAGAGAGTTCCTTTAAACTTTAAAGAGGTTTCTAAGCATTCAGAGAGTTCCTTTAAACTTTAAAGATACATATCCTTTTTTAACGCGCACGAAGAAACGATCTAATGTTGCACTCAATGAAATTTGAATCCATTAATTGGTACATTTTCTGATGCTGAAAAGCAAGCATTGACATTTATGTTTTAAAAATCGCTCCAAACTATGTGTAGCCTATTTGCTTCTATTCCTTTACAGATTTTTTTTTACTTAATATGAAAGTTTTTAAGGTGTCTTCTGTTCTTGCTGCATCTTCGTCTTATTTGATATCAATTGCTGATCGTTTAAAGTAATTGCAGGATTGGAAGTAGATTTAGTAAAGTTTGAACAGCGCAAATGCTAGTTCCACTAGTTGTGTGCTCTTAGACTCAGACCTATCTCATTATTGTAAATAAAGAAAATTGTTTACCAAAATTGTTATAGATTTTGAAGGTCAACAACTAGTTATAATGCTCCAATTCTGGACCATGTCAAAAAACATTTTTTTACAATGGTATTCAATTGAATACAAGCTTAATTCTAGCAAACAATTAAACTAAATATACATGACACTATTAAATTATTTTCATCAGCTGATAATTCTTGCAAGTATTCAACTGAATCTATTTCATATATCTAACTAATTTTGTGCAAGCTTTTAACGTACCAATAGGAGAATGATCTCCAAACCCCTGCTTTGAAGTGCCATGTTATTCATGTACTTCTTGTTGTTGCTGTTATTGTAGGGTTTAAGGCCATTTTCAGCACATGATATGCCATACACGGCGACTAGTATTTTGGTGGAGGAAGAATCCGGGAAAACCCCCAGAAAGAACCACCGACAAACGAGAAGCTAATGGCAAGCTTTCTCACATAACTACATTAGCCGAATCTTGAACTCGAACAAACCCAGACAGAGGTGAGATGGCAGTGATCCCTAACGGAAAGCGCATTAGACCACTAGGCCTATCGGGGCCCCTATGTACTTGTCAATCAAACATTTGGTGTTTTTCCAACAAATTCTCTACCTTGAATATGTTCATTCTTGTCATCATTGTTTATCTTTCCATCTTCTATATTTTCCAAGTTTTCGTTCCAATATCTCTGTTGGATCGTCCAACCACACTTACATGTTAATGAGTTCTGATAACGAAAAGTCATAAACTATCCATGATCACTCTTATATTAATGTACATATATTGTATATGCAGTGTTTACATATGCGATAAACGGTATACTGTTTTAAATATGTCATACTATTGCATTTTGTTTGCAAACAAAGATTTACTTATAATATTATAAATTGTTAAATGTAGTTGTTATTAGTACTGTTTCCGGAATAATTTCTGACAATGAAATCTTTTATATTTTAGAGTACATGAATCATCTCTGTAAGTTCCAGTGGTTGAAGAAATTGGCCAGAATCAAAACACATGAATAATTCAACTACATGTGGCCAACAATCTTGCTGGACTAGTTGATACTTATATCTGACAGTCTATAAACAATAACATGTTTATTATATATTTTTTATTCAGTATTTTCATCAATTACCATATACCTTAACTTAACTTGTAACAAGAAGAACACATTTTTTAAAATCGGTCTTCTTGATTATTCAACCTTAGTCTTAAGTTTATTTATGATCCACATTAACATTCCTCGCGAGACTAAATGATGTAAGCTAGAATGATGTCATGATGTGGTAATGATCGTCCTAACCGAGGATCTGAAGCTCTCGACGACGAAGTAGTTTGAGAAAAATGTTTTCCCCCTCGTATGCTAATTATAAAAATGTATATGACAATACAAATTACTTGGCACAATTTTCCAGTAAGATTATTAATTATACGTTTTCTTAAAATGTATGGCAATATTAAATATTAAATATTAAGTATAATAATGAAAACATTCAGGCTAGCTCTTACCGAGTCGCGGGCAAAATTACCAGAACAATTTAATCAGTAGTAGTCTCTGAACTTTATTTACAATGACGTCATAGTGCACATGGGCTATTGGGCAAACATTTTATAGTTAGTGCAGTATATATTTTTAAACTTTATTTAATCGCAGTACAAAATTACTGTCGGAGTAATAACTACGTGCTTTCTATTTCTTCTCTGTAATCAGGGACAATGCCGGAACTAATGTCAGGCTGACATCATCAAATGATTTGGTGTGTGATTTCGTTTAGTCCCAGCAGTACAGTGTTAATCTAGACTAAAGTATCTTTCAGCATTTTATGTTAAAATAAGTGGACTAAAATTCTCTTCTTTTTCAGATATGAATTAATATATATGTTTAGGGGATTCACAGTTACCTAAGAGGTATGTCTATAAGGACGCTTCTTTGTGTGATTATTTTGTGTCCTTGTTGGTATCTTCAAGAAGTAACTGTAGCTAGTTATTTTTACGAGAGAACTTTGATTTACTAAAACTATTCAATTCATATACACTATTGTTCCATAAATCGTCTTTCCATAATTGTATTAACAAGCTGTTAATACCATTTGTATGGCTTTGGTACGACTCACCGGGGTTCAAACCCGCGACCTCTCTCATCCGAGGCAAACGCTCTAACTTCTTAAGACACCGGAGCGGATGAACAATAAATAATAATGTATATGGAATCGCATCACAATTATTATTTCCATTTCAGTACCCACGAATGTTGTTTTAGTCTATTTTTAGAACATTTTTCCCTCATTAACCGCTCCGGTGGCCTAGTGTTGAGAGCGTCCGCCGTGGAAACGGGAGGTCGTGGGTTCGATCCCCGGCCGTATCATACCAAAGACTTACAATAATGGTACTAACAGCTGCCTCGCTTGCGGTTTATCATTAAGAGGTTAGTGTTAGGACTGGTCGGCCTGGTGTCAGGATAATGTGACTGGGTGGGACATCGTGTCTGCATAGCATGATGTACCAGTGCTAGATATCACTATAAACTGCCTCACTGCAGACATCGTAGCGATATGACTAAAAATTTTAAAAGCTATGTTAAAAATCCTAATCAAATAAACAAACAAACAAATCCTCTCTCATTTTGGTGGTGATAGAAGAGTTATATTGATGCATTTTTGGTAGGAATTTAAAGTTAATTGTTTATTCTTGAGAATATGAGCTCAGATAGTGGTTGTCTGTGTGTATTTTAGCGACAGTGCACATTGAGTATTAAGGCCTTGGTGATGATCCGGAAGTGAAATCTGTGTTGCGTTTACATGATGTTCTGTTTACAGTGCAGCCTCTCGAAAAATAATGAAAAAAAAATACCGGTGAACCCCTGACAAGAATTTCACCGTGAAGTCTCCTTTTAAGGTATTTTCGATTAACATGATTTGTATTGATTGTCACAGAGTTGAAAGGTCAGTACTGAGAAATATATGTAGCGGAAATTAATTTTGATGTATGTCCATATGAGATCCACATGTTTATATGGAATCAGGCTACAGTTAATAGTTCCGGTTTTGTCCCATGAATGTAGTCCCAGTCTGTTTTAGAGCATATTGTTCCTATCTCCTGTTGGTGGTGATACAAGAGTTAGATTCAGGCATTCTTGATATGGATTTAATGGCAATTGTTTCTTAATTTTTTTTAATATAATCTTATGTTATGGTGTGGTTGTCTACGTGTGTATCGGCGACAGTACAGTGAGCAATAAGTTCTTGATTATATCCGGAAGTGAAATATGTGCTCCATTGCAGGCAGATTTGTTTATAGTACAGCCTTCAAACACATGCCGGTGAACTTTGACAAAAATTTCACCGATAAGTCATCTTTGAATTTAGATTAACATATGAATTGTATTTATTGTTACACAGTGGAAAATTCCGTACTGAGATACAAATGTAGAGAATACATATTAAAATAAATAGTTCAAGACAGGTAGAATGTGCGTATTATCTTCTGTGTGTGTGTGTGTGTGTGTGTGTGTGTGTGTGTGTGTGTGTTACAACACAAAATAACCTTACCGATAGTATATTTTATATTATTATAGTACTGAGAGGGTTAATTGGTGTTGTCGCAAATACTAAAAGTGACCTTTTATAAACCGTCAGACCCTATTTGTTAAAAACGCTCAGATGCCTTTAAAAATATATCTATTACTTTGATATTTATGATACATCTGTCTATCGGCATCGTTTTGTCAAATGTTTATGTTGGGTGGAAATGCAGGGAAAAGTAAATGTGATCCTTTGTTCTAAAATCAAATTTGTGCATTGTGCTAGAAATATTGAGTTGTGTGACACTACTTTGCCATAGACCATTTCATGGAAACTTCGGCGAACTTCGTAATTTGCTCGAAATTTTTATCACGTGGCGGGTGGTCAGCTGACCGCAATAGCCACTCGATAGGTGGCAGGCAAAATATGGCAGACGCTTCAGAATCAGCATCAATTTTCAAACTACGTCAACCTCGTTTATCGAGTTGTAAGATGCCTATTCAACAGCGATGCTGCCGCAGATATTGACGAAATTTAATATTGGATCCATCCTGTCTTATTTTCTGGAACCAGGGCGGATTTCAAAGCCATACGAGAGAGTAGTTTTTAGTTGTTTACATCTGGACATGTACATGTAAGTAAGAAAACAGTGTCGAAGTAAACAAATTACATCCTGACAGTCAAAGAGCAGGTTATTCAAACTATTTATATTCATTTGTAACGTCACTGTACTTAGTAAGTGAATTTATAATTTTGTTTTTGAAAGTCTGTGAATAATTTACATGTAAATTTCAATCATTTAATTAGCTCAACCTGCTTGGATTTGGAAAAAGCTGAAAATATCGGCGTCACCGGTATTCGATCTCTATAACGTTCACAGACAAGTACACAACTATTTATCAAGTCGCAATACTAATACAAGTAAAATCATCTATCCATGGCAGCTAATGGAATTTAATGCCACATCCTTGATTGGAGCGACTTTTGCAACCTCTGACGATACAAAAAGCGGGTTTTTCTTGCTGTTTTATCTATGAAATATTTCTAAACAACAATGGACGATAATTTGGTATGTACATGTACCTACCAGCGTTTGATTGGCTGGAATATAAAGGGACTTGGGAGGTTATTCGGATAATTACGGAGAAACTCGGTCAAATTCGGTATGAAATGGTCTATTGCCAAGACGAGCAGCAAGGAAGGTGAACAGACCGAAACTATTTCAGAAAAACCGAAACTATTTCAGACAAAATCCTAAAGAATTTCAAACCGAAACTATTTTATTCAGACTAACCCAGAGACAGAGTCTCCAGAGGGAAGGATGAATGGTTTCGGATTCACACAAAAAAAGATTACTACGGAGACAGAGTCTCCAGAGTAAATAGACCCGGCGCCGAGGGTGATGTGGAGACAAACTGTTTCGGTGTCATGGTAAAAGTCTTTAGACGAAAATTCTTGAAATTGCTAGCAATTTACGATTTTACATACAGACTAATATGTAAATTCTCTCCTCGTAAGTCAATCAAATTATTGGACTGGTCAGTGAGTTTAATATTGATTCTCGTTAATGAGTTATTATGACATCTTAGAAATCCTGGAGGAGCTGTTGGTGCAAATGAGTATAAAATATTCTTAGGTGTATTTGATTTGGATCATTTATTTTTTATTTTAATTGTTTGTTTGTCAGATTCAAATTTGACATTTTAAGTTTAAGATTCATTCATTGGGAGATATTATTTTTAGAAAGTGGGATGACATGTACTCTTAAGAAAAAACACCAGGTGTTGACCTCATTTCTGACCTGGCTTCAGAGTTGTAAACAAGCTTATAAAATGATTGGTTGGTTCCAAGGACATTATGGAGCTTTGTTATAAACATCTTTCTATTTTTAGTTGGGTCATACGGTGTGTACGTGATTTTTTCAACTTAAATTTGTTATAAAAGATTCTAGAAGATCTAGTGACCTCTTTCTTGTTTACGTAAAAACAGGTATATAAACTATGTTTTGGAGCGAACTATTTAGCAGAACTTGGGCTGTTAGAATACTAAGTTGTGTGTCGTTTTGAGTTATTTTAAATTACCTTGTATTGAAAATTATTTCAATTCGTTTGGATCAAAAGGAGTTATTTTGTTTTTTATCTGGAGAAGAATTGTGCTCATAGAATTTAATTACCAAGAACTGACTTCATCAAGTGACATTGTCTTCCATCTTGGATACTTCGCTGGGATTCGAACATGGAATTATTTGGACATTTTATTACCAGGACCTTTGTAATTTTTCTGGTGGATAATATTTTGAAATATTTTTGGATTAATTTTGGAATTGATCTTAAAACTGTAAGTTTTTTTTTTCTTTTCTGGAAAATATTTGTGGTCAATAAATTGTTTATTAAGTTTTTACAAGATTGTTATTTTTACTCTTTCTTTGTTACTGTTTATTCGAGCTTAAGCACGTAACATAGAGATTGGGAACTCGTCCGAGATTGGAATCAATTGGAATTTGGCAAGAAATTTTTTCAGAAACCATCTGTTTTAAATTTGAACTCCACAAGTTTTTGAAAAAATTTTAAAATCTTTAGTGAGATTGACAGGCTTGTCTTAAAATGACATCTAAAGTAGAAATATTTCTTTCTAATCCTACTGAGAAGCAATTAGATCTTTTCAAAAAGGATGAGTTGATTCAACTTGCCAGAAAATATGATCATTTTGAAATCAAGGCTTCTTTAACGAAAGAAGATATCAAAAAGATTTTAGTCCAATATTAGGTAGAAAAGAATGTTTTGGAAAAAAGTGCTTTGATTTCGGTCAGTAAGTCTGCATCAGAGTCTGACATAAAAAAAAAGAAATTAGAATTAAAATTCAAGATGGAATTAATGTTGAAGAAGCTGGAAGTTTAAGAAATGGAGAAAGAAAGACAATTACAATATGACAAAGATACCAAAGAAAGATAAGTACAATATGAAAAAGGAGAGAGAGAGAGAGAGAGAGAGAGAGAGAGAGAGAGAGAGAGAGGAAAGGGAGAAAGAAAGACAATTACAATATGACAAAGATAGGGAAGAAAGGGAATATCAATTTAGAATGAAAGAAATAGACCTGGCAAGTGAAAAACACTTTCATACTTCAATCCAAATTTAAGTTTTGATTTAGCAAGGAATATTAGATTAGTTAACCATTTCAGAGAAAAGAAGTAGACAAATACTTCATTCGTTTTGAAAATGTTGCAGAAAATTTAAAATGGCCAATGGAGCATTGGACTCAGTTATTGCAATGTGTTTTTTACTGGTAAGGCTAGTGAGATTTACACTTCACTGTCAGTTCACCAAAGTGGTGACTATGATGTGGTTCAAGAATGCATTCTAAGGGGTTATGAGTTAATCCCTGAAGCTTATCAGCAAAACTTCAAACATTACAGAAAAGAAGCTGGACAGTTGTTTAATAGATGGTGCTTAGCCAAGAAAGTCGAACAAGATTATCAAAATCTCAAGCAAATTATATTAATTAAAGAGTTCAAAAACTGTGTTCATAGTGAAGTTAAGTCTTATCTTGATGAGCAAATGATTGAAACCTTGGAGAATGCTGCTCGAGCTGCTGACAAATATTCATTGACACATAAAGTTAATTTTATTAACAAGACTTCTACTCAACAGTCTTTTGGCAGAAAAGTATTTCAGCCTAATACCAGCGCTTTGAAAACTCAAACTAGCACAACTTTCAAAAATCAAACTTCAGAGAAGCTTGATTCTAGATCCTTGTCTATTCCGACGTGTACATATTGCAAGGAAAAAAGACACGTTATTTCTGATTGCTACAAATTGAAAAATAGACACCAGAATCAAGACAGACCTGTTCCAAATGCTCTTATTTCTAAGAGGTCAAGGTCACGGTCATGTATTGAAAGCAATACATTTGTTGGGTCTAATAAATCACAGTCTGATTTTATTAGGGAGAATTATGAACCATTCATATTCAAGGGTTCTATATCACTCTTGGGTGATTCAGCCAATCCCACCTCTATTAAAATTTTAAGGGACACAGGAGCTTCTCAGAGTCTTTCATTGTCAGGTACATTGCCTATTTCTGAGAAGTCTTCTTCTAATGAAAGTGTTCTTATTCAGGGAGTATAGTGCGGCTTTGTTAATGTTCCTCTCCGTTGTGTAAATTTGTCATCAGACTTAGTGTCAGGACCTGTGACAGTCGGAACAGTCTCGGTTTTACCCGTTGAGGGCATTCATTTATTGCTAGGCAACGACTTAGCTGGAGACAAGGTTGTGGTTAATCCACTTGTAACTGACAAGCCTGATTTGGATCAGAAAGTTGATCCAATTGAAAAAGAATTCCTTGATATATTTCAGGTTTGTGCAGTTACCAGAGCTATGGCAAAGAAAGCTCTTGAAAATGATGTTGATGGAGGCAGTATTCCTTCAGCTGACACATGTATAGGTCAGGCTTTTGATGAGGTCACTTTTACTCCTTGTTTGGATCAATCAGAAAATGTTTGATCATAGTGATCCTCTTTTAACAACTCATTCTCTTTACTCTAATCTGGGTGATAAACGACAGTCACTTGTCGTCGAACATGAAAATGATCCTGAGATCTCCTGTTTGTTTCAAAGGGCCATCAGTGAGACTGAATCCACTGAAGTTCCTGTCTGTTATTTCATTAAAAATGGAATTCGACTGAGAAAATGGAGACCTCCCGAGGTACCTGTTGGTGATGATTGGTCGGTAAACTATCAAATAGTAGTTCCAAAATCTTACAGACAGGAAATACTTAATCCGGCCCATGAAACTCCTTTGGCTGGTCATTAAAGGATTAATAAAACTTATCACAAGATCTTGACTTACTTCTATTGGCCAAAAATCAAAAGTGATGTTGCCAAATACTGTAGATCTTGTCATACTTGTCAAATGGTAGGAAAATCCAATCAGAAGATACCTAAGGCTCATCTACAACCTATTCCTGCATTTGACGAACCATTTAGTAGAATTATGGTAGATTGTGTAGGTCCCTTACCCAAGACCAAGTCAGGTAACCAATACCTGTTGACCATTATGTGTGCGTCAACAAGGTTTCCAGAGGCAATTCCGTTGAGGAATATAAAATCTAAAGCAATAGTAAAAGCTTTGATAAAGTTTTTATTCAGTATGGCCTTCCCAAACCTGTTCAGTCTGATCAAGGTTCAAACTTCATGTCTGGAATTTTCCAGCAAGTTATGTATGAATTGGGCATTCAGCAATTCAAATTTTCTGCCTATCACCCTGAGAACCAAGGGCTATTAGAAAGATTCCATCAGACTTTGAAAAATATGATCCGATCATATTGTTTTGATACGAATAAAGATTGGGATGAAGGCATTTATTTGCTATTGTTTGTTGTTAGGGAATCAGTTCAAGAATCTTTAGGCTTCAGTCCCTTTGAACTGGTTTTTGGACACACTGTGCGGTGACCATTGAAGTTATTGAAAGAGAAACTTGTCTCTAATGAAGAAACTGAGATCAATCGTCTTGATTATGTTTCCGATTTTAGATAAAAGTTGTCAAATGCTTGTGAGGTCGCACTCTGCACAACCTAAAATGAAATGAAGATATGATACAAAAAAATCGAGGGAAAGGAGTTTTCAGCCTGGTGATAGAGTCATGGCTCTCTTACCAATGTCACAAAATTCCCTTCAGGCCAAATATTACGGTCCCTACACAGCTGACAAGAAAATTAATGACTTAAATTACATAATAAATACACCTGAAGACGCAAACAAAAACAACTCTGCCATATAAACATGCTAAAAGAGTATATTGAAAGAGATAGCCATGTTAAACCTGTAATTAATTTAGCTGTACCACTCCCACTCAGTGAAGGAATATCATCAGATTCTACTGATATTGAAATGACGAATCTTTGTATTTCAGAAATTATGAAAGATCTAGACCAGAAACTTTCACATTTGCAAGTGCAAGAAAGAAATGAACTGAAACAGTTATTATTTGAATATGAGCACTTATTTCCAGATATTCCTACAAGGACAAACAAAATTTTTCATGACGTTGAATTTGTAAATTCCAAACCTGTCAAACAACATCCATACAGGATGAATCCACTCAAACAGGAATACTTAAAAAAGGAAATTCAATATTTGCTGGAGAATGATTTTATCGAGCCCAGCAAAAATGACTGGAGTTCGCCATGCATACTTGTTCCAAAACCAGATAAAACTTTCCGTATGTGTACTAATTATAGGAAGGTGAACAGTGTGACAAAATCAGATTCATTCCCATTACCAAGAATTGACGATTGTATTGATAAAATCGGGAATGTCAAGTATGTCACCAAATATCACTTTCTGAAAGGATTTCGGCAGATTCCACTAACGGAAAGAGCAAAGGAAATCTCGGCATTTGTGACTACTGATGGACTTTACCAATATAAAGTAATGCCATTCGGTATGAAAGGGTCACCAAGTTCATTTCAACATCTCACGAATATGATCACCTCTGGTCTAGAACATTGTGCTGCCTATATAGATGAAGTCATCATCTACAATGACACCTGGATAGAACATCTAGCAACAATTCGAAAATTCTTTGACAGACTCACTGATGCATGTTTGACAGTTAATTTATCTAAAAGTGAGTTCTGCTAGTGTTACATTTTTTAGGACATATTGTGGGACATGGACAAGTTAAACCAATAGATGCTAAGGTTGAGGCTATTTCTAAATTCCCTGTGCCTGAAAATAGGAAATAGAAAACAGCTGATGCGGTTTTTAGGTATGGCCGGATACTATCGGAAATTTTGTTCAATTTTTCTATAATTGCAGAACCCCTGGCAAATTTATTCAAGAAGAAGAACAAGTTCTTTTTAGTGAAAAACGTCAGGAGGCTTTTGACAAGTTAAAAGCCATACTTGAAACAGCACCATTTCTTGCAGCTACAACTTTCAGCCGGTCTTTCAAATTATCTGTCGATGCAAGTGATGTTGGTGTTGGAGCAGTTTTAATTCAAGAAGACAAACATGGTATTGAACATCCAGTGTGCTATTTTTCAAAGAAATTAAAAAAGCAACATAGAAATTATTCAACTATCGAGAAGGAATGTTTGGCATTAATTTTGGCTTTACAACATTTTGAAGTTTATCTTAGTTCAGCTCATTCTTCGATTATAGTTTTAGTGACCACAACCCCCTTACTTTCGTCGGCAAAATGAAACATAAAAACCAAAGATTACTAAGGTGGAGTTTGTTATTGCAAGAATATAATCTTGGGTTAGGTTAGGGTTATAATATATAACCCTAATATAATCTTGACATCCGGCACATCAAGGGAAAAGATAATTTAATAGTAGACGCTCTTACCCGTGTATAACAATATATTATATCATATACACTGTAATTTATACGAGTTCTTTTAACCTCAGGTGTAAATTGGTTTGTGGTCAAAAGATAATTTTATCATATAAACCTTTATTTTTATTTTATTGAGGACGGTGTTACGTGTATTTGATTTGGGTCATTTATTTTTTATTTATTTTAATTGTTTGTTTGTCAGATTCAAATCTGACATTTTAAGTTTAAGATTCATTCATTGGGAGATATTATTTTTAAAAAGTGAGATGACATGTACTCTTAAGAATAAACACCAGGCGTTGACCTCATTTCTGACCTGGCTTCAGAGTTGTAAACAAGCTTATAAAATGATTGGTTGGTTCCAAGGACATTATGGAGCTTTGTTATAAACATTTTTCTATTTTTAGTTGGGTCATACGGTGTGTACGTGAATTTTTGAACGTAAATTTGTTCCAAAAGATTCTAGGAGATAATGTGACCCCTTTCTTTTTTTCGTAAAAACAGGTATATAAATTATGTTTTGGAGCGAACTATTTAGTAGAACTTGGGCTGTTAGGGTACTAAGTTGTGTGTCGTTTTGAGTTATTTTAAATTACCTTGTATTGGAAATTATTTCCATTCGTTTGGATCAAGAGGAGTTATTTTGTTATTTATCTGGAAAAGAATTGTGCTCATAGAATTTTATTACCAAGAACTGACTTCATCAAGTGACATCGTCTTCTATCTTGGATACTTCGCTGGGATTCGAACATGGAATTATTTGGACATTTTATTACCAGGACTTTTGCAATTATTCTAGTGGATAATATTTTGAATTATTTTTGGATTAATTTTGGAACTGATTCTTAAAATTGTAAGTTTTTTTTCTTTTCTGGAAAATATTTGTGGTCAATAAATTGTTTATTAAGTTTTTACAAGCTTGTTATTTTCACTCTTTTTATGTTACTGTTTGTTTGAGTCTAAGCACGTAACAATATACCCTTGTTGAGCTTTTTTTGATCTTTCGAGATTTATTTGATAACTTCCGTCGATGGCATCACATACTAAATTTACTTCAATCACCGAGGATATATTCACATTAGCAGGAGCAATATGCCTACCATCACCATCTGTATCGTTATAATGTTTGAGGATGGTTGAACTCCCGTGTTGTTGTCTCCATGCCGTAAGTATCATAGTAAACTTTTCATTGATAAGATCATTAACGGATTTTTTTACTTCGTTAGCGTTATACCCAGGAAACTTGAAATTCGGTAGATCAGATTCTGTTATATTGTATACAGTTAAAAACAATTGTTTAGAGTTATTAACGTTGTCATCATTATGATCAATTATTACTTGAATTACTCGCTTGTTGATATATTCCATGTCGAATACAAGTTGATTTAATATTTCAATTCATTAAATGATTTCACTCCGATTAGACTCATGGAAAACCTATTGTAATCGCTGTAGTTGTTGACTTTGTTTTTGACTGATCTCTCTAAAATATTCAATATATTTATGATGGTAAATATTATATAAGTAATTTATTCTGGAGTCTGTCCAACCTTAAATCTCCAAAAAGCGGAATCCTGATCAACGAAATTCAAATAACTACCCGGCAGTGTTGAATTTATTATATAGAAGGAGGTGTTTCTTTTATATGATGTGGTAATTTCATGGTATGATTGTTTATCCGTTGTATAATCAGACTTCGTTGGTTCATATAGTGGTGTTATTTCAGGCCATCCTAGTACGGTTCTTTGATAGATGTCTACGGCATACCCGGATGAATTTATCTCAATCGCGGATGATAGTGTTGGTTCATGAGCTGTTATAGCGATTTTTGATTCTTTTCCCGTAATGGATTTAATTATATACTATAATTCATTATTGATCTGTTCAATTTGGTAAGACCCAGATGGTAAGGAAACAACGTTCCAGTCTGGAGCTCCGTCTTGTTTACTTTTGCTCGCAAATACCAATGAATTATTTGGTTGTTGACCACCAAATGGCTTTGATCTAATATTTGGCCAACTGTGGTATACTCGTAATTTTGCCAGTGCTATCTCCTTAACGGGAAATGCAGTGGGGAAATTGATACTGACTTCGGGGTTGGTTGAGGTTATTGAGATCATGGTGGTATTCACCGGGGTTGTATTTTCCACTATTCGTTGAAGTAGTTCTTACGATTTTGCCATTATATTCGAGCTGTTTTTCTAATTTTGACATTGGGAAATCATAAACACGGACCATCGCAGAAAACTCACTATCTGATATTAATGTGTCATCGAGGGAGGACGATATCATCGAGGATAATTGCGAGTATGCGTTGGACACCGTATGAAATTTAACTACGTAATCCTGTAGTTTACGCTGGCTACATGATGATATTTTCTGTTATTATTGTTATTACTCCCACGATTGTTGTCACCGCGGATATACAAATTGGAACAGCTATCGGGGCAACCATTGTCACTAAAGAGAGTATAATACCAGCTCCGGTAATTACACCTGATACCGAGTACACGGTAACATCAATGATGGTAATTCTTCGTCGGTATTTTTTTTGGTATTCTTCAGTGAGTGCTTTGAGTTTAGTTTGAAATTCTCTGACTTGATCATAGCGATACTGCTGTGACGACAATATCGGTGATACTGTTGTTGTTGACATTTTATTTACAATAACAGAGCAATTTCAATTAAGCTGTTTATTCAAATCCGCTACAAATTCCACATACCATGTTATTGAAACCCTAGCCAAATTATTATCGGTGGATGTTATTGCAAATCGTTCACTTGTTCCCTTGTCAATGATCGTTAATATATTGTTAACCCCATGTCACGGAATTGGTTACGACTATGTTCAATATGTATATGTGGTCAAAAATCTAGTCTTGATTTCGTTACTGCGTACAGCCTTACCGAGGGTAGTTTATTATTTTTTGGGCTTTTTAGTTATTTCGGCATAATGAGCGAACACTCAGCTCATGCTGTATGTGCGAAATTGCCTGCAGTTTAAAGTACCTAGCTGCGCATATCTGTCACAGCTAGGGGTATATAAGGACGAAATTATAAGACAGAAATCACATTACAATGTAGTCTTGTCGGAAACGCTTCCATCCTAAACTGAGCAATCTATCAGCTAAAAGAGGTAACAATAGATTTAACTTTGTTCTCATTGCTATTTGTATTATGATATAATTCATTGTTTTACAAATTAGATGTTTAGTATTTATTATAAAATCTATAGAATAAATACATAGGTTAGGCAGCGCCATTTTATCAGAAGTACTATATTTTGTTTCATTAGTTCTTTTGTATCTGAACATAATTGAGTTCAATTATACGCTGCATGCTTAACGTTAAATGTACATGGATAATTATTTCATGTGCGCGCATGCGCTACATATATGTGTGAGAATACTTGACCGTGTCATATGTATTACACGGTTCGGTTGTTTTAATTTTAGCTAAAGTGGTGACGTGTTTTGCTGAAGTGTTGTGCTGAAGTGTGGTGACGTGTTGTGCTGAAGTGGTGCAGTGTTGTGGTAACTGCGTGTGTGGTGCCATGTTGTGGTGACTACGTGTGTGGGCTTGTCTATGCTGACCGTGTAATGCCCGTGTGTGGTGCCTGTGTATGGTACTTACGTATGCTGCATTTATGTATGCTGTGTTTAGATGTATAGATATATGGTATTTATATATGATTGCGTGAGGTGAAGGTCACTACTGTTAGGTTTGACTCTGTGTAACCGGATGTACTTCCTGACGTCAAACGGACGCCAGGCTAGTAGCAAAATACCTCAGCAAGTAGTTTACATTTATTCATTCCAGTCTCGTCACATGGACGACGTATTATTTATTTAATATCTTCTTTGCAGTCTCGTTATAGGAACGACACCTGCATAATTTCATTTTACACAAATCTCGTTCCATGAACGAGAACTTCAGAATTTAGGGTTCACGATTGCATATGTCTCGTCATATGGGCGACGTATTAATTATTTAATATCTTCATTCTAGTCTCGTCATATTGACGACGCATTATCTTTTCATAGTTGCATCTATCTCGTTATACGAGCCTTTTATATATATTCATATTTGTAAATTCATTCATATACTTCTTTTTTGTCATTACGTTACTGAAATTCATAGTTCAATGTTAGGAACATTTATTTAAATAGATTTTTCTTATATTTTGTAAAATATTGGTGTCAGAGTTGATTTTTAAAATTGCGTTTATAAAATAAACATTTTATTAACGCAGTTGCGTTCCGTGTCTTCACTAATCCAGTCCCGACTCTGTCTATCTTGTGACACCCCAGTTGAACTCGCTGATGAAATATTAAATTGAGTCGGTGACACTAGTGTTAATCGATAAATACCCTTGACGGCTGCGGTGATATCTAGTTTGTTGCTTGTAGGGGTCCACGCCAATGATCCGTATTGGATCGTATATACCGAATTTACATTTTTCACATGAGAAATTTTGATTTTATCTAATCGGATTATCATCGCAGGAAAATCATCTTTGATGGCCTCGTGAGTTCTATAAATCTCTTTCATGGATTGTTTAATATACAAGAGTTTTATGTCGGGTTTATCTAATGAGACTCCAAAAAATTTCTCAATGAGATTTTTACGAAAAAATGAAAATTTCTCGACATGATCTTCATACCTAGATTGTAGTGCTGCTAATTCTATAATAGTGGTTTTTATCTCAGTGACCTTCGCTATGGTCACCGGTGGATTTCCAAAGAAATTTAATGTCGTTGCGTCAATCTTGTCAACTATATTTCTTTGCAACTCGATAAATTGATCAAATTTTGTTATATGGTCATCATACTTATTATTGAGTGATTTCAAAGAATTCGCCGAGGATATATAATTGTTATCGAGTGTTGATATTTAATCCACAATAGTTGAAACGAGAAAACCAGGTTTGAGCCTACCCTGATCGGAAACTTCTGCGATAGTATTTTCAGCTGCGTCGCGGTTTTTAACTAAAATATCATCCAGGGAAACATTACTCGTGTTCAGTTAACCCTGGCAATCTTGAAATACAACTATTTCATTGGGATCAAAACTTGCGAGGTTTACCATCTCGGATATTTCATCTTCGATTATTTTTTTTACATCACCGGCTGCAGATATTTCCTCTGTGGATTTTTTCAGGCTTGATAGAGATCTTCCCTAAATATCAATCATTATACTCTAAGATCTCTCTAAAAAGCGATTACTAGTATATTCGTATACGGTTTTATGAGATGGTTCAGTTGATGATGAAATTGCATCAAGGAAAATTAATACTTCTTTTTCCGCATATTGGTGGGTCGGTCATTTTCTGTGATGGTAGCGTGGAATACGAACGAGGAATTTTTAATTGATGTGTATAACGCAGAAACTGTTTAGGCGGTGCTAACCCATATGAATTGAAATAAACAATCACACCCCAATCAAACGCTTATGCAACCCAGTGAGTTCCAGGTCCAGTGCTCTTATCGAGATTAATGATACCGGTTTCAGCGTTGTTTGGTTGTTGTGGTAATTGATCTCTCATAAAAACACCTCTAAAATTTGTATCGCTACTTTTTTAGCGGCATCGAGTAAATCAAAATTTGACACGGGAACCATAGGTTCTCGAATTATTAAATTGTCCCTGGTATACTCAAACCGTTTCACTGTACCATGAAGGAGGAGTTCCTGGAAGTCTTAGACCCTTTCCCTTTTATTTATATCCTCTCCCAGTTGCTTTCTTTAGTGCCATCCCTGCCGTGGTATCAACGACTCCTAACTCAGCAGCTTTCGCCACCGCAGGGGTCGCGGCTGCAATTAGTGCTGGAATCTCAGCGAGAAGTGGAAATATACCACCTGATTTTATCATGTCTTTGATTGCAGACGCAATGAGAGTGACCTGAACACTTTTTGAATCCTTGAGAGCATCATTGAAATGCTTAATCTGACGAGCTGTCAGTGATAGTTTATTCTGACCACCAGACATCTGATTGTGTTTTAACGACATCGTAGTTCCACATTTTTTTTACCTGAATCCGATTGCAATTTTTTAATCTGACCAAGAGTCAGAGTGACATTAACACGACTATATGACATTTTATTTAATAACAGATTGATCTAATTGTTTACATATTTGCATATTTTCCACTGGCGCATCAACTCTACTCTCATCCGTCCACCAACACCTTCGAATAGCATTGATTTATCACTGAGTATGACAGCAATTGCTCTGTAATTAGGAATAGGTGGATCTGGAGCAACCGGAAGAGTTACACGAGCTCGGAAATATATGTCAATGACGAACTGTCTGGTTAAGTCAAGATGTTCCAACGAAAAGTAGTAGATGGGATATAGTTTTCTAAAATCCAACTGTGATATTTGCAGACCGGTATCTGCATTATTATCACGTCCCATAAATGTCAGCAAACGATGATACACGCGTGCTATTTGGCTTTGATCGTAATGAAGTAAAACATCCTCGTTTATCCTCAGCGAAACTTTAGAAACACCGAGTTGATCAAATATCATAGACTCCGTTCTTCAAGACCAGCTCGCGTCTTATCCTGTAACGTAACAAATATATGCTGCCGCGAAGCAACACCCTGTTTTGATGCCAGGTGCCATGTAAATATACCATTAACAGAAGAATCCATAGTATCTGTTGTTGTTGTTGTTATCCATGATAGTAATGATTTTCCTCCCTGATCCATAAATGATAGTAATTTTTCCTCTGCGGTGATTGATGGAGTCATTACTGTCATGCACAGTGATAGCTTTGATATATTTACTTTACCAGCACCAACACCAGCTACGCGTGTTGCAAACCCTAGGTTGTAATCAGGATAAGTATTTATAATCATATTCTCATTATCCGCATTAGGAGCACCAGCACGATCTTTTGGGTGTCTTATTTCATACTGAATGTGTTCAGCGTGATCGGTAATATCCTTAGCAAACATCATAGATGGACCTGCTGATTTTGTATAATCATCAGTATATCTTGCTAAACCAACTATTGCTGTGGCAACATCAACATCATGTTATATAGATTCAATCTCTCTTCCATCAATCATATATCTAGCACTACTGAATTGCGCCATGATACCATTATTTACAAAAAAAATCCGATATTTAGGTCATATGGTGTATTAGCATCAACATTTGTTACAATTTCTCCTACTACTTCAATAAATTCTTCAACGGGTATAAAGTATTTGCTGGTATCCTGGGCCTAAAGTTCGATTCTTGATCGACTATTTGGTTGTATTGCATTATAGGAATAGAATTGATAATCGCGTACAGAATCATCCTTACCTACTGGGGTATCTAAATCAAACGCTGTGTCAGGGAACGATTTGAACATTTAATTATATATTTCTTGATCTAAATCGCGATCTCGATGACTTTGTCATTCCACTTCCCGCTATCATATTTGCTGTAATATTTTTATTATTTTGCTAATACTCTCAGGCATAATCTCCGTAGATGGTAGTTTTCCCAATGACGAAGTCATCGGTGGTTTCTTTCTTCGTCGAATTAGTGTTATTAGTTTTTCTTTGGCAGCGGAGAATGCTTTACCGGCAACATCACCAACAGCGCTAATACCCTTATCATGACTACCATCAATAGCTTTCATCGATAATTGTTTTGCGATTAGTGCTATTTTTGGAGCCATCCTTGTAAATAACTCTTCAATGAAATTGCCGAGACCATCTCCATAATAAGCCTTATAAAAAGGCAATCTTTAATTTACTACGTAGGCCATGGTTGGTTTATTGTGGTTTTAGTGTATGATCATCTTTTTTAAATGCTGTTTATCTAATCGCGAAATCATTAGGATTTTCAAAAAAAATGTCATCATTGATTAAATCACTATGGCAACCGTCCGCTAGCTCATAAATAAACTCTCGATATACACCAATATCCATGATACCACCCTCAAATAGTTGTCTGCAGATATCAGCTGCCTTATTAATTAATTCCGGTGAGTTATTTCCAGCTCGTTTGCCTCCTACGAGAATTTCTAATGGTGATATATCCCCGAGAATATTATTAGGACAACGAACAAGATCATTACCTGAAACAAACAGAGTTTCGAGCTCGGCTTGGATATCCACCTGCGAATTTTTCAGTTGTACCAGTTGCACCCTGCAAAGAGGATTTTCCTATATCCAGAAGTTTTGATTGATCTGGTAATCTTAAAAATTTAGGATCTGATTGCTCTGTTGTAGATGATTCAACTCTTTTTATTTCCTGAATAAGATCGTTAAACATTTTATATTTAGGTGGTATCCTAGGTAAATTCGTCATCACACGATATAAGCCACTATACCACAATTGTTTATTCATGGTGGTATAATCATGGTGGATATAGTTTCTTCTGTGATTAAAACTCATAATGAAAAATCTAGCCATCTTAGTATCATTACTAATCTCATTTTTTATTTCATCTAATTGACCCGAAAGAAAATTATCGTTAAAGGGAACTCGTTTAGTAGTATCACCTTCTTGTTCTTGTTCAATATCACCTGCTTGTTCTTGTTCAATATCACCTTCTTCTTCTTGTTTCGATATCACCTTATTGTTCTTGCTCAATATCACCTTGTTATTCTTGTTCTTGTTTAAGTTGTGCAGCAGTTACTATATTACCAGGAAGTATTTTTAAAGATTTTTTTGTTTGTTTGGATCTCTTTGCTATTTTTTTCAAGTACTGATAATATAGCAGTAACACCTTTCTCAGTAGCAGTAACACCTTTCTTTGTAGCAGTTACACCTTTCTCAGTAGCAGTAACACCATTCTCAGTTGCTGTAGTTACTGGTTTAAATAATTGTTCAGGGCCTGTTGCAAAACCAGTTTGAAATTCCAGTTTCGCTTGTAATTTCTGTCTGACAGAATCTCTAACAGGAATAAATCTCTTTATTGCGGCCAATCGCACGCGAGCTAATCTAGTTCTTAAAACCTCTCCAATCATCATAATTATATAGTATATGATTTAAATTGTAAGCGAAAAATCTATGGATTTTCACCCACCCTCCCCGAAAATTATCTTGAATTTCAACGACACTACTTTCTTGTTCACCGGTGCAAAAAAATAAAACAATTGTTCATACCGGTCCGTAAAGATTTTATCAATGGAGACCTGTAGAATTTCGTTCCATACAAATTGTCAAAGGGACTTCAAAACACGTTGTAAGTAATCACATACCTGCAAAACAGCGTATGCAGTGTACATGTAGTACCAAACTGATTAGTGTTAGGTTTATGTTAGTTTGTGTTTGAATACGACGTTGGAACAGTCGAGAGGGGAAAGTGATGACCATTCAGTGTACTATTTTGCTTGATCATATTTTTTATCATTTTAATTCTAGAGATTACTGTGCGTCTGACCTGGTATTGGTTAATGGTTTAGAACCCCAGAAGGTATTCTTCGTGTATGACGTCACAACAAAGGAATATATGATATATTTACAAATGATTATATGATATAGATATAGGTTTACAAATATTTACAAAGGATTATCTATACATATATTTACAAATATTTATAAAGGTTATTTATAAAGGATTATATATACATATATACAAAGGATAATACAATACAAATAGGACAATACAACACATAAGGGGCTATATCTAAATTCAACTGTGAAACCACTCTACCCCCAACAAAATCACCCCGGGTTGAATGCAAAAACACATTCACACCGTGTGACGGTGTGTGACGTACAGTGATTTCACGGTAGAATTTCGAATGGCTTAAAGCCTCAAATATATAATATGAATTATTGCATGTAAGCTAACTAATAAACGGAAATCAATAAAGTGGCGTGTGATTTTTACTCTTTCGTGTACTCAATTGTGATTATTGACAGCAAATAAACAAGTCCGAATACCTAAAAGGTATCCAAGAAAAAATACTATTGTTGTGTTTATTTTATTCGTTTTCTCACAGAACAAATACATGATTGTTCCCATGAGATCACTGAAGTATTTTCGTAACAACAACAAAAGAGTTATCTCTGTTTCAAAAACTATATGCACAAGCCTACACGAGTTATTCCCATTGTTGTTATAATATTTACAAATGGAATTTAAATGTTAGAATATTTTATTGTAAATATTCAAAACAAATTATGTTTCGAGTTCTCTTGGAAATCGCAGAATGATGTATTCGTTTTGCAACGCGTCGAACCGAAGGATAGCAAATATAAAAAAAAATCCAGCAGCATTCATTGGTTGAAATATACTTTCTTCGTTATTTTCTATATTGAGTGATTTGACAGGCCTTTTCGGAACTGTTTTAATAGTACCGGTTTTTCTAAATACATTTTTACTGAGTGATAGTTTGTAAATTCGATAAAGAATTATCAGTTTTTATATCATTTACGTGGTCAATCACACAGCCATCTGGGATGTCTCCGTTAAACACTTCATGGACGAATCTGTGACAATAATAATTTTCCCTCCAGCATTCAATGTAAGTATCCCTGACTATTAACCGTACCTAATGGTTTCTTCAGCCTGCTGTGTCTGACAATACTATCACGAGATGCTTCATAATCGATGATCACGGGATGTGGTTGAAATTCTTGATTTATTTATATACAATATACTATTTGTCTAATTATATATTTGGTTTAATTATACTTGGGAATCTAGTAATGTAGTCCAGAGGTGTTCTTATGATTTTGTGCTTGACGCTGATAGAGTCAGAGTCTAGAATGGAGTCATAGACGGAATTTTTGATGGAATTCTTCACGGAATCTATGATTAGTTTGTCATAATAGCGCATTAGTTCCCTGTATCGCTTACCACCACAATTCAGACACAACTGCGATTTTCCTCTCACACCCACCCCATATCGTATGCAGAGTAAAGAAGGACCCAAGCTTCCACGCCGTACGATTTGTGAATGATATCTGCAGAATTCATTTCTGCGTGATTTGTTACAAACGGTTATTGATCCTGTCATAAGCCACTTACAATGATTCATTATATATATATATATATATATATATATATATATATATATATATATATATATATATATATATATAAAACTCTTTATTTAAATACTTGTTTTAATTATAGAATGGAGGAGTTCGATAGATTATCGAAAATAAAACCCTTGAAAAATGCTAAGTACAATCTCGATAAAAAATCCATACCCGATAAGGGTCTAATAAGTGATAGAAGCATGATAGGTAAAATCCTTGAGGGATTTAACGAATTTAAGCGTGATGGTGCATCTCACTGTTGGTTAACATTTCGAATCGATGGTAGTGCTGATGCTACCATGAACGACGAAAGAGCAGATGTGATAATCTCGCATCGTGACCAGAAAAGTATTTTTTAGAGTGAAATTCATTATCCGCTCAGAAACCGGATATTGGATTATACGCGACAAATTTGAACCCATCTTGAAAAATAAGAGAAATGTCACTGTGAGTCATGATTCTAAACCAGGAAAGCTGACTGGGATTGACAAACCGTATTATGAGAGAGCTTATCATGTTACCGCGGCTGTCTATGGGATATATCCGTTAAATGGCAAACGGAGTATTGAGAAATTAAAAACAATGAAACATTCGTCATTGAATTGTGTAGCAGAACAAATGATAGAGCATTTAACAAATGCATTGCGTGGGAAGAAATTGACGGATCTAAGACGCAAAAAAATAAACGAATGGGGGTTAGCAGTTAGGGAGAGCGTTGCAACAATTCAAAATGTAGCCAAGTTAGAGAGGATACTAAAATTTCCAATAACCGTAACGACAATAACAGGAGAGGTATTACACGAATCGAAATATAAATCGAGAGGATCTCCATTCAAAATTATTGATCATAATGCACACGCTTGGAGCTCCGCGGTAACAATATTTCCGCTGGATAAAACCATAAAATATCTACCCGTGACCGTCCTCCGGAGGAAGCATCCCGGAGGAGAAATTATTTGATATTATTTATCAGTCAAGTAGAAACGATCCTGTAAAAGTGTTTATTTCAGAGTTTCAGAGACAAAGAGCGTAAATTTGACCAATTTGTAAGACCTAACGACGAAATATATCGTACTGAATCCCTCCATAACGAGATGAAAAAACTAGCTCGTGGTTTTTCAACGGATTACGACGACCAATTACTAACAAACTGTTTTACAATTCCGTCAGTTGCAGCTCATTTCGCAAAAGAGAAAAATCTATGGAAACCAAGACGCGTTGAATTTCTCTCAGATATCGAATCAAGCTGCGTGAAATATGGACATGGTGGATTATAGAATACCAATTATGACCCCGAAAGTGTTTTTCGGTTGATATGGTTGCGTGTTATCCAGGGAGTTTTCTCGGGTACGCAGAATGCTCTTAGTATTTTAAACGATTTGGGCATCCCATACACGAAATTGCCCGTGTTGTGATTAATGGGCCGCTACCCGATTTTGATCTAACTGGATTCGATCGTGTGGTATCATTCGAGACCGCTAAAAGGACTACATCCGTGCTGTTATGTTGGGTTTGGTAGACACATCTCTGAAAAAGCACTGGATGCCAATAGTGTTATTACGGTATATGATTGATTCAAAACTGCTGATATCGCTGATTGTCAGTAAAGCAATTATATCATATCACGCGCAGACTGAAGTCTGGTTACCACAACCAGAAAGTCTAAATAGTATAATTAACGAAAACAAAAAACAATTTCATTTCCTTCGCTCGACGAAGAATATATTGTGAAACAGTCCAAGGAGATTTTGTGAAGTTTGAAATAAACAGGCAAAAGATCTTGGTAGAAGAATAATTGGCAAATTCACCCAGGGTGGAAAATAATACCACAGCGGTATTCTTCACGATTAATTATAGATGATGCTGAATACGATTTTATAATCGCATATAAAACATCCAGAGGTATATATATATATATATATATATATATATATATATATATATATATATATATATATATATATATATATATATAAATCGTAAAGACGCTCTTTTGTCCGATGGACAAAATTCGGTACAATTGTTACTTACAACGATGGAGATAATACCCAATATAGCCATCTAAGAGCGTCTATGCTGGCTTATGCTTCTATCAATTTGCTATCGATGATTAATAGGTTTCCTGACACCGCGGTTAGAGTCGCCACTGATTAATATTATATAGATGCAAAACACAGTGAAGCAGAGGCTGAATTTACAAATTCCAACGAGAGTTGGGGATCATGGAGAATTAAAAAGGAAATATTGCGTGATTATTCTAAATCAGCAGATGTTACAATTGAAAACAATTACTTGAAAAATAATCATATATCAGAACCATCTAGTGCTCCTTTGTGTTCCGATCCAATATGTAGATATAAAACCAGTTACTTAAACGGATGTGGTGGGTTCAGGTAAGACGGCTCGTGTGATCGAATTATTTCGAGGGAAATCAAACATGATTGTGCTAACAACAACACAAAGTCTTGCAAGAGAGATGACACAGCGAGGAGTTAATAATATATTCCTGAAATTATTATTTGGCATGAGATATGCACAGTGTCGTTAGATGTATTATAAATGTTTCTCGATTGGCTATTGCTAGAGAATACAACTGTGATAAAGTGTTGCGATTATGGTCAACCACCACCATTTCTCGGTTTATCTCCGCATGATTGGCTGAAGAATTTTGTAGATTATCATGAAGAAATTAATACCAATCATAGATCTTTTGATAAAGAATTATGTTAGTTTAAGAAACTAATCAGATTACAACCAGATAAAATCCATTGTGAAATAACTCGTGAAATAATTTCAGAAACCCCATTAAATGAGTTTTGGGAAGCGTGGAGACCAAACGATTTGATAGTGGCAAGTAGAAAGATAGTCAGAGACACACTTCAGATGAGGTTATTTAGCGCACATAAAGAAAAATTCCCAACACTTTTAGTGCCACTGTTTTACAGGCCTACTGATACACGAAGACAGAATATCGAAGTGATATTCCAGGACAGACTGAGAAGCAAATTCTAGTGTTAAATGATACTGTGTTGGTTGATATCAAAGTCGTCGAAGATGCATTGCGTGCTGATAAATCCCCATGGAATCTAGGATACGCAGCAACGATAAATTCTTCGCAGGGATTGACTATATCCGATACGATTGTTTGGATCGTAGATGACCGCATCGAGTGCTCAAATCTAGTTTACTTAGCAGTGTCCAGAGTACGAAGAATAAATCAACTTCGAAGAATTGTTTTAGATGATAATGACACCAGAATCAGTGAAATTGTCAACTATGACATAATCAGAAAAAAAATCACTGGTTATAAACAACAGGACAAAAAAATTAACACGAAATTTGACATTGACGCTGACTTTATAATTACGATGAAGCGACAACAAAATAATCATTGCGCGAGTTGTAATTGTATAATGTGTTGGTGTTGGTCGGATAAAGATCCTCGCCAATTTACCGCAGACAGAAAAGATAGCAGTGTTGATCATACCAGAGATAATGTGATGTTGACCTGTTTTCAGTCTAGCAGACGTAGAGTTGCTAGTAAAGACCACGCGGTGGTAATTGAGTATCCTCAGGTATCACTTGTAATTGTTCACGCGTAAATCCGCGCTGAGGAGCATTTGAATCCAATCTATAGATTGCTGGTCTACCCGTGGATCTCTTTATGCTAGATATTTTATGTGCGGTAACACTCCAAATAGGATCAGTAGCTCTTTTTGTACCGCCTTCAAGCTCTCCTGGTTCATATAAATATCTCACAGTGATATAACCGGGTATTCGCTGTTTTGAAAATTCTTTTTGCGGTTTTTGTATAGTTATATACTTCTTTTTAATCACGTTGTTAGGTTTCATATTAATTGTTCGAGTAATTTCATTTTTAGCGCGGTAATTACACCCGGTAATCTCTTGACCCATTCACGAGATCGTTTATCTTGAATAAACTCCTTCGCGTATTGATATCCAAATAACCGCTCAGCAAGTGTCCGATTAAATCGTTCAACAATTGCCTGATCGCAATGTAGAGCAGTATGCTCTCGTCTGATGGTAACATTATGATGCTTCATTGTTGATAACACTGCACCCTGAAATTCCTTGCCAAGATCAACCTGAAGTAGATTTGGCCACTGCAGAGGACCTCGTCGATAAATCCTTTCAAACGCAAAAGCTACTTCAGTTGATGACTACGTCGCTTGCTAGCGGCTCTGCTTCCTTGTATCTACTCGCAACATCAACTATAGTTAACGCATACTTGTAAATGCCATCATGCGGCAGAAATAATATATCAGCTTGATGAACTTCATTAGGGACGCTGACATCAAAATGTGAGAAATTAATTTGTTTAGGCGGTGGTAGATAAATCTGCCATATCGCCTATTTGGAAAACCAATCCTTTGCTGTTTGAAAACTCTCTCTCTGGAGACTCTGTCTCTGAAATAGTTTCGGTTTGAAATAGTTTCGGTTTGTCTGAAATAGTTTCGGTCTGTCCATCCTCCTTGCTGCTAGGCGTACAGTTGTAAAAATTAATTCTGTACACAAAGTTAAATTAACGCTGATTAAAATATGAATTTGGCATCTTTTGTATATTTCTAAAGGTGTCGTTTAAACAGTTTTAAGTTCTAAGTATTATTACACACACACACACAAAACACACACACACACACACAAGCACACACACACACACACACACACACACACACACACACACACACACTCACGCCAACACAACCAATAATGCGCGCGATGCATATTCATCATTCGTTGTGTTTTTTAAATATTCCCTGATCCTCCTGGCAGGAAGCATATTCTCAATGAGCAAGTACATGCTATTTTTAGCTGGGTATTTACTAGTCCAATAAATAAATCCACCAAATCTGTGTTAAAACTATGGACGATTTATCTAAAAATGGTACTAACAGCTGCCTCGCTTAGCGCTCAGCATTCCAAGGTTAGTGTTAGGTCTGGTTGGCCTGCTGTCAGGATACTCAACTTGGCATGATGCCCCAGTGCTAGACATCACACTAAACTGCTTCACTGCAGACATAATAGCGATATGGCTGACACTAGCTACTTTAAAATCCGAATCACACACACACACACACACACACACACACGCACGCACACACACATTCGCTCTCTCTCTCTCTCTCTCTCTCTCTCTCTCTCTCTCTCTCTCTCTCTCATATTTAGGTTAGCTCATACGGGATCTAAATTTATTAGAACATTTGTCAATGACTGTGCTTCGTTATGCTCTCAACTATATTTACAATGACATCATAGTTCACAATGGCTATTGGGTAAACATTTTGTAGTTACTGCAGTATATATTTTTAAACTTTATCCAATCGCAGCACACAAATACTGTTGAAGTAAAAACTTCATGCTTTGTACATATCTTCTCTGTAGTTTTGGACAGTGCCCAAACAAATATGTCAGGCTGACATCATTAAATGATATGGTTTGTTTCTTTCTTTGTCCTAGCAGTACAGTGTTAATCTAAAGTATTTTCAGCATTTGATTTTAAAGAAGTTAACTACAATTCTATTCCTTTTCAGATATGAATTGATTCATACGGGGTTCTCATTTACCCAAGAAGTATGTCTTATAAGGACGTTTCTTTGTGTGATTAGTTCGTGCCCTCGTCGGTATCTTGAATACGTAACTGTAATTAGTTCCTTTTACGAGAGAACTTTGATTTACTAAAGACTATTAAACAATGTACACCATTGTTCCATAAACCGAATTTCCATAATGGTGACTTGAAAACTGAATTGTTCGGCATGCCACAAAATCATTTTACGTCATTAACTTAACATGTACACTCTTAATATTTGCGGGAAATGTGGCCTTAAATACAAAAAATACGTAATCCATTTTTATAAATTACTGTCTTGAAACAGTAATAAGAATCATTCTTGTGACTTGAGTTTTTATTTCGTTCCAATAAGCACACGATACCCGAGGCCTATATATACTATCTACTTCAAAGTAACTTCTTGCAAAGCCATATATGTATGTCGTGGCTCCAGTTTGCTTTCATTTGCTAAATAACAAAAAAGTATGGCCTTCCATGCTAGCATTATTAGAATGGAGTTTTCAGGACAATAGTTACTTTTAATGATGTTCAAAAAAACTAAACTAATTCATTCATAATAAGTATTGAAACTATAAAGTAAACAATAACATAGGCTAGTGTAGGCTCTCTAATAGTTTTTCTGACTATCTGTAATTGTATAAGAAGAATGTTTAACTATTTTATGAAATTCAGACGAATACGTGTTTGAAACAATCGGATGAAAATAAAGCTATCATGTAATGTCTAGGAGAGAGTTGAATCACAAAATATGAATTATACAAGACGTAAAGATTTTTTCTTGGAATCTCTACGCAAATCTGCTACTTGTAAAGCTCCTAACATTACAATCAATGCGGTTTTTTCCTAATTGAGTATTATTCAACAATTTGTTCTTGACTGTACATTCTTCGCTTCTGACTTATTTTTACCTACAGTTTATTACTATTGAGCGTTTATTATATTTACAGAATATTGACATTGACTAATTAACATGGCGATCTTAAAAACAAACTTATTATGAAATGCCTACCATTTGTATCGTGAAAGTTATTTCTTTTATTATTGTAGACTAACCTTGAACTGGACTGGACCTCTTCTTTGAAGTTTGGATTTTTGAATTTTGTTTCAATCCTCATACTAGTTTAAAATTGACGTTTTATGACACAACGCTAAACCTGTTTTTTTATTGTACTTTCGCATTCAGATGAAGTTATCTTGGATTGTATTGTTTGATTTTCTTGTCTTCTTCAGCCGATGTCATTGAAATGTTAATCAATTTGCATAATCGTGAATAACAAGTATTTCAACATTTCATATCATAAGTAGACTAACGTTGATTAAACGTATAACATATAAACATATAATTTCGATTATTTACATCTGACTACTGCATTGTTTTAGAGTGAAATAAGGTTGTCTTCCAGATCCAACTATTAAGAAATGCGGCATGGATTTTCCACTTTACCAGCATATATATTTTGTTTTCTACGATTTTAAACCTTTCTCGGTCTTGGAGACACTTTTTCTGATAAAATATTCTCTTAATAGTATTTATGTTTTCTAATTTAGATACTGAACTAATAACCTCTGCATAAGTTCATATCGATACCCAACTATTTTTATTTAGGCGTTTCTTTTGTATAGATTGTAAGATTGATGAATAGGTAAATTGGTATGTTCATTTGCATCAATTGGCGACATGTATATCGATATGGGTTAACATCGTGTTTAAAAAAATCAGCTATTTTCCGGATCTTGTTATAATGTTTCCTGACAAACCAAGCCTATCATAAAATACTGTAAATTTACAGTAAACACATGGTATGTTCGAAACATTTAAACTTCAAAATAAAATTTCTTTAGGCGGAATAGCTGTGTCACTGTCAATGCTGTTGGCAAATGCGTGTTGTAATTATAAAGCACTAGATGCCTTCACTTGAAAGCTGTATGAATTTGGCAATAATCCAGATGAAACAAAACAGCACCAAATCAAGGTTTGTACGTTTTAAAATAATGTATCTTACAAGTGTGTACATTTTCAATTAATTCTATTAAACACTTGCAAACATTTATTCGTGAGCAAACGGTTTTACTCTATTGAGCACAAAATAACTATTAAATCTATCTGGTGAAAAAAAAATTATATATATATATATATATATATATATATATATATATATATATATATATATATATATATATATATATATATATATATATATATTTACCAAACTGCAGAGTAGTGATCGGTCGTTACGAATTTCTTGGCAAGGTGCCACGACGGTATTTTTGACGCTGTTAAAATGTATTAGATGTATTATATATGTATATAATACAGTGTGCAGTACATGTGAAAATTTCATATCTAGACGAATATGTTCAGTTCAGAAATTATTTGAAAACTGATTTATTTGAGAAATGAATTTAATTTTTTTTATAAGATTCACAAAGTCTTGAAGCTATACAATCAATTACATACTGCGTGAACAGCGAAACGAAGACGTTCTTACAGAGTGTGGAACCGATTTCACGAATCCTGTTTATGAATGGTGTCTAATTCTCATAATCTCAAACAACAACTACAGCAACAACAACAACAACAATAATAATAATAATAATAATAATAATAAATTAATAACATAACCATATTTTAGCAATTGTTTACGAATGTTGACAAAAGATACAAGGTCGGATTAATACATTGGTATTTTATTTTCTGATTTTATGAGTGAACTTGTTTTCAGCGCAACATGATGCAATTGAAACAATTATAAATGACTGCTACACGGACTTTGTAAGAAAATCAAATTTTAGCAACTTAAAAATAGGTCTGATAAAACTGAGTTTACTGTAATAGACTTGTTAATTTTTAGATTGGTCGAGGTTTCCAAGCATTCAGAGAGTTCCTTTAAACTTTAAAGAGGTTTCTAAGCATTCAGAGAGTTCCTTTAAACTTTAAAGAGGTTTCTAAGCATTCAGAGAGTTCCTTTAAACTTTAAAGAGGTTATCAAGCATTGAGAGAGTTCCTTTAAACTTTAAAGATACATATCCTTTTTTAACGCGCACGAAGAAACGATCTAATGTTGCACTCAATGAAATTCGAATCCATTAATTGGTACATTTTCTGATGCTGAAAAGCAAGCCTATTTGCTTCTATTCCTTTACATATTTTTTTTACTTAATATGAAAGTTTTTAAGGTGTCTTCTGTTCTTGCTGCATCTTCGTCTTATTTGATATCAATTGCTGATCGTTTAAAGTAATTGCAGGATTGGAAGTAGATTTAGTAAATTTTGAACAGCGCAAATGCTAGTTCCACTAGTTGTGTGCTCTTAGACTCAGGCCTATCTCAATATTGTAAATAAAGAAAATTGTTTACCAAAATTGTTACAGATTTTGAAGGTCAACAACTAGTTATAATGCTCCAATTCTGGACCATGTCAAAAAACATTTTTTTACAATGGTATTCAATGGAATACAAGCTTAATTCTAGCAAACAATTAAACTAAATATACATGACACTATTAAATTATTTTCATCAGCTGATAATTCTAGCAAGTATTCAACAGAATCTATTTCATATATCTAACTAATTTTGTGCAAGCTTTTAACGTACCAATAGGGGAATGATCTCCAAAACCCTGCTTTGAAGTGCCATGTTATTCATGTACTTGTTGTTGCTGCTGTTATTGTAGGGTTTAAGGCCATTTTCAGCACATGATATGCCATACACGGCGACTAGTATTTTGGTGGATGAAGAACCCGGGAAATCCCCCAGAAAGAACCACCGACAAACGAGAAGCTAATGACAAGCTTTCTCACATAACTACATTAGCCGAATCTTGAACTCGAACAAACCCAGACAGAGGTGACATGGCAGTGATCCCTAACGGAAAGCGCATTAGACCACTAGGCCTATCGGGGCCATTATGTACTTGTCAATTAAACATTTGTTGTTTTTCCAACAAATTCTCTACCTTGAATATGTTCATTCTTGTCATCATTGTTTATCTTTCCATCTTCTATATTTTCCAAGTTTTCGTTCCAATGTCTCTGTTGGATCGTCCAACCACACTTACATGTTAATGAGTTCTGATAACGAAAAGTCATTAACTATCCATGATCACTCTTATATTAATGTACATATATTGTATATGCAGTGTCTACATATGCGATAAACGGTATACTGTTTTAAATATGTCATACTATTGCATTTTGTTTGCAAACAAAGATTTACTTATAATATTATAAATTGTTAAATGTAGTTGTTATTAGTACTGTTTCTGGACTAATATCTGACAATGAAATCTTTTATATTTTAGAGTACATGAATCATCTCTGTAAGTTCCAGTGGTTGAAGAAATTGGCCAGAATCAAAACACATGAATAATTCAACTACATGTGGCCAACAATCTTGCTGGTCTGCTCCACAGCGACTAGTTGATACTTATATCTGACAGTCTATAAACAATAACATGTTTATTATATATTTTTTATTCAGTATTTTCATCAATTACCATATACCTTAACTTAACTTGTAACAAGAAGAACACATTTTTTAAAATCGGTCTTCTTGATTATTCAACCTTAGTCTTAAGTTTATTTATGATCCACATTAACATTCCTCGCGAGACTAAATGATGTAAGCTAGAATGATGTCATGATGTGGTAATGATCGTCCTAACCGAGGATCTGAAGCTCTCGACGACGAAGTAGTTTGAGAAAAATGTTTTCCCCCTCGTATGCTAATTATAACAATGTATATGACAATACAAATTACTTGGCACAATTTTCCAGTAAGATTATTAATTATACGTTTTCTTAAAATGTATGGCAATATTAAATATTAAATATTAAGTATAATAATGAAAACATTCAGGCTAGCTCTTACCGAGTCGCGGGCAAAATTACCAGAACAATTTAATCTGTAGCAGCAGAGAGGGTGAACCTCACAACTTTCCGAGCGTCGATTCGGAAATCTGAGGCTTCCACCAAATAGTAAAAAAAATGGCGTCTATTCGATAAAATAAGATTTCCTTATATACGCCAACGTCGTTGTCATCCACCCTCTCTGCTGCTAGTGATTTCATCACTAGTGATTTCATCACTGGGTTAACAAAAAATAATAAATGATTTCAACCAAATATTTGATCGAGTCCGATACGATATCGAGTCCGAGGATCATGTAGATTTATTGTTACAAATCCATGCGGGGTTGACTGAGCATGACTAAAGAAATTTTTAAATTGATTGAAGTCCATATCGGAACACCATGTCTGCCAAATATTTCGTAGCGTATGTGTATCAACGCCGTTAAACACAGCAAGAATATTACAGTTATCTCTGATCACTTTTGGAATCTGAGTGTAGCGTTGAGTGACATATATCACATCAGTGTTTTTGTGACGCCCCCGGGAAAATATTCTAGCTGGGTTTTTTTGATTGTCTAACATCACATCGTCGTATACGACTAAATTGTTAATGCTCCCATCAAGGTCATCCACGGATGGCGCCTCGTCAATATCAGTTATAAAATCAATGGTATTCTCACCTTTAATTTCTGATGCATTCTCGTTAAAATCCTTTAACACTTCATAGCATCGTTGATCATCTACGCTAGGGGCAATTAAATACAACTTATCCCACTTCATCCATCTCATTATTAAATTGAGCAACAATTGCGTTTTACCGGATCCAGATGGCCCGATTATAATTGCACGGATAGAGTTTGGTAGCGCTGCATGATGCTTAACTGGTTCTCTTATTTTAGTCGCTGAAAAATCAATTATATTCATATCTCTATACATAAATTATGGATCTATATTGTGTGAAGTGTAAAACGCGTACTAGCACAAATGATGTGACGACGGTTACAACTAAAAATAACAGATCAGCACTAACTGGTAGATGTGCAACATGTGGTATAAAAAAGTTTAGATTTATTTCTACAAAATCAAAGATTTTACAATCCGGAGATGTTTTAAAAAAAAACGAGGAGGTGATATCGCAGCCAAATTGACAAAGCTCCCTGGAACCCCATGGGCAAAGTATCCCGGAGAAAAGCACCTTCCAGGATATAGCTACTGTGGTCCCGGAACACGATTAGATATCAGACTTGATGATCAAAATCAACCCCGACCCGGTGAAGAACCAATAAACGCCATTGATAAGGCCTGTCACCTTCATGATGTTGCTTATAAAAGCAGCAACCTGCAACACAGGCATCTCGCGGATGTGAAATTAATTCATGCGTTAAATGCTATTCCTGATAAATCTTTTAAAGAAAAGTTGGCTTCGTGGTTGGTAAAATCAGCTATGAAAGGCAAATTGATGATGGGTGCTGGTAATTAATAATATGGAATCAATTTATTATTCCCCAAGAGGATACTGGAGGGGTAAATCAGCAGTACATAAACTCGCTAGCGCTGCAAAAGTGAAAAAAACTACAGCGGCGGATTGGTTATCTAAACAGGCACTATGGCAAATTTATCTACCACCACCTAAACAAATTCAATTCTCGCATTTTGATGTGACCGCTCCTAATGAAGTTCATCAGGCTGATATATTATTTCTGCCACATGATCGTGGTTACAAATACGCGTTAACCGTAGTTGATATTGCAAGTCGATACAAAGAAGCAGAACCGTTAAAAACAAAATCAGCCACTGAAGTTGCTTCTGCATTTGAAAGGATTTATCGACGAGGTCCTCTGCACTGGCCGAATCTATTGCAGGTTGATCCTGGCAAGGAATTTCAGGGTGCAGTTCTATCTACAATGAAAAATCATAATGTCACCATACGACGAGGGCATACTGCGCTACATCGCGATCAGGCCATTGTCGAACGATTTAATCGGACGATTGCTGAGCGGTTATTTGGATATCAATACGCAAAAGAATTCATTCAAGAAAAGCGATCCCGTGAATGGGTCAAAAGGTTACCAGCTGTGATTACTGCACTGAATAACGAGATTACTAGAACAATCAACATGAAACCTATCAACGCGATTAAAAAGAAGTCTATACCCGTACAACCACAAAAAGATTTCCCTAGAAACGCTAGCGTTTCCCAACCAATTCTTGGTAGTAATGTCACTGTTAGGTACTTATACGAACCAGGAGAGCTTGAAGGGGGTAGAAAAAGGGCTACTGATCCTATTTGGAGCGTCACTACGCATAAGATATCTAGTATAACACGATCAACGGGTAGACCAGCAATCTATAAACTGGATTCAACTGCTCCTCAGCGAGGATTTACTCGACAACAACTGCAAGTGATTCCCGAGGATACTCAATTGCCACCGCATGGTCTTAATTAGCACCCGATGCCAGAGGCATTGTGCTTTCACCCCGGCGTCTATTGCACTCAAGACAAGTCAACATCACATTATTTCTGACATGACCGAGATTGTTATTTTTTCTGTCTACGGTGAATTGGCGAGGATCCTTATCCGAATACTGCCAACGCATTATACAATTGCAACTCGCGCAGTGATTATTCTGTTGTTTCTTCAAAGTGATTATTAATTTAGCATCAATATCAAATTCTCGTTGTTTTTTTTTGTCCTGTTGTTTGTAACCGGAGAGTTTTTTATTAATGATGCTAACATCAATATCACTTATTGTTGTGTCATTATCATCACCAATGATTTCATCATCGCCACCTGACTCTGTCATGACGACAATTCTTCGAAGCTGATTTATTCTTCGTACTCTGGATACTGCGAGATAGACTAAATTCGACCATTCGATGCGATTATCTACCATCCAAACAATTGTATCCGATATAGTCAATCCCTGTGAAGAGTGTATTGTTGCTGCGTATCCTAGCGTCCATGGGGATTTATTAGCACGCAATGCATCTTCAACGACATTGATATCAACCAGCACAATATCATTTAACACGAGAATCTGCTTTTCACTTCCTGACTTTGTCAGGCTTGGAATATCAACTTCTATATTCTGCTTTCGTGTATCCGAAGGCCTATAACACAACGGTACTGGAAGCGTTGCAAATTTTTCTTTATGCAATTCAAATAACTTCATCTGAAGTGTGTCTCTGACTATTTTTCTACTTGCTACTATCAAATCATTTGGTCTCCACGTTTCCCAGAAATCATTCATAGGAGTTTCTGAAATTATTTCACGCGCTATTTCGCATTGGATTTTATCCGGTTGTAATCTAAGCAGTGCTTTGAACTCGCGTAATTGTTCATCAAGTGATCTATGGTCGGTATTAATTTCTTCATAATAGTCTACAGAACCCTTTAGCCATTCATGTGGAGATCCACCGACAAATGGTGGTGGTTGGCCGTGATCACCGCACATGACGACTTTTGTGTTTTTGTTTAACAACCACTCAAGAAATGTTTTTAATACATCTAATGACACTGTGCATATTTCATCCCAAATTATGATTTCAGGAATGAATTTATCACCCATACGCTCAGGAGTCCATTTGTCACCTTTCCATCGAAAAAAACTATGGTAAGTGCAAGCATTTACCCCTCGCTGTATCATCTCTCTGGCGAGTCTGTGAGTCGGTGTTAACACAATCATGTTAGTAGGAATACAAGTATTTCCACCACCACGATATAATTCAATTGCACGAGTTGTCTTTCCTGACCCACCACAACCGTTTAAATAAACTGTCTTGTATCTACATATTGGATCAGATACCGGTGGTGCATTAGAAAATTCTGATTGAATCTCATCACATTTTAAGTACTTTTCATCCATGGCAACGTCTGCGGATTCACAATACTCATGTAGCATCTCCTTTTTAAATCGCCAACGCCCCCACGCTTCCTCCGGATCTGTGAATGCCGCTACAGCTGATTTGTACTTATTGTGTATATACATCGAATCAGTGGCTACTCTAACCGTGGTATTAGGAAATCTATTTATCATCGAAAATAGATTAATGCAAGCATAGGCTAGCATAGAACTTCTCAAATGTGTGTACTGGGAATTATATCCATCACAGTAGGTAACAACCGTACCCAATTTCTCACCATTGGATAGAAAAGCATCCTTACGGGATACAAGTTTTCCCTGTTTCGTTAAATCCGTTACAAGAAAATCGTATTCAGCGACGTCTATGATTAACCGCGAGGAAAATTTTGCATTGTCGTATCTTCCACCCTGGGTAAATTTACCGATTATTTTTCGTCCAAAATCCTTTGCTTGTTCTTTTTCACTTTCAAATAACTTCTTAGACCAATTTATGATTTCTTCTTCACTGAAATTCGAAGAATTTCCATCTGGACACTGTTTTCGTAGTTCGCTGATTATACGATCTAGATCGGGTTGTGGTAGCCAAACTTCTTTCTGAGCTCGATAGCATATAATAGCTTCGGAAACAATCAACGATATCAGCATGCCACAATCAATCATATATCGTAGTAACACTATTGGCATCCAGGCCTTTTCAGATAGGTGTCTACCGAGCCAAACATAACTACACGGATGTAACCCTGTAGCGAGTTCAAATGATATCACACGAGCGAATCCGGTTAAATCAAAATCAGGTAATGGTCCATTAATCGCAACACGAGTCATTTCATGCGTGGGGTGTCCAAATCGTTTAAAATAGTTACTACATTCTCCATACCCGAGAAAACTTCCAGGATAACACGCGGATATATCAATTGAAATCATACCGTCACGATGGTATTTTGTATTCCACAGTCCTCCATGACCAAATTCGATGCAACTCAATTTAACGTCCTCGAGAAAATCACTTCGTGTTGGACGCCAGGAGTTTTTTTCTCTTGCGAAGTGAGCTACCACTGAAGAAATAGTAAAACTATCCGTGAGTAGTTTTTCATGGAAACTCTCCGGTGAAAAATCACTAGCGATTTTTCTCATTCTGTTATCTAATTCTTCAACGCGATATAATTCACCATTTGGTCTTACAAATTGATCAAATCCTGATTCGGAACCAGCACTACTAAGTAACCACACTGACACAGGATCATCTTTACACAACGCATGAATAGCATCAAATAATTTCTCTTCATAGAAAACATCCCCGGAAAATTCCGGGGGGATATATCTCACGGTTCTATCTCGTGGAAATATTGTTACTGCAGGTGTCCACGCGTGTTCGTTATGATCAATAATTTGTATTGGCGCTCCTTGTAATTTATATTTCGGTTCGTGTAATACTTCTCCGGTTATCGTCATAACGGTTATTGGGAATCTTAATGATGTTTCTAATTTAGCTATATCAGAAATCTTTGCACCGTGCTGTTTCACTGTCAGTTCCCATTCTGTTATTTTCCTACGTCGCAGATCAGTTAGTTTATTTCCTCGGGATGCATTTGTGAAGTGTTCCATTACCCGTGTTGCTACACAATTGAGCCTTGACGAAGTCAATGGTGAATATTTCATAGGAGCTAGTTTTGCAATATCGGGTTTATCATTTAACGGATATATCCCATAAACGATTGCTGTTACGGGATAAGATCTCTCGTAGTATGGTTTGTCAATTCCAGTTAGAATTCCTGGTTTGGAATCTCTACTTACAATGACAGTTTTTTTATCCTTGAGGATTGGTTCAAATTTATCCTTAATAATCCATTTGCCTTCGACTTCGATAATGAATTTTATTCTGAAAAAATACTTCTGATTGGAATTGCTTTGCTTGAAATCCTTTGGATTTCCACCTTTGGATTTCCATCTTTGAATTTCCCCTTTGGATGGAAATTGCTTTGCTTGAAATCCTTTGGATGGAAATTGCTTTGCTTGAAATCCTTTGGATTTCTCACCAAGGTGTGAAATTATCTCAGCTGCTCTTTTATCGTTCATAGTAGCATCGATGATGGGTACATTGACATCTTCATCAATAATTCGAAATGTCGACCAACAGTATGCTGCACCGTCTCGGTAGAATTCATTAAAACACTCCCTGATTTTACCGAGTATAGTTCTATCACCGATTAGACGTTTTGGTGTATCAGAGACTCTATCAAGATTGAATTTAGTATTTCTCCAAGGCTTAATTTTCGATAATCTTTGGAACTCCCTATCGAGATTGAATTTAGTATTTCTCCAAGGCTTAATTTTCGATAATCTTTGGAACTCCCTATCAAGATTGAATTTAGTATTTTTCCAAGGTTTGATTTTCGATAATCTTTGTAACTCCCTATCAAGATTGAATTTAGTATTTTCCAAGGTTTGATTTTCGATAATCTTTGGAACTCCCTATCAAGATTGAATTTAGTATTTTTCCAGGGCTTAATTTTCGATAATCTCTTGAACTCCTCCATGTTATAATTAAAACAAGTATTTAAATAGAAAAATATAGTATAATGAATCACTGCAAGTGGCTAATGATTGGATCTACAACCCCGTGTAACAAATCATGCAGAAGTGAATTCTGTGGGTATCATATGCAAAGCGTGAGAAACGGTTCAAAAGGCCCTCTCCCATGCCTCCAATGTGGGGTGGGTGTTAGAGGAAAATCGCAATTATGCCTTGCTTGTGGGGGTAAACGATACAGGGAACTAAAACGCTACTATGACAAACGAATCATTGACTCCGTCATCCTTGATAAAATCAAGGACAAAGTAATAAAAACCCCTCAAGATTATATCCAGAGATTTATAATTAAAGCAGATAATAAATTAGACAAGTAGTATTATTATACAAATGAGCCAAGATTTCAGACCTCACCCAGTGCTTGCTAATTACGAAGCCTCTAGTGATGGTGTTGTCAGACACCGCAGACTCAAAGAACCTGTTGGGTATCTGAATAATATGGGATATTTGATGTTTTCAGCTGGGAGGAAAAAGTATCTCTGTCACAGAGCCATCTATGAAGCATTTTACGGATTAATCGAAGACGGTCTTGTGATTGATCACATAAATGGCGTGAAGACTGATAATTGTCTTGGGAATCTTCAAGCCGTCTCGCAGCGCGATAACCTTTTAAAAAGCAACGCTGGTAAGCACGCGAAACATCCCAAGGGTGTGAAATCGTTTGATTTAGAAAATAATGAAGAGAGAAGCTTTCAGTCGATAAATGCGGCTGGAAAATATTTCGATATTTGTAGTACTTCAATTCGATTTGTTGCTGAAAAAATCATTAAAACATCTCTGTCTAAAAAAAATGGTCATAAAATAAAGTTCGTATACACTGAAACTATTTAAGGGAGATAAATCCTTTATGGATAAATCCGCACTACAATTCACACCCTACCTACTAAGTTCCCTTGTATTATGACGTCAAAGGAATTTGTCGCCTGCTATATTACCTGTACTTGACTAGGTGCGCCCACGTGACTGTAATGGAGATATAATGCATGAGTTTTCGATAGAGAATAAAACTTTTTATTGTCACTTGTGGGCTAAAACTGCATTATTAGTTTTATTTATCTACATATCTCATGTGTGGGGTGGGTGGACTAGCAGTAAAGCAGACAGCTAACTCGTTCTTTTCAGTACAGACGTTCTTTATAATCCACGCATTACCTATGTTCGCTCAGCCGGAACGCGAGTGTTTCCTATTCATTGAAGTATCTGGGCGTGGTTAAAATTCCTTGTATGTGAATGTATTTTATCTAGAGAATTATAACAGAGTATAAAAACGCTGTTTTATTAAACAACTGTATTATTTTGTTTAAAATATTTCTCATTGTTGCAGCATAAAATTGTCTATTTTAAAAATCTCTTATTGTTAAGTATACATGTCTTCCCTCTCCTCTATATTGATCGGTATTCATGTGACCTTCAGTACACACTTCTGTTTCCCACCCTGTATGATCGGTATTTCACTGACGCAGGCATGCGTGATTGATATTTACAAACAGTTAAATTATTTTTTTTTGTGTACTTAGTATTTTATATTCCTAAATACGATGGATACAGTAAAATTGTCTATTTTAAAAATCTCTTATTGTTAAGTATATCAGATATATATATATATATTAAAAAATCTCTATTCTGTATGACTAGTCCGTGGTGTAATGGTATCGTGTTTGTCTTGTAAACATAGCTATCAACTACTACGTGTTCGGTCCCCATAGCAGATACATTATTTGATGGCGAAACGGAAGATGTTTTTTTCTATTAATTGGGGGGGGGGGGTGGGGCGGTCCCCCTCAGCCAAACCAACATGGCAACCCATGCTATCGCATTCTCGGTAGCGTGGGTTGGTGTTTTTTTCCAACTCATGCAACCATGAATGAGATTTCATGGGTTGCCATGTTGGTTTGGTTTACCACGCCCACATCATACCATCATCGTTCCATTGAATTATAATCCATCCTTAATTAAGTTAATTAAGTATATGTTATGCCTAAAATTTGCCGCAACACTCGAGCGGAAATATATGGCATTGTGCCGTCCATGTTGTGACGTCCCCCCAAGCATATCTTCTGGGCGGTCTAAGATGGCGTTTGCCACCTTAGGCCTCCCTTCCGGAGATGTATGTTTCGGGTCCCCCTTGGGCTTACTTGGATGCGAAGGCACCCAAGGAGTTCCAAAGATGTGTTGTCATATATGTTTTATTTTTATTAATTAGAGATACAGTATACTATATTTATAAATAAATTTATTTATATAAAAATATAAATAATGGATATCAATGATGTAAATGCTATAATTGCTGAAATCTCAAATTTAAATAATAAAGGGGTATTATTATCTGAAAGTCTCGACGTTGACAAGATTACCTCGGAATATGAAGATATTGAATATCTGTCTAGTAGGGGTCGTTATGTTTTACCTAGGATGTACAGGCTCGTGAAAGGAATTCAAAAATCCATTAATGGTTGTTTGTATGGTAACGACATTAATTTATTTATAACGCTATTTAGCACCGTTGAAGCAATACGTCAAAAGCTTGGCCAAGAATATCAAAAACGAGCTGAAATTGGTTCTAAAGTTCGTGATCTTAGAAAAATGTTAAACGAGGAGCGACCCGTATCTTAACCACGTGAGTGTTACTAAAAAATAATATAGGCTTTCGTAAATAATTTAAATAATTTATTTATTTTTTTTTAGCGTTTTTTGTAACACTTGTTACATAGGATTTTCTCCTGAAAGGATACTCATCAGTTTGGACTTGCTCATGCAGTTATGTGCATAATGGATGATCTGGTCGTAGTAGCAAGTAATCACCGCGACGCCTCCATTTTCACGTAATTGTTCTTGTTGCCGCGTCGTTAACACAAATCGTTCATCGCCATTCTCAGATATTACAATTCTGAAATCCCCAGCGATGTTATTTCTGAAACACTCGCGAATAGCGTCGTACAGTTTAACCCTGTCGAAGATGAATACGTTAGCTTGATGGTACATTATTTAATAACTAAGTTATTTAATAACTAAGCTTTTAATTATGATGGAAACCCTCCGGATTTCACATTTGAAAATTTAGTTCACAAACAATATATGGTTGGTGAATCGCTTACAACTAGATTAGCCCGATAGCGGCTAACAGCAATTAAAAAGTTTATACCGGTTCGAGACAGAGTTCGCGAGAAACTTCAACAACGACAACAAGCGCAGACTGACTTTTCTGTGTCAAGTGAACAACTGTTCGCCCCGGTAACTAAGGCGACCAGCGATGTGAAAACAGCAACTGAACGAGCAATATACGGAGATATTCCTGAGGAAGGCAAGCGACGAGAAGTGCCTGTTCTTGGTGTGCTTGAAAAGATAGCAGCAGAGACCGGACAAACACGCGCAGGGATACAACAGTTATCCAGTGATATAAAAACTCAGCGTGAGTATGAACAACTAGCTGATATTGATGATGAAACTCAAAGAGTTTCCACACCTGAACCACAACCTGTTGATGTCGTCACCCCAAGAGGTGTTTCCTTTATAGACAAACTCACCGAAGGAGCTATAGCAGAAATCAAACGACCTCAATTAATAAAACCCGAACATTATAAGATTTTTGGTGATTTCGCCGCCCAAAGCTTTCATTCCAGAAAAGACTTTTTAAAAGACGAGTATAAAAACAGTAGAATAAGCCGAGATGAATGGGCTGATTGGTTGTATAAAACGAATAAGGGTGTTGGCCGTTTAAATAAAAGAGAATTGGGATATAAAGAATTTAGAAGGGGAATTGAAGAGTATGATGAAACTGGTACAACTTTGAAAACAAGCGGAAAAGGATATTCGATTAAAAATCCAAAGGATGTCTTTGACTCTACCGTGACATGCCCTGGTAACATTCTCAGTAATATATCACGGTTAGAGGTTCTCATCGGAGGGAAACGAGCCGGAAATAACTCCGTCGAGATAATTAACGAGGCCGCTGATATCTGTAGACGATTATTTGCTGGTGGTATCATGGACATTAATGTATATCGAGAACTTATTGCTGAATTAGTTGAAAATCACAACGATGAAAATCTTATGGATGTAAGCGATTGACCACTAATTGAAAAACTACTAGTTTTATAACAAGATGATTATACACTATAACCATGATAAACCCGTAAGTGTCTACGTGGTGAACTCACGATTGCCTGTTTATCGCGCGTGGTACGGAGATGGTTTCGGCAATACCATTGCGGGGTTATTTACAAGAATGGCTCCCAAGGTGGCGCCGTTAGCTAAACAATTATCAATGAAAGCCATTGATGCTATCCGTGATAAGGGAATCAATTTCGTTGGAAATCTTGCAGGAAAGGCATTTTCTGCCGCGAAAGATAAAATAGCATCATTGGTACGAAAGAAACCACGAATGACTTCGTCATCGATGACTTCGTCAGTGGTGAAACCAGGAATGACTTCGTCATTAGTGCTGCCATCAACTACAGTGATGCCTGCAAAAATCAGCAAAGCAATAAATAACGCAGTGGAAGAAAAACTAGCGCAATTGACTTCGTCACCACCGGTAACAGATAGCGCTATCATGAACGCGATAGCAGGAAGTGGTTTGAAACAAAAAAGAAATTCGAGGAATTTTCAACGACGATGATTATAAAGAATTAAAACGCTAGCGTTAAACTCTTCGAGTTTCACAATTGAAAACGCTAGTAATGTTATAAATGTTTAAACGAACAGCTGATCCCGCGTTAGATATGGAAGCCCCAATGCGCAAGGATGATTCCGTCCGCGATTATCAATACTATTCCTATCATGCAATACAACCCGACCTACGATCGCGAATTGAACTTCAAGTTCAAGATACCAGTAAATACTTTTTACCATGTGAAGCATTTATTGAAGTAGAAGGAAAACTTGTAACAAATGATGCAGCTGATACCCCATATGCAAATGATTCAAATATCCGAGTTGGTTTCGTCAACAACGGTATAATGGCGTTATTTGAAAGTGCAAGATATCTCATTGATGGAAAAGAAATTGAATCAATAGACCGCGAGGTTGATGTCGCAACAACAATAATCGGACTATCAAGATACTCCGATGATTATACAAGATCGGCTGGTCCATCTATGATGTTTGCAAAGGATACCTCTGATAACGCTGACCACCTTCAATACATTAAAGTGTTAACACCGCAAGACACTTCAGTTGATAATCAACGAGAAGCAACTAATCCAGAACGTCGAGCTAGACCAGGAGCTGCGTTTGATATTCTCGGAGGTGTTAATGGTAATTTCAATTTAGGATTTGCAACACGAAAATTAGCATTGGAAGGACAAGAGAAAAAGTTTTCATGTGCGATTCCACTCCATCACATATTTGGATTCTGCAGAAATGTAAGAAAAGTTATCTATGGAGCCAAACACACAATCGCATTAGTGCGAAAAGGCAATGACAATGATGCAATTTGGCGTACTGGTGCCGCTGATGGTAAAGTTGTTTTGAGTAAAATAGTATTATGGATGCCAGTAATGACTCCATCAATTACCACGGAAGAGCGGCTACTTTCGTTTATGGAAACCGGTGGTAAATCATTGCTAAGTTGGCTAACAACAACGACTGATGCTAAAGAGGATAATGTTAATGGTACATTAACATGGCACCTGGCATCAAAACAAGGCGTTTCAGCTCCACGTCATATATTTATAGCGCTGCAGAATCGGAATCGATTAGGTTCCCAAGAACGCAGTCATATGATATTTGATCGGTTAGGGGTAAGTGAGGTTTCACTGAGAATAAACGGACAACAAGAACCATCTGAGGATATACAGCTTAATTACGGAAACAACCAAATAGCACGTGTGTATCATCGGATGCTGTCATATATGGGTCGTGATCAAAATGTTGATACTGGTTTGCAAATATCTCAGCTCGATTTTAAGAACTTGTATCCAATTTATTACTTTTCACTGGAACATCTTGATTTAACAAGGCAATCCGTTGTTGATATACATTTTAGGGCTCGTATAGATCCTGGTGGTGTTGATTATAGAGCGGTTGCTGTTATTCTCAGCGACAAATCAATGTTGTTAGAAGGGGCTGGCGGACGAATGAGACTCGTTGATGCACCAGTGGAAAATCTGTAAATGAAACTTGAAAAGTTTCCATAGGATTTCCCCAATTAGATCAATTGAAAGAATAAATGTGTTTTACAATAAAATGCCATATAGTGTTGTTAGTGTCAAGCTGACTGATGGTCAGGTCAAGAAATTAAAATCAAAATCCGCTAAGGAATGTGGAACAACAATAACGTTAAAACCAGCGCAGATGTCCGGAGGTACACATAAAATATCATTAACGGATCGTCAAATAAAACATTTCAATGATGCAATGAAAAATAAGCGAGGAGTTCAAATAGAATTTTCGAAAGCTGCAGTCGCGAACATGATAAAATCAGGTGGTATATTTCCATTGTTAGCCGCAATACCAGCATTGATTGCAGCGGCTGCCCCAGCGGTGGCGAAGGCGGCAGCGTTGGGAGCCGTTGGGACCGCAGCAGGGATGGCGTTGAAAAAGGCAACTGGTGGATCCGCTCGCGGTAGATCCACAAGTGGATCCGGGTATAAAAAAAAGGGAAAGGGGTTGTACCTACCAGGAACCCCGTATTCATGGTACAGCGGCAAATCCGTGAACGGATCGGGTCTAAGAAAAATACCAGGAACGGTTTATTAATTCAGAAATCTTCGATTTCCGAACCTATGGTTCCTATGTCCAATTTTGATTTAATTGATGCTGCTAAAAAACTAGCGATAAAAAACTTCAGAGGGGTTTTTATGAGAGATCAATTACCGAGAAAACCAAATAACGTTGAAACCGGTATCATCAATCTTGATAACAGCAGCGGATCGGGAACTCACTGGGTTGCATACGCGATTGATCCACGTGGGATTGTCTATTTCGATTCATATGGGTTAGCTCCGCCAAGCGAGTTTATGCGGTATATAAATTCCTCGATGAAACTCAAAGGGTTTCCGATTTTTTATTCCACGCTGCCAACACAACAATTAAATGATCCACCGATATGCGGCCGTGAAGTATTAAATGTCCTCGCGGAGATTTCATTAAAATCCTTTGGATCTCCGTGGAAACCACCTCATATTATTGTAAACGAATACACGAGTGGGAAATTACAAGGATCAATAAATTGAAAACACAAGTTACGCTAACAATAATGATCGATATTTGGGGACAACCTCTGTCAATGTTGGAACCCACCGAGGAAACATCTGCGGGTTCTATCGAGGATGTAAAAAAAATAATAGAAGATGAAATCGCTGAGACGTTAAATTTAACAAGTGTTGACCCGAACGAAATAGTTGTATTTCAAGATCGCCAGGGTAAATTGAAAAGCAGTAATATATCCGTGAATGACATTTTGATACGGCATCGCGCTGCCGCTGAAAACTCTATTGCACTGTATTCCAACGATGGACAACTTAAACCAGGCGCACTTGTGTCTACGATCACCGACGCGATTGCTACCCACGAACGTGAGCTGAATGATTTTATACGAGGTTATAATAGTTTTCGCAAAAATGTCGTACATAAATTCTTTGGAACCCCGCTTGTGGTTGGCATGACTCTCGCTGAAATTAAAAACTATCTATCGCTATTCTTCGCTAACAAGGACGCGGGAAGGATGATGAATGAAAATGAAATCAAGGCAAATTATCTCGAGATTTCTAAACTAATAGAAGATCAAAAACCCACTAATGACATTGTTGGTAGATTCTTTGGATCCCCACCTGTGGCAGACTCGACTCTCGCTGAAATCAGTGAGTTTATCGGCAAGCACACTCACAATGCCTACATCGCTAATAATTTCTTTGGTGTCCCGGTTACATCTACAATGACTCTCAAAGATATTAATATGTTTATGGTGAGACAAACAACACTTAATACCATCGTGGATAAATTTTTAGGGAGAACACCTGTGTCTGAAACCACATCGTTGACAGGTCCAACCCTCGCTGAAGTTAAAAAAGCTATTGACGAACAAAAGCTCACAAATGAAATGGTTAATAAGTTCTTTGAGGGCAGTAGCCTCCAAGATATCACGACGAAATTTTCTAACATCGACAACCATATTAAAACCCAAGCACTGATTAGAATCAACGAACTTCTGGTTTCATTCTTTTCTGACAGGGGGGGGGGGGGGGACAATAGATCCTGCCAGAATCAGTGTAAATTATCTCAATATTTCCAACGATCTTCTTGAACTAAAAGAAAACTTTGAAAAGATAAAAATTCCGCACAAAAAACCTAAAAATATCGTGTATACGGTCAAACATATAATCGAGGATTGGATAAGAGACCAATCTCCTAGAATTACCATCGATCTCTTGTGGGATGAGGGGGAAGTGAAGGTTGATGGTATCTATAGGTTAACGTGGGCCTCTATCGATCAATTTAATATGATCATGAACAATAGAACCTACTCTGGTGGAGTCGCGACGTTAATTATCGAGACTGGCATAACACCAGAATTTTACTTCGTCGCGGTTGATAGCTCCACCATTAGATCAAAAATAGCCTTGTGCATAGAACTCGTAGATCATTTTTCCGGCTGAAGTACTAGCAATTCCCGCTAACGATGACAAATAATTGAAAACACTAGCGGGTTTAAAATAACAATGACTTTGTCATCGACGCAATGTCGCTATGATCAGGTCAGAGAATTTCAGAATAGACTCAAAACCCTCACTGAGGAGTATCAAATAAAAATAAAAAAATACCGACGAAGAATCACCGCAATTGATGTTACTATATACTCGGTGTCAAGCGTTCTCACTGGTGCCGGAATAATACTTGCATCGGTTACAATGATTGCCCCGGTCGTAGTTCCAATTTGCATTTCTGCGGTGGCTACAATCGGGGGTATATTAACCGGGATAGCAAAAAAGATATCATCATGCAGCCAGAGTAAACTGCAGAATTACTTACTTCAATTTCATATTGCATCAACCGCATACTCGCAATTATCATTGATGATATCGTCGTCACTCGATAATACGATTATATCAGATAGTGAATTCTCAGCGATGGTCAGTATTTTTGATTCCGCGATATCGAAATTAGAGCGACAACATGAATATAATAACAATGACAACACCGATGGAATCAGAAAACACGAACCCAAAAAAACAAAAAATGATCTCAATAATATCAACATTACCAGATTGTGAGTTCTCAGTGATGGTCAGTATTTATGATTCCTCGATACCAAAATTAGAAATAAATCATGAGTATAGCAACGATGACGACACCGATGGAATTACTTCAACGAATAGTGGAGAACACGAACCCAGTACAAACGAGTATGATATCAATAACATCAACGAATCCAGAATTCAGTGTGAATTTCCCCTCTCCGGTCCCAGTGAAGGAGATAGCGCTAGCAAAACTACGAGTGTATCACAGTTGGCCTAATATCAGATCGGTTGCATTTAGTGGTCAGCAACCCAATAACACACTGGTGTTCTCGTATAAGAATAAACCCGATGGTACTCCAGAGTGGGAAACTATTTCGTTACCAACTGGGTCGTACCAAATTAAGCAAATCAATGCTGAAATTCAGCGTAGAATAAAATCAATCACTGGAAAAGAATCAAAAATAGCTATTAATCTTCATCAACCGACGCTCTCGTCGTCGATCGAAATAAGCACAGAGGGATACATTGTAGATATATATAACAGCTCGTTAAGAACAGTGTTAGGATGGCCTGAAAAACCACCGGAAAAATCCGCCACCGACTTAACCACGGACATACAATCATATCATGAAATCAATCCCAGTTATCGAGATAATTTATCTGATATAAGAAAAGGAAGAATCGCCGATAGATTTATATTTACCAACAAAGACACATTGCAATGGGATTTTATCATTAAAAGAACAACCGACTCATCTGTTACTATTTCATTTACGCTAACTGACGTCCGTGGTTATTTTAATGAGATTAAACAATTATATGACACACAACTAGAACAACTACGGAAAACAAAATCGCAAAAACACGTTGAAATAATAAATCAGCTTATATCGGACATGAAATATATCTATGAACTAATTATTCAAACAATAATTAATGACAACAGCGACAATAAACAACGATTCTTAACCGATTACAATATCACAGAGGACAATCTGCGTAATTTCAAGTTTCCCAAATACAACGCTGATGAACTAGCAAGAATTGTTAAAACCGATATCAAGGCGCTACAAAAATCAGATTCAGCTGTCCTCTTCAGGTATAATAATGATCCAGATGGTGGCGGTAGGCATATTGCCCCTCATAATGTGAATATTTCAACGGTGATTGCGCTCAATTTAGTATGTGATGCAATTGAAGGAAGCTATCAAATTAATCTAGAGCAATCAAATCAAGCTCAGCAGGGATATATTCTTTATTCGTTTGCACCAACAGCTCCTCCAGGATTCCTAATTATTGAAAACCCAATTAATCCTGTCTACATGCGATGCCATAATAATTCGTTAACGAGAATTAATTTCAAACTCACCGACCAGTCAAATAATTTAATTGATTTACAAGAAGAGGTGTTAGCGATTAGTTTGTTTGTAAAATCCTAAATTGCTTTGCAATTTCAAATGATTTTCGTCCTATAAAGTCGATCAAATATTTGGTTGAAATCATTTATTATTTTTTGTTAACCCAGTGATGAAATCACTAGTGATGAAATCACTAGCAGCAGAGAGGGTGGATGACAACGACGTTGGCGTATATAAGGAAATCTTATTTTATCGAATAGACGCCATTTTTTTTACTATTTGGTGGAAGCCTCAGATTTCCGAATCGACGCTCGGAAAGTTGTGAGGTTCACCCTCTCTGCTGCTTCTGTAGTAGTCTCTGAACTTTATTTACAATGACGTCATAGTGCACATGGGCTATTGGGCAAACATTTTATAGTTAGTGCAGTATATATTTTTAAACTTTATCTAATCGCAGTACAAAATTACTGTCGGAGTAATAACTACGTGCTTTCTATTTCTTCTCTGTAATCAGGGACAATGCCGGAACTAATGTCAGGCTGACATCATCAAATGATTTGGTGTGTGATTTCGTTTAGTCCCAGCAGTACAGTGTTAATCTAGACTAAAGTATCTTTCAGCATTTTATGTTAAAATAAGTGGACTAAAATTCTCTTCTTTTTCAGATATGAATTAATATATATGTTTAGGGGATTCACAGTTACCTAAGAGGTATGTCTATAAGGACGCTTCTTTGTGTGATTATTTTGTGTCCTTGTCGGTATCTTCAAGAAGTAACTGTAGCTAGTTATTTTTACGAGAGAACTTTGATTTACTAAAACTATTCAATTCATATACACTATTGTTCCATAAATCGTCTTTCCATAATTGTATTAACAAGCTGTTAATACCATTTATATGGCTTTGGTACGACTCACCGGGGTTCAAACCCGCGACCTCTCTCATCCGAGGCAAACGCTCTAACTTCTTAAGACACCGGAGCGGATGAACAATAAATAATAATGTATATGGAATCGCATCACAATTATTATTTCCATTTCAGTACCCACGAATGTTGTTCTAGTCTATTTTTAGAACATTTTTCCCTCATTAACCGCTCCGGTGGCCTAGTGTTGAGAGCGTCCGCCGTGGAAGCGGGAGGTCGTGGGTTCGATCCCCGGCCGTATCATACCAAAGACTTACAAACATGGTACTAACAGCTGCCTCGCTTGCGGTTTATCATTAAGAGGTTAGTGTTAGGACTGGTCGGCCTGGTGTCAGGATAATGTGACTGGGTGGGACATCGTGTCTGCATAGCATGATATACCAGTGCTAGATATCACTATAAACTGCCTCACTGCAGACATCGTAGCGATATGACTAAAAATTTTAAAAGCTATGTTAAAAATCCTAATCAAATAAACAAACACACAAATCCTCTCTCATTTTGGTGGTGATAGAAGAGTTATATTGATGCATTTTTGGTAGGAATTTAAAGTTAATTGTTTATTCTTGAGAATATGAGCTCAGATAGTGGTTGTCTGTGTGTATTTTAGCGACAGTGCACATTGAGTATTAAGGCCTTGGTGATGATCCGGAAGTGAAATCTGTGTTGCGTTTACATGATGTTCTGTTTACAGTGCAGCCTCTCGAAAAATAATGAAAAAAAAAATACCGGTGAACCCCTGACAAGAACTTCACCGTGAAGTCTCCTTTTGAGGTATTTTCGATTAACATGATTTGTATTGATTGTCACAGAGTTGAAAGGTCAGTACTGAGAAATATATGTAGCGGAAATTAATTTTGATGTATGTCCATATGAGATCCACATGTTTATATGGAATCAGGCTACAGTTAATAGTTCCGGTTTTGTCCCATGAATGTAGTCCCAGTCTGTTTTAGAGCATATTGTTCCTATCTCCTGTTGGTGGTGATACAAGAGTTAGATTCAGGCCTTCTTGATATGGATTTAATGGCAATTGTTTCTTAATTTTTTTTATATAATCTTATGTTATGGTGTGGTTGTCTACGTGTGTATCGGCGACAGTACAGTGAGCAATAAGTTCTTGATTATATCCGGAAGTGAAATCTGTGCTCCATTGCAGGCAGATTTGTTTATAGTACAGCCTTCAAACACATGCCGGTGAACTTTGACAAAAATTTCACCGATAAGTCATCTTTGAATTTAGATTAACATATGAATTGTATTTATTGTTACACAGTGGAAAATTCCGTACTGAGATACAAATGTAGAGAATACATATTAAAATAAATAGTTCAAGACAGGTAGAATGTGCATATTATCTTCTGTGTGTGTGTGTGTGTGTGTGTGTGTGTGTGTGTGTGTGTGTGTGTGTGTGTTTGTGTGTGTGTGTTACAACACAAAATAAACTTATCGATAGTATATTTTATATTATTATAGTACTGAGAGGGTTAATTGGTGTTGTCGCAAATACTAAAAGTGACCTTTTATAAACCGTCAGACTCTATTTGTTAAAAACGATCAGATGCCTTTAAAAATATATATATTACTTTGATATTTATGATACATCTGTCTATCGGCATCGTTTTGTCAAATGTTTATGTTGGGTGGAAATGCAGGGAAAAGTAAATGTGATCCTTTGTTCTAAAATCAAATTTGTGCATTGTACTAGAAATATTGAGTTGTGTGACACTACTTTGCCATTGCCAAGACGAGCAGCAAGGAAGGTGAACAGACCGAAACTATTTCAGAAAAACCGAAACTATTTCAGACAAAATCCTAAAGAATTTCAAACAGAAACTATTTTATTCAGACAAACCCAGAGACAGAGTCTCCAGAGAGAAGGATGAATGGTTTCGGATTCACACAAAAAAAAAGATTACTACGGAGACAGAGTCTCCAAAGTAAATAGACCCGGTGCCGAGGGTGATGTGGAGACAAACTGTTTCGGTGTCATGGTAAAAGTCTTTAGACGAAAATTCTTGAAATTGCTAGCAATTTACGATTTTACATACAGACTAATATGTAAATTCTCTCCTCGTAAGTCAATCAAATTATTGGACTGGTCAGTGAGTTTAATATTGATTCTCGTTAATGAGTTATTATGACATCTTAGAAATCCTGGAGGAGCTGTTGGTGCAAATGAGTATAAAATATTCTTAGGTGTATTTGATTTGGATCATTTATTTTTTATTTTAATTGTTTGTTTGTCAGATTCAAATTTGACATTTTAAGTTTAAGATTCATTCATTGGGAGATATTATTTTTAGAAAGTGGGATGACATGTACTCTTAAGAAAAAACACCAGGCGTTGACCTCATTTCTGACCTGGCTTCAGAGTTGTAAACAAGCTTATAAAATAATTGGTTGATTCCAAGGACATTATGGAGCTTTGTTATAAACATCTTTCTATTTTTAGTTGGGTCATACGGTGTGTACGTGAATTTTTGAACGTAAATTTGTTCCAAAAGATTCTAGGAGATAATGTGACCCCTTTCTTTTTTTCGTAAAAACAGGTATATAAATTATGTTTTGGAGCGAACTATTTAGTAGAACTTGGGCTGTTAGGGTACTAAGTTGTGTGTCGTTTTGAGTTATTTTAAATTACCTTGTATTGGAAATTATTTCCATTCGTTTGGATCAAGAGGAGTTATTTTGTTATTTATCTGGAAAAGAATTGTGCTCATAGAATTTTATTACCAAGAACTGACTTCATCAAGTGACATCGTCTTCTATCTTGGATACTTCGCTGGGATTCGAACATGGAATTATTTGGACATTTTATTACCAGGACTTTTGCAATTATTCTAGTGGATAATATTTTGAATTATTTTTGGATTAATTTTGGAACTGATTCTTAAAATTGTAAGTTTTTTTTCTTTTCTGGAAAATATTTGTGGTCAATAAATTGTTTATTAAGTTTTTACAAGCTTGTTATTTTCACTCTTTTTATGTTACTGTTTGTTTGAGTCTAAGCACGTAACAATATACCCTTGTTGAGCTTTTTTTGATCTTTCGAGATTTATTTGATAACTTCCGTCGATGGCATCACATACTAAATTTACTTCAATCACCGAGGATATATTCACATTAGCAGGAGCAATATGCCTACCATCACCATCTGTATCGTTATAATGTTTGAGGATGGTTGAACTCCCGTGTTGTTGTCTCCATGCCGTAAGTATCATAGTAAACTTTTCATTGATAAGATCATTAACGGATTTTTTTACTTCGTTAGCGTTATACCCAGGAAACTTGAAATTCGGTAGATCAGATTCTGTTATATTGTATACAGTTAAAAACAATTGTTTAGAGTTATTAACGTTGTCATCATTATGATCAATTATTACTTGAATTACTCGCTTGTTGATATATTCCATGTCGAATACAAGTTGATTTAATATTTCAATTCATTAAATGATTTCACTCCGATTAGACTCATGGAAAACCTATTGTAATCGCTGTAGTTGTTGACTTTGTTTTTGACTGATCTCTCTAAAATATTCAATATATTTATGATGGTAAATATTATATAAGTAATTTATTCTGGAGTCTGTCCAACCTTAAATCTCCAAAAAGCGGAATCCTGATCAACGAAATTCAAATAACTACCCGGCAGTGTTGAATTTATTATATAGAAGGAGGTGTTTCTTTTATATGATGTGGTAATTTCATGGTATGATTGTTTATCCGTTGTATAATCAGACTTCGTTGGTTCATATAGTGGTGTTATTTCAGGCCATCCTAGTACGGTTCTTTGATAGATGCCTACGACATACCCGGATGAATTTATCTCAATCGCGGATGATAGTGTTGGTTCATGAGCTGTTATAGCGATTTTTGATTCTTTTCCCGTAATGGATTTAATTATATACTATAATTCATTATTGATCTGTTCAATTTGGTAAGACCCAGATGGTAAGGAAACAACGTTCCAGTCTGGAGCTCCGTCTTGTTTACTTTTGCTCGCAAATACCAATGAATTATTTGGTTGTTGACCACCAAATGGCTTTGATCTAATATTTGGCCAACTGTGGTATACTCGTAATTTTGCCAGTGCTATCTCCTTAACGGGAAATGCAGTGGGGAAATTGATACTGACTTCGGGGTTGGTTGAGGTTATTGAGATCATGGTGGTATTCACCGGGGTTGTATTTTCCACTATTCGTTGAAGTAGTTCTTACGATTTTGCCATTATATTCGAGCTGTTTTTCTAATTTTGACATTGGGAAATCATAAACACGGACCATCGCAGAAAACTCACTATCTGATATTAATGTGTCATCGAGGGAGGACGATATCATCGAGGATAATTGCGAGTATGCGTTGGACACCGTATGAAATTTAACTACGTAATCCTGTAGTTTACGCTGGCTACATGATGATATTTTCTGTTATTATTGTTATTACTCCCACGATTGTTGTCACCGCGGATATACAAATTGGAACAGCTATCGGGGCAACCATTGTCACTAAAGAGAGTATAATACCAGCTCCGGTAATTACACCTGATACCGAGTACACGGTAACATCAATGATGGTAATTCTTCGTCGGTATTTTTTTTGGTATTCTTCAGTGAGTGCTATGAGTTTAGTTTGAAATTCTCTGACTTGATCATAGCGATACTGCTGTGACGACAATATCGGTGATACTGTTGTTGTTGACATTTTATTTACAATAACAGAGCAATTTCAATTAAGCTGTTTATTCAAATCCGCTACAAATTCCACATACCATGTTATTGAAACCCTAGCCAAATTATTATCGGTGGATGTTATTGCAAATCGTTCACTTGTTCCCTTGTCAATGATCGTTAATATATTGTTAACCCCATGTCACGGAATTGGTTACGACTATGTTCAATATGTATATGTGGTCAAAAATCTAGTCTTGATTTCGTTACTGCGTACAGCCTTACCGAGGGTAGTTTATTATTTTTTGGGCTTTTTAGTTATTTCGGCATAATGAGCGAACACTCAGCTCATGCTGTATGTGCGAAATTGCCTGCAGTTTAAAGTACCTAGCTGCGCATATCTGTCACAGCTAGGGGTATATAAGGACGAAATTATAAGACAGAAATCACATTACAATGTAGTCTTGTCGGAAACGCTTCCATCCTAAACTGAGCAATCTATCAGCTAAAAGAGGTAACAATAGATTTAACTTTGTTCTCATTGCTATTTGTATTATGATATAATTCATTGTTTTACAAATTAGATGTTTAGTATTTATTATAAAATCTATAGAATAAATACATAGGTTAGGCAGCGCCATTTTATCAGAAGTACTATATTTTGTTTCATTAGTTCTTTTGTATCTGAACATAATTGAGTTCAATTATACGCTGCATGCTTAACGTTAAATGTACATGGATAATTATTTCATGTGCGCGCATGCGCTACATATATGTGTGAGAATACTTGACCGTGTCATATGTATTACACGGTTCGGTTGTTTTAATTTTAGCTAAAGTGGTGACGTGTTTTGCTGAAGTGTTGTGCTGAAGTGTGGTGACGTGTTGTGCTGAAGTGGTGCAGTGTTGTGGTAACTGCGTGTGTGGTGCCATGTTGTGGTGACTACGTGTGTGGGCTTGTCTATGCTGACCGTGTAATGCCCGTGTGTGGTGCCTGTGTATGGTACTTACGTATGCTGCATTTATGTATGCTGTGTTTAGATGTATAGATATATGGTATTTATATATGATTGCGTGAGGTGAAGGTCACAACTGTTAGGTTTGACTCTGTGTAACCGGATGTACTTCCTGACGTCAAACGGACGCCAGGCTAGTAGCAAAATACCTCAGCAAGTAGTTTACATTTATTCATTCCAGTCTCGTCACATGGACGACGTATTATTTATTTAATATCTTCTTTGCAGTCTCGTTATAGGAACGACACCTGCATAATTTCATTTTACACAAATCTCGTTCCATGAACGAGAACTTCAGAATTTAGGGTTCACAATTGCATATGTCTCGTCATATGGACGACGTATTATTTATTTAATATCTTCTTTGCAGTCTCGTTATATGAACGACACCTGCATAATTTCATTCTACACAAATCTCGTCCCATGAACGAGAACTTCAGAATTTAGGGTTCACGATTGCATATGTCTCGTCATATGGACGACGTATTAATTATTTAATATCTTCATTCTAGTCTCGTCATATTGACGACGCATTATCTTTTCATAGTTGCATCTATCTCGTTATACGAGCCTTTTATATATATTCATATTTGTAAATTCATTCATATACTTCTTTTTTGTCATTACGTTACTGAAATTCATAGTTCAATGTTAGGAACATTTATTTAAATAGATTTTTCTTATAATTTGTAAAATATTGGTGTCAGAGTTGATTTTTAAAATTGCGTTTATAAAATAAACATTTTATTAACGCAGTTGCGTTCCGTGTCTTCACTAATCCAGTCCCGACTCTGTCTATCTTGTGACACCCCAGTTGAACTCGCTGATGAAATATTAAATTGAGTCGGTGACACTAGTGTTAATCGATAAATACCCTTGACGGCTGCGGTGATATCTAGTTTGTTGCTTGTAGGGGTCCACGCCAATGATCCGTGTTGGATCGTATATACCGAATTTACATTTTTCACATGAGAAATTTTGATTTTATCTAATCGGATTATCATCGCAGGAAAATCATCTTTGATGGCCTCGTGAGTTCTATAAATCTCTTTCATGGATTGTTTAATATACAAGAGTTTTATGTCGGGTTTATCTAATGAGACTCCAAAAAATTTCTCAATGAGATTTTTACGAAAAAATGAAAATTTCTCGACATGATCTTCATACCTAGATTGTAGTGCTGCTAATTCTATAATAGTGGTTTTTATCTCAGTGAGCTTCGGTATGATCACCGGTGGATTTCCAAAGAAATTTAATGTCGGTGCGTCAATCTTGTCAACTATATTTCTTTGCAACTCGATAAATTGATCAAATTTTGTTATATGGTCATCATACTTATTATTGAGTGATTTCAAAGAATTCGCAGAGGATATATAATTGTTATCGAGTGTTGATATTTTATCCACAATAGTTGAAACGAGAAAACCAGGTTTGAGCCTACCCTGATCGGAAACTTCTGCGATAGTATTTTCAGCTGCGTCGCGGTTTTTAACTAAAATATCATCCAGGGAAACAGTACTCGTGTTCAGTTAACCCTGGCAATCTTGAAATACAACTATTTCATTGGGATCAACACTTGCGAAGTTTACCATCTCGGATATTTCATCTTCGATTATTTTTTTTACATCACCGGCTGCAGATATTTCCTCTGTGGATTTTTTCAGGCTTGATAGAGATCTTCCCCAAATATCAATCATTATACTCTAAGATCTCTCTAAAAAGCGATTACTAGTATATTCGTATACGGTTTTATGAGATGGTTCAGTTGATGATGAAATTGCATCAAGGAAAATTAATACTTCTTTTTCCGCATATTGGTGGGTCGGTCATTTTCTGTGATGGTAGCGTGGAATACGAACGAGGAATTTTTAATTGATGTGTATAACGCAGAAACTGTTTAGGCGGTGCTAACCCATATGAATTGAAATAAACAATCACACTCCAATCAAACGCTTATGCAACCCAGTGAGTTCCAGGTCCAGTGCCCTTATCGAGATTAATGATACCGGTTTCAGCGTTGTTTGGTTGTTGTGGTAATTGATCTCTCATAAAAACACCTCTAAAATTTGTATCGCTACTTTTTAGCGGCATCGAGTAAATCAAAATTTGACACGGGAACCATAGGTTCTCGAATTATTAAATTGTCCCTGGTATACTCAAACCGTTTCACTGTACCATGAAGGAGGAGTTCCTGGAAGTCTTAGACCCTTTCCCTTTTATTTATATCCTCTCCCAGTTGCTTTCTTTAGTGCCATCCCTGCCGTGGTATCAACGACTCCTAACTCAGCAACTTTCGCCACCGCAGGGGTCGCGGCTGCAATTAGTGCTGGAATCTCAGCGAGAAGTGGAAATATACCACCTGATTTTATCATGTCTTTGATTGCAGTCGCAATGAGAGTGACCTGAACACTTTTTGAATCCTTGAGAGCATCATTGAAATGCTTAATCTGATGAGCTGTCAGTGATAGTTTATTCTGACCACCATTCATCTGATTGTGTTTTAACGAGATCGTAGTTCCACATTTTTTTTACCTGAATCCGATTGCAATTTTTTAATCTGACCAAGAGTCAGAGTGACATTAACACGACTATATGACATTTTATTTAATAACAGATTTATCTAATTGTTTACATATTTGCATATTTTCCACTGGCGCATCAACTCTACTCTCATCCGTCCACCAACACCTTCGAATAGCATTGATTTATCACTGAGTATGACAGCAATTGCTCTGTAATTAGGAATAGGTGGATCTGGAGCAACCGGAAGAGTTACACGAGCTCGGAAATATATGTCAACGACGAACTGTCTGGTTAAGTCAAGATGTTCCAACGAAAAGTAGTAGATGGGATATAGTTTTCTAAAATCCAACTGTGATATTTGCAGACCGGTATCTGCATTATTATCACGTCCCATAAATGTCAGCAAACGATGATACACGCGTGCTATTTGGCTTTGATCGTAATGAAGTAAAACATCCTCGTTTATCCTCAGCGAGACTTTAGAAACACCGAGTTGATCAAATATCATAGACTCCGTTCTTCAAGACCAGCTCGCGTCTTATCCTGTAACGTAACAAATATATGCTGCCGCAAAGCAACACCCTGTTTTGATGCCAGGTGCCATGTAAATATACCATTAACAGAAGAATCCATAGTATCTGTTGTTGTTGTTGTTATCCATGATAGTAATGATTTTCCTCCCTGATCCATAAATGATAGTAATTTTTCCTCTGCGGTGATTGATGGAGTCATTACTGTCATGCACAGTGATAGCTTTGATATATTTACTTTACCAGCACCAACACCAGCTACGCGTGTTGCAAACCCTAGGTTGTAATCAGGATAAGTATTTATAATCATATTCTCATTATCCGCATTAGGAGCACCAGCACGATCTTTTGGGTGTCTTATTTCATACTGAATGTGTTCAGCGTGATCGGTAATATCCTTAGCAAACATCATAGATGGACCTGCTGATTTTGTATAATCATCAGTATATCTTGCTAAACCAACTATTGCTGTGGCAACATCAACATCATGTGATATAGATTCAATCTCTCTTCCATCAATCATATATATAGGACTACTGAATTGCGCCATGATATCATTATTTACAAAAAAAATCCGATATTTAGGTCATATGGTGTATTAGCATCAACATTTGTTACAATTTCTCCTACTACTTCAATAAGTTCTTCAACGGGTATAAAGTATTTGCTGGTATCCTGGGCCTAAAGTTCGATTCTTGATCGACTATTTGGTTGTATTGCATTATAGGAATAGAATTGATAATCGCGTACAGAATCATCCTTACCTACTGGGGTATCTAAATCAAACGCTGTGTCAGGGAACGATTTGAACATTTAATTATATATTTCTTGATCTAAATCGCGATCTCGATTACTTTGTCATTCCACTTCCCGCTATCATATTTGCTGTAATATTTTTATTATTTTGCTAATACTCTCAGGCATAATCTCCGTAGATGGTAGTTTTCCCAATGACGAAGTCATCGGTGGTTTCTTTCTTCGTCGAATTAGTGTTATTAGTTTTTCTTTGGCAGCGGAGAATGCTTTACCGGCAACATCACCAACAGCTCTAATACCCTTAACATAAATACCATCAATAGCTTTCATCGATAATTGTTTTGCGATTAGTGCTATTTTTAGAGCCATCCTTGTAAATAACTCTTCAATGAAATTGCCGAGACCATCTCCATAATAAGCCTTATAAAAAGGCAATCTTTAATTTACTACGAAGGCCATGGTTGGTTTATTGTGGTTTTAGTGTATGATCATCTTTTTTAAATGCTATTTATCTAATCGCGAAATCATTAGGATTTTGAAAAAAAAATGTCATCATTGATTAAATCACTATGGCAACCGTCCGCTAGCTCATAAATAAACTCTCGATATACACCAATATCCATGATACCACCCTCAAATAGTTGTCTGCAGATATCAGCTGCCTTATTAATTAATTCCGGTGAGTTATTTCCAGCTCGTTTGCCTCCTACGAGAATTTCTAATGGTGATATATCCCCGAGAATATTATTAGGACAACGAACAAGATCATTACCTGAAACAAACAGAGTTTCGAGCTCGGCTTGGATATCCACCTGTGAATTTTTCAGTTGTACCAGTTGCACCCTGCAAAGAGGATTTTCCTATAACCAGAAGTTTTGATTGATCTGGTAATCTTAAAAATTTAGGATCTGATTGCTCTGTTGTAGATGATTCAACTCTTTTTATTTCCTGAATAAGATCGTTAAACATTTTATATTTAGGTGGTATCCTAGGTAAATTCGTCATCACACGATATAAGCCACTATACCACAATTGTTTATTCATGGCGGTATAATCATGGTGGATATAGTTTCTTCTGTGATTAAAACTCATAATGAAAAATCTAGCCATCTTAGTATCATTACTAATCTGATTTTTTATTTCATCTAATTGACCCGAAAGAAAATTATCGTTAAAGGGAACTCGTTTAGTAGTATCAACTTCTTGTTCTTGTTCAATATCACCTGCTTGTTCTTGTTCAATATCACCTTCTTCTTCTTGTTTCGATATCACCTTATTGTTCTTGTTCAATATCACCTTGTTATTCTTGTTCTTGTTTAAGTTGTGCAGCAGTTACTATATTACCAGGAAGTGTTTTTAAAGATTTTTTTGTTTGTTTGGATCTCTTTGCTATTTTTTTCAAGTACTGATAATATAGCAGTAACACCTTTCTCAGTAGCAGTAACACCTTTCTTTGTAGCAGTTACACCTTTCTCAGTAGCAGTAACACCATTCTCAGTTGCTGTAGTTACTGGTTTAAATAATTGTTCAGGGCCTGTTGCAAAACCAGTTTGAAATTCCTGTTTCGCTTGTAATTTCTGTCTGACAGAATCTCTAACAGGAATAAATCTCTTTATTGCGGCCAATCGCACGCGAGCTAATCTAGTTCTTAAAACCTCTCCAATCATCATAATTATATAGTATATGATTTAAATTGTAAGCGAAAAATCTATGGATTTTCACCCACCCTCCCCGAAAATTATCTTGAATTTCAACGACACTACTTTCTTGTTCACCGGTGCAAAAAAATAAAACAATTGTTCATACAGGTCCGTAAAGATTTTATCAATGGAGACCTGTAGAATTTCGTTCCATACAAATTGTCAAAGGGACTTCAAAACACGTTGTAAGTAATCACATACCTGCAAAACAGCGTATGCAGTGTACATGTAGTACCAAACTGATTAGTGTTAGGTTTATGTTAGTTTGTGTTTGAATACGACGTTGGAACAGTCGAGAGGGGAAAGTGATGACCATTCAGTGTACTATTTTGCTTGATCATATTTTTTATCATTTTAATTCTAGAGATTACTGTGCGTCTGACCTGGTATTGGTTAATGGTTTAGAACCCCAGAAGGTATTCTTCGTGTATGACGTCACAACATAGGAATATATGATATATTTACAAATGATTATATGATATAGATATAGGTTTACAAATATTTACAAAGGATTATCTATACATATATTTACAAATATTTATAAAGGTTATTTATAAAGGATTATATATACATATATACAAAGGATAATACAATACAAATAGGACAATACAACACATAAGGGGCTATATCTAAATTCAACTGTGAAACCACTCTACCCCCAACAAAATCACCCCGGGTTGAATGCAAAAACACATTCACACCGTGTGACGGTGTGTGACGTACAGTGATTTCACGGTAGAATTTCGAATGGCTTAAAGCCTCAAATATATAATATGAATTATTGCATGTAAGCTAACTAATAAACGGAAATCAATAAAGTGGCGTGTGATTTTTACTCTTTCGTGTACTCAATTGTGATTATTAACAGCAAATAAACAAGTCCGAATACCTAAAAGGTATCCAAGAAAAAATACTATTGTTGTATTTATTTTATTCGTTTTCTCACAGAACAAATACATGATTGTTCCCATGAGATCACTGAAGTATTTTCGTAACAACAACAAAAGAGTTATCTCTGTTTCAAAAACTATATGCACAGCCTACACGAGTTATTCCCATTGTTGTTATAATATTTACAAATGGAATTTAAATGTTAGAATATTTTATTGTAAATATTCAAAACAAATTATGTTTCCAGTTCTCTTGGAAATCGCAGAATGATGTATTCGTTTTGCAACGCGTCGAACCGAAGGATAGCAAATATAAAAAAAATCCAGCAGCATTCATTGGTTGAAATATACTTTCTTCGTTATTTTCTATATTGAGTGATTTGACAGGCCTTTTCGGAACTGTTTTAATAGTACCGGTTTTTCTAAATACATTTTTACTGAGTGATAGTTTGTAAATTCGATAAAGAATTATCAGTTTTTATATCATTTACGTTGTCAATCACACAGCCATCTGGGATGTCTCCGTTAAACACTTCATGGACGAATCTGTGACAATAATAATTTTCCCTCCAGCATTCAATGTAAGTATCCCTGATTATTAACCGTACCTAATGGTTTTTTCAGCCTGCTGTGTCTGACAATACTATCACGAGATGCTTCATAATCGATGATCACGGGATGTGGTTGAAATTCTTGATTTATTTATATACAATATACTATTTGTCTAATTATATATTTGGTTTAATTATACTTGGGAATCTAGTAATGTAGTCCAGAGGTGTTCTTATGATTTTGTCCTTGACGCTGATAGAGTCAGAGTCTAGAATGGAGTCATTGACGGAATTTTTGATGGAATTCTTCACGGAATCTATGATTAGTTTGTCATAATAGCGCATTAGTTCCCTGTATCGCTTACCACCACAATTCAGACACAACTGCGATTTTCCTCTCACACCCACCCCATATCGTATGCAGAGTAAAGAAGGACCCAAGCTTCCACGCCGTACGATTTGTGAATGATATCTGCAGAATTCATTTCTGCGTGATTTGTTACAAACGGTTATTGATCCTGTCATAAGCCACTTACAATGATTCATTATATATATATATATATATATATATATATATATATATATATATATATATATATATATATATATATATATATATATATATAAAACTCTTTATTTAAATACTTGTTTTAATTATAGAATGGAGGAGTTCGATAGATTATCGAAAATAAAACCCTTGAAAAATGCTAAGTACAATCTCGATAAAAAATCCATACCCGATAAGGGTCTAATAAGTGATAGAAGCATGATAGGTAAAATCCTTGAGGGATTTAACGAATTTAAGCGTGATGGTGCATCTCACTGTTGGTTAACATTTCGAATCGATGGTAGTGCTGATGCTACCATGAACGACGAAAGAGCAGATGTGATAATCTCGCATCTTGACCAGAAAAGTATTTTTTAGAGTGAAATTCATTATCCGCTCAGAAACCGGATATTGGATTATACGCGACAAATTTGAACCCATCTTGAAAAATAAGAGAAATGTCACTGTGAGTCATGATTCTAAACCAGGAAAGCTGACTGGGATTGACAAACCGTATTATGAGAGAGCTTATCATGTTACCGCGGCTGTCTATGGGATATATCCGTTAAATGGCAAACGGAGTATTGAGAAATTAAAAACAATGAAACATTCGTCATTGAATTGTGTAGCAGAACAAATGATAGAGCATTTAACAAATGCATTGCGTGGGAACAAATTGACGGATCTAAGACGCAAAAAAATAAACGAATTGGGGTTAGCAGTTAGGGAGAGCGTTGCAACAATTCAAAATGTAGCCGAGTTAGAGAGGATACTAAAATTTCCAATAACCGTAACGACAATAACAGGAGAGGTATTACACGAATCGAAATATAAATCGAGAGGATCTCCATTCAAAATTATTGATCATAATGCACACGCTTGGAGCTCCGCGGTAACAATATTTCCGCTGGATAAAACCATAAAATATCTACCCGTGACCGTCCTCCGGAGGAAGCATCCCGGAGGATAAATTATTTGATATTATTTTTCAGTCAAGTAGAAACGATCCCGTAAAAGTGTTTATTTCAGAGTTTCAGAGACAAAGAGCGTAAATTTGATCAATTTGTAAGACCTAACGACGAAATATATCGTACTGAATCCCTCCATAACGAGATGAAAAAACTAGCTCGTGGTTTTTCAACGGATTACGACGACCAATTACTAACAAACTGTTTTACAATTCCGTCAGTTGCAGCTCATTTCGCGAAAGATAAAAATCTATGGAAACCAAGACGCGTTGAATTTCTCTCAGATATCGAATCAAGCTGCGTAAAATATGGACATGGTGGATTATAGAATACCAATTATGACCCCGAAAGTGTTTTTCGGTTGATATGGTTGCGTGTTATCCAGGGAGTTTTCTCGGGTACGCAGAATGCTCTTAGTATTTTAAACGATTTGGGCATCCCATACACGAAATTGCCCGTGTTGTGATTAATGGGCCGCTACCCGATTTTGATCTAACTGGATTCGATCGTGTGGTATCATTCGAGACCGCTAAAAGGACTACATCCGTGCTGTTATGTTGGGTTTGGTAGACACATCTCTGAAAAAGCACTGGATGCCAATAGTGTTATTACGGTATATGATTGATTCAAAACTGCTGATATCGCTGATTGTCGGTAAAGCAATTATATCATATCACGCGCAGACTGAAGTCTGGTTACCACAACCAGAAAGTCTAAATAGTATAATTAACGAAAACAAAAAACAATTTCATTTCCTTCGCTCGACGAAGAATATATTGTGAAATAGTCCAAGGAGATTTTGTGAAGTTTGAAATAAACAGGCAAAAGATCTTGGTAGAAGAATAATTGGCAAATTCACCCAGGGTGGAAAATAATACCACAGCGGTATTCTTCACGATTAATTATAGATGATGCTGAATACGATTTTATAATCGCAGATAAAACATCCAGAGGTATATATATATATATATATATATATATATATATATATATATATATATATATATATATATATATATATATATATATATATAAATCGTAAAGACGCTCTTTTGTCCGATGGACAAAATTCGGTACAATTGTTACTTACAACGATGGAGATAATACCCAATATAGCCATCTAAGAGCGTCTATGCTGGCTTATGCTTCTATCAATTTGCTATCGATGATTAATAGGTTTCCTGACACCGCGGTTAGAGTCGCCACTGATTAATATTATATAGATGCAAAACACAGTGAAGCAGAGGCTGAATTTACAAATTCCGACGAGAGTTGGGGATCATGGAGAATTAAAAAGGAAATATTGCGTGATTATTCTAAATCAGCAGATGTTACAATTGAAAACAATTACTTGAAAAATAATCATATATCAGAACCATCTAGTGCTCCTTTGTGTTCCGATCCAATATGTAGATATAAAACCAGTTACTTAAACGGATGTGGTGGGTTCAGGTAAGACGGCTCGTGTGATCGAATTATTTCGAGGGAAATCAAACATGATTGTGCTAACAACAACACAAAGTCTTGCAAGAGAGATGACACAGCGAGGAGTTAATAATATATTCCTGAAATTATTATTTGGCATGAGATATGCACAGTGTCGTTAGATGTATTATAAATGTTTCTCGATTGGCTATTGCTAGAGAATACAACTGTGATAAAGTGTTGCGATTATGGTCAACCACCACCATTTCTCGGTTTATCTCCGCATGATTGGCTGAAGAATTTTGTAGATTATCATGAAGAAATTAATACCAATCATAGATCTTTTGATAAAGAATTATGTTAGTTTAAGAAACTAATCAGATTACAACCAGATAAAATCCATTGTGAAATAACTCGTGAAATAATTTCAGAAACCCCATTAAATGAGTTTTGGGAAGCGTGGAGACCAAACGATTTGATAGTGGCAAGTAGAAAGATAGTCAGAGACACACTTCAGATGAGGTTATTTAGCGCACATAAAGAAAAATTCCCAACACTTTTAGTGCCACTGTTTTACAGGCCTACTGATACACGAAGACAGAATATCGAAGTGATATTCCAGGACAGACTGAGAAGCAAATTCTAGTGTTAAATGATACTGTGTTGGTTGATATCAAAGTCGTCGAAGATGCATTGCGTGCTGATAAATCCCCATGGAATCTAGGATACGCAGCAACGATAAATTCTTCGCAGGGATTGACTATATCCGATACGATTGTTTGGATCGTAGATGACCGCATCGAGTGCTCAAATCTAGTTTACTTAGCAGTGTCCAGAGTACGAAGAATAAATCAACTTCGAAGAATTGTTTTAGATGATAATGACACCAGAATCAGTGATATTGTCAACTATGACATAATCAGAAAAAAAATCACTGGTTATAAACAGGACAAAAAAATTAACACGAAATTTGACATTGACGCTGACTTTATAATTACGATGAAGCGACAACAAAATAATCATTGCGCGAGTTGTAATTGTATAATGTGTTGGTGTTGGTCGGATAAAGATCCTCGCCAATTTACCGCAGACAGAAAAGATAGCAGTGTTGATCATACCAGAGATAATGTGATGTTGACCTGTTTTCAGTCTAACAGACGCAGAGTTGCTAGTAAAGACCACGCGGTGGTAATTGAGTATCCTCAGGTATCACTTGTAATTGTTCACGCGTAAATCCGCGCTGAGGAGCATTTGAATCCAATCTATAGATTGCTGGTCTACCCGTGGATCTCTTTATGCTAGATATTTTATGTGCGGTAACACTCCAAATAGGATCAGTAGCTCTTTTTGTACCGCCTTCAAGCTCTCCTGGTTCATATAAATATCTCACAGTGATATAACCGGGTATTCGCTGTTTTGAAAATTCTTTTTGCGGTTTTTGTATAGTTATATACTTCTTTTTAATCACGTTGTTAGGTTTCATATTAATTGTTCGAGTAATTTCATTTTTAGCGCGGTAATTACACCCGGTAATCTCTTGACCCATTCACGAGATCGTTTATCTTGAATAAACTCCTTCGCGTATTGATATCCAAATAACCGCTCAGCAAGTGTCCGATTAAATCGTTCAACAATTGCCTGATCGCAATGTAGAGCAGTATGCTCTCGTCTGATGGTAACATTATGATGCTTCATTGTTGATAAAACTGCACCCTGAAATTCCTTGCCAAGATCAACCTGAAGTAGATTTGGCCACTGCAGAGGACCTCGTCGATAAATCCTTTCAAACGCAAAAGCTACTTCAGTTGATGACTACGTCGCTTGCTAGCGGCTCTGCTTCCTTGTATCTACTCGCAACATCAACTATAGTTAACGCATACTTGTAAATGCTATCATGCGGCAGAAATAATATATCAGCTTGATGAACTTCATTAGGGACGCTGACATCAAAATGTGAGAAATTAATTTGTTTAGGCGGTGGTAGATAAATCTGCCATATCGCCTATTTGGAAAACCAATCCTTTGCTGTTTGAAAACTCTCTCTCTGGAGACTCTGTCTCTGAAATAGTTTCGGTTTGAAATAGTTTCGGTTTGTCTGAAATAGTTTCGGTCTGTCCATCCTCCTTGCTGCTAGGCGTACAGTTGTAAAAATTAATTCTGTACACAAAGTTAAATTAACGCTGATTAAAATATGAATTTGGCATCTTTTGTATATTTCTAAAGGTGTCGTTTAAACAGTTTTAAGTTCTAAGTATTATTACACACACACACACAAAACACACACACAAGCACACACACACACACACACACACACACACACACACACACACACACACACACTCACGCCAACACAACCAATAATGCGCGCGATGCATATTCATCATTCGTTGTGTTTTTTAAATATTCCCTGATCCTCCTGGCAGGAAGCATATTCTCAATGAGCAAGTACATGCTATTTTTAGCTGGGTATTTACTAGTCCAATAAATAAATCCACCAAATCTGTGTTGAAACTATGGACGATTTATCTAAAAATGGTACTAACAGCTGCCTCGCTTAGCGCTCAGCATTCCAAGGTTAGTGTTAGGTCTGGTTGGCCTGCTGTCAGGATACTCAACTTGGCATGATGCCCCAGTGCTAGACATCACACTAAACTGTTTCACTGCAGACATAATAGCGATATGGCTGACACTAGCTACTTTAAAATCCGAATCACACACACACACACACACACACACACACACACACACGCACGCACACACACATTCGCTCTCTCTCTCTCTCTCTCTCTCTCTCTCTCTCTCTCTCTCTCTCTCTCTCTCTCTCTCTCATATTTAGGTTAGCTCATACGGGATCTAAATTTATTAGAACATTTGTCAATGACTGTGCTTCGTTATGCTCTCAACTATATTTACAATGACATCATAGTTCACAATGGCTATTGGGTAAACATTTTGTAGTTACTGCAGTATATATTTTTAAACTTTATCCAATCGCAGCACACAAATACTGTTGAAGTAAAAACTTCATGCTTTGTACATATCTTCTCTGTAGTTTTGGACAGTGCCCAAACAAATATGTCAGGCTGACATCATTAAATGATATGGTTTGTGTCTTTCTTTGTCCTAGCAGTACAGTGTTAATCTAAAGTATTTTCAGCATTTGATTTTAAAGAAGTTAACTACAATTCTCTTCCTTTTCAGATATGAATTGATTCATACGGGGTTCTCATTTACCCAAGAAGTATGTCTTATAAGGACGTTTCTTTGTGTGATTAGTTCGTGCCCTCGTCGGTATCTTGAATACGTAACTGTAATTAGTTCATTTTACGAGAGAACTTTGATTTACTAAAGACTATTAAACAATGTACACCATTGTTCCATAAACCGAATTTCCATAATGGTGACTTGAAAACTGAATTGTTCGGCATGCCACAAAATCATTTTACGTCATTAACTTAACATGTACACTCTTAATATTTGCGGGAAATGTGGCCTTAAATACAAAAAATACGTAATCCATTTTTATAAATTACTGTCTTGAAACAGTAATAAGAATCATTCTTGTGACTTGAGTTTTTATTTCGTTCCAATAAGCACACGATACCCGAGGCCTATATATACTATCTACTTCAAAGTAACTTCTTGCAAAGCCATATATGTATGTCGTGGCTCCAGTTTGCTTTCATTTGCTAAATAACAAAAAAGTATGGCCTTCCATGCTAGCATTATTAGAATGGAGTTTTCAGGACAATAGTTACTTTTAATGATGTTCAAAAAAACTAAACTAATTCATTCATAATAAGTATTGAAACTATAAAGTAAACAATAACATAGGCTAGTGTAGGCTCTCTAATAGTTTTTCTGACTATCTGTAATTGTATAAGAAGAATGTTTAACTATTTTATGAAATTCAGACGAATACGTGTTTGAAACAATCGGATGAAAATAAAGCTATCATGTAATGTCTAGGAGAGAGTTGAATCACAAAATATGAATTATACAAGACGTAAAGATTTTTTCTTGGAATCTCTACGCAAATCTGCTACTTGTAAAGCTCCTAACATTACAATCAATGCGGGTTTTTTTTCCTAATTGAGGATTATTCAACAATTTGTTCTTGACTGTACATTCTTCGCTTCTGACTTATTTTTACCTACAGTTTATTACTATTGAGCGTTTATTATATTTACAGAATATTGACATTGACTAATTAACATGGCGATCTTAAAAACAAACTTATTATGAAATGCCTACCATTTGTATCGTGAAAGTTATTTCTTTTATTATTGTAGACTAGCCTTGAACTGGACTGGACCTCTTCTTTGAAGTTTGGATTTTTGAATTTTGTTTCAATCCTTATACTAGTTTAAAATTGACATTTTATGACACAACGCTAAACCTGTTTTTTTATTGTACTTTCGCATTCAGATGAAGTTATCTTGGATTGTATTGTTTGATTTTCTTGTCTTCTTCAGCCGATGTCATTGAAATGTTAATCAATTTGCATAATCGTGAATAACAAGTATTTCAACATTTCATGTCATAAGTAGACTAACGTTGATTAAACGTATAACATATAAACATATAATTTCGATTATTTACATCTGACTACTGCTTTGTTTTAGAGTGAAATAAGGTTGTCTTCCAGATCCAACTATTAAGAAATGCGGCATGGATTTTCCACTTTACCAGCATATATATTTTGTTTTCTACTATATTAAACCTTTCTCGGTCTTGGAGACACTTTTTTCTGATAAAATATTCTCTTAATAGTATTTATGTTTTCTAATTTAGATACTGAACTAATAACCTCTGCATAAGTTCATATCGATACCCAACTATTTTTATTTAGGCGTTTCTTTTGTATAGATTGTAAGATTGATGAATAGGTAAATTGGTATGTTCATTTGCATCAATTGGCGACATGTATATCGATATGGGTTAACATCGTGTTTAAAAAATCAGCTATTTTCCGGATCTTATTATAATGTTTCCTGACAAACCAAGCCTATCATAAAATACTGTAAATTTACAGTAAACACATGGTATGTTCGAAACATTTAAACTTCAAAATAAAATTTCTTTAGGCGGAATAGCTGTGTCACTGTCAATGTTGTTGGCAAATGCGTGTTGTAATTATAAAGCACTAGATGCCTTCACTTGAAAGCTGTATGAATTTGGCAATAATCCAGATGAAACAAAACAGCACCAAATCAAGGTTTGTACGTTTTAAAATAATGTATCTTACAAGTGCGTACATTTTCAATTAATTCTATTAAACACTTGCAAACATTTATTCGTGAGCAAACGGTTTTACTCTATTGAGCACAAAATAACTATTAAATCTATCGGGTGAAAAAAAAATTATATATATATATATATATATATATATATATATATATATATATATATATATATATATATATATATATATATATATATATATATTTACCAAACTGCAGAGTAGTGATCGGTCGTTACGAATTTCTTGGCAAGGTGCCACGACGGTATTTTTGACGCTGTTAAAATGTATTAGATGTATTATATATGTATATAATACAGTGTGCAGTACATGTGAAAATTTCATATCTAGATGAATATGTTCAGTTCAGAAATTAGTTGAAAACTGATTTATTTGAGAAATGAATTTTTTTTTTTATAAGATTCACAAAGTCTTGAAGCTATACAATTGATTACATACTGCGTGAACAGCGAAACGAAGACGTTCTTACAGAGTGTGGAACCGATTTCACGAATCCTGTTTATTGAATGGTGTCTAATTCTCATAATCTCAAACAACAACAACAACAACAACAATAATAATAATAATAATAATAATAATAATAATAATAATAATAATAATAATAACAATAAGGTTGAAGTAATAACATAACCATATTTTAGCAATTGTTTACGAATGTTGACAAAAGATACAAGGTCGGATTAATACATTGGTATTTTATTTTCTGCTTTTATGAGTGAACTAGTTTTCAGCGCAACATGATGCAATTGAAACAATTATAAATGACTGCTACACGGACTTTGTAAGAAAATCAAATTTTAGCAACTTAAAAATAGGTCTGATAAAACTGAGTTTACTGTAATAGACTTGTTAATTTTTAGATTGGTCGAGGTTTCCAAGCATTCAGAGAGTTCCTTTAAACTTTAAAGAGGTTTTCAAGCATTCAGAGAGTTCCTTTAAACTTTAAAGAGGTTTCTAAGCATTCAGAGAGTTCCTTTAAACTTTAAAGAGGTTTTCAAGCATTGAGAGAGTTCCTTTAAACTTTAAAGAGGTTTCTAAGCATTCAGAGAGTTCCTTTAAACTTTAAAGAGGTTTTCAAGCATTGAGAGAGTTCTTTTAAACTTTAAAGAGGTTTCCAAGCATTCAGAGAGTTCCTTTAAAGTTTAAAGAGGTTTTCAAGCATTCAGAGAGTTCCTTTAAACTTTAAAGAGGTTTCTAAGCATTCAGAGAGTTCCTTTAAACTTTAAAGAGGTTTTCAAGCATTGAGAGAGTTCCTTTAAACTTTAAAGAGGTTTCTAAGCATTCAGAGAGTTCCTTTAAACTTTAAAGAGGTTTTCAAGCATTGAGAGAGTTCCTTTAAACTTTAAAGAGGTTTCTAAGCATTGAGAGAGTTCCTTTAAACTTTAAAGAGGTTTCTAAGCATTCAGAGAGTTCCTTTAAACTTTAAAGAGGTTTCTAAGCATTCAGAGAGTTCCTTTAAACTTTAAAGAGGTTTCTAAGCATTCAGAGAGTTCCTTTAAACTTTAAAGAGGTTTCTAAGCATTCAGAGAGTTCCTTTAAACTTTAAAGAGGTTTCTAAGCATTCAGAGAGTTCCTTTAAACTTTAAAGAGGTTTTCAAGCATTCAGAGAGTTCCTTTAAACTTTAAAGAGGTTTTCAAGCATTGAGAGAGTTCCTTTAAACTTTAAAGAGGTTTTCAAGCATTGAGAGAGTTCCTTTAAACTTTAAAGAGGTTTTCAAGCATTCAGAGAGTTCCTTTAAACTTTAAAGAGGTTTTCAAGCATTGAGAGAGTTCCTTTAAACTTTAAAGAGGTTTTCAAGCATTGAGAGAGTTCCTTTAAACTTTAAAGAGGTTTTCAAGCATTGAGAGAGTTCCTTTAAACTTTAAAGAGGTTTTCAAGCATTCAGAGAGTTCCTTTAAACTTTAAAGAGGTTTTCAAGCATTCAGAGAGTTCCTTTAAACTTTAAAGAAGTTTTCAAGCATTCAGAGAGTTCCTTTAAACTTTAAAGAGGTTTTTAAGCATTCAGAGAGTTCCTTTAAACTTTAAAGAGGTTTCTAAGCATTCAGAGAGTTCCTTTAAACTTTAAAGAGGTTTCTAAGCATTCAGAGAGTTCCTTTAAACTTTAAAGAGGTTTCTAAGCATTCAGAGAGTTCCTTTAAACTTTAAAGAGGTTTCTAAGCATTCAGAGAGTTCCTTTAAACTTTAAAGAGGTTTCTAAGCATTCAGAGAGTTCCTTTAAACTTTAAAGAGGTTTTCAAGCATTCAGAGAGTTCCTTTAAACTTTAAAGAGGTTTTCAAGCATTCAGAGAGTTCCTTTAAACTTTAAAGAGGTTTTCAAGCATTGAGAGAGTTCCTTTAAACTTTAAAGAGGTTTTCAAGCATTGAGAGAGTTCCTTTAAACTTTAAAGAGGTTTTCAAGCATTGAGAGAGTTCCTTTAAACTTTAAAGAGGTTTTCAAGCATTGAGAGAGTTCCTTTAAACTTTAAAGAGGTTTTCAAGCATTGAGAGAGTTCCTTTAAACTTTAAAGATACATATCCTTTTTTAACGCGCACGAAGAAACGATCTAATGTTGCACTCAATGAAATTTGAATCCATTAATTGGTACATTTTCTGATGCTGAAAAGCAAGCCTATTTGCTTCTATTCCTTTACATATTTTTTTTACTTAATATGAAAGTTTTTAAGGTGTCTTCTGTTCTTGCTGCATCTTCGTCTTATTTGATATCAATTGCTGATCGTTTAAAGTAATTGCAGGATTGGAAGTAGATTTAGTAAAGTTTGAACAGCGCAAATGCTAGTTCCACTAGTTGTGTGCTCTTAGACTCAGGCCTATCTCATTATTGTAAATAAAGAAAATTGTTTACCAAAATTGTTAAAGATTTTGAAGGTCAACAACTAGTTATAATGTTCCAATTCTGGACCATGTCAAAAAACATTTTTTTACAATGGTATTCAATGGAATACAAGCTTAATTCTAGCAAACAATTAAACTAAATATACATGACACTATTAAATTATTTTCATCAGCTGATAATTCTAGCAAGTATTCAACAGAATCTATTTCATATATCTAACTAATTTTGTGCAAGCTTTTAACGTACCAATAGGAGAATGATCTCCAAAACCCTGCTTTGAAGTGCCATGTTATTCATGTACTTGTTGTTGCTGCTGTTATTGTAGGGTTTAAGGCCATTTTCAGCACATGATATGCCATACACGGCGACTAGTATTTTGGTGGATGAAGAACCCGGGAAAACCCCCAGAAAGAACCACCGACAAACGAGAAGCTAATGACAAGCTTTCTCACATAACTACATTAGCCGAATCTTGAACTCGAACAAACCCAGACAGAGGTGACATGGCAGTGATCCCTAACGGAAAGCGCATTAGACCACTAGGCCTATCGGGGCCATTATGTACTTGTCAATTAAACATTTGTTGTTTTTCCAACAAATTCTCTACCTTGAATATGTTCATTCTTGTCATCATTGTTTATCTTTCCATCTTCTATATTTTCCAAGTTTTCGTTCCAATGTCTCTGTTGGATCGTCCAACCACACTTACATGTTAACGAGTTCTGATAACGAAAAGTCATTAACTATCCATGATCACTCTTATATTAATGTACATATATTGTATATGCAGTGTCTACATATGCGATAAACGGTATACTGTTTTAAATATGTCATACTATTGCATTTTGTTTGCAAACAAAGATTTACTTATAATATTATAAATTGTTAAATGTAGTTGTTATTAGTACTGTTTCTTGACTAATTTCTGACAATGAAATCTTTTATATTTTAGAATACATGAATCATCTCTGTAAGTTCCAGTGGTTGAAGAAATTGGCCAGAATCAAAACACATGAATAATTCAACTACATGTGGCCAACAATCTTGCTGGTCTGCTCCACAGCGACTAGTTGATACTTATATCTGACAGTCTATAAACAATAACATGTTTATTATATATTTTTTATTCAGTATTTTCATCAATTACCATATACCTTAACTTAACTTGTAACAAGAAGAACACATTTTTTAAAATCGGTCTTCTTGATTATTCAACCTTAGTCTTAAGTTTATTTATGATCCACATTAACATTCCTCGCGAGACTAAATGATGTAAGCTAGAATGATGTCATGATGTGGTAATGATCGTCCTAACCGAGGATCTGAAGCTCTTGACGACGAAGTAGTTTGAGAAAAATGTTTTCCCCCTCGTATGCTAATTATAAAAATGTATATGACAATACAAATTACTTGGCACAATTTTCCAGTAAGATTATTAATTATACGTTTTCTTAAAATGTATGGCAATATTAAATATTAAATATTAAGTATAATAATGAAAACATTCAGGCTAGCTCTTACCGAGTCGCGGGCAAAATTACCAGAACAATTTAATCTGTAGTAGTCTCTGAACTTTATTTACAATGACGTCATAGTGCACATGGGCTATTGGGCAAACATTTTATAGTTAGTGCAGTATATATTTTTAAACTTTATCTAATCGCAGTACAAAATTACTGTCGGAGTAATAACTACGTGCTTTCTATTTCTTCTCTGTAATCAGGGACAATGCCGGAACTAATGTCAGGCTGACATCATCAAATGATTTGGTGTGTGATTTCGTTTAGTCCCAGCAGTACAGTGTTAATCTAGACTAAAGTATCTTTCAGCATTTTATGTTAAAATAAGTGGACTAAAATTCTCTTCTTTTTCAGATATGAATTAATATATATGTTTAGGGGATTCACAGTTACCTAAGAGGTATGTCTATAAGGACGCTTCTTTGTGTGATTATTTTGTGTCCTTGTCGGTATCTTCAAGAAGTAACTGTAGCTAGTTATTTTTACGAGAGAACTTTGATTTACTAAAACTATTCAATTCATATACACTATTGTTCCATAAATCGTCTTTCCATAATTGTATTAACAAGCTGTTAATACCATTTGTATGGCTTTGGTACGACTCACCGGGGTTCAAACCCGCGACCTCTCTCATCCGAGGCAAACGCTCTAACTTCTTAAGACACCGGAGCGGATGAACAATAAATAATAATGTATATGGAATCGCATCACAATTATTATTTCCATTTCAGTACCCACGAATGTTGTTCTAGTCTATTTTTAGAACATTTTTCCCTCATTAACCGCTCCGGTGGCCTAGTGTTGAGAGCGTCCGCCGTGGAAGCGGGAGGTCGTGGGTTCGATCCCCGGCCGTATCATACCAAAGACTTACAATAATGGTACTAACAGCTGCCTCGCTTGCGGTTTATCATTAAGAGGTTAGTGTTAGGACTGGTCGGCCTGGTGTCAGGATAATGTGACTGGGTGGGACATCGTGTCTGCATAGCATGATGTACCAGTGCTAGATATCACTATAAACTGCCTCACTGCAGACATCGTAGCGATATGTCTAAAAATTTTAAAAGCTATGTTAAAAATCCTAATCAAATAAACAAACACACAAATCCTCTCTCATTTTGGTGGTGATAGAAGAGTTATATTGATGCATTTTTGGTAGGAATTTAAAGTTAATTGTTTATTCTTGAGAATATGAGCTCAGATAGTGGTTGTCTGTGTGTATTTTAGCGACAGTGCACATTGAGTATTAAGGCCTTGGTGATGATCCGGAAGTGAAATCTGTGTTGCGTTTACATGATGTTCTGTTTACAGTGCAGCCTCTCGAAAAATAATGAAAAAAAAATACCGGTGAACCCCTGACAAGAACTTCACCGTGAAGTCTCCTTTTGAGGTATTTTCGATTAACATGATTTGTATTGATTGTCACAGAGTTGAAAGGTCAGTACTGAGAAATATATGTAGCGGAAATTAATTTTGATGTATGTCCATATGAGATCCACATGTTTATATGGAATCAGGCTACAGTTAATAGTTCCGGTTTTGTCCCATGAATGTAGTCCCAGTCTGTTTTAGAGCATATTGTTCCTATCTCCTGTTGGTGGTGATACAAGAGTTAGATTCAGGCCTTCTTGATATGGATTTAATGGCAATTGTTTCTTAATTTTTTTTATATAATCTTATGTTATGGTGTGGTTGTCTACGTGTGTATCGGCGACAGTACAGTGAGCAATAAGTTCTTGATTATATCCGGAAGTGAAATCTGTGCTCCATTGCAGGCAGATTTGTTTATAGTACAGCCTTCAAACACATGCCGGTGAACTTTGACAAAAATTTCACCGATAAGTCATCTTTGAATTTAGATTAACATATGAATTGTATTTATTGTTACACAGTGGAAAATTCCGTACTGAGATACAAATGTAGAGAATACATATTAAAATAAATAGTTCAAGACAGGTAGAATGTGCATATTATCTTCTGTGTGTGTGTGTGTGTGTGTGTGTGTGTGTTACAACACAAAATAAACTTATCGATAGTATATTTTATATTATTATAGTACTGAGAGGGTTAATTGGTGTTGTCGCAAATACTAAAAGTGACCTTTTATAAACCGTCAGACTCTATTTGTTAAAAACGATCAGATGCCTTTAAAAATATATCTATTACTTTGATATTTATGATACAACTGTCTATCGGCATCGTTTTGTCAAATGTTTATGTTGGGTGGAAATGCAGGGAAAAGTAAATGTGATCCTTTGTTCTAAAATCAAATTTGTGCATTGTACTAGAAATATTGAGTTGTGTGACACTACTTTGCCATTGCCAAGACGAGCAGCAAGGAAGGTGAACAGACCGAAACTATTTCAGAAAAACCGAAACTATTTCAGACAAAATCCTAAAGAATTTCAAACAGAAACTATTTCATTCAGACAAACCCAGAGACAGAGTCTCCAGAGAGAAGGATGAATGGTTTCGGATTCACACAAAAATAAAAGATTACTACGGAGACAGAGTCTCCAGAGTAAATAGACCCGGCGCCGAGGGTGATGTGGAGACAAACTGTTTCGGTGTCATGGTAAAAGTCTTTAGACGAAAATTCTTGAAATTGCTAGCAATTTACGATTTTACATACAGACTAATATGTAAATTCTCTCCTCGTAAGTCAATCAAATTATTGGACTGGTCAGTGAGTTTAATATTGATTCTCGTTAATGAGTTATTATGACATCTTAGAAATCCTGGAGGAGCTGTTGGTGCAAATGAGTATAAAATATTCTTAGGTGTATTTGATTTGGATCATTTATTTTTTATTTTAATTGTTTGTTTGTCAGATTCAAATTTGACATTTTAAGTTTAAGATTCATTCATTTGGAGATATTATTTTTAGAAAGTGGGATGACATGTACTCTTAAGAAAAAACACCAGGCGTTGACCTCATTTCTGACCTGGCTTCAGAGTTGTAAACAAGCTTATAAAATGATTGGTTGGTTCCAAGGACATTATGGAGCTTTGTTATAAACATCTTTCTATTTTTAGTTGGGTCATACGGTGTGTACGTGATTTTTTGAACGTAAATTTGTTCCATAAGATTCTAGGAGATAATGTGACCCCTTTCTTTTTTTCGTAAAAACAGGTATATAAATTATGTTTTGGAGCGAACTATTTAGTAGAACTTAGGCTGTTAGAGTACTAAGTTGTGTGTCGTTTTGAGTTATTTTAAATTACCTTGTATTGGAAATTATTTCCATTCGTTTGGATCAAGAGGAGTTATTTTGTTATTTATCTGGAAAAGAATTGTGCTCATAGAATTTTATTACCAAGAACTGACTTCATCAAGTGACATCGTCTTCTATCTTGGATACTTCGCTGGGATTCGAACATGGAATTATTTGGACATTTTATTACCAGGACTTTTGCAATTATTCTAGTGGATAATATTTTGAATTATTTTTGGATTAATTTTGGAACTGATTCTTAAAACTGTAAGTTTTTTTTTCTTTTCTGGAAAATATTTGTGGTCAATAAATTGTTTATTAAGTTTTTACAAGCTTGTTATTTTCACTCTTTCTATGTTACTGTTTGTTTGAGTCTAAGCACTTAACAATATACCCTTGTTGAGATTTTTTTGATCTTTCGAGATTTATTTGATAACTTCCGTCGATGGCATCACATACTAAATTTGCTTCAATCACTGAGGATATATTCACATTAGCAGGAGCAATATGCCTACCATCACCATCAGTATCGTTATTATGTTTGAGGATGGTTGAACTCCCGTGTTGTTGTCTCCTTGCCGTAAGTATCATAGTAAACTTTTCATTGATAAGATCATTAACGGATTTTTTTACTTCGTTTGCGTTATACCCAGGAAACTTGAAATTCGGTAGATCAGATTCTGTTATATTGTATACAGTTAAAAACAATTGTTTAGAGTTATTAACGTTGTCATCATTATGATCAATTATTACTTGAATTACTCGCTTGTTGATATATTCTATGTCGAATACAAGTTGATTTAATATTTCAATTCATTAAATGATTTCACTCCGATTAGACTCATGGAAAACCTATTGTAATCGCTGTAGTTGTTGACTTTGTTTTTGACTGATCTCTATAAAATATTCAATATATTTATTATGGTAAATATTATATAAGTAATTTATTCTGGAGTCTGTCCAACCTTAAATATCCAAAAAGCGGAATCCTGATCAACGAAATTAAATTAACTACCAGGCAGTGTTGAATTTATTATATCGAGGAGGTGTTACTTTTATATGATGTGGTAATTTCATGGTATGATTGTTTATCCGTTGTATAATCAGACTTCTTTGGTTCATATAGTGGTGTTATTTCAGGCCATCCTAGTACGGTTCTTTGATAGATGTCTACGGCATACCCGGATGAATTTATCTCAATCGCGGATGATAGTGTTGGTTCATGAACTGTTATAGCGATTTTTGATTCTTTTCCCGTAATGGATTTAATTAAATACTATAATTCATTATTGATCTGTTCGATTTGGTAAGACCCAGATGGTAAGGAAACAACGTTCCAGTCTGGAGCTCCGTCTTGTTTACTTTTACTCGCAAATACCAATGAATTATTTGGTTGTTGACCACCAAATGGCTTTGATCTAATATTTGGCCAACTGTGGTATACTCGTAATTTTGCCAGTGCTATCTCCTTAACGGGAAATGCAGTGGGGAAATTGACACTGACTTCAGGGTTGGTTGAGGTTATTGAGATCATGGTGGTATTCACCGGGGTTGTATTTTCCACTATTCGTTGAAGTAGTTCTTGCGATTTTGCCATTATATTCGAGCTGTTTTTCTAATTTTGACATTGGGAAATCATAAACAAGGACCATCGCAGAAAACTCACTATCTGATATTAATGTGTCATCGAGGGAGGACGATATCATCCATGATAATTGCGAGTATGCGTTGGACACCGTATGAAATTTAACTACGTAATCCTGTAGTTTACGCTGGCTACATGATGATATTTTTCTGTTATTATTGTTATTACTCCCACGATTGTTGTCACCGCGGATATACAAATTGGAACAGCTATCGGGGCAACCATTGTCACTAAAGAGAGTATAATACCAGCTCCGGTAATTACACCTGATACCGAGTACACGGTAACATCAATGATGGTAATTCTTCGTCGGTATTTTTTTTTGGTATTCTTCAGTGAGTGCTTTGAGTTTAGTTTGAAATTCTCTGACTTGATCATATCGATACTGCTGTGACGACAATATCGGTGATACTGTTGTTGTTGACATTTTATTTACAATAACAGAGCAATTTCAATTAAGCTGTTTATTCAAATCCGCTACAAATTCCACATACCATGTTATTGAAACCCTAGCCAAATTATTATCGGTGGATGTTATTGTAAATCGTTCACTTGTTCCCTTGTCAATGATCGTTAATATATTGTTAACCCCATGTCACGGAATTGGTTACGACTATGTTCAATATGTATATGTGGTCAAAAATCTAGTCTTGATTTCGTTACTGCGTAGAGCCTTACCTAGGGTAGTTTATTATTTTTTGGGCTTTTTAGTTATTTCGGCATAATGAGCGAACACTCAGCTCATGCTGTATGTGCGAAATTGCCTGCAGTTTAAAGTACCTAGCTGCGCATATCTGTCACAGCTAGGGGTATATAAGGACGAAATTATAAGACAGAAATCACATTACAATGTAGTCTTGTCGGAAACGCTTTCATCCTAAACTGAGCAATCTATCAGCTAAAAGAGGTAACAATAGATTTAACTTTGCTCTCATTGCTATTTGTATTATGATATAATTCATTGTTTTACATATTAGATGTTTAGTATTTATTATAAAATCTGTAGAATAAATACATAGGTTAGGCAGCGCCATTTTATCAGAAGTACTATATTTTGTTTCATTAGTTCTTTTGTATCTGAACATAATTGAGTTCAATTATACGCTGCATGCTTAACGTTAAATGTACATGGATAATTATTTCATGTGCGCGCATGCGCTACATATATTTGTGAGAATACTTGACCGTGTCATATGTATTACACGGTTCGGTTGTTTTAATTTTAGCTAAAGTGGTGTGGTGACGTGTTTTGCTGAAGTGTTGTGCTGAAGTGTGGTGACGTGTTGTGCTGAAGTGGTGCAGTGTTGTGGTAACTGCGTGTGTGGTGCCATGTTGTGGTGACTACGTGTGTGGGCTTGTCTATGCTGACCGTGTAATGCACGTGTGTGGTGCCTGTGTATGGTACTTACGTATGCTGCATTTATGTATGCTGTGTTTAGATGTATAGATATATGGTATTTATATATGATTGCGTGAGGTGAAGGTCACAACTGTTAGGTTTGACTCTGTGTAACCGGATGTACTTCCTGACGTCAAACGGACGCCAGGCTAGTAGCAAAATACCTCAGCAAGTAGTTTACATTTATTCATTCCAGTCTCGTCACATGGACGACGTATTATTTATTTAATATCTTCTTTGCAGTCTCGTTATAGGAACGACACCTGCATAATTTCATTTTACACAAATCTCGTTCCATGAACGAGAACTTCAGAATTTAGGGTTCACAATTGCATATGTCTCGTCATATGGACGACGTATTATTTATTTAATATCTTCTTTGCAGTCTCGTTATAGGAACGACACCTGCATAATTTCATTTTACACAAATCTCGTTCCATGAACGAGAACTTCAGAATTTAGGGTTCACAATTGCATATGTCTCGTCATATGGACGACGTATTATTTATTTAATATCTTCTTTGCAGTCTTGTTATATGAACGACACCTGCATAATTTCATTCTACACAAATCTCGTCCCATGAACGAGAACTTCAGAATTTAGGGTTCACGATTGCATATGTCTCGTCATATGGACGACGTATTAATTATTTAATATCTTCATTCTAGTCTCGTCATATTGACGACGCATTATCTTTTCATAGTTGCATCTATCTCGTTATACGAGCCTTTTATATATATTCATATTTGAAAATTCATTCATATACTTCTTTTTTGTCATTACGTTACTGAAATTCATAGTTCAATGTTAGGAACATTTATTTAAATAGATTTTTCTTATATTTTGTAAAATATTGGTGTCAGAGTTGATTTTTAAAATTGCGTTTATAAAATAAACATTTTATTAACGCAGTTGCGTTCCGTGTCTTCACTAATCCAGTCCCGACTATCTTGTGACACCCCAATTGAACTCGCTGATAAAATATTAAATTGAGTCGGTGACACTAGTGTTAATCGATAAATACCCTTGACGGCTGCGGTGATATCTAGTTTGTTGCTTGTAGGGGTCACGCCAATGATCCGTGTTGGATCGTATATACCGAATTTACATTTTTCTCATGAGAAATTTTGATTTTATCTAATCGGATTATCATCGCAGGAAAATCATCTTTGATGGCCTCGTGAGTTCTATAAATCTCTTTGATGGATTGTTTAATATACAAGAGTTTTATGTCGGGTTTATCTAATGAGACTCCAAAAAATTTCTCAATGAGATTTTTACGAAAAAATGAAAATTTCTCGACATGATCTTCATACCTAGATTGTAGTGCTGCTAATTCTATAATAGTGGTTTTTATCTCAGTGAGCTTCGGTATGATCACCGGTGGATTTCCAAAGAAACTTGATGTCGGTGCGTCAATCTTGTCAACTATATTTCTTTGCAACTCGATTAATTGATCAAATTTTGTTATATGGTCATCATACTTATCATTGAGTGATTTCAAAGAATTCGCAGAGGATATATAATTGTTATCGAGCGTTGATATTTTATCCACAATAGTTGAAACGAGAAAACCAGGTTTGAGCCTACCCTGATCGGAAACTTCTGCGATAGTATTTTCAGCTGCGTCGCGGTTTTTAACTAAAATATTATCCAGGGAAACATTACTCGTATTCAGTTAACCCTGGCAATTTTGAAATACAACTATTTCATTGGGATCAACACTTGCGAGGTTTACCATCTCGGATATTTCATCTTCGATTATTTTTTTTTCATCACCGGCTGCAGATATTTCCTCTGTGGATTTTTTCAGGCTTGATAGAGATCTTCCCCAAATATCAATCATTATACTCTAAGATCTCTCTAAAAAGCTATTACTAGTATATTCGTATACGGTTTTATGAGATGGTTCAGTTGATGATGAAATTGCATCAAGGAAAATTAATACTTCTTTTTTCGCATATTGGTGGGTCGGTCATTTTCTGTGCTGGTAGCGTGGAATACGAACGAGGAATTTTTAATTGATGTGTATAACGCAGAAACTGTTTAGGCGGTGCTAACCCATATGAATTGAAATAAACAATCACACTCCAATCAAACGCTTATGCAACCCAGTGAGTTCCAGGTCCGGTGCTCTTATCGAGATTAATGATACCGGTTTCAGCGTTGTTTGGTTGTTGTGGTAATTGATCTCTCATAAAAACACCTCTAAAATTTGTATCGCTACTTTTTTAGCGGCATCGAGTAAATCAAAATTTGACACGGGAACCATAGGTTCTCGAATTATTAAATTGTCCCTGGTATACTCAAACCGTTTCACTGTACCATGAAGGAGGAGTTCCTGGAAGTTTTAGACCCTTTCCCTTTTTTTATATCCTCTCCCAGTTGCTTTCTTTAGTGCCATCCCTGCCGTGGTATCAACGACTCCTAACTCAGCAGCTTTCGCCACCGCAGGGGTCGCGGCTGCAATTAGTGCTGAAATCTCAGCGAGAAGTGGAAATATACCACCTGATTTTATCATGTCTTTGATCGCGGACGCAATGAGAGTGACCTGAACACTTTTTGAATCCTTGATAGCATCATTGAAATGCTTAATCTGACGAGCTGTCAGTGATAGTTTATTCTGACCACCAGACATCTGATTGTGTTTTAACGAGATCGTAGTTCCACATTTTTTTACCTGAATCCGATTGCAATTTTTTAATCTGACCAAGAGTCAGAGTGACATTAACACGACTATATGACATTTTATTTAATAACAGATTTATCTAATTGTTTACATATTTGCATATTTTCCACTGGCGCATCAACTCTACTCTCATCCGTCCACCAACACCTTCGAATAGCATTGATTTATCACTGAGTATGACAGCAATTGCTCTGTAATTAGGAATAGGTGGATCTGGAGCAACCGGAAGAGTTACACGAGCTCGGAAATATATGTCAACGACGAACTGTCTGGTTAAGTCAAGATGTTCCAACGAAAAGTAGTAGATGGGATATAGTTTTCTAAAATCCAACTGTGATATTTGCAGACCGGTATCTGCATTATTATCACGTCCCATAAATGTCAGCAAACGATGATACACGCGTGCTATTTGGCTTTGATCGTAATGAAGTAAAACATCCTCGTTTATCCTCAGCGAGACTTTAGAAACACCGAGTTGATCAAATATCATAGACTCCGTTCTTCAAGACCAGCTCGCGTCTTATCCTGTAACGTAACAAATATATGCTGCCGCGAAGCAACACCCTGTTTTGATGCCAGGTGCCATGTAAATATACAATTAACAGAAGAATCCATAGTATCTGTTGTTGTTGTTGTTATCCATGATAGTAATGATTTTCCTCCCTGATCCATAAATGATAGTAATTTTTCCTCTGCGGTGATTGATGGAGTCATTACTGTCATGCACAGTGATAGCTTTGATATATTTACTTTACCAGCACCAACACCAGCTACGCGTGTTGCAAACCCTAAGTTGTAATCAGGATAAGTATTTATAATCATATTCTCATTATCCGCATTAGGAGCACCAGCACGATCTTTTGGGTGTCTTATTTCATACTGAATGTGTTCAGCGTGATCGGTAATATCCTTAGCAAACATCATAGATGGACCTGCTGATTTTGTATAATCATCAGTATATCTTGCTAAACCAACTATTGCTGTGGCAACATCAACATCATGTTATATAGATTCAATCTCTCTTCCATCAATCATATGTCTAGCACTACTGAATAGCGCCATGATACCATTATTTACAAAAAAAAATCCGATATTTAGGTCATATGGTGTATTAGCATCAACATTTGTTACAATTTCTCCTACTACTTCAATAAATTCTTCAACGGGTATAAAGTATTTGCTGGTATCCTGGGCCTAAAGTTCGATTCTTGATCGACTATTTGGTTGTATTGCATTATAGGAATAGAATTGATAATCGCATACAGAATCATCCTTACCTACTGGGGCATCTAAATCAAACGCTGTGTCAGGGAACGATTTGAACATTTAATTATATATTTCTTGATCTAAATCGCGATCTCGATGACTTTGTCATTCCACTTCCCGCTATCATATTTGCAGTAATATTTTTATTATTTTGCTAATACTCTCAGGCATAATCTCCGTAGATGGTAGTTTTCCCAATGACGAAGTCATCGGTGGTTTCTTTCTTCGTCGAATTAGTGTTATTAGTTTTTCTTTGGCAGCGGAGAATGCTTTAACGGCAACATCACCAACAGCGCTAATACCCTTATCATGAATACCATCAATAGCTTTCATCGATAATTGTTTTGCGATTAGTGCTATTTTTGGAGCCATCCTTGTAAATAACTCTTCAGTGAAATTGCCGAGACCATCTCCATAATAAGCCTTATAAAAAGGCAATCTTTAATTTACTACGAAGGCCATGGTTGGTTTATTGTGGTTTTAGTGTATGATCATCTTTTTTCAATGCTATTTATCTAATCGCAAAATCATTAGGATTTTCAAAAAAAAATGTCATCATTGATTAAATCACTATGGCAACCGTCCGCTAGCTCATAAATAAACTCTCGATATACACCAATATCCATGATACCACCCTCAAATAGTCGTCTGCAGATATCAGCTGCCTTATTAATTAATTCCGGTGAGTTATTTCCAGCTCGTTTGCCTCCTACGAGAATTTCTAATGGTGATATATCCCCGAGAATATTATTAGGACAACGAACAAGACCATTACCTGAAACAAACAGAGTTTTGAGCTCGGCTTGGACATCCACCTGCGAATTTTTCAGTTGTACCAGTTGCACCCTGCAAAGAGGATTTTCCTATAACCAGAAGTTTTGATTGATCTGGTAATCTTAAAAATTTAGGATCTGATTGCTCTGTTGTAGATGATTCAACTCTTTTTATTTCCTGAATAAGATCGTTAAACATTTTATATTTAGGTGGTATCCTAGGTAAATTCGTCATCACACGATATAAGCCACTATACCACAATTGTTTATTCATGGCGGTATAATCATGGTGGATATAGTTTCTTCTGTGATTAAAACTCATAATGAAAAATCTAGCCATCTTAGTATCATTACTAATCTCATTTTTTATTTCATCTAATTGACCCGAAAGAAAATTATCGTTAAAGGGAACTCGTTTAGTAGTATCACCTTCTTGTTCTTGTTCAATATCACCTGCTTGTTCTTGTTCAATATCACCTTCTTCTTCTTGTTTCGATATCACCTTATTGTTCTTGTTCAATATCACCTTGTTATTCTTGTTCTTGTTTAAGTTGTGCAGCAGTTACTATATTACCAGGAAGTGTTTTTAAAGATCTTTTTTGTTTGTTTGGATTTCTTTGCTATTTTTTTCAAGTACTGATAATATAGCAGTAACACCTTTCTCAGTAGCAGTAACACCTTTCTCAGTAGCAGTAACACCTTTCTTTGTAGCAGTTACACCTTTCTCAGTAGCAGTAACACCATTCTCAGTTGCTTAATTATACTTGGGAATCTAGTAATGTAGTCCAGAGGTGTTCTTATGATTTTGTCCTTGACGCTGATAGAGTCAGAGTCTAGGATGGAGTCATTGACGGAATTTTTGATGGAATTCTTCACGGAATCTTTGATTAGTTTGTCATAATAGCACATTAGTTCCCTGTATCGCTTACCACCACAATTCAGACACAACTGCGATTTTCCTCTCACACCCACCCCACATCGTATGCAGAGTAAAGAAGGACCCAAGCTTCCACGCCGTACGATTTGTGAATGATATCCGCAGAATTCATTTCTGCGTGATTTGTTACAAACGGTTATTGATCCTGTCATAAGCCACTTACAATGATTCATTATATATATATATATATATATATATATATATATATATATATATATATATATATATATATATATATATATATATATATATATAACTCTTTATTTAAATACTTGTTTTAATTATAGCATGGAGGAGTTCGATAGATTATCGAAAATAAAACCCTTGAAAAATGCTAAGTTCAATCTCGATAAAAAAATCCATACCCGATAAGGGTCTAATAAGTGATAGAAGCATGATAGGTAAAATCCTTGAGGGATTTAACGAATTTAAGCGTGATGGTGCATCTCACTGTTGGTTAACATTTCGAATCGATGGTAGTGCTGATGCTACCATGAACGACGAAAGAGCAGATGTGATAATCTCGCATCTTGACCAGAAAAGTATTTTTTAGAGTGAAATTCATTATCCGCTCAGAAACCGGATATTGGATTATACGGGACAAATTTGAACCCATCTTAAAAATTAAGAGAAATGTCACTGTGAGTCATGATTCTAAACCAGGAAAGCTGACAGAGATTGACAAACCGTATTATGAGAGAGCTTATCATGTTACCGCGGCTGTCTATGGGATATATCCGTTAAATGGCAAACGGAGTATTGAGAAATTAAAAACAATGAAACATTCGTCATTGAATTGTGTAGCAGAACAAATGATAGAGCATTTAACAAACGCATTGCGTGGGAACAATTTGACGGATCTAAGACGCAAAAAAATAAACGAATGGGGGTTAGCAGTTAGGGAGAGCGTTGCAACAATTCAAAATGTAGCCGAGTTAGAGAGGATACTAAAATTTCCAATAACCGTAACGACAATAACAGGAGAGGTATTACACGAATCGAAATATAAATCGAGAGGATCTCCATTCAAAATTATTGATCATAATGCACACGCTTGGAGCTCCGCGGTAACAATATTTCCGCTGGATAAAACCATAAAATATCTACCCGTGACCGTCCTCCGGAGGAAGCATCCCGGAGGAGAAATTATTTGATATTATTTATCAGTCAAGTAGAAACGATCCTGTAAAAGTGTTTATTTCAGAGTTTCAGAGACAAAGAGCGTAAATTTGATCAATTTGTAAGACCTAACGACGAAATATATCGTACTGAATCCCTCCATAACGAGATGAAAAAACTAGCTCGTGGTTTTTCAACGGATTACGACGACCAATTACTAACAAACTGTTTTACAATTCCGTCAGTTGCAGCTCATTTCGCGAAAGAGAAAAATCTATGGAAACCAAGACGCGCTGAATTTCTCTCAGATATCGAATCAAGCTGCGTGAAATATGGACATGGTGGATTATGGAATACCAATTATGACCCGAAAGTGTTTTTTCGTTTGATATGGTTGCGTGTTATCCAGGGAGTTTTCTCGGGTACGCAGAATGCTTTTAGTACTTTCAACGATTCGGGCATCCCATACACGAAATTGCCCGTGTTGTGATTAATTGGCCGCTACCCGATTTTGATCTAACTGGATTCGAGTGGTATCATTCGAGACCGCTAAAAGGACTACATCCGTGCTGTTATGTTGGGTTTGGTAGACACATCTCTGAAAAAGCACTGGATGCCAAAAGTGTTATTACGGTATATGATTGATTCAAAACTGCTGATATCGCTGATTGTCAGTAAAGCAATTATATCATATCACGCGCAGACTGAAGTCTGGTTACCACAACCAGAAAGTCTAAAAAGTATAATTAACGAAAACAAGAAACAATTTCATTTCCTTCGCTCGACGAAGAATATATTGTGAAATAGTCCAAGGAGATTTTTTGAAGTTTGAAATAAACAGGCAAAAGATCTTGGTAGAAGAATAATTGGCAAATTCACCCAGGGTGGAAAATAATACCACAGCGGTATTCTTCACGATTAATTATAGATGATGCTGAATACGTTTTTATAATCGCAGATACAACATCCAGAGGTATATATATATATATATATATATATATATATATATATATATATATATATATATATATATATATATATATATATATATATATATATATATATATATATCGTAAAGACGCTCTTTTGTCCGATGGACAAAATTCGGTACAATTGTTACTTACAACGATGGAGATAATACCCAATATAGCCATCTAAGAGCGTCTATGCTGGCTTATGCTTCTATCAATTTGCTATCGATGATTAATAGGTTTCATGACACCGCGGTTAGAGTCGCCACTGATTCATATTATATAGATGTAAAACACAGTGAAGCAGAGGCTGAATTTGCAAATTCCAACGAGAGTTGGGGATCATGGAGAATTAAAAAGGAAATATTGCGTGATTATGCTAAATCAGCAGATGTTACAATTGAAAACAATTACTTGAAAAATAATCATATATCAGAACCATCTAGTGCTCCTTTGTGTTCCGATCCAATACGTAGATATAAAACCAGTTACTTAAACGGATGTGGTGGGTTCAGGTAAGACGGCTCGTGTGATCGAGTTATTTCGAGGGAAATCAAACATGATTGTGCTAACAACAACACAAAGTCTTGCAAGAGAGATGACACAGCGAGGAGTTAATAATATATTCCTGAAATTATTATTTGGCATGAGATATGCACAGTGTCGTTAGATGTATTATAAATGTTTCTCGATTGGCTATTGCTAGAGAATACAACTGTGATAAAGTGTTGCGATTATGGTCAACCACCACCATTTCTCGGTTTATCTCCGCATGATTGGCTGAAGAATTTTGTAGATTATCATGAAGAAATTAATACCAATCATAGATCTCTGGATAAAGAATTATGTTAGTTTAAAAAACTAATCAGATTACAACCAGATAAAATCCATTGTGAAATAACTCGTGAAATAATTTCAGAAACCCCATTAAATGAGTTTTGGGAAGCGTGGAGACCAAACGATTTGATAGTGGCAAGTAGAAAGATAGTCAGAGACACACTTCAGATGAGGTTATTTAGCGCACATAAAGAAAAATTCCCAACACTTCCAGTGCCACTGTTTTACAGGCCTACTGATACACGAAGACAGAATATCGAAGTGATATTCCAGGACAGACTGAGAAGCAAATTCTAGTGTTAAATGATACTATGTTGGTTGATATCAAAGTCGTCGAAGATGCATTGCGTGCTGATAAATCCCCATGGAATCTAGGATACGCAGCAACGATAAATTCTTCGCAGGGATTGACTATATCCGATACGATTGTTTGGATCGTAGATGACCGCATCGAGTGCTCAAATCTAGTTTACTTAGCAGTGTCCAGAGTACGAAGAATAAATCAACTTCGAAGAATTGTTTTAGATGATAATGACACCAGAATCAGTGATATTGTCAACTATGACATAATCAGAAAAAAAATCACTGGTTATAAACAACAGGACAAAAAAATTAACACGAAATTTGACATTGACGCTGAGTTTATAATTACGATGAAGCGACAACAAAATAATCACTGCGCGAGTTGTAATTGTATAATGCGTTGGTGTTGGTCGGATAAAGATCCTCGCCAATTTACCGCAGACAGAAAAGATAGCAGTGTTGATCATACCAGAGATAATGTGATGTTGACCTGTTTTCAGTCTAACAGACGTAGAGTTGCTAGTAAAGACCACGCGGTGGTAATTGAGTATCCTCAGGTATCACTTGTAATTGTTCACGCGTAAATCCGCGCTGAGGAGCATTTGAATCCAATCTATAGATTGCTGGTCTACCCGTGGATCTCTTTATGCTAGATATTTTATGTGCGGTAACACTCCAAATAGGATCAGTAGCTCTTTTTGTACCGCCTTCAAGCTCTCCTGGTTCATATGAATATCTCACAGTGATATAACCGGGTATTCGCTGTTTTGAAAATTCTTTTTGCGGTTTTTGTATAGTTATATACTTCTTTTTAATCACGTTGTTAGGTTTCATATTAATTGTTCGAGTAATTTCATTTTTAGCGCGGTAATTACACCCGGTAATCTCTTGACCCATTCACGAGATCGTTTATCTTGAATAAACTCCTTCGCGTATTGATATCCAAATAACCGCTCAGCAAGTGTCCGATTAAATCGTTCAACAATTGCCTGATCGCAATGTAGAGCAGTATGCTCTCGTCTGATGGTAACATTATGATGCTTCATTGTTGATAACACTGCACCCTGAAATTCCTTGCCAGGATCAACCTGAAGTAGATTTTGCCACTGCAGAGGACCTCGTCGATAAATCCTTTCAAACGCAGAAGCTACTTCAGTTGATGACTGCGTCGCTCTCTAGTGGCTCTGCTTCCTTGTATCTACTCGCAACATCAACTATAGTTAACGCATACTTGTAAATACTGTCATGCGGCAGAAATAATATATCAGCTTGATGAACTTCATTAGGGACGCTGACATCAAAATGCGAGAAATTAATTTGTTTAGGCGGTGGTAGATAAATCTGCCATATCGCCTATTTGGAAAACCAATCCTTTGCTGTTTGAAAACTCTCTCTCTGGAGACTCTGTCTCTGAAATAGTTTCGGTTTGAAATAGTTTCGGTTTGTCTGAAATAGTTTCGGTCTGTCCATCCTCCTTGCTGCTAGGCGTACAGTTGTAAAAATTAATTCTGTACACAAAGTTAAATTAACGCTGATTAAAATATGAATTTGGCATCTTTTGTATATTTCTAAAGGTGTCGTTTAAACAGTTTTAAGTTCTAAGTATTATTACACACACACACACAAAACACACACACAAGCACACACACACACACACACACACACACACACACACACACACACACACACACACTCACGCCAACACAACCAATAATGCGCGCGATGCATATTCATCATTCGTTGTGTTTTTTAAATATTCCCTGATCCTCCTGGCAGGAAGCATATTCTCAATGAGCAAGTACATGCTATTTTTAGCTGGGTATTTACTAGTCCAATAAATAAATCCACCAAATCTGTGTAGAAACTATGGACGATTTATCTAAAAATGGTACTAACAGCTGCCTCGCTTAGCGCTCAGCATTCCAAGGTTAGTGTTAGGTCTGGTTGGCCTGGTGTCAGGATACTCAACTTGGCATGATGCCCCAGTGCTAGACATCACACTAAACTGTTTCACTGCAGACATAATAGCGATATGGCTGACACTAGCTACTTTAAAATCCGAATCACACACACACACACCCACACACACACACACACACGCGCACGCACACACACATTCGCTCTCTCTCTCTCTCTCTCTCTCTCTCTCTCTCTCTCTCTCTCTCTCTCTCTCTCTCTCTCTCTCATATTTAGGTTAGCTCATACGGGATCTAAATTTATTAGAACATTTGTCAATGACTGTGCTTCGTTATGCTCTCAACTATATTTACAATGACATCATAGTGCACAATGGCTATTGGGTAAACATTTTGTAGTTACTGCAGTATATATTTTTAAACTTTATCCAATCGCAGCACACAAATACTGTTGAAGTAAAAACTTCATGCTTTGTACATATCTTCTCTGTAGTTTTGGACAGTGCTCAAACAAATATGTCAGGCTGACATCATTAAATGATATGGTTTGTGTCTTTCTTTGTCCTAGCAGTACAATGTTAATCTAAAGTATTTTCAGCATTTGATTTTAAAGAAGTTAACTACAATTCTCTTCCTTTTCAGATATGAATTGATTCATACGGGGTTCTCAGTTACCCAAGAAGTATGTCTTATAAGGACGTTTCTTTGTGTGATTAGTTCGTGCCCTCGTCGGTATCTTGAATACGTAACTGTAATTAGTTCATTTTACGAGAGAACTTTGATTTACTAAAGACTATTAAACAATGTACACCATTGTTCCATAAACCAAATTTCCATAATGGTGACTTGAAAACTGAATTGTTCGGCATGCCACAAAATCATTTTACGTCATTAACTTAACATGTACACTCTTAATATTTGCGGGAAATGTGGCCTTAAATACAAAAAATACGTAATCCATTTTTATAAATTACTGTCTTGAAACAGTAATAAGAATCATTCTTGTGACTTGAGTTTATATTTCGTTCCAATAAGCACGCGATACCCGAGGCCTATATATACTATCTACTTCAAAGTAACTTCTTGCAAAGCCATCATTGTATGTCGTGGCTCCAGTTTGCCCTCATTTGCTAAATAACAAAAAAGTATGGCCTTCCATGCTAGCATTATTAGAATGGAGTTTTCAGGACAATAGTTACATTTAATGATGTTCAAAAAAACTAAACTAATTCATTCATAATAAGTATTGAAACTATAAAGTCAACAATAACATAGGCTAGTGTAGGCTCTCTAATAGTTTTTCTGACTATCTGTAATTGTATAAGAAGAATGTTTAACTATTTTATGAAATTCAGACGAATACGTGTTTGAAACAATCTGATGAAAATAAAGCTATCATGTAATGTCTAGGAGAGAGATGAATCACAAAATATGAATTATACAAGACGTAAAGATTTTTTCTTGGAAGCTCTACGCAAATCTACTACTTGTAAAGCTCCTAACATTACAAAAATTTGCGGTTTTTTTCCTAATTGAGGATTATTCAACAATTTGTTCTTGACTGTCCAGTCTTTGCTTCTGACTTATTTTTACCTACAGTTTATTACTATTGAGCGTTTAATATATTTACAGAATATTGACATTGACTAATTAGCATGGCGATCTTAAAAATAAACTTATTATGAAATGCCTACCATTTGTATCGTGAAAGTTATTTCTTTTATTATTGTAGACTAACCTTGAACTGGACTGGACCTCTTCTTTGAAGTTTGGATTTTTGAATTTTGTTTCAATCCTTATACTAGTTTAAAATTGACGTTTTATGACACAACGCTAAACCTGTTTTTTTATTGTACTTTCGCATTCAGATGAAGTTATCTTGGATTGTATTGTTTGATTTTCTTGTCTTCTTCAGGCCGATGTCATTGAAATGTTAATCCATTTGCATAATCATTAATCGTGAATAGCAAGTATTTCAACATTTCATGTCATAAGTAGACTAACTTTGATCAAACGTATAACATATAAACATATAATGTCAAATATTTACATCTGCCTACTGCTTTGTTTTAGAGTAAAATAAGGTTGTCTTCCAGATCCAACTATTAAGAAATGCGGCATGGATTTTCCATTTTACCAGCATATATATTTTGTTTTCTACGATATTAAACCTTTTTCGGTCTTGGAGACACTTTTTCTGATAAAATATTCTCTTAATAGTATTTATGTTTTCTAATTAAGATACTGAACTAACAATCTCTGCATAAGTTCATATCGATACCCAACTATTTTTTATTTAGGCGTTTCTTTTGTATAGATGGTAAGATTGATGAATAGGTAAATTGGTATGTTCATTTGCATCAATTGGCGACATGTATATCGATATGGGTTAACATCGTGTTTAAAAAAATCAGCTATTTTCCGGATCTTATTATAATGTTTCCTGACAAACCAAGCCTATCATAAAATACTGTAAATTCACAGTAGACACATGGTATGTTCGAAACATTTAAACTTCAAAATAACAAATTGTTTGGGCGGAATAGCTGTGTCACTGTCAATGCTGTTGGCAAATGCGTGTTGTAATCATAAAGCACTAGATGCCTTCACTTGAAAGCTGTATGAATTTGGCAATAAGCCCGATGAAACAAAATAGCACCAACTCATTTAAATATAGATTATCTTACAAGTGTGTACATTTTCAATTAATTCTATTAAACACTTGCAAACATTTATTCGTGAGCAAACGGTTGTACTCTATTGAGCACAAAATAACTATTAAATATATCGCATGAAATATATATATATTTACCAAACTGCAGAGTTGTGGTGTAATGAGTTGAATTTGAAATATGTACTGACTATGGCTCGGTCGTTACGAATTTCTTGGCAAGGTGCCACGACGGTATTTTTGACGCTGTTAAAATATATTAGATGTATTATATATGTATATAATACAGTGTGCAGTACATGTGACAATTTCGTATCTAGATGAATATGTTCAGTTCAGAAATTAGTTGAAAACTGATTTATTTGAGAAATAAATTTAATTTTGTATAAGATTCACAAAGTCTTGAAGCTGTACAATCGATTACATACTGCGTGAACAGCGAAACGAAGACGTTCTTACAGAACGTGAATACGATTTTAAAGCTTTATGATTTCATGAATCCTGTTTATTGAATGGTGTCTAATTCTCATAATCTCAAATAATAAAACTAATCGAGATTTTAATATTTAGATTGATTGAAGTTTCCAAGCATTCAGAGGATTCCTGTAAATTTTAAAGGTACATATGTTTATTTAACGTGCATGAAGAAACCCTCTGATGTCCTACTCATGAAATTTGAATCCATTAATTAGTACATTTTCTGATGCTGAAATACAAACATTCACATTTATGTTCTAAAAATCACTCCAAAGTATGTGTAGCCTACTTGCTTCTATCCCATTATAGATTTTAACTTAATATGAAAGTTGTTAAGGTGTCTTCTGTTCTTGCTGTATATCCGTCTTATTTTAAATAAATTGCTGATCGTTTAAAGTAATTGCAGGATTGGAAGTAGATTTAGTAAAGTTTGAACAGCGCAAATGCCAGTTTCACTAATTGTGTGCTCTTAGACTCAGGCCTATCTCATTATGGGCTGAATCTATAAAATGCCCGAAGAGACCTCAAAAACACTAGACAACAGGGGCAGTGGAGTATCGAGAAATAAACAAAAATATCAGAAAAAAACTTGAAGAGAGCAAAAGAAGATTGGATTGGACAAAAGATTGGATTGGACAAAAGTGCACATAAATAGAGAGTAGTCTGATAAAGAATAACAGCTAAACGTCATTCCGAATTGTGAAAGACCTCACCAGACAGAAGCAATAAAGAGTCAGTACCATTCAAGACGAAAATGGAAAATGACTCACAGAAGCAAGTGACACTGCAGAAAGATGGACTGCGAATTTTAACGAACTCTACAACCAACCGTCCACAGGAGACCCAGAGGTGCTTGAAGTTCTAAACTCCACAAATGATGATGATTTCCAGCTTTTCAAAAAAGAGGTGGAGTCAGCAATAAGAGCACTGAAGAATGGGAAGGCAGTTGGAGTAGACAACATCCTAGCTGAACGTATCAAGAATGGTGGGGAATCAGTGATAGAGCTACTAACAAAAATCTGCAACAAGATCTAGCAGACAGGCGAATGGCCAACACAGTGGACCCAGTTACTGATTATAACACCCCCTCCAAAAAAAAGGCAAGCTCCAGCTGTGCCAAAATAACAGAACTATCAGTTTTATCAGCCATGCTAGTAAGGTGATGCTGAAGATCATCTTGAACAAACTGAACCCACAAGTAGAAGAAATAATCGCTGAAGAACAGGCAAGTTTCCGGAGTGGAAGAAGCACCACATAACAAATATTCAGTCTTAGAGTTATGTGTTAAAAGTACTCACAACATCAACAAGACATCTATCATGTGTTCATAGATTTCAAAAAGGCTTTTGACAGAACAGAGTGTAGCATTAGGAACTGTAGGCCACAATGAAGAAGTACAACATGGGACAAAAATTGACCAATACCATCAAGCATTTGCACGCCAAGGCTATCAGTGCAGTATTAGATCAAGGTTCTGTGGGGAACTGGTTCAAATTAACAGTTGGAATATGGCAAGGCTGTCTCCTGTCACCTACGCTTTTCATCCTTTACATAGAGCGCGCATCGTGAGCGAAGCCCTGGAAAATCACTGTGGGACTTTCAACATTGGAGAGCGTAACTTCACCAACCTCTGCTTTGCAGATGACATTGATGGGCTGGCAGTCAGTGAAGATGAGCTTGCCACCTTAGTGAAGAACCTGGATGAATCATCTTCCAGATTTTACATGGAGATAAGTGCCGAAAAGACAAAGCTGATGACAAGTAGTGGTAAACAAATCTCAGCAAAGATAAAAGTCACAGGACAGGAACTGGAAACAGTGGACCAATTCAAATATATTGGTTCCATAATCACGTAAGAGGAATCAAGAGCAGAAATTTTGTCACAAGCAACACAAACATTGGCAGCTATGTAAAAGCTAAAACCAATCTGGAGAAACAAGAATATCTGTCTGAAAACTAAAATCAGACTATTGAGAGCACTAGTCATTTCAATATTTCTGTATTCATGTGAGGGCTGGACCCTGACCGCAGAATTACAACGAAGAATCCAGGCTCTTGAAATGAGATGCTACAAAACTATCCTTGGCATCTCTTACATGGACAACATCACAAATGAAGAAGTGCGTTACACCATCAAGCACAAAGTAGGCCATTATGAAAAACTCCTCACCACTGTCAAAAAGAGAAAGCTGAAATGGTATAACCATGTCACTAGAGCCAACAGTCTATCCACAACAGTACTGCAGGGTAGTGTCCAAGGTGGTAGAAGGAGAGGTAGACAGAGAAACACGTGGAGTGACAACATCACAGAATGGACCAGGAAACGTTTTGCAGAGACACATGCTTTGACACATGATCGAGACAAGTGGAGGGAACTGGTCAGATGTTCAGCAGCACAGCCTCAACGACCACACCAGGTCAAGAGACTGATAAAATAACCATGTCACTAGAGCAAACAGTCTATCCACAACAGTCCTGCAGGGTAGTGTCCAAGGTGGTAGAAGGAGAGGTAGACAGAGAAACACGTGGAGTGACAACATCACAGAATGGACCAGGAAACGTTTTGCAGAGAGACAGGCATTGGCACGTGATCGAGACAAGTGAGGGAACTGGTCAGATGTTCAGCAGCACAGCCTCAATGACCACACTAGGTCAAGAGACTGATGATGATGATGATGATGATGATGATGATATCTCTCTCTCTCTCTCTCTCTCTCTCTCTCTCTCTCTCTCTCTCTCTCTCTCTCTCTCTGTTGTTCTGAGTGAATATTGCATTATCATGTTGAAAACTTCGAGCATGCCACAGGTAACATATTTCATAATCTCTATTGTGACAATAAATTTGATTCCTGTTTACTACCCATATAGAGTTAAGGTAGTAAATAGTTTATATTCTTCTCACTACAAATACATATATCCAGGAGGTGCAATGTGAAGTATGAATTTTCTTATTAGATACTATTTATATAATGAGCTTTGACACGACAATAATGTTTATTTTTACAGTACCAGGAAGTCCTTCAAAAATGCAATTATTCCAAATACGCAGCGGTCAATGTTTCCCTTCTTTGCTAATACGTTATGAATATGCAGATTTTATCTCCCCAAATAGCTCAGAGAAACTCAATATCGTTTTATTTTTAATTTTATTTCTGAAGGTTGGAAAATATTGATTTTACAAAATGTATTTTAAAGGTGGAGAAAAACTTCTCTTATAGTTAGCAAGTTTAGAACTATTACCCGACATATTCCATTTAGTGAGTATAGCCTAGTTTGCATATATTTGTACAATCCTTGACCCACATTCTTGAAAAGATGGAAACATATAATGAGTTGAGTTAATTGATTGCTTGATTTGACATGTGATTTTGAAACGATGGAAACTTATTGCATTATTGATGAAGACTGACATATGACGTAAAACGTTAAATACTTGAAGACTGGCATATGATGTAAAACGTTAAATACTTGAAGACTGGCATATGACGTAAAACGTTAAATACTTGAAGACTGGCATATGACGTAAAACGTTAAATACTTGAAAACTTATTGCATTATTGATGAAGACTGACATATGACGTAAAACGTTGTAATGATAAAAATAGCGATTTTGTTCTTACCAAACAACCACAACAACAAAATCGACAACATTACTACTACTACTACTACTACTACTACTACTACTAATAATAATAATAATAATAATAATAATAAGTATCATAATTAGTGCATTGATGTTATAAAATATAATAACTGACTAGTTCAGAACACGATGGTAATAATAACAATAACACCACCACCACCAATAATAACAACCACGCTATTAATAATATTTATTATTATTAAAAATTAACATCATGTATGCTTCTCCTTTTCTTTATATATGCAAACAAGATATGAACCTTGTGTTACAAATAAACAAATCAGCACAATGTATTACGTGTAAATACATATATTAAACACAAATCTTAAGAAATAAAATGTCAAAGCGGACGCATTTGGACAATGAACGGTTGAGGTTACGCTGCAGTTTTCAAAACTTTAACTTCCTCCAACTTATAATATTGGTTTCAATTCATTTCTTACGATGTAACTGCCACCTACTGGAACTTTCGTTTTCATTTATTTCAATCGCAAATAAATGCGAGATAGAATTGCGTTATTACGACATAGCAGTGCGTTAGTACGAGATAATATTGCGTGATTACGAGATAGAATTGCGTTATTACGAAATATTGCGTTATTACGAAATAGCAGTACGTTATTACGACCTAGTATTACGTTATTGCCAGATGGTATTGCGTTATTTATTGATACTATAGCGTTATTACGAGATACCAGAATGTATGTAAATATGTACCGATCATCAAATAATATTTTTTTCTTCATAAAATTTCAGATTTCGATTTTTTATTTTTATATTTTTTTATGGTAGATGATGAGATTAGACAGAGCATGCCTAGAACATAAAAAAGAACCTTGTTGGAAAATTAGTTTTCTTCACTGAATTTAATGTGTTTTTGTTTTTATTTTGTATCAATTAAAAGTTTAATCTTTCGGAGTATTGTTTGTTTGCTAAGGATTTTTAACGTAGCTGTAACATTTTTTCAGTCCTATCGCTACGATGTCTGCTCTGAGGCAGTTTATAGTGATGTCTAGCACTGAGGCATCATGCCGCAGACATGTAGCATGATGTCCCACCCAGTTACATTATCCTGACACCAGGCCGACCAGTCCTAACACTAACCTCTTAATGCTGAGCGTCAAGCGAGGCAGCTGTTAGTACCATTTTTGTAAGTCTTTGGTATGGCCGACCAGTCCTAACACTAACCTCTTAATGCTGAGCGTCAAGCGAGGCAGCTGTTAGTACCATTTTTGTAAGTCTTTGGTATGACTCGGCCGGGGATCGAACCCGCGACCTCCCGCTTCCGCGGCGAACGCTCTAACCACTAGGCCACCGGAGCGGTCTTTCGGAGTATCTCGTGATATAATCATTCAGTTGCAGACCAACACACAGCAAATTGTCCAAGGGCACAATGTAAGCAGTGTGTCAGTAACGTAGAGGTAATATCACATTAAACTCATAAAGAGTTTCAACTTTGTATCATTGTATTTCTTCTTTTATTTTTATTTTGATTTTTAAAAAGACATTTCATATTAGTTTTGGTGTATTATTTAAGAGTATTAATTCTTGTCTAGGGCTTCTGCTATGTAGCTATTTATATAACAAGGTAGTCTCCATTATTAATTTCACCAACGGTATGTGATATAAGGTTCCTGAAAATTTCACAATATGGTCTTAATATTTTATCTAACTTGGAGTACCTGCTCTGAGTAAAAGATCAATATTTAAAGCAAAGGATGTGTTGTTTGGTTGCAAAAACAATGATAAACTCCACCGACCATTATTTAATCACTAAACAAAACTACCGCTCAGTTTTAAATTTTAAAATAAAATTTAAAATATCGGCTAGCTACTGATGTCTGATTTATTAAATTATATGCCTATAGTGTTTACAAGCTACTGTCGTAAACCCGACTAAAGTATGGATTATTTCCTAGTCTGGTTCCCTGCTACGTATGCTTCCTGCATTGTTCTCAGCTGTTCGTACGGGGGTGAGTAAGGCAGGTACTACAAAAAGCAGGGAACCATTGTTCTCAGCTGTTCGTACGGGGGTGAGTAAGGCAGGTACTATAAAAAGCAGGGAACCATTGTTCTCAGCTGTTCGTACGGGGGTGAGTAAGGCAGGTACTATAAAAAGCAGGGAACCAGACTAATTATCCCTGCACTTAGCATGCTTCCCAGCCTTATCATAGGATTAAGCATCCCTATCAATAACCGTAGATCAAGGACAGACAGACAGACAGACACCACCGACCTATATAGTATCACGGTATGGTACCAATTGTTTTTCCATAGACGTCAATGATAATGTTTTGTGAAATAAATATACTTTCTATCCTACTTCAGCATGCATATCACACACTATCACAGTGATGACATTACCTTGGACAATATATGGAGGCAGTGTATCATGAGTGAAATGACAATTCAAAGCACAGGCACTTGATTCTGAGTAAATTCATGTATACACAGAATCAAGTGCCTGTGGTTCAAAGGCACCTGTGCTATAACATCTCTTACAGACATCAACATTTCAGGTGAAATGGTGTTCATTCTCAGCTAATATAAAAGGGTAAATAGTGTAGATAATATAGATGCATATAATTTATATTTCTTCTAAATAAGAAATTAACAATAATGGGCTTCAGTTAGGCAGAAAAATTCCTGAACCAAGCAAAACATACATTTTCAGTTACTGAAAATGCGAGTTTTATAGTCCTTGAAATGTTTTGTCTGGTGTAAGGGAGATAACTGAATGATATACGTGAGGTGTGGTCTTTATATTTCCCTACAATATAGATGAGTTCATGAACAAATGTATTAACTTCAATACAATTAAATTATCTACAAATACATTACTGATAAAGTGAGAACCTAAATCTCAGGCTTGGTGTTCATTACCAGCTAATATAAAAGGGTAAATAATGTAGATAATATAGATGCATATAATTTATATTTCTTCTAAAAAAAGGAATTAACAATAATGGCCACATGTATGCGTTTCTATGGATACAACGTGAGGCTGTACTTCCCTATATAGGTATCACGGTACCAATTGTTTTGAAAAATAAATATACTTTTCGATCATAATTCAGCATGCATGTCACACACTGTCACGGAGAACAATCTTAGATTGTCAATTTGACACTGACAAAACCATGTACTCCATTGCATGTACGAGAGATAACTCTGCTGGAACTAGACAGGGGTAAGAGTTACCTAGTCACCACAGACTAGTTTCACCATTATGCCCCACATTAAAAAGAAATCATAAAAATTACAAAATCTGATTTAGATATGAAAACAATTTCACATGTTGTCAAGAGGCTTAACTTTTTTTAAAGCCCAACAGAAAGTACAACTTAGTGCACCAATCACAGCTAGTTTTCTTTGTTTCTGAATACAATGTTCCCTACACCTTAAACTCCACCTACCTGTGGTTGTACAATTGGTACTGTTATACCGTGTGTAGTCAATTGTTACAACAACCTCTTGATTAGTAATGGTTGTTCTTATATAAAAAAAAAACATAAAAGGAATATTTATTTTGTAAAAAAGTTGATACCGGTTATTGATGCTTCAGTCCGTAAATCAGGCTAATACACATGTCACGAATTGCCGTTGTAGTGCCAAATTTGAAGTAGTAGTCGCATATATTACTTGTCTTTTGAGTTAATCCGTATTGCTAGGGGTTGAATAAGGTCATTGTTCTCTTAATCAGCAAGAGAGAATCGTTTGCGGGATTCGACTGATAGTATTCAAGACTTGTGATATTTGTTGCATTTTCCATCCGATGATACGTGATTACATCCCAATCACAAAGCTGTCTTCTGTTCAAGGGTTACATATTTTGCTTTTAGAGTTCATCACTGTATGTCATCTTTGAATGAAGCCACTGCCTTGTCTGGAGTATATTAATCTATTTCTAGATGAGATAATAGTTTCTTTTTATTTCATTAATTGTTAGATATGCAATGCACATATATAGATTCAAGTTTTGCCACAGTACAGTGAAAACATTCTTTACGTTCGATATTAAAACTGAGCACTAAAACTTTTTAACACCTAGAACCTTAATAACAATGGATGAGCTTCCAACTAATAAGAGACAACCTCCAAGGCTGGATAAAATAATTATTGCAACTAAAAATGCGAAAGAGAGTAGACCTATCGCAGAAAAGTAGTTTAATTGTCGGTAAAAACAAATTTAGGATGTTATAAAAGAAAAAGGAGCAATTCAAAAACCATTTCATTTGCTATAATATGTGATCTTCAAATGTAAATGTGATTTCATGTTTAATGATAGAAGTATATCTTTATTGCTATATACTGTTTTTAGATAAATGCATACAATAATTTTAGCAAACTACACTAATAAAGAATAGTGATTGTAGTTGTTTTCAGCACACGATAGGATATACATGGTGGTCAGTATTAATGGTGGAGGAAGAACCCGCAAAACCCCGGAAAGAACCATGACTCACTGGAAGCTACTGTCAAGCTTTCTCACATACCCACATTGGCAGAATCTGAGACTCAAACCCACACAGATAGAGGTGAGATTGCAGTGATCCGTAAGGAAGAGCGCTTTTGACCATTGGGTCACTCAAGGCCCCGAAATTGTTCTGAAACTGGACATTTTTTACAAACCTTCTTTGAGAGACCACCTATCTTAAGAGATGAGTTTTTGGTGGCAGAAGGAGTGGTCTCACAACAGGGACTTTTCACTTTCTGTTCATGCAAGAGCAAACAAGACCCAAAACATTGGAAAACGATTTTAGCACAACTATGCATTGGACTAATGGAAAATTGCTTGGAAGTCGATGTATTAGGAAATAGTCCCCAATATGCGTTTCCTATTCGCATTTCATACGAAAACGGCAAAAGCACAAAGGGCTTAAAGTGTAAATATATGGCATTTCATTGTGATGCTGAATTTAAAACCCGAACCCATCATAAATTCAAGTGATTTAGCATAATCAATACAAACAGTACTGAAATCACTGTTATCAATGAATCTGATGGCAAAACTTAATTCCCATAAAGAAAATAAAATGACATAGAATATTAAGAGACCCAATCTTAAATCCTCATTTTTTTTTTTTTTGGCATTTTCTTCCTGGGAGTAGGGGCAGAAGATTCAATATTTTCCAGTCCATTAGTATTTCCCGAATCACAGGTTTCTCTTATTTACTCTTCTGATTCTCATGAATTTAATTTCATCCTCCTTATATTTGAATAGAATTTCTTTCTGTGCCAGATTCACCACGAATGCACTCTGATACAATGGTAGGAGGCAGATTTTCTGACGAGACTTTCTATCTGGTGCAATACAATTTTGCCCGCTTTTGAGGATTAGCTTTGCTTCCTCTTAATCCTACACAAAAAAATAAATGTATCAACTTGTTAATAAATTTTAAGTATCTTCTCTTAACTAAATGGTTATTTATATAGAACAATTAGGTAATAATAGGACCAAGAACATGACACAAATATTACCAAACCTAGCACAAAATGCTACACTAAAAAGAGGAACATCGACATCTATAAAAATTGGCTTGTTCAAATTCAGTTAAATGTTTGCTGACATCCGATTTAGGAGCCCAGAGTGGCCGAGTGGTCTAAAGCGCTCTCCGTTACGAATCACTGCCATCTCACCTCTGTCTGCGTGGGTTCGAGTCTACGATTCGACTAATATAGATATGTGAGAAAGCTTGTCAGTACCTTCTCGTGGGTCAGTGGTTCTTTCTGGGGGTTTTCCCGGGTTCTTCCTCCACTAATAATACTGGCCGCCATGTATAGCCTATCGTGTGCTGAAAAATGGCGTTAAACCCTTTAACAACAACAACATCCGATTTAAACAGGTTGCACACATAAATGGTCTTTGTTTATAAATTCGCTCAAAAGCAGAAAAAAAGTGCCATATTGCCTGTTGTGCTAACCAATTTGCGACGGCAGAACTTTCGACACCTGCTGCATCAGCGAGTTTACTAACTGCTGCTCTACCTCTCCAATATCTTTTTCGAATATAATAAACTGAGTCCATCATTTTAATTATTGGTTAATTAATTACCAGCTCATAATGCTAGTTTACCTTTCATCGCAGATTTTACTAGGAAGCTGGCAAGTTTTTCTCTGAGAGATTTATTTTTTATAGAATTTAACGCATGAATTTACTTCACGTCTGCGAGAAGTCGTTGTTGTAAATCTTTACTTTTAAAAGCTACATCATGAATAAGACACCCTTTATCAATATCGTTTATTGGATACTCTACAGGTTTTGGTTGATCTCGTTCGTCAAGTCGAATATCAAGTCTGGTTCTAGGACCACAATAAGTATATCCCGGAAGATGTTTTTCTCCTGGGTATTTATACCATGGAGTTCCTGGAAAGTTTGACATTAATGTAGCAATTACACCGCCATGTGAAACGGGGGAAAATATCTGTTACATATTGGACATCTTCCACCGTATGCAATTTTTCCGTTTTTTGTTGTAGCTTTGACTAAATCAATGGTTGGAGTTATAACTCTACAACGTAAACAATATAGATTCATGTATATGTATCAAATGGATGTAACTGATTTCTCAGCGACACGAAATCAAGATCTAGTATGACACATTTCAGCAGTACCAAATTCTATCAAAATGATTATAATAGAGGTGGAGGTGGAAGAACACAGTTACTAGTTAATGTTATAATGAGATGGTTAAAGTGGGAGAAGTTGCATTAAGTTGCACCATCAATTGATAATCAGAGATGTTATGATGTACTTAAAGATTTTAATGAAAATGCAGAATCGTTAAATAAAGATTGTGACGACATTATTAATTTGTATAAAACGATGAAATGCTGGACAAGCAATCATATCCAGCTAGAATAGTTTCTCAAGGCACACATAAACATACTGATATAATTTATGTGACTCAACGATATACACAAATTCCGAAAATGATCAGAGACAACTGTTGTTTTTTAGCCATATTTAATGGGGTTGATACACTTACACTAAGACACTAAGAAATATTCATCAGACTTGGTGTTCAGGGGATATAGATATAATTAAATTTAAAAGTTTCTTCTTAGGTGCGCAATCTACCTCACACGGATTTATAACCATAAATTTACACGATCCTAGATCAGGATATCGTGTAGGTCTTGATAAAATATTTGGTTGAGTGACTGATATAAATTATTGCAGCAGAGAAGGCACGACCTCAATGAGACGTCATATGTGTAAACGAAAACGCGCGTACAAAATTTGAAGAAAACCCCTCAATAAAAATAAAGGAACAAAAAACAACTAACCCAATTAAAGGAACTCTCGGTTAGTTAGAAGCTTCGGTTTGGTTTTATTTTATTCATTCTCGTAGGAAGCTTTACTTTTCAAAAATGACGTTTCGGCACAAAGGTGGGCATGCTTTCTCTGCTGCTACGGAGTATATATTCTTCCGGATATACACAAATAATTTTTTATATTTAAGATTAACAATCGTCAACGTACTGTACTTATCTTAGTTTATACAAGAATACTACAGAATAAATTACCTCCCCTGCATGACGTCAATACAGATACTGAAAATAAAAAAATAATAAACGAGACCTTGGCAGGGCCAATTACATCCAGTAACTCAGTCAGGGGTCTCAAAAACGCAGTCCATGGGTCACATGCGGGCCACCAAGCCATATCCTGTGGCACGCAAAATGATTGGCATCACGATGTTTTATGAGAAATAGCAAAGGTGGTGTGGCACTTGAGACATCGAAAATGCACTTATGCGGCATTCAGGATGGTTTTAGTTTGATACATCTGCTTTATGTCCTGGGTTATACTTATAATTCACACAAGTAAAACTGTCAAGGCACCGGTTTGGACAAGTGCTTTTTTCTTATTTAAAAAGTTGTGCAAGTACTCATTTCCATATTTTAATCACTGTATTTGGTCATTTATGACATCCATGCATGAATCTAATTTAATTTCCTCAACCTTATCTTGTTATGCTACAGTAAGTGGTCATAGTTAACCGCCACATGTGTGCGAGTTCCATTAGTGCATAATTGGCTACATACTGGATTAAGCAGCCAAATTATCGACAATTTAAAACATTTAAAGCAAGCAAATCATGCATTATCAGTTAACATTACTTTGCTACCTTGCTAAATTGTCTTTACACAATCCATAGGGGCCCCGAGTGGCTGAGTGGTCCTTTATGTAAAGCGCTGTCCGTTACGAATCACTGCCATTACACCTCTGTCTGCGTAGGTTCGAGTCTAAGATTCGGCTAATGTAGTAATGTGAGAAAGCTTGCCAGTAACTTCTCGTGGGTCGGTGGTTTTTTCCGGGTTTTTCCCGGGTTCTTCCTCCACCATTAATACTGGCCGCCATGTATAGCCTTTCGTGTGCTGAAAAATGGCGTTAAACCATAAAAAAAAAACCACAAAAAAAAAACAATCCATATACTCATCAGTTGATTACTCTTTGATTTCAGTCCAGCGAGTCAATGCAGATATACAATAATTAATAATGAAAGACATAATGCCAACATAGGTGTCCATTTCCTTATAAACTAATTAAAAGACAGCACTGAGTCTTTACATTTTTTTAAATAAGTGTTAATACTATTATTGATTACTTTATAGATTTAAATATAAGAAATAGAGTTTATAATATACTTTATAGATTTAAATATAAGAAATAGAATTTTAAGATACTTTATAGATTTAAATATAAGAAATAGAGTTTTAAGATACTTTATAGATTTAAATATACTGTAACTTGTTTCTTCTGTTTTTAAAAAATAAAAATAAGAATAAAATATTACATAGTGATGAATCTAGCAAGAGAATGAAATTTTGGGACAATAGAATTTTCTTCAACTACTTTTCTGAGTTAAGACTAAACGGTTCAAAAACAATTGGTCAGCCCGTGATTTATCTTTATATCCTATATGTGTAAAATAAATAATGTTTTAACCAAGAATATATTTACAGAAATCTATAAACTTGGTTACATTGTAAATCTATGCACTATATATTTCACTGCATTGTAACACTGAACATTTTCTGTCCACACAATACTCTTGTACAAACTCTGATTTAATGTATGTGACAAGCTTAGCCTTTTCCTTCAGTTGTTTGTCACCTTTTCTCCTCGTCATGCTCTTAAACACTTCAGCAAGGATAGCAAAATGTTTAAACATCGCCGAGTCTCTCGTATCTGGTTTGTCCTGAATATCACAAAGAGTGCTTCATTCAAAAAGAAACAACTACGTGAACTGTTACAACAAAAGGCAATGAACTCCTATTTAACAGATTTTTAATAATAACACGTGGTATACAAGGTCATGAATTATTTCCGATATTTAACACATGGTCTACAAAATTATCAACCATGTCTGACGTCATAACATACATAGGCATTACTCGTGTTTGATATTTAATAAATGACATTCAAAGTCAACATTCATGATTGATATTTAGCATGCAGTCATCAATAATGTCTGATATTTAACACGGGACTTACAAAATCATCTATCATACAAACACTGCAGACTACTTTCCAAATTTTAAAACCGTGCTTTTTTACTTTCAGCTAAATCTCTTATTTAAAAAAAGCCAAGTAAACAGTGTCAAACATTTGCAGTGCTTGAAATTTGAAAATATCAAAGCCCTTGAACCTCTGTAAAACATCTTCCCAGGCAGAATTGTGGGTGAATGAAACACAAACAACTACTGTCACTGCGTACAGTCAATAATGTACTAACCTATCATGTGTACAAAACATTAATTCAACCTACATCAACATGTTTGTATGCTAGAACTAATCACCCATCATACAGAATTAAATCTGAATAAAAACAAATTTCCAATGTAAAATTTTCCCTACTAAATACGCTCCAGTTATCTATCAGTTTATAAAAAGAAAGCATGGACTGAATGAAACTGTCCCTTTTTTGTTTACTGTTACCACTCTATGATCTTAATAAAAATTACAGAATAAAGTAAACACTGGACCAAAAACACAATAGGATGCCGAATATGGGTCATTTTAAATGGAAAATTCCACCAAATTCATCAACAGGTTTCTGCCTTGAACTTAAATTGCAATAAATATCTTGTTTACCATCAACAATTAAACACAAATCAGGAAAGCAAAACCTGACTATAGTCAGGTAGGAGAAAACTCCACCCTTAAACACGGACATAGAACAAGAACATAATTATACCAAACATTACATATTTTGTCCAGGGTTTCTATGTTAAAAACATACTTAATATCACAGGGACTTTAATTTGTAGGATTTAACAGGTAGTTTATAGATCTGCATGATAGAATTAAAATTCAATATATTGCTGATGAAGCAAGGGGTGCAAAAAGTGTAGTGTGTCAATGAATGAGAAATGGATAGGACATTGTTACGTGCTTAGGCTCGAATAAACAGTAACATAGAAAGAGTGAAAATAACAAGCTTGTAAAAACTTAATAAACAATTTATTGAGCACAAATATTTTCCAGAAAAGAAAAATAAACTTACGGTTTTAAGAATCAATTCCAAAATTAATCCAAAAATAATTCAAAATATCATCCACTAGTGTAATTGCAAAAGTCCAGGTAATAAAATGTCCTAATAATTCCCAGTTCGAATCTTAGTGAAGCATCCAAGATGGAAGACGATGTCACGTGATGAAGTTAGTTCTGGTCTTATGAAATTCAATGAGCACAATTATTTTCCAGATAAATAACAAAATAAATCCTCTTGATTCAAACGAATTGAAATAATTTCCAGTACAAGATAATTTAAAATAACTCAAAACGACACACAACTTAGTATTCTAACAGCCCAACTTCTACTAAATAGATCGCTCTAAAACAACTTTTATATACCTATTTTACGTAGACAAGGAAGGGGTCACATGATCTTCTAGAATTTTTCGAACAAATTTACGTTCAAAAAATCTCGTGCGGTATGACCCAACTAAAAATAGAAACATGTTTACAACAAAGCTCCATAATGTCCTTGGAATCAACCAATCATTTTAAAAGCTTGTTTATAACTCTGAAGCCAGGTCAGAAATGAGATCAACATCTGGTGTTTATTCGTAAAGTATAGGTCATCCCACTTTTAAAAACAAAATGTCTCCCAATGAATGAATCTTAAACTTAAAATGTCAAATTTGAATCTGACACACAAACAATTAAAACAAAAATGAATGACTTAAATCAAATATACGTAACAACATCCTCTATTTCCTACAGGCATTTAGTTGCCAAAAACCAACAATGTTTCAAAACTACGTAGAGGCATCACAAAATAATAAATAATCAGCCAGTACCAATTGTATTAAATGTATGCAATTTCAATATGCAAATATTAGAGAAATATTAGGATGATACATGCAAACTCTATGGTTACCTGAAAGATCAGTTAATGCCTAATTAATAGTTTCACCAAATGCTTTGGAAATTAACATATCATGCACAGGGCACACAATCAGATCATTACAGGCAGCTCATGCATCAGTCAAAGCTGCTTTCACTGTCGGTCTGAAATTGTCATCCACTTCTCCTTCTTCCTGATCATCATCTGTACAAACTCTATGTTATCTGAAAGGTTACATAATGGAATTTCTATCTACTATTACATTGAAATACGCTCAAATCCTACCATTGAGAAAAATGCCGAGGTATACTTTTATATACATAAAAAAGATTTTAATTTATAATTGATGAATATAAACAGTTTAAGCCTCACATTCTCAGTTACTGACTGCACACATAAATTGACTCCACTCTATTATCGACCATGCACACAGGACATAATCTAATTAGCAATTCAAAATAGACTGAAGACACTTTATTTCAGCACATGTATATATAAAACTTAAAAAAATAATTTTTGTTTAAATACATTAGTTTTTTGACTTGGTTTGTTAACTATATTTTTTAAATAGGAACATGATGTAGAGTTTCACATGATAAGTGAAAGTGAGGTTTTAATATCATAAAAAATACATTAAAAAATACTAAAGCAATAACAAATTGGACTTAGTGTATGATCTTGGCTGTGAGTAGAAGTCTAAGAAAACAAACTGACCTCACAATATTTGGATATCTCTTTATTATAACTTATTAACAAGTTAATGTAGTAAACTTGAACAAGAGTTGGTTGTCTACATAAATCATTCAGTGAATGCTTTTGTAATAATTAGTGATTTTTTTTAAAAAATCGAACCTTAATTTCAAAGTTCTAACACTTTGCCCTAAATGGTGGGAGTTTCGCACCTCCAGAAATATTGATTGGAAAATTCTGATGTTGTTTCTAAGCAATCTAGTGAATGAGTTTTACAAAGTTTAATGTTTATTTAAATTAAATTTTTTGGACAGCAATTATTATGTATTAATTAATAGCAAATTTGGTTCGTACAAAAATCTTTGACTCTCTCTTGGATATTGTTCTTGAATGTCATTGACCAACTTCACTTAAAATGCCCAATCCGAGAAAAGCCAGAGAATCACACTGGTTACGAGGATAATGCAGGGAGGGTGTCCTAGCTAATACCATTATATGTAAGGCATAACATAAATGGCTTCATTACAGCTGTCAATATATTTCCATTGAGACCAAGTTGCTTGGCGACACAACTGTCTTTTATCATTATTAATTCTGTACATTACTAGAGATAGGACCATCATCGGGTTAAACTCTTGGCAAACTTTAATAACTATTCTGTGCCAAAGCAATCATAGAGATCAGAATCTACATAAACAAAAATTAACTTTGCTTTTGAATTTCCTATAAGGAAACACATGCAAAACAAAGAGAAAATAATTTTGGCAGACAGGAAATATTGTTGCCAAATAAAACAAGAAGAACTGCAAAAAGCATGATCAGAGACAACAATTCCTAAATGAAATAATAGGATTACAATTATAATCAAATGAGAGCAAATTAAATGCACATAATCTGCTACTGTTGTAACTCTCAGCCATAATTATAGGGAAATTAGATGGAGTCAACTGCAGGTTTAAACATTTGACAACTACACCCATCGTCTCATGATAAAAAATACAACAATGAAAGTAATAGATTATTAACATATATTATTTCGCAATCTATAACTTAATATTTTGTTTACACAAATAACACAATATAACTATATTTTTGAACATTATAAATGGTGTATTTGGACATATCTGAGTAAAAAGATGCACCTATCACATAATGCATACTCTGCACTTAATATTTGCAGCAAATGTTGGGAAATTGGGTTAGGGTTAGGGTTAGGGTTAGGGAAATTGGTTCGCAATCCAAGCAATAAGTAAATATCTATACAAACAAATGTTGGAAAATTGGTTCGCAATCCAAGCAATAAGTAAATATATATACACCAAATGTTGGGAAATTGGTTCGCAATCCCAGCAATAAGTAAATATATATACAACAAATGTTGGGAAATTGGTTCGCAATCCAAGCAATAAGTAAATATCTATACACCAAATGTTGGGAAATGGGTTCGTAATCCAAGCAATAAGTAAATATCTATACACCAAATGTTGGGAAATGGGTTCGCAATCCAAGCAATAAGTAAATATCTATACACCAAATGTTGGGAAATTGGTTCGTAATCCAAGCAATAAGTAAATATCTATACACCAAATGTTGGGAAATTGGTTCGTAATCCAAGCAATAAGTAAATATCTATACACCAAATGTTGGGAAATTGGTTCGCAATCCAAGCAATAAGTAAATATCTATACAACAAATGTTGGAAAATCGGTTCGCAATCCAAGTAATATGTAAATATCTATACACCAAATGTTGGGATATTGGTTCGCAATCCATGCAATAAGTAAATATCTATACACCAAATGTTGGGAAATAGGTTCGCAATCCATGCAATAAGTAAATATCTATACACCAAATGTTGGGAAATTGGTTCGCAGTCCAAGCAATAAGTAAATATCTATACACCAAATGTTGGGAAATTGGTTCGCAGTCCAAGTAATAAGTAAATATCTATACACCAAATGTTGGGAAATGGGTTCGCAATCCTTATCTCTTGGTAGTCTCTCGAGTCGAGGAAGACAAGTTGTGCACTTTCATTCAACGGTGGACGCGCATGTGACTCCGGAGTCAGAATTCCGATACACACATGCGGTTGCAGGTGGGGCATGGGACACCGGTGGTTGTTGGTATCTGGGATACATTTCTGTGGCGTCTCTCACGGGTTGCAGCAAGACGCTGGCGGCGGTCAACCTCAAAGGTGGAACAGGCTTTTCTGGTCAGGGCTTGCCAATTCTTTCTGTCTGAGGCAGCGAGCTCGAGCTGGCGTGGTTGAAGGTCTGCCCACTTGATGTTTGTCTTGAGGTTGTCTTTGTACCTCTTGTGAGGGCGGCCTTGGTTTCGGTTCCCCAGGGATAGCTCGCCTTAGAACAACTGCTTTTGGATTCTGCTTTGATCCATGCGGATGACATGGCCAGTCCATCGAAGCTGGGCCTGGATTATTTTGGCTTCGATGCTTGTTGTGTTGGCTCTATCAAGGACTTCCAGGTTGGTGATTCGGTCCTGCCACTTGATCCGCATGATGGATCTCAGGGAGCGCTGGTGGAATTGTTCTAACTGACTGATGTGCCTTCTGTAGAGTGTCCACGTTTCACAGCCATATAATAGAGACGTGAGGACAACTGCATTGTACACCTTCAGCTTTGTTGACAGGCGTATGTCCTTGTACTGCAAGACCTTGGTTCGGAGTCGTCCTAGTGCTTGACTGGCTTTTTGGGTCATCGCAGTGATCTCTTTGTCCAGAGAGCCATCACTAGATATTGTGCTGTCAAGGTATTTGAAACTGTCCACATTCTTCAGCTGCGTGTCGCCAATGGTGATACAGGGTTGCGAATGGACAGTGTTTGGGGCGGGCTGGAAGATGAATTCTGTCTTTCCTAGACTAATTGTGAGTCCGAATAGGTTGGAGGCTTCAGAGAATCTGTCCACGATTGCTTGTAGGTGAGTCTCTTCATGGGCCATGAGGGCGCAGTCATCTGCAAAGAGTGCATCAATGATGAGTCTTTCTAGTGTCTTGGTTTTTGCAGCTAGGCGACGGAGATCAAACACTGATCCATCCAGGCGATACCTAATGTAGATGCCAGTGTCAATGTCCCGGATGTCATGGAGCAGTACCTGTGTGAAGAAGAGGTTGAAGAGTACTGGAGCGAGTACACAACCCTGTTTGACACCATTAGATATGGGGAATTTCTCTGAGGGTTCACCGTCTGAGAGAATCTCTCCATTCATGTCAATGTGGAGGAGCCAGATGAGGTTGGTAAACTTCTGAGGACAACCAAGTTTCTTGAGTACTAAATAAATATCTATATACCAAATGTTGGGAAATGGGTTCGCAATCCAAGCAATAAGTAAATATCTATACATCAGCAACAATACTACCAGCAGTTTCATGAGCAGGAGCTGCCTTCACTGCCTGCCTGATTTTTGAAAAATCTATTTATCCTTCCTTCTCATAATCATATTCATCACTTTTACCTGATTCACCCTTTTCTTTTTCTTTCTTATACTCTTTTGCTTCTTCATCCATCTCAACATCTGATAATAATTATAAAGAAGCACAAGTCTACCAGACATCACTCAATTTATATTGCTGCAATTGAATATTATTTATTTTATGTCCATTAAATTTCGACCCAAGAATGAGCCATAATTGTATTATCAAACCCAGAAGTAGTTAAACGATACTGTCTTTGTCTGGAGATACAATACCTGACAAATGTCTATATTCGTGCCAGCTAAACACCATTTTTCGTTGGCTGATGCCGCAAAACTCGACCTGCATTTGCTATTTGCGAAATGATACATATAAATAGGATGATAACAAAAAATTATAACGTGCAAAAATCAAAGGCTTGCAAGGTTAGAATTTCGACTGCTGAACTGTCAAATCGACAGCAAATAAACATTTTACTTCGCAAAAATATTTAGAAAAAGATAGTAAGTCATGAAAACGATCGCACGACCGTAACGGGGATGCTGACTGATTTGAACCAGTCTCGTTCAGACTTAGCCTGGTTCCCAGTTTTTGCTTCTGCCTGCTACTTTATACGCAAATAAGTTGAGAAATTAGTCTAATATATACGGACCATAGCTGATTCAGACCAATTTTCAAGCTGGTTTGGACCGACGTCTCGGTTTATTCGTAAAGTGTGAAATGTAACTGGAACTCGCATTATTTATTTTTGTAGTAATAACTGCTGTCATTTCTAGCCAAAAAAGGAACAAAATAGATATAAGTTATCACATTTCTTGACTTTTTTAAAATTAAAACCACATCTGTCTAAAGTTTATAATAACGAGAATAAAAAGTTATTCTTTAAATTAATAGCTTTGAAACATGTTTCGAAACTTTTCATAAATCAGGCTACTGTTGCCAACTTTTGACATTATCAATTGGTAATGTATATAATTGAACCATATATTTTATTGATTCCTTGTGATATTTGATAAACATTATATTTGCCAAGTAAATATCATGAAAAGTTATTGTTCAGCAACATAATATTACAATGCCCTTTAGAGATGTCATTGAATTTTTACCCTGCGAGTAAAAAGCTCGTACTAGTAAACCAAGTTATTTTATTTTCATTCTAAATTTTGAAAATATATATTTCATGTATTTTTAACATTATTAAATTGAGTAAATTTAGTAAATTAGATATTGACAACAAAAACGCTTTAACTAATCAAATATGTGCTTTTGCAAATCGATGGCTAGATGATCTCACTAGTATTATTTGCAAATTAAATTGTGTGAAGAAGTGCATTAGTACAATAAGGGAAATGTGAAATACTCCGTGATTTCTCTCTCTGAATTTGTATGATGTATCCAAAGTTACCACCTAAACGCTTTCTCCTTTTCTCGCTCCACTGCTTGTCTTTGTTTCTCTCGCTCTGCTATTTGCTGTTCCTTTTGTTCTCTAACACTCCACCCATTCAGCTACATGTAATTGGGTTCTTTCGTGACCTAACCCGTCCTGCCCTATCGATTTAAATTCTCCATCCTACACATCGAAACAAGGCGCTATTAATACTGAGGACTTTCCTAATTAATTCTTCTCCCAAGAGAATACGAAATTATTCCACCCCCACTCTACAAATATTAGAAAAGGCGCTTGCCTCGATCTCTTATAACACTATCATATAAATTGAGGAGAAACGAGAAGAAAATTGCGTATACCCACCATATAAAAAGCACACAAGAGTTCGATTCGTTCTAATCGATATTTCTCAACAAGCACTACAAAAATTGTAAATGTTTTGATAAAATAAGTTCCATTCTATATGTTTCCGACCCGTCACTCGAATAAATTGTACTAATCCCTAGACGCCCCCTCACCCCCATCTTTGTTACGTGGTGGTTGTGATCATCGTTATCTACACGATAATCGTTATCTACATGATCATCGTTATCTACATGATAATCGTTATCTACATGATCATCGTTATCTATATGATAATCGTTATCTACATGATCATCATTATCTACATCGTTATCGACCACGGTGTTATTGCCTAGATCGAGTAAATAATAAAACGATTTATTGGATTTTTAATAGTTTTGTCCTATTGAACCTTGGCCGCTATCCTCTGCATGTATACTTATGTAAGCAAAGACTCAGCCATATTATAATCACTTAAGTCGTCTATGCTGTTTTTAGTCTGTGGATTTTCTTCTGCCACTGTCTAATTATAAGTCCTTGGTTGTGAACACTGCATTCGGAGACTTTGTGTTGCAATTTGGGTCACTTCATTCGTGTTCCAGTCGCACACATAAGTTATGTTTCCCAAAGTAAGCTTACTATATCGTATAACTCCAAATTAACCCTCACGTTTGTGTTCATTGATACAGTCGTATAAGAATTTTCTCTCATCTCGGCCACGCTTTGCGAGATTATATATTACTATTCGCATCGTAGCTTTCTTCTGGATTGTAGCAAGTACTTCTATCGGCTGAATTAACAATAATAGGAAACGCATGCACATTACAAACACTCACCTTAGTAGATTGATAGTTCCCATATTTCTCTGTTAATGCCTTCAAGTCCACGAGTTAGCAGAAGTTCACGTTTACATTGCGCTTCAATCGCATAAAGTTAACTCTCCAGTTTTATTACTCTTTTTTTCAGGTTTTCTTAATTCGCTAATCATTTTTGGAGCTAGGATCGGAGTAGATTTTGATTAAGGCACTTGCACTTGATGGAAAGCCTTCCCGATTTCCATTCCAGGTACCTCTGTAGATTGAGAAGCAGATTTAGAAAGACGAACATCGCCTGAATTAGTACCATATGCTCTGGCCTGTGTTATATATATATATATATATATATATATATATATATATATATATATATATATATATATACGTACGTCGCTCCTTTACGATATTATTTCACGAAGGTTAGAGGACACTGTAGGCCAGGTCCTATGGTGTGCGGGGTCCAAGGTAGCAAACGTTGAGCGCGGAGCCTCAAACAACATTAATGCATTGCGGAGTTGATTTCCTGAAAGCTCGGGACCCAAGGTGGTTGCCTAGTTCGCCATGCCCTAGGGCCAGGCATGGGACACTGCATTTGAAAGTTGGTCAGAGCATACTACTAACTCCTCAAAATGTTATTACTGCTAGACATAAGTAGGGCAGATTTTTCAATTCTTGGTTGTACAAAATATACATTATGTAGATATTGTCTTTTAATAATATCATATTCTGTTCAAACGCAAGCAAAATAAAATTCATCCTCTATCATATAAATATTTCTTCTGCACAGTTCAAAAAATCTACATGTTCTGTCAATTGTTTTACATTTTCCTGTTTTAATCATTAATGTTTGACCGGAACACTGAACAGTTTGTTAAGTTACAATGCATTTTGCGTGAAGTGTATTTCTCACACTGTACTAGGGATTTATACTGACTATAATAATAACATTATTGGACACTAGTTATAAAAGCGTTTATTGAAGCAATTCATTCGGGAACTTCACTGAAAGCTGCTGCAAGGAATTATGGAATTCCAGTTAAAACTCTGCATAGAAACAGAGATTCGAAGGTTTAGCACCCTGGAGTGTCAAAACTGGGAAATAAGACTACTGTTTTCAAGCCTAATTATTAGTTACTTCTAGTTGAGCACATTCAGTCATTGGAAAAGGCATTTTTTTGACTTACCACAATTGGCGTACGGCGTTTGGCATACGACTTAGCGGTTCATCTGAATATTAAAAACCATCTGTTTCAAGGCGATTCAGCAGGTATTGATCGGCTGAAAGGTTTTATTAAAATGCACACAAAATATAGCCATCAGAGCTCCAGTTACAACCAGTGTCAGCATAGCCATGGGATTTAACCGGTCACAGGTAGTTGATTTTTACCAAGGTTATAAGGAATCTCTTGAAGCAACACTTGCTGATGGTCTAAGACCTTGGAACATGGATGAAACGGGCATTAGTACTGTCCACAAGCCAGTGAACATCATTGCATAAAAAGGTGTTAGATCAGTTGCTATAGTTACAAGCTTTGAACATGATGAAACTATTACTGTAATATGTGTCATGAATGTGGCCGGTACATTTCTATCGGCAGCATTTATCTACCCACGTAAACAAATAGTTGCATCACTGATGAATAGTTCGTCTTAAGTGGCACCATAGCCATAACCTTTCCTCTCCATTGCACACATCGGCTGCAGCCTCTTGATGTCACATGGTTCAAAGCTCTAAAACGTGCTGTCAATTTATAGTCTGGTAACTGGATGACAAGCAATCCAGGAAGACGAATAAGTGCATTTGAAGTTGTTACGTCTTCTGCAGCATATAACTGATCTGCCACTTACAGAAAGCTGTCTCTGGTTTTGAAGCCTGTTGACTATGGCCCTTTAATCCAGATAAGTTCATAGATGACGATTTCGCTCCTTCCATAGTATATGATGAACGTTAGCCAGTATCAGATAGGTCTAACGTGTGTCAACACGTACTATCTATGTCGTCATAACTTATTGAATCAAATAAGACAGCTGATCACCTTCGATTACTGGCTGCATAGAAATGCCGGAGGGGTAGGGTGATGCAGAAATATCTGTTTAAGAGGACGAGACAGCTACCAAACAATCGGTTAGTATTCCTATAGTTACTGCAGGTGGGGCAGGCGATACATACACATCGAATGAGGGAAATATGTCAGTTGATTACCAATCGCTTAGTAACGTTATGATCATTTATGACAATGCAAAAACATTGAATGAACCAAGCAAAACGGTTGAATTGCTGCTAACTGATAGTTCTACAGCCAGTGTGGATGGGTCGGGTAATCCAGAGACAGACCAAACAATTTATACTCAGTAACCTGATAATTAACCAACACATTGCTATGTCATCTCCGTGAAGCAGACATACAATCGGAAAATGTTCGACGAAGATATTCTTGCTGGAAGAACAGGAAGTGCAACCTTGGGGGTATCTTATAAAGAATGCAAAAGTGCAGACAATTGGGCATTTATGAACACATTGCTTAAACTTTCGCCAAAGCCTAGAATATTCAGTCAGCGCACAAGAAAGCAAAAGACAGAATCAGCCATGAACTTAAAATCATGATGCTTTTATTAAAAAGCAAAAAAAGACGATAACAAGTATAAAAGGCAAATGTGATAGGACTGTAAAGGCAAGTGGGAGTAAACAGAATGAAACCAAAGTTTCAAAACATAAAGAAATGCAGACGGAAAAGAAGCAGACACGTAGAGAGGACAAAACGACAGGTAGAAAACCATCTAAGACTATGAAGACAACTTGTATAGAGGATCATGAAAAGGGAAAAAAGGCTTCTGGTCCAAAGTCAGTTGCTAAACATGATCTTGCATTGTCATCAGACACAACATATAATAAAGACAACATTTGTGGAAACTGCGAATGTGAATATGGAGGAAGTGATGATCCCTTAATAGAAGATTCCTGGCCGCAGTGCAAGGAATGTTCCAGGTGGTGCCATGAATCCTGTGGCACCACGCTCAATACGCATTTTTTCTGTGCTAAGTGTGAGTAATAAATAATTTACCAGAAGCATTGACGACTTTTGAGCATTGTCTTTCTCCTCATTAACTATGGAAATTAGGGACTATTTAAATTTGAACATTGATGAAGCTGGAGTCTTATCGGCATTGCTGTGCTAATTTGAATGAGGCAACAGTAGGTAGCTTTAGCATCTTTGACATATATAAAATGTCAATATAGGAATAATGATTTATTTTACAGTTCAATAGTATCCCTGCAGTTTTACAGACTATTACAGATGACGAATGCATTGTGATTTTTCTCGTAAATAGTTTATTCGTGTAACCAAACATAATTCCATTATGTTATACCTAAAGCATACTGTAAATTAATTGCAAACGCAATCGTGTAAATCATGTCATAAATTACGTTGTTAAATGGGGCGTTTTGCTGAATGATTTATCACACTACTTGTACAGATCATTTGCTGAATGATTTATCACACTACTTGTACAGATCATTTGCTGAATGATTTATCACACTACTTGTACAGATCATTTGCTGAATGATTTATCACACTACTTGTACCGATCATTTGCTGGGAGAGAGGCTCTTTAATCTCCATCCTATCAAAATCGTGTGAAAATTCGGAAAAAAGTGTAGAAGTAAATTTTTAAAAAAATTATATTTTACCTGTATTCAAGAAAATGCGGCATTCCAAATGTGTATGTCATAAATATAATTTTGTATTATGGGCTATATTATTTTTAATGATTTGAGAGAGATGATTTATTAAACAAAACGATTCCTGGAGAGAAAAAATATTTTATTTCAAATGGCACAAACTTGTCTCTGGATTTATCATTTTCCGCCACTTAAACTCAAATTCACCTAGTCTCTAAACCAATCTGATCATTTTCCTAATGGATTATAATTAAAAAGCAATTATGCCAAAAGCCAGTTATGTAAAACGAATACGTTTCAGCGATTTAATACGGTTCCTAGCCCAGTAGCCATTTTATATTGTTTTGTGCCACACTGACCGCGGCAAGATTCACTCAATTATGTATTGCAGTATTACAAAATTCACACTGTTACAACGTTTAAGTTTCCGAGTCCTTGAAGAATCAGACTGCTAGTGTATGTTTGTAACTCAATAATAATTTTTAAAAAAACATACAATCAGTTAAAGTTTATTGACTCCCTGAAGAATCAAACTGTCAACATAAGTTGTGACTCCCTAAAGGACTATACTGCCAGTATAAGTCATTGACTCTAAATAACCATACAGCCAGGGTAATAGAACCATACAGCCAGTGTACGTTTTAACTTGGTAAAGAACCATACTGCCAGTATAAGTCATTGACTCCCTAAAGAACCATACTGCCAGTATAAGTCATTGACTCTAAATAACCATGCAGCCAGAGTAAGTTTGAACTCCCTAAAGAACCATACTGCCAGTGTAAGTCATTGACTCTAAATAACCATACAATCAGGGTAAGTTTGAACTCCCTAAAGAGCCATACTGCCAGTGTAAGTCATTGACTCTAAATAACCATGCAGCCAGAGTAAGTTTGAACTCCCTAAAGAACCATACTGCCAGTGCAAGTCATTGACTCTAAATAACCATACAATCAGGGTAAGTTTGAACTCCCTAAAGAGCCATACTGCCAGTGTAAGTCATTGACTCTAAATAACCATACAATCAGGGTAAGTTTGAACTCCCTAAAGAGCCATACTGCCAGTGTAAGTTTGTGAAAACAAAGGCTCCTTTCAACTTAAACACTTTGCACTGTCCTGCTAATGTGCCAAACAAGTATGGTCATCAAAACTCGTATTTATTGAAAAACTGGATATCTAGAGGAAGAAAAAACGTTATATATTGTAGAGACATTATAATTACAGCTGCATATGCGATATATTACACAATATACCCGATATCTACTAATTTGCATGAGATATTTTATATTATTTACATGATTTCCTACGTATCAAGTTTATGAGATATATAAATATAGAATTGATCATATTTAATTAACAACTTGATACAATTTATGCGATGTCTTATAATAGTTTATTGTTTCAAAACATCCCCATTTGTTTCATAGTGCTTAATCTGACATTCTGTAATGCTGTTTAATCTGTACTTACATATCAAGTTTATTAGCTAATTTCTAGAATTATATATATATATATATATATATATATATATATATATATATACAAAAAATTGTTGCTATATCCTGTAAAAAGAAGATTAATGCATGGTGTAATTTATTGGATATACTTTGAATAGAAGATATCTATATGACAATTTATCTGACATCTTATACATGTTTATGTTTTATGAAGTTTACGAGATATCTTATTCTTCATAAAATAAATACCAGTATGGCTCCACATAAACAAGTAACCCAAACCAAATTTCCATGTAGGTGACAAATAACATTCACTGATATTCAACAAAGCCTTTTAAAATAATGAACGCTTATATTGTTTGTGCAGGTATGCATATCATAAGACAATGTAGCCGAAATAAGAGTTGCCGCTTGATTAAAACACAATAGATACTACTTTGATCGAAACGACACCTTGTTATCAAAGGAAAGATCGATTGCACACGTGATCACTTGACTAAATTGTCATTAGTTACCTACTTCGGACTGGAAAGTATTCGCCTTTATCAACTGTTGGAATGCATTTAATTTTATGCTGTTATACAAGTTAGTTATTTTCAGATCATAGTTTGGACCGCGAGACAAGCATTTAAGTGGAATATGGGAAAAAAATCTAAGTACGAAGAAAAAGAGTTCTCTATAAGAAATATTTCCATTCTATGCAAAATGGCTGACAATGTTGTTTCAAACGGGAGAGGTCGACGAATGTTTTAATTACGAGAGGGAAATATTTAGAATGGACAAAATAAATGAGACGGAACATCATTTGTAGTCGCTCTTGAGTTTAAGATGGAACAAATAGTTGAATTATATGAACCACAAACAACTACCGGAAGAGGAAATAGATTCGATTCCAAGGATCTTAGTTTCATCAAGACTTTGCGATACGTGGAATCCCCAGTTCCAGAAAGTCCCAAAAAGTTTAGTCAAAGAGAGGCTAAAGTTTTCACTCCAAAGGGTTCGATTGCTGGAACACCAAAGCCTAACGGGAAGGCTGATCCTACGCCTCGAGAAGATAGGAGTGCTACGTCTCAGACTAATCCGCTTCCAGGAATAAGGCAGGGATCAAGGACATCGTCCAGAGAAACGATCACAAATGACATACCAGTTACTATTGATGATATGGGTGATAAGACCAGGGTCCGTACACCAAGAACAAAACCCACAAGGGCCCAACCAAAAGAGAGAGAAAACAGTGCGAGCTATGGTAGACCACCCCAATTAGAGGCATCTATCAGGACTGAGAAAAAGCCCCCTTCCCAAAAACCAATTGAAGAGGCGATACTTTGTCCAATGTGCCAAGAAATACTCAGGATTCCAAAATTTCTAATCTGTCTACATAATATATGCAAGAGATGTCTTAATGGTCATATTGGAAAAACCGTGGATAAGCGTGGCCCTACAAAGGCCCCTGCTTTAACTTACAATTGTCCAGTATGCGATACAAAGTGTCCAGCGCCTGAACAGTCAAAGGACCCTGACAGATGGGCTGACCTATTACCTAGAAATTTCTTTCTCGATACGTACACTCGCGTTTTGTCGGCCAAAAATGGAACGTCCATATGTGACCCTTGCGAACGCAGAAGAGAGAGAATCTTGGCGAATTCCTGGTGTACAGAATGTTGTGAGTTTTTCTGCGATAACTGCATGAATGTTCATGGTGGATTTGAGCAGTTCTTAAACCATAGTGTTCTTACAGTCGAGCAGGTGAAAGACAACGGGGATGAAGCCTTGCCGCGATATGAAATTTGTCATGAACACAAAGACAAGATTACTTTATTTTGCATAGACCATCAAGCCCCATGCTGTACCAACTGTGTCGCTCGTAAGCATCGTAAATGCGAAAACGTTGTTACTGTTGAGGAGGAGTTTCGTGTTTTGAATGGAAAGGGAGAATTCAGTCATTTGTCCAAACTGTTAAAAGAATACACTACGACATCAGCCGATCAACTTGCAAACAGAAAAAGGCTTATGCACGAGCTAGAACTGAAAAAGTTCGAGATTGTCGGCAAGATTAGGACCATTCGACAAAATGTTGAAGAAACCTTCCGCGACCTGGAAGAAAAAATCCTGACCTCCTTCTCAAGTTTTCATAGGACGGAGATGGATAAACTGAAAGTCCAGACGACGAATTGTGACAATATACACAAAGCAATCTCTAATGCGTCCATCCTGTTTGATACCTATCAAGAAGAAGGATGTGAAGCCCAACTTCTTGCATTGTCCACCAAAGTTCGTATCGAATGTGAGAAATACGAGAGCACTTTAACAGACATCCAGAAACGTCTGGAGAAAGTGGATTACAGCTTTACGGTCGACAAGACGGTTGAAGATTTGTTGAAGGGGGTACGTCAGCTTGGCACCATTAATGTGACAAGGTCTTCAGATAAGGTTCCACAAATTACTGCCAATCCTTTCAAGAAAGGCGTCGCCCGCGAGATAGGAAAGATCCGTGTTTGGTTGCCTGGAGATCGAGGACACTGCAATATTACAAGCGGTATATACCTAGACGATAGCCGTCTGCTTTTGGTTGACTACGATAATTTCAAGATCAAACTGTTCAGTGAAAAGGGAAGAGTCCTTGGCAAGCTCTCCTTACAAGAAAAACCAAGCGACATAACCATGATAGATGAAGAGAATTTCGCTATGACCATCCCAAGCTCAAACAGCGTTCAGTTCGTCTCTTTGAGTGGCAACACCATCCTCGAGGGTAAGACCATAGAGATGGCGAAGATGTATCACGGACTTGCCTACTATGGAAATAAATTGTACATGGTTTCCAGCATCGGAATTACTATCTGCTCTATTGATGGTACCGAAATTCAGACGATCAAGCCAAACAAAGCCGGTGACCCGATCAGCCTATCTCCGGCTTACATTAAAGTCAGTAACGAAACCATTTTTGTCTCGGACCATGAAAAGAATTGCCTCACCGCTCTCACGCCACAGGGGGCACTGCTGTACGCCTATACGGCCGAGGATCTGATTTACCCAGTAGGTGTAGACACGGACAACCAAGGGAATGTATACATATGCTGCAAGAACTCCTTGTGTGTCCAACAGCTGTCGCCGGATGGCACCCGAGTAAAGAACATCTTAACTGAGCGAGACAAAATAGAGAACCCGCTGGCTATAGGCTTCCATCGGTTCCGGAACAAATTCTTCATCACTGAAGCCAAGGGTCTCAATAAGGACTATATAAGAATCTTCCAGCTAGTGTAGTTTTGTGATAGGCTAACTACTTGTAAAGATTTTCTGTGATTTATGAAATTCTGTTAGAACTTTTGCACTATTTCAGCAAACATTTATGTTTATGATGATTTACTGGTTATATGAGTTCGATACAATGAATTCATATTTTGAATACAATTTTTCATATTAAAGACGGTTTTCAAGGATTCTGTGCATGAAATATTTATTGCTAAAGAGTTAAAATCAAGGGAGTACAATTTAAATAAGTGCTGAAAGTCTCTCGGGACGTTTTAAGGGTTACATTCATGAGAATAAAGGATCTCACTCAGTAAGGAGAACGATAATTTTGCTAGATGTTATTTACAACCCACACACTCCCAGCACACACACACACACACACACACACACACACACACACACACACACACACACACACTTGTTCATGTGTATTATTCAAACAAGCAGATATCAAGAAGCACATCTTCTGAGTAAAGTTTAAAGCAGAGTCGTTCTGAAAAAAATTGCACTTTTACCCCGAATGAATTCTTGATTTTGGTTGCCTATGGTAAAAGTTAAAAATGATCGAAAAATTTCGGTGTATGTAGCTTATTTGAAATCGCATTCTGTTTCTGTGTCGGTCCATTCGAATCTTTTATTCAAACTGATATGAATAATGAAAAATTAGAATTGTTTAATTACAATGAATTAACTGTATCCCCTATAGTACGTTCTAAATTTATTATATACGTAAAGAAAATGCGTCACAATGATGTACTGTATACATTGCAACATAGATATGCTATATTATTGCATCAACAAAGCAAGGAATGTAGCAAACTGAATATGCATCTCTGTGTACACTGGGATAAAATTAACTATTCGCACATGGTGGAGAAAATAATGTCTTATTCGAGTTTATATATTATAGGATATGTATGTACTCGTTTACTTTGTATTATCTCTTATATGCAATCTTCACGCAAAACGCGGTTCTGTTTGCATAGCAAGTTAAAACATCCTTAATTATGGTAATATTTCTAGCCTGCTGAGTGTGGCAAAAATGTAATGTAGTTGATCTTTCAGTAGTACATACCTGAATTGTAATGTAACCAATGGTTCAGTTATACATACCTGAACTGCAATGTAATATGTTTTAATTATAAATACCTGAAATGTATTGTAACCTATGGTTCACTAGTATAAGCCTGAACTGTAATGTAACACGTTTCAATTATAAATTCCTGAATTGTAATGTAACAAATGTTTCAGCAGTACATACCTGAACTGTAATGTAACATGTTTCATTTATAAATTCCTGAATTGTAATGTAATCGATGTTTCAGAAGTACATACCTGAAATGTAATGTAACACGTTCCAATTATAAATTCCTGAATTGTAATTTGACCGATGTTTCATCAGTATATACATACCTGAACTGTAATGTAACATATTTCAATTATAAATACCTGAAATGTAATGTAACCCCGATGTTTCAGTAGTACCCAGAGACGACCATAGGCAGACTGGACTAATAGGGCCCCGCGCTCACAGTTGCCGCTCCTGCGAATCAAAAGAAATGTGTCGAAAACTACACCTGCCGATGTAGAAGTTAGGGTCTCAAATCATCAGTCGCGAAGAAAGAAATTCTGCCCCCACCCCTTTACAACAAATTGGGACCCTCTCCCCAAAAAAATTGATTTAAAGAAAATTGTGTGTACCCCTTGTGCCTAGCCCCCATTCTAACCCCTCCATCCAGGCACACACTCCTTTCCCGACCGCATTGCTGGGGTCGCTTGCACGGTTGTTACACCACTGCTTACTATGATTGATATTTGCTTGGGGTCTGAAACGAGAACATGGTCTAGAAGAGTTTGGGTGAAGAACATTAAAATGTTATGCTGAAGTTTCTGGTTAAGAATATGTCATTGAGTCAAAGACTCAAGTTCCACCGGAAGGCTATAAGCTTTGTGCGGGTAGAATGAACTCGAGCTCCTCGGCAGAGATGTAGATTAGGTGTGGGTAGGGTGTTCTAATCATATTCCGTTTAGGATATGCGATAGAATAACTTTACAAACTTGTCAAAGACTCAAAGTGTGTATACATATATCAAAGGACATACACACAATTAATGCTCTACTTCTTAACCGTTTTGCTTTTAAGTAATTGAAGACATTATATCTTTTTATTTGATGTTATTTAATTTGCATTGTATGTATTGGCAATATTTGCAAGATGTTATTAAGGCTGAATAAATATACTTTTCTATCTCACCGGGCTTCAGTGCTGATTTTAAATGAATGTCTCTCTCTCTCTCTCTCTCTCTCTCTCTCTCTCTCTCTCTCTCTCTCTCTCTCTCTCTCTCAAAAGTCCATTGAATATCTTGAATATCCCGGGACTAGGTCCAAATCATTAAAAGTGATATTTGCATATATATAAAGTTTATTTTGACAGACTAAAATAACCACTGACACGATAGAAATGTTTTCAGATTTTGTAACACAACTAGGTTGATATCTAAGCCACGATCGTTTATTTTCTTTGTTTTAAAGTATGAAAATCCGGTGTTAGACTTAAGTAATTTAGAATGAATTGAAAACTGTTTCACTGGGGTGAACTTGAACAAAGGGTTAAAGTAGTAGTGACACTATATGAGTATTAGATATTTTTCGGTCTTTCTTTAGACAATAATAAGAAAAATGACTTACAATGTGATAAGTCATGTGTGAAAGCAAAGTGGAATATTGTTTCTTGTCACAAATATAAAATAGTTTTGATAGGTAAACCCAGACAAATACACATACAAAGACACAAATAGAAACGAATATACACTATAATTCTATGTTGTTTTCTATATTTCCCTGTTAACAACTTAGTTTGGCAATATTGTGTCATTTAGAGATATTTGTTTTGGGTTAAAGAGTAAGGTGTAAATCCTACATTGATAGTTGTCTGTTTTCTAGCTCATAATAATAATAATAATAATAATAATAATAATAATAATAATAATAATAATAATAAATTATTATTATTATTATTATTATTATTATTATTATTATTATTATTATTATTATTATTATTATTTGAGGAAAGATTTGGTTCTGAATCAGTTCAGCCAATCTTACATGTACTTCTCAATAACAAAATATTAAAACTATAAAGTTAAACTATATATTTACTAGTGTCAGACACACTTCTGATAATAAAATACACACACATACATACATACATACATACATACATACATACATACATACATACATACATACATACATACATAAATACATACATACACACACACACACACACACACACACACACACACACACATACATACATACATACATACATACATACATACATACATAAATACACATACATACATACATACATACATACATACATACATACATACATACATACATACATACATACATACTTTTGAGAAATAGGAAGATGGCAGAGCTATCCAAGTTAGATATGTCAGTTTTCTTTTTTATATTTGGCATAATCAGAAAGAAGAAATTTGTGAAATGCCTTCATGAAGGAATAGTGTTGGTTTTTGTTTAATATCATTCCCAGTAGTGTTGTTGTTTGCTTAACATCATTCCCAGTAGTGCTGGTGTTTGCTTAACTTCATTCCCAGTAGTGTTGGTGCTTGTTTGACATCATTCCCAGTAGTGTGGTGTTTGCTTAACATCATTCAAAGTATTGTTGGTGTTTGCTTAACATCATTTCCAGTACTGTTGGTGTTTGCTGAAAATCATTCCCAGTAGTGCTGGTGTTTGTTTAAAATCATTCCCAGTAGTGTTGGTGTTTGTTTAACATCATTCTCAGTAATGTTGGTGTTTATTTAATATCATTCACAATAATTTTGGTGTTTGCTTAACATCATTTCCAGTAGTGTTGGTGCTTGTTTTACATCATTCCCAGTAGTGTGGTGTTTGCTTAATATCATTTCTAGTAATGTTGGTGTTTGTTGAAAATCATTCCCAGTATTGCTGGTGTTTGTTTAAAATCATTTCCAGTAATGTTGGTGTTTGTTGAAAATCATTCCCAGTAGTGCTGGTGTTTGTTGAAAATCATTCCCAGTAGTGTTGGTGCTTATTTAATATCATTCACAATAGTGTTGGTGTTTGTTTAATATCGTTCCCAGTAGTGTTGGTATTTGTTTAAAATCATTCCCAGTAATGTTGGTGTTTGTTTAAAAATCATTCGCAGTTGTGTTGGTGTCTGTTTAATATCATTCACAATAGTGTTGGTGTCTGTTTAATATCATTCACAATAGTGTTGGTGTCTGTTTAATATAAATAGAAATGGTGCTCAACGACACTGCTGCATAATATGTAAATAGGTTTTGCAGAGAGTCGTACTAGCTTAGGCCAAAGAGTACGAGATAGATTCATACGTCAAAATAGATTTAAAATAAGTTATTATTGAAAGGAAGCCACTATAAACTGTTAATAAACAAATAAATGAAAGGGTGGAGATTATTTTCTAGAATAATCTAATTAAAATTAATAGCATTTCATTTCCCCCCAAACTAAGTAACCATAATCAAACAAAGGCAATATATGTCATTATAAACATGTTAAGAACATAATTCCTCACATACGAAGGCAGTCTTTTCAATTAAGCTATTCTGGAGGACACACGCGCTTTATTTGATTTTCCTTAATATAACCCTTATCAATAATCAGATATACAAGTTTTAATTTTTTTATTAGTATCGATGTTAATTAATAAATTTTTTGGAACAAATATACTGTTGTCTTCTAATTTGGTATATTCTTTGTGTTGATCCAGTTGCCGTACAGTTATTTTTTTTGTGTTTATAATTTTTTTTAATCAGCGAAGATGAAGGAAGGTGTGTTTTTAAAAAATGTCAGATTAGGTTATTACAATTAAGATAGGTCGATATCTGTTTTCAAACTATCAATTGTCTTGTTTAAACAACAGGGAACACTTTGGTTAATTTTAGATTAGTTGGAAAGATTTCCATAAAAAAAATACTTGTATTTATCAAGTTAATAATTGAACGGGCAAGCACTTGAGCTGAGTTAGTTGGGGATAAGGGTTGGGTTGAGATTTTGTCTAGTCATGATGCTATTAAGTTTCTCTGAAATATATATAATATCTTGAACACACATGTAAGGGATCTAGAATAATATACGAAACGGAACTTTCGAATCCACAAAACTATAAGGAGTGAAAAATCACGTATTGCATAAGAATATTTCCAAGTATTACAATTAATGACGTAAAATGGAATTTTGGTCGTTTGCAGAATCGGTCTTTAATTCTGTAGAGAAATCATGAAAACTGGAAAATATATATCATGGTACTTTAGGGTTTCATTTAAAGAACCAATTAAGCTGTGTCTAGCTGCATGTGCCCTGTATAGTTTTACCTGTTAGGACAATTTTATAAATATCATGCACATGCACTCTTACCTTAATTTCTCTTCTTTTAAATGAATTTTTCTAGAAAGTGTTTTTTTTCCTTCTTTGCCCAAGTCTTTTGCAACTTTTTTTTAATACAATATTTATGAAATTAACAAGATCGTTACGGTATGCTAGATCTGCAAGAACTCTATCATCATCGTTATCAGCATCATCTTCTTTTGGCGACTCGGTCTCAGAAACTTCGATGTCCGAATCTAAAACATGCAAATTATCCAACGGTCGAACGAACATATTTTTCCTTTACTCAATATTTTCAAGATTAAACCAGAGAAATTCCTCATTTTTGCTCTCACAATCTGCAAGTCTATGTCCACCATCATTTACGCTTTATCATGAGCAGAACACATGTAATGAAACTGCCCTCCATTAGTAACCCTTGGTTTCTGAACAATTCAAATTTGCACAAAGAAAAGTAAAATCATTTCTGATTGATTAATATTGGTCTGATTTGTTGGAGAAAAATAACATGTAACCAACAAACTACGACTATTGGCAGAATTGTCCATTGAATGTAGAGCCGGATCACGAATATTGACTGGATTGGTGCCGAATGACTTAATGCCCCCGATTCATACATTTGTTATCTCTCCATCTTTGCTTGTTGCCATGTTGCAGTGCCAGGTAGATGTTTACTCACATGTAAGAATTAAATATAAAATTATTCATGGAAACGACCAAATATGTTTATATTTATTGAATGTGCAAATTTAGAAAATATTAAAATTTATTATTATTATTCCAAAAGAAGAGGTGTCAGATTTTACACACACACACACACACACACACACACACACACACACACACACACATTATGGAAATGATTGGTTCTAAGCTGAATATGCCAAATCATCTTCGATGGAAGGAAGAATGTGTGTGCTTGTGTATGAGTATGTTAGGGATGGGATAGGAGTTGTAAGATAGGTAAGGGGGTGGGGGGGGGAGGCGCTCACCAGTCCTTATATACTGTTGAGAGAGTGACTTATGTAAGGTGAAGTAGTTTGCATTTGAACATGCACAGTGGAGAGAATGTTGACATACCTCTATGTTACTCTGATGTAGCTCGAATTAGTCTAAAGTACACTTAGTTCAGCACCTATTACAATAGTAACGAATAAGTGTGCCCAACTAGAAAATAAGTGCAAATGATGAATTACAACGTTTAAATGTTTGAAAAATAAGTTATCATCTCTTTGTTTTACAATTTACCTCTGAAGTATACAAAGTGAAAATCACCAAGCGGAGCTAGCATTTTTGAAAGATGCACATCTGGAGTAAGGCCAAGCTGTATGCTCTATAACCCATATTATAACCATCAATCATACACCAAAATAAAGGGAACTAAAGGTTCTTTGAACAATACCTAGCGTATACAAGGTCTTTTCTTTAAATAGTCAGTATAACCAGTGAGGAAACCAGGGGAAATTATTTGTCGTTAAAATTCTAAACCCATGCAATTCTAAACCCACCTATGCTACTTTGATGCAATCTGGCTAACATTTCTTTGCATATTTTACTTGTGGAAGCTGCACATGATCTAAGTACACCGCTAACTAAAAGGACTGCTCCCTTGTACTAAAAACATCAGTTTGAATCAGTCTAAACTACACTATCCTTAGCAGCTATTAAAGTAGGGAAAATGACATTTGCCAAACTATATACAATACCAGCTTTCAAAACTACAATGAGTGAATTACCAAAGATATCAAACGTGGAAAATGTTATAGGCTGTTTTTTCTTTTATAATTTGCATTTGAAGTTCAAGAAGTGAAAATAAGTGCAGCTGTATGTTTTTTTAAAGGTGCACATTTGGAGTAAGGCCAAGGTGTATACTCTAAAACCCGTATTACACCCATCAATCATACACCAAAATAAAGGGAATTTAAGGTTCTTTGAAAGCAGCAGAGAGGGTGAATCCTACAACATTTTTTGTTTTTATTTTTGATTATACCCCCTCCAAATAACACTAGACCCTTCTCGCGAAAAAATAAGTCTCCGACCCTTGTCTGAAAACATTCGCATTTTCGTTGATGTCGCAACGTCGTTGTCACTCACCCCCTCTGCTGCTAGAACTTTCAGTTCTAGGTTTACGGTGATTTTAACCGAATATTTGATCAAGCGATACGATATCGTGTCCTAGGGTCTGCTAAATTTATTGTCACAAATCCGTGTGGTTTTGACTGAGCGTGACTAAAGAAATTTCTAAACTGATTATGATTCATATCACCGCTGCACCAAGTTTGATGAATATTTCGTAGCGTATGAGTATCAACGCCGTTAAATACACACAACACATTGCAATTATCTCTGATCACTTTTGGTATTTGTGTGTATCGTTGAGTGACATAGATCACATCAGTGTTTTTATGCCTGCCTCGGGAAAATATTCTAGCAGGATTTTTTTGATTATCTAACATGATATCATCGTATACCACTAAATTGTTAATACTTCCATCGATGTCTTCCACGGAAGGGGCTTCCTCTATATCAGTAATAAACTCAATAAAATCTTCATCGATTTGAAATTCTTTTGCTTTCTCGTTAAAATCCTTTAGCACTTCATAGCATCGCTGATCGTCTACACTCGGGGCTATTAAATACAATTTGTTCCATTTCATCCATCTCGTTATCAAATTAAGTAGCAGTTGTGTCTTTCCGCTTCCAGATGGTCCGATTATAATCATTCTAATTGAATTCGGCAACATTTCATGATGTTTAATAGGTTCCCGCCGTCGGGTAGCTGAATAATCAATTATATTCATGCCGTTATATATAAATTATGGATCTATATTGTGTGAAGTGTAAAAAACGTACTGGCACAGATGACTTGACGACGATTACAACTAAAAATAACCGATCAGCGCTTTCTGGTAAATGCGTACAATGTAGTACAAAGAAATTTAGATTTGTTTCTAAACCCAAGGAACTCAAGGAACCTTTAAAAAAAAACGAGGAGGTGATATCGCAGCCAAATTAGCAAAACTCCCTGGAACCCCATGGGCAAAATACCCCGGAGAAAAGCACCTTCCAGGATATAGCTACTGTGGACCGGGAACAAGACTTGATATCAGACTCAATGATCAAAATCAGCCCCGACCCGGTGAGGAACCAATAAACGCTATTGATAAGGCCTGTCACCTTCATGATGTATCTTATAAAAGCAGTAATCTGCAGCACAGGCATCTAGCAGATGTGAAATTAATTCATGCGTTAAATGCTATTTCTGATAAATCTTTCAAAGAAAAATTGGCTTCCTTTTTGATAAAATCGGCTATGAAAAGTAAATTGATGTTAGGTGCTGGTAATTAATAACAACATGGAATCTATTTATTATTCCCCAAGAGGATACTGGAGGGGTAAATCAGCAATCCATAAACTCGCTAGCGCTGCAAAAGTGAAAAAAAAACCACTGCGGCTCATTGGTTATCCAAACAGGCACTATGGCAAATTTATCTACCACCGCCTAAACAAATCAATTTCTCGCATTTTGATGTGACCGGACCCAATGAAGTTCATCAGGCTGATCTATTATTTCTGCCACATGATCGTGGTTACAAATACGCATTAACCGTAGTTGATATTGCAAGTCGATACAAAGAAGCAGAACCGTTAAAAACAAAATCAGCCACTGAAGTGGCTTCTGCATTTGAAAGGATTTATCGAAGGAGCCCTCTGCACTGGCCAAATCTGTTACAAGTTGATCCGGGCAAGGAATTTCAGGGTGCAGTGTTATCAATAATGAAAAATCATAAAGTCACTATCAGACGAGGACATACTGCGCTACATCGTGATCAGGCCATTGTAGAACGGTTTAATAAAACCCTTGCTGAACGGTTATTTGGATATCAATACGCAAAAGAATTCATCCAAGAAAAAAGATCCCGTGAATGGGTTAAAAGGTTACCAGCTGTGATTACTGCACTGAATAACGAGATTACTAGAACCATCAACATGAAACCTATCAATGCGATTAAAAAGAAGTCAATACCTGAAATGGAAATTCAAAAAGATTTTAGCGTTTCCCAACCAATTCTTGGTAGTAATGTCATTGTGAGGTACTTATACGAACCAGGAGAGCTTGAGGGTGGCACAAAAAGGGCTACTGATCCTATTTGGAGTGTTACTGCACACAAGATATCTAGTATAACACGATCTACGGGTAGACCTCCAATCTATAAACTGGATTCAACTGCCCCTCAACGGGGTTTTACTAGACAACAATTACAAGTGATACCTGAGGATACTCAATTACCACCGCATGGGCTTAACTAGCACCCTTGCGTCTATTGCACTCAAGACAAGTCAACATCACATTATTTCTGACATGACCGAGATTGTTATTTTTTCTGTCAACGGTGAATTGGCGAGGATCCTTATCCGAATACTGCCAACGCATTATACAATTGCAACTCGCGCAGTGATTATTCTGTTGTTGCTTCAGAGTAATTATTAATTCAGCATCAATATCAAATTCTCGTTGTTTTTTTTTTGTCTTGTTGTTTGTAACCGAAGAGTTTTTTATCAATAATATCATCTATTGTGGTGTCATTATCATCGCCAATGATTTCATCATCGCCACCAATGATTTCAAGCAGCAGAAGGGGCGAATCAGACAACATTTTTAGACAAGTTTTCACTGAAATCACGCTTAAAAACAATGAAACCAATGACATCAGGCCCCCCCCAATGTGTATGTGAATCATGGATTAGGTCCAAAAAAAAAATATGAAAAAATCAATGAAATTAATGAAATCCTCCATCGATTTTTGGGAAAAAAGGGACTACAACCTCGTTGTCACTCACCCCTTCTGCTGCTATGGGTTAACCGAATATTTGATCCAGTCCGATACGATATCGTGTTCCAGACCTTGTCTGGGGGACGAAAATCACTACGATTTCACAAATAGACTAATTTGTAAAACCTCCTCTTGTAAATCAATCAGATTATTAGACTGGTCAGTGAGTTTGAAATTAATTCTGGTTAATGAATTATTATGACATCGCATATAGACTGGATTCACCGGGGACTCAATTATTAAAAACCCTGGAGGAGCTGTTGGTGCAAATGAATACAAAATATATCCCTGCTGAGCTTGATTTGATCGTTCTAAATTTATTTGATAGCTTCCTTCGATCACATCACATACTAAATTGAGCGCAATCACCGTTGAAATATTCACATTGAACGGAGCAATATGCCTGCCACCACCATCTGGGTCATTATTATGGGTCAGGATTTTTATTGTTTTTTTCCATGCATCATGAATTATTTTAAAACCATCATCGATGGCATCACTGAGAGATTTTTGTAGTTCTAAGATATTATACCCTGGTAGTTTGAACGCATGAATATCTTCTACGCGTTTATTATACTTCGTTGCAAATTCTGTTCTCGTTATAGGATTACTGTCACCTAATACCACTTGAATGATTTGCAAATGAAATGTTTCCATGTCATTGATGATTTTGTTGCATGTTTCTACGACGCTGATAAATTCATCTCGGGTGAGAGAGCCAGATTTAAGAGATATTAACAGCAGCGAAAAATCATTATTCATTGCTGTGAAATTTTCATCGATGATATCTTGTCGAGTTGCGTGATATATTGGGTTGTTGTACTTTTTCACTACAGTGAAAACTATCAATTCCTTGTATTCTTTATAACTTTTTACTGGATTATCAGATTTTGTCCTGTCGGTGATATAATCAGTTTTTTGTGGTTCTGGTAATTTAACGGTTTTTCCACCGGGTGGTAATCCAGGCCATCCTAGTACGGTTCTAATAGAACTTTGATAGATATCTACGACGTATCCTTCTGTGCTTATTTCAATGGCAGATGATAGTGTCGGCACATGAACTGTTATAGCTATTTTTGACTCTACTCCAGTAATCGATTTTATTCTACGCGCGAATTCATCATTGATTTGTTCAATTTGATATGATCCGGTTGGTATGGAAACAACATTCCAGTCTGGGGTACCGTCGGGTTTATTCTTATTTGCAAATACCAGTGAATTATTGGGTTGTTGACCACCAAATGATTTTGACCTAATATTTGGCCAACTGTGGTATACTCGTAATTTTGCTAGCGCTATCTCCTTCACTGGGACCGGAGAGGGGAAATTCACACTGAATTCTGGATTCGTTGAGGTTATTGAGATCATGCTTGTTTGTACTGGGTTTGTGTTCTCCACTATTTGTTGAAGTAATTCCATCTGTGTTGTCATTGTTATTATACTCATGTTTTTGACCTTCTAATTTTGACATCGCAGAATCATATATATCTACCATCGCTGAAAACTCACTCTCTGATATAATTGTATCATCGAGCGATGACGATATCAATGAGGATAATTGCGAGTATGCAGTGGACACAACATGAAATTGAATTATGTAGTCTTGTAGTTTCCGTTGGCTGCATGAGGATATTTTTTTTGTGATTATTGAAATTATTCCAGCGATTGTTGTTGCCGCAGAAATGCAAATTGGAACAGCTATCGGAGCCATCATTGTCACTGAAGACAGTATAATACCAGCTCCGGTGATTACACCACTCACAGCGTACACAGTAACATCAATTGCGGTAATTCTCCTGCGATATTTTTTAATTTTCAATTTATACTCCTCAGACAAGGTTTTGAGTCTAGTTTGATACTCTCTGACCTGATCATAGCGATATTGAGATGATGAAATCATTTTTATTTTAAATACGCTAGCGTTTTCAATTACGATTTACTTAAATTCGCTACGAATTCCACATACCACGTTGTTGAGACCCTAACCAAATTTTTATCAGTAGATGTGATTGTAAACTTTTCAGTTGTATTCTTGTCGATGATCGTTGAAATCGTATTATTGACCCCGGATGAACTGGACGATGATATATTAAATTGAGACAATGGTGTTACTAGTGTTAATCGATAAATACCCTTAACGGTTGCAGTGATATCTAATTTGTTGTTTGTTGGTGTCCACTCAAATGATCCGTGTTGGATCGTGTATACTACGTTGTTGGTTTTCTCATGAGGAATTTTTGTTTTTTCAATGGCTGTTATCATCCTCGAAAGATCACCTTTGATGCCTTCGATGGAAGTTTTCGTCTCATCGATGGATTTTTTAATATCAGGGAGTTTTAGTTCAATTTTATCGAATGTAGTTCCAATAAATTTATCAATGATATTTCTACGAAATGCGGTAAACTTTTTTATGTGTTCTTCGGTTTTAGATTGAAGTGTTGCTAGTTCTAACGCAGAATCGTTGAGAGTTTTAAATCGATCTGTAATCGTCGAAAAAAGTACGCCTGGTTTGAGTTTACCCTGATCGGAAAATAACGCGATAGTATCCTCGATTGCGTTTCGTTGTTTAACTAAAATATCATCCAGAGAAATATTACTAGATTTCAATTTACCCTGTTTGTCTTGAAATACAACTATTTCATTCGGGTCAACACTTGTTAAGTTCAACGTCTCAGCGATTTCATCTTTAATTTTTTTTGTTATATCACCGGTTGCAGTGTCATCGGGTTTGGGTTTCAAAGATCTCCCCCAAATATCAATCATGTTGTTGTAAAACTCTTTCTCTCTCTAAAAAGCGATTGCTGGTGTAGTCATTTACGACAATATGAGGTGGTTTCCCCCTTGGGTTACCCAAGGAGTTAGAAATAGCGTCAAGGACATTTAATACTTCACTGCCGCATATTGGTGGGTCATTGATTTGTTGTGTTGGTAGCGCAGAATACCAAGTCTTCATTGGAAATTGTTTTATGTAACGCATAAATTCTTTTGGTGGGGCTAATCCATATGAATCAAAATAGACAATCCCACGTGGATCAATAGCGTATGCAACCCAGTGAGTTCCAGGTCCGGTGCTGTTATCGAGATTAATAATACCTGTTTCAGTTTTGTTTGGTTGATGTGGTAATTGATCTTTCATAAAAACACCTCTGAAATTTTTAATCACTAGTTTTTTAGCAGCATCCATTAAATCAAAATTGGACATTGGAATCATAGGTTCGGAAATTGAAGATTTCTGAATTAATAAACCGTTCCTGGTAGTCTCAGGCCTGATCCGTGAACGGATCTCCCGCTGTACCATGAATACGGGGTTCCTGGTAGTCTTAGACCCTTTCCACTGTACCATGAATACGGGGTTCCTGGTAGTCTTAGACCCAATCCTTGAACGGATCGTCTCTTTTTTTTATATCCTTGTCCAGCTGCCTTTTTCAACGCCATTCCTGCTGCAGTACCAACGGCTCCTAACGCCGCTGCTTTAGCCACCGCTGGGGCTGCTGCTGCAATCAATGCTGGTATTGCAGCTAACAATGGAAATATACCACCCGTTTTCATCATATTTTTAATAGCAGCCGCAGAAAGAGTAATCTGAACCCCTTTTTTATCCTTGAAAGCATCATTGAAATGTTTCACCTGACGAGTTGTCAGCGATAATTTATTTTCACCACCAGTCATTTGATTAGGTTTCAACGTGATTGTGGTTCCACATTTTTTAGCCGATTCTGATTGCAATTTTTTGATTTGACCAGGAGTTAACGTAACACTAATAACACTATATGACATTATATATAATTGATTGATTCTAATTCAATGAAAAATCGAGAAAAATCGTTCAAAGATTTTCTACTGGGGCATCTACCACTCTCATTCTTCCACCAACACCTTCGAGTAGCATTGATTTATCACTGAGAATGACAGCAACCGCTCTATAATCAGCAATAGCACCAACACCAACAGGACGAGTCACATTAGCTCTAAAGTGTATATCAACAACTGACTGTCTCATCAAATCGAGATGTTCCAGTGAGAAGTAATAGATCGGATACAGATTTTTAAAATCATATTGTGATATTTGCAAACCAGTATCCACATTTTGATCGCGTGCCATAAATGACAACAGACGATGATAAACTCGTGCAATATGATTTTCTGTGTAATTAAGTTGTATATCCTCAGATGGTTCCTGCTGGCCGTTTATTCTTAGTGAGACGTCTTTCACACCTAATTGATCAAATATCATATGGCTTCGTTCTTGATTATTAACTCGTGTGTTATCCTGTAACGCAATAAATATATGACGTGGCGCAGAAACGCCTTGTTTTGATGCTAGGTTCCAAGTGAATAACCCGTTGATATTTGATTGCTTCACATCTGTACTCACGGTTAGCCAACTCAACAACGACTTTCCTCCTTGGTCCATAAATGATAGTAATCGTCCTTCTGCGGTGATTGCTGGAGTCAACACTGGCATCCACAATGATATTTTTGTTAAATTGACTTTACCAGCATCAGCATTTGGATTTGCAGCATCTGCTGGAATCCTCCAAATTGCATCATTATCATCACTTTTTCGTACAAGCGATACTGTATGCTTCGCCCCGTAGATAACTTTTCTGACGTTTCTACAGAATCCAAATATGTGATGCAGTGGAATCGCGCATGAAAATGATTTACGATCTCCTTGCAACATTGCGTTTCGTGTTGCAGCTCCTAGATTGAAATCAGGATCGTTTTTTATAATCATATTCTCGATACCAGCAACATTAGCAGGGTTAGCAGCACGATCCCTTGGTTGTCTTATAATAAATGGATTTCCTCCAGCGGTATTCTTACCATCTTTTGCAAACATCATAGAGGGACCCGCTGATCTTGTATAATCATCAGAATATCTCGCTAACCCTATGATTGTTGTGGCCACATCAACATCACGATCTATGGACTCAATTTCTTTTCCATCAATGAGATATCTAGCACTCTCAAATAGCGCCATGATACCATTATTGACAAAACCGACTTGAGTACCATCTGGATACTCTGTATCATTTGTTCGTATAATTTCTCCTTCTACTTCAATAAATGCTTCACAGGGCAAAAAGTATTTACTGGTCTCATGGACTTGAAGATCAATTCTTGCTCGACTATTTGAGTCTATGGCATGATAGGCGTAATATTGATAATCGCGTACAGAATCATTCTTGGGGACTGGGGCGTCTATATCAAATGCTGGATCAGATGATTTTTTGAACATTTTATTCTATTTATCAGATTCTAAATAGTGAAATCGTAAACGATTTTTCCATTTTCATCGACGTAGTTTTTTAAGGCCGCTTCCTGCTATTATGTTTGCAATATTGCTTTGGTCCCCTTGATTTACCATCGACGCTAGTTTTTCATCTACTGCGTTATTTATTATTTTACTAACACTTGCAGGCATTTCTTCTGTAGACGGTAACGGTTTCTTTTTTCGCCCCACTAATGATGTTATTTTATCCTTCGCAGTTGAAAACGCTTTCCCGGCAAGATCTCCAACAGTACTAATACCCTTATCACGAATAACATCAATGGCTTTCATTGATAACTGTTTAGCTAACGGCATCACTTTTGGGGCCATTCTTGAAAAGAATCCTAAAATGGTATTGCCTAAACCATCTCCATAGTATGCTCTATAAACTGGAAACCGTGAATTAACTACATAGACGAGGGTTGGTTTATCATGATTGTAGTGTACGATCATTATTATAAAAACAATAGTGTTTTCAATTGTTATTTAATCGCTATGATACCCCTTTGCTAACTCGTCAATGAAATCTCGATAGGTTTTGATATCCATGATACCGCCGGCAAATAACCGTCTACAGATATCAGCTGCTTCATTAATTATTTCTGGAGAGTTATTTCCAGCTCGTTTTCCTCCGATGAGAACATCTAATCGTGATATATCATTGATAACACTATCAGGACAAGTGTTTCCAATCCTTGGATTTCCTAATCCACTTCCGCTATAACCAGTTGCTTCATCTAGTTTTTCTACATCCATTTCTTGTAAATAATCATCATCATCATCATCAGGTGGTAGTTGTTGTTTTTTTTTGTCTCCGTGTTGGTGTTTGACGTCGTTCTTCTAAATCATCATCATCATCAGGTGGTAGTTGTTGTTTTTTTTGTCTTCTTGTTTGTCTACGTGTTGGTGTTTGACGTTTTAGTTCTTGCCGTTCTTCTATTTCTCGTTGTCGCTCTTCTATTTGTTCTCTTTTATAATTACTAATTCCCCTTTGAAATTCCTTGTATCCTATCTCATCCTTATTCAAACGACCAATCCCTTTATTTAGTTTATACAAATAATCGAACCAATCATTACTTGATATTCTATCATTTTTATACTCGTCCTTTAAAAAATCTTTTTTGGAATTCTAACTTTGAGCAGCAAAATTACCAAAGGCTTGATAATCCTTTGATTTCAATAATTCAAATTTTTTTATTACTATTTTAGCATGATCAGTAAATTTATTCAACAGAGAAACAGTCGTTTTTTTCGGATCAGTTTGTTCAGTTTGTTCAGTTTTCGCTGCTATTTTTTCGAGTACAGAAATAAGACCCTCTTCCTTTCTTTTACCGTCAGGATCATCTCCCAGTATAGCACGCTCTACCCCCTTCGTTGCTGTGGTTACTGGTTTAAACAATTCTTCAGACCCCAGAGCAAAATCAGTTTGTAAACTCTGTCGTTGTTGCAGTTTATTTCTTACAGAGTCACGAATTGGTATAAATTTCTTAATTGCATCTAGTCGCTCACGAGCCAGTCGGGTTGTTAATGCTTCATTGACCATTATTTGAAATCGCAAACTATTTTTCAATTGCAAAACACTTGACATGTCGGATGATTTTTAACACGGTCATGGAAGTGTTATTTCATCGTGAGACACCTTCTATCAGGTTTGTGGAAAGTGTCATAATTGTATATAAAATAAATAATACTGACAGTTTCCACACTTTTTCATTGATCAATCTGACATATCCTCCATCGATTTTTGACATCTCCTTTTGAGAGTCGGCTAAAAAAAATGAGGGTCGGAATGATAAATGGTCGGTCACAATCAAAAAATGATAATGGTCGGGCAATCAATGGTCGGGCAATCAAAATTGTTCATTTTCTTGAATTAATGCTCGTAGGTTTCTAATTTTAGAGTTGACTTCTTTTTTCAATTCGTATTCGTTACCTAATTCTTTCGTATTCCTTCTACGATAGTATACAACGGGACGAACACACTGATGTCACTGGAAAATGAAAGAGAGTCTTTAATAGAATTCTGAATTTTTTTGATGAGTGCATACTTCTTGGGTAGCATATATTTGTTAGTGCTAACCCCGTATTCTATATCCTGAAAATCAGACACAATTTGATCAGGATTTAATCCATCTGATAGTTTGATATCCTGATTTTTCAATTTTGCTATTTCAACTATGATGCTATTCATGTTTTCAGAATTCATTATTCTATAAGAATGACATATCTCTAATTGGAAATTATGATGCATTAGACATAACTAAATTGAAATTTTTGCCCCGTCTTTTTTGAAATAGCAGATCGATAAATCCTCCCTGCAACTTTTTGTACAGAAGTCGGACAGATATTGAAATATTTTCCGGCTTCATTCATTGATTGAAAAATCATTTCTTCATTAGTTGTTGTATTCAAAGATGTCACAGGTCTCTTCCCAACCGTTTTGCAAGTGCCAGTCTTTCCTTGTTTGGAATTCTCACTCAGTGTGATAGCCTGCAGATTTGATACAGAATTATTCTTTGGATTAGAATCCTTGTGGTAAATAACAAAACCATCTTTGATCAATCCATTAAAACATTCAAATACGAAACGATGAATGAGATAAGTTTTCGTTTCTTTTCCCTCCCTAACAGTAAACCTAAAATACCCTTGATTAGTCACAACACCGACCGGTTTCTTTAGTCTACGGTTTCTGACAGTACCATCACTGGATGCTTCATATTTTGTAATCACTGGATGTGGTCTGAATTCTTGGTTCATATATACTATTCTATTGTTTGTCTAATTCAGTGTTTGGTTCAATAATTACATCACTGGAAAATCTTTCGATATAGTCTTGCGGGGTTCTTATGATTTTATCCTTGATGTTGTCAGGGTCAAGGGCTTTTTCAGGGTCATAATTTCTGATGGATTGTCCATTTTTTATTCTTTTATCATAATAACGCTTCAATTCCCTATATCGCTTACCACCACAATCAATACACAATTGTGATCTTCCCTTAACCCCAACCCCACATCGAATACAGAGTAACGGACCAAGACTTCCACGTCGAAAACTTTGCATATGATACCTACAGTATTCATTTTTTCTGCATGATTTGTTACACGGGGTTACATTTCCCATCATGAGCCATTTGCAGTGATTCATTATACATAAAACTTTCATTTAAATGTTTGTTTTTTATATAGCATGAAGGAGTTCAAGAGATTGACTTCGAAAAATGCTAAATTCAATGCTGATAGAGAGTTCAAGAGATTATTGAAAATCAATCCTAGATTTAATCTCGATTGACCAAAAAAACGTCAAAAACGTCCAAGAGACGGAAACATGAAAGAGTTTAAGAGATTATTGAAAATTAACCCTAAATTTAATATCGATAAACCCAAAAAACGTCCAATAGACGGAAACAAACGTAACAAACGTCCAAAAGACGGAAACATGAAAGAGTTTAAGAGATTATTGAAAATCAATCCTAAATTTAATATCGATAGACCCAAAAAACGTAACAAACGTCCAAGAGACGGAAACATGAAAGAGTTTAAGAGATTATTGAAAATCAATCCTAGATTTAATATCGATAGACCCAAAAAACGTAACAAACGTCCAAGAGACGGAAACATGAGATCATCATGGAAGGATGCTCAATTCAATCTTGATATAGTTTCTAATACACCCAAGAATAAAATTCTTGATAAAGCCATCAGAGACTGTTTTAATGAATTCAAGCGTGATGGAGCATCTTATTGTTGGTCAACATTTCGAATTGATGGTGTTGTTGACGCTACCATGAATGATGAAAAGGCAGCAGTGATCATTTCACGTATTGGGGAAAAATGGCATTTTTTCCGAATCAAATTCATTATCCGTGAGAATGGCAAATGGATTATTAAGGATAAATTTGAACCCATTCTCAAGGGCAAAAAAACTGTCACCGTGAATCAGGATTCCAAACCGGGAATTTTGACTGGAATTGATAAACCCTACTACGAAAGATCTTATCCTGTCACAGCAGTTGTTTACGGGATCTATCCGCTCAATGAAAAACCTGATATTTCAAAACTAGCACCCATGAAATATTCGACAGGCCTCAATTGTGTAGCAGAACGAATAATAGAACACTTCACAAATGCGTCCCGGGGAAATAAACTAACTGATCTAAGACGAAAAAAAATAACCGAGTGGGAGTTCACGGTAAAAGAGCATGGGGCAACAATTCAGGATATAACTAAATTAGAAAAATCATTAAGATTTCCAATATCGGTAAGGACAATCACCGGTGAAGTATTATACGAATCGAAATATAAATCACAGGGGGCTCCCATTGAAATTATTGATCATAACGCGCACGCGTGGTCATCTGCAGTAACAATATTCCCACGGGATAGAACCGTAAAATATCTTTCCCAAACCGAAGAGTTTTTTTCAGAGCAGAAATTATTTGATGCTATTTACCATTTGAGTAAAAACGATCCTGTGTCAGTGTGGCTATTTCATAGTAATTCAGACGAGGAATGCAGATTTGATCAGTTTGTAAGGCCTAACGGAGAATTATACCGTACTGAAGAACTGCAGAATCAAATGCAACAACTAGCTAGTGAGTTTTCTGAGGGGGAAATCGAAGATCAATTATTAGCAAACTGTTTCACAGTACCATCCATTGCAGCACATTTTGCTAGAAAGAAAAACGCGTGGAAACCAACACGAAGTGAGTTTTTATCAGATGTCAAATTGTCCTGTCTTGAATACAGCCACGGCGGATTATGGAACACAAAATACACCGCTGATACCGTTATTTCAGTTGATATGATTGCGTGTTATCCAGGAAGTTTTCTTGGGTATGGAGAGTGTGAGAAATATTTCAAACGATTTGGACACCCCACACACGAAATGACCCGTGTTGCTATTAATGGACCACTTCCTGATTTTGATTTAACCGGATTCGCTTGTGTAGTATCATTTGAAATGGCTGAAGGACTTCATCCGTGTAGTTATCTTTGGATTGGTAAACACATGTCTGAAAAACACTGGATGCCAATAGTGTTATTACGGTATATGCTTGATTTTAAGATGTTAAAATCATTAATTGTCAGTGAAGCAATTATATCCTATCGAGCACAGAAATCAGTCTGGTTACCACAACCTGATCTAGAAAAAATAATTAGCGAAGAGCGAAAACTGTTTCCTGATTTTAATGAACAACAAATCATGGATTGGTCCAGACAGTTATTTGAAATCAGAAACAATGAAGCAAAAAATCTTGGACGAAGAATAATCGGTAAATTTACCCAAGGTGGCAAAGATGATAATACGAAATATTCTTCACGACTGATTATAGACAACGCTGAATACGATTTTGTAATGGCGGATCTAACGAATAAGGGCCTATATGTCAATCGTAAGGACGCATTTATGTCCGATGGAACCAAATTGGGTACAATTGTTACCTACAATGATGGATACCATCCGCAGTACACACACTTAAGAGCTTCTATGCTCGGTTATGCTTCTATCAATCTGTTTTCAATGATCAATAGATTTCCTACCACCGCAGTTAGAGTTGCCACTGACTCATTTTACATAAATAGCAAAATGGCTGATTTTAAGGCTACTGGCAACGAGAAATGGGGATCATGGAGAATTAAGAAAGAAATGATTCATGATTATATTCCATCAGCAGATGTTACCATTGAAAATAATTACTTAGAAAGCAATCAGTGTTCAGAATTTTCTAGTGCACCACCGATTTCTGATCCAATATGCCTGTATAAAACAGTTTATTTAAACGGCTGTGGTGGGTCAGGAAAAACAACCCGGGCAATTGAGTTATTCCGTCGTGGAAACGCTAGCGTTTCTAACATGATTGTGCTAACACCGACTCACAGACTTGCAAGAGAAATGATACAGAGAGGGGTAAATGCTTGCACTTATCACAGCTTTTTCCGATGGAAGGGAGATAAATGGACTCCTGAGCGCATGGGAGAGAAATTTATTCCTGAAATTATCATTTGGGATGAAATAGACACAGTGTCCGAAGATGTCTTAAAAATATTTCTTGAGTGGTTGTTATTGAAGAATACAAAAGTCGTCATGTGCGGTGATCACGGCCAACCTCCACCATTTGTCGGTGCATCTCCACATGAATGGCTAAAGGGTTTTGTAGACTATTATGAAGAAATTGATACCGATCATAGATCACTTAATAATGAATTAAAAGAATTGAAGAAACTAATTAGATTACAACCGGATAGAATCCAGTGTGAAATAACCCGTGAAATAATTTCGGAAACTCCCATGAATGAGTTTTGGGAAGCGTGGAGACCAAATGATTTAATCATTGCAAGTAGAAAAATAGTCAGGGACACACTTCAGATGAAGTTATTTGAATTGCATAAACAAAAATTTGCAACACTTCCAGTACCGTTATGTTATAGGCCATCGGATACGCGAAAACAGAATATTGAAGTTGATATTCCAGGCCTGACAGAGTCAGGGCGTGAAAAGAAGATTCTCGTATTAAATGATATTGTGCTGGTTGATATCAATGTCGTTGAAGATGCATTGCGTGCTAATAAATCTCCATGGACGCTAGGTTATGCAGCAACAATACACTCTTCACAGGGATTGACTATATCGGATACATCTGTTTGGATAGTAGATAATCGCATAGAATGGTCAAATTTAGTCTATCTCGCAGTGTCTAGAGTACGAAAAATAAATCAACTTCGAAGAATTGTCTTCGATGATGAAATCATTAGCGATGATAATGACACCACAATAGATGATATTATTGATAAAAAAAACTCTCCGGTTACAAACAACAAGACAAAAAAAACAACGAGAATTTGATATTGATGCTGAATTAATAATCACTTTGAAGAAACAACAGAATAATCACTGCGCAAGTTGCAATTGTATAATGCGTTGGCAGTATTCGGATAAGGATCCTCGCCAATTCACCGTAGACAGAAAAAATAACAATCTCGGTCATGTCAGAAATAATGTGATGTTGACTTGTCTTGAGTGCAATAGACGCAAGGGTGCTAGTTAAGCCCATGGGGTGGCAATTGAGTATCCTCGGGTATCACTTGTAATTGTTGTCTAGTAAAACCCCGTTGAGGGGCAGTTGAATCCAGTTTATAGATTGGAGGTCTACCCGTAGATCGTGTTATACTAGATATCTTATGCGTAGTGACGCTCCAAATAGGATCAGTAGCCCTTTTTGTACCACCCTCAAGCTCTCCTGGTTCGTATAAGTACCTCACAATGACATTACTACCAAGAATTGGTTGGGAAATGCTAAAATCTTTTTGAATTATTATTTCAGGTATTGACTTCTTTTTAATCGCATTGATAGGTTTCATGTTGATGGTTCTAGTAATCTCGTTATTCAGTGCGGTAACTACACCTGGTAATCTCTTAACCCATTCACGGGATCTTTTTTCTTGGATGAATTCTTTTGCATATTGATATCCAAATAACCGCTCAGCAAGGGTTTTATTAAACCGTTCTACAATGGCCTGATCACGATGCAGTGCAGTATGCCCTCGTCTGATAGCGACATTGTGATATTTCATTGTAGATAACACTGCACCCTGAAATTCCTTGCCAGGATCAACTTGTAATAGATTTGGCCAGTGCAGAGGACTCCTTCGATAAATCCTTTCAAATGCAGAAGCGACTTCAGTGGCCGATTTTGTTTTTAACGGTTCTGCTTCTTTGTATCGACTTGCAATATCAACTACAGTTAACGCATATTTGTAACCACGATCATGTGGCAGAAATAATAGATCAGCCTGATGAACTTCATTGGGTCCGGTTACATCAAAATGCGAGAATTGAATTTGTTTAGGCGGTGGTAGATAAATTTGCCATAGTGCCTGTTTGGATAACCAATGAGCCGCAGTGGTTTTTTTCACTTTTGCGGCGCTAGCGAGTTTACTGATTGCAGCGTTACCCCTCCAGTATCCTCTTGGGGAATAGTAAATAGATTCCATGTTGTTATTAATTACCAGCACCTAACATCAATTTACTTTTCATAGCCGATTTTATCAAAAAGGAAGCCAATTTTTCTTTGAAGGATTTATCAGTGATAGAATTCAACGCATGAATTAATTTCACATCTGCTAGATGCCTGTGTTGCAAATTGCTGCTTTTATAAGCAACATCATGAAGGTGACAGGCCTTATCAATAGCGTTTATTGGTTCCTCACCGGGTCGGGGCTGATTTTGATCATTGAGTCTGATATCAAGTCTTGTTCCCGGTCCACAATAACTATACCCTGGAAGGTGTTTTTCTCCGGGGTATTTTGCCCATGGGGTTCCAGGGAGTTTTGCTAATTTGGCAGCGATATCACCTCCTCGTTTTTTTTTAAAGGTTCCTTGGGTTTAGAAACAAATCTAAATTTCTTTGTACTACACTGTACGCATTTACCAGAAAGCGCTGATCGGTTATTTTTAGTTGTAATCGTTGTCAAGTCATCTGTGCCAGTACGCGCCTTACACTTCACGCAATATAGATCCATAATTTATGTATAGAGATATGAATATAATTGATTTTTCAGCGACTAAAACAAGAGAACCAGTGAAGCATCATGCAGCGCTACCGAACTCTATCCGCGCAATTATAATCGGGCCATCTGGATCCGGTAAAACGCAATTGTTGCTCAATTTAATAATGAGATGGATGAAGTGGGATAAGTTGTATTTAATTGCCCCTAGCGTAGACGACCAACGATGCTATGAAGTGCTAAAAGATTTTAATGAAAACGCTTCAGAGATTGCTGGCGAGGATGTTATTGAATTTATAACCGATATTGACGAGGCGCCATCCGTGAATGACCTCGATGGAAGTATCAACAATTTAGTTGTATACGACGATGTCATGTTAGATAATCAAAAAAATCCTGCTAGAATATTTTCCCGAGGCAGGCATAAAAACACGGATGTGATTTATGTCACTCAACGCTACACTCAGATTCCAAAAGTGATTTGAGATAACTGTAATATGCTTGCTGTATTCAACGGCGTTGATACACATACGCTACGAAATATTTGGCAGACATGGTGCTCCGATATGGATTTCAATCAATTTAGAAATTTCTTTAGTCATGCTCAGTCTACCCCCCACGGATTTGTAACAATAAATTTACATGACCCTCGAACACGATATCGTATCGGACTGGATCAAATATTCGGTTAACCCATAGCAGCAGAAGGGGTGAGTGACAACGAGGTTGTAGTCCCTTTTTTCCCAAAAATCGATGGAGGATTTCATTAATTTCATTGATTTTTTCATATTTTTTTTTTGGACCTAATCCATGATTCACATACACATTGGGGGGGCCTGATGTCATTGGTTTCATTGTTTTTAAGCGTGATTTCAGTGAAAACTTGTCTAAAAATGTTGTCTGATTCGCCCCTCCTGCTGCTTTTCATCATCGAAGACAATTCTTCGAAGCTGATTTATTTTTCGTACTCTAGACACTGCGAGATAGACTAAATTCGACCATTCTATGCGATTATCTACCATCCAAACAATTGTATCCGATATAGTCAATCCCTGTGAAGAGTGTATTGTTGCTGCATAACCTAGCGTCCATGGGGATTTATTAGCACGCAATGCATCTTCAACGACATTGATATCAACCAGCACAATATCATTTAATACGAGAATCTGCTTTTCACGCCTTGACTCTGTCAGGCCTGGAATATCAACTTCGATGTTCTGTTTTCGTGTATCCGATGGCCTATAACATAACGGTACTGGAAGCGTTGCAAATTTTTGTTTATGCAATTCAAATAACTTCATCTGAAGTGTGTCCCTGACTATTTTTCTACTTGCAATGATTAAATCATTTGGTCTCCACGCTTCCCAAAACTCATTCATGGGAGTTTCCGAAATTATTTCACGGGCTATTTCACACTGGATTTTATCCGGTTGTAATCTAATTAGTTTCTTAAATTCTTTTAATTCATTATCAAGTGATCTATGATCGGTATCAATTTCTTCATAATAGTCTACAAAACCCTTTAGCCATTCATGGGGAGATGCACCGACAAATGGTGGAGGTTGGCCGTGATCACCGCACATGACGACTTTTGTATTCTTCAATAACAACCACTCAAGAAATATTTTTAAGACATCTTCGGACACTGTGTCTATTTCATCCCAAATGATAATTTCAGGAATAAATTTCTCTCCCATGCGCTCAGGAGTCCATTTATCTCCCTTCCATCTAAAGAAACTATGATAAGTGCAGGCATTTACCCCTCGTTGTTTCATCTCTCTGGCGAGTCTTTGAGTCGGTGTTAGCACAATCATGTTAGAAACGCTAGCGTTTCCACGACGGAATAACTCAATTACCCGGGTTGTTTTTCCTGACCCACCACAGCCGTTTAAATAAACTGTTTTATATCTACAGATTTGATCAGAAATCGGTGGTGCACTAGAAAATTCTGAACACTGATTGCTTTCTAAGTAATTATTTTCAATGGTAACATCTGCTGATGGAATATAATCATGAAGCATTTCCTTCTTAATTCTCCATGACCCCCAATTCTCGTTGCCAGTAGCCTTAAAATCAGCCATTTTGCTATTTATGTAAAATGAGTCAGTAGCAACTCTAACTGCGGTGGTAGGAAATCTAATGATCATTGAAAACAGATTGATAGAAGCATAACCAAGCATAGAAGCTCTCAAATATGTGTACTGCGGATGGTATCCATCAGTGTAAGTAACAATTGTACCCAATTTGGTTCCATCGGACATAAATGCGTCCTTACGATTGACATATAAGCCCCTATTCGTTAAATCTTTGATTACAAAATCGTATTCAGCATTGTCTATAATCAATCGTGAAGAATATCTCGTATTATCATCTTTGCCACCTTGGGTAAATTTACCGATTATTCTTCGTCCAAGATCTTTTGCTTCATTGTTTCTGATTTCAAATAACTGTCTGGACCAATCCATGATTTGTTGTTCATTAAAATCAGGAAACAGTTTTCGCTCTTCGCTAATTATTTTTTCTAGATCAGGTTGTGGTAACCAGACTGATTTCTGTGCTCGATAGGATATAATTGCTTCACTGACAATTAATGATTTTAACATCTTAAAATCAAGCATATACCGTAATAACACTATTGGCATCCAGTGTTTTTCAGACATGTGTTTACCAATCCAAAGATAACTACACGGATGAAGTCCTTCAGCCATTTCAAATGATACTACACAAGCGAATCCGGTTAAATCGAAATGTGGCAGTGGTCCACTAATAGCAACACGGGTCATTTCGTGTGTAGGGTGTCCAAATCGTTTGAAATATTTCTCACACTCTCCATACCCAAGAAAACTTCCTGGATAACATGCAATCATATCAACTGAAATAACGGTATCAGCGGTGTATTTTGTGTTCCATAATCCTCCATGGCTGTATTCAAGACAGGACAATTTGACATCTGATAAGAACTCACTTCGGGTTGGTTTCCACCCGTTTTTCTTTCTAGCAAAATGTGCTGCAACTGATGGTACTGTAAAACAGTTTGCTAATAATTGATCGTTGTCTTCCCCCAGAGAACTCTGGGGAGAAAACTCACTAGCTAGTTGTTTCATTTGATTATGCAGTTCTTCAGTACGGTACAATTCTCCGTTGGGCCTTACAAACTGATCAAATCTACATTCTTCGTCTGAAGTACTATGAAATAGCCACACTGACACAGAATCGTTTTTACTCAAATGGTAAATAGCATCAAATAATTTCTGCTCTGAAAAAAACTCTTCGGTTCCAAACAGATATTTTACGGTTCTATCCCGTGGGAATATTGTTACTGCAGATGACCACGCGTGTTCGTTATGATCAATAATCTGTATCGGGGTTCCATTTTTATTATATTTCGATTCGTATAATACTTCTCCGGTGATTGTCCTTACCGATATTGGAAATCTCAATGATGTTTCTAATTTGGCTATATCTTGAATTGTTGCCCCATGCTGTTTCACTGTCAGTTCCCATTCGGTTATTTTTTTTCGTCTTAGATCAGTTAGTTTATTTCCCCGGGACGCATTTATGAAGTGTTCCATTATTCGTGCTGCTACACAATTGAGCCCTGTCGAATATTTCATGGGTGCTAGTTTTGAAATATCAGGTTTTTCATTGAGCGGATAGATCCCGTAAACAACTGCTGTGACAGGATAAGATCTTTCGTAGTAGGGTTTGTCAATTCCAGTCAAAATTCCTGGTTTTGAATCCTGAGTCACAGTGAGTTTTTTTGCCCTTAAGAATAGGCTCGTATTTGTCCCTAATGATCCATTTTCCATTATCACGGATAAGAAATTTTATTCGAAAAAAAATTCTTTCTTCCCCAAGACGTGAGATTATCACTGCTGCTTTTTCATCATTCATGGTAGCGTCAACAACACCATCAATTCGAAATGTTGACCAACAATGAGCTGCCCCATCACGCTTGAATTCATTAAAACAGTCTCTGATTTTACTAATCAAGGTTCTATCAAGAATTTTATTCTTTGGTGTATCAGAAACTCTATCAAGATTGAATTGAACACTTTTCCAGGGCTTAATTTTCGATAATCTCTCGAACTCCTCCATACTATAATTAAAACAAGTATTTAAATGAAAGATTTAAGTATAATGAATCATTGCAAATGGCTTATGATTGGATCAGTGACACCGTGTAACAAATCATGCAGAAATGAATTCTGTTGGTATCATATGCAAAGCTTTCGTCGTGGAAGCCTTGGTCCGTTACCCTGTATTCGATGTGGGGTTGGGGTCAGGGGGAAGTCGCAATTATGCGTTATGTGTGGCGGCAAACGATACAGGGAACTAAAACGCTATTATGATAAAAGAATAAAAAATACTGTCATTGACCCCAACGATGACAAAATAATAAAGACTGCTCAAGATTATATACAGAGACTTATAATTAAACCAAACAATGAATTAGAAAAATAGTGTTATTATACAAATGAACCAAGAATTCAGACCTCACCCGTGCTTGTTAATTCTTTACCATTTCAAAAAAGACAGGACAAAAAATTCGATTTTCGTATGTGTCTATAACACCAAGGGAGACAACTCTTAAATGATATAACCAAGGGAGTTATCATTGTGATTTAGCTTCTGAGTATTGTTTTATAGGAAAAGAAATATTTTCTTTTTTTTTAGTGTTTAAGTCAAATATTCTGTCTCACGTGCGATTAATGCGTATTTCATAAACATAGGATGTGATCCGGAGATGCAGGCGTTACAGGATAACACACGTGTATACTTTCTCCCTTAGATTGTGTTAACTTGTTTTATGGGTATTGTGATTCAGCGTGGGCATTGTATTGTAAGAAAAGAAATGTTTTCAAACAATTATATTCTTTGTTTTAGTGTTTAAGTCAAATATGCTGTCTCATTTAAATACTGTGAAACACCATTAATAAGTAATTCAAGAAAATAAAATAGCATACCTTGCGGATTGATGTATTAATTCCCTTTATATACTCTCTCCCTTAGATGGTGTCGAGTTGATAAGGGGAGGGGAATAACAACCCCTCCCACCTACTCATATATGTTTCTAATTGGGTTGAGGACGACATAGACAGAAACACAAATATAACACATTGCGACTTAGGGATTATGAAGGTAATGAAACTTATAATGGAATCATTAGATTTGGTTGACATATATAGACGATTAAATTTACTAAGGGTGGAATACACTTATACACGAGGGAATACATCAAGTAGATTAGATACATTTTGGGGCACATGTTTTGGAACAAATAAATATATAAAATCAGGGATATCAGATTATCAAGTTTCGGACCATAAATTAATTTATTTAGAAGTAGGGATATCTAAAAGAACTAAATGGGGTCGCGGATCATGGAAATTAAATGCCAAAATATTAAATACCGAAGAATTTATAGAAGAAATAAAAAGGGAAATAGAAGATTTTAAAAATAAAGGGAATAAAGACATTATAGAAGAATGGGATAAATTAAAAGTTAAATTTAAGAAAATAGCAATAAAACATTCAAAATTAAGGGTTAGGAATTTTAGATTAGAAATAGAAGCTATAGAAAATTTAATAACAACAACAACAACACAGAACACAAAAACTACACTAGTATTAAGATTAGAAAAATTAAAGAAAGATTAATATAAAGGGAGGGAAATAAAAGCAGGTATATTTACAGACCTATATGAAAATGCAAGGGGATTATATAAAAGGGAAGTATTAAGAAGGGGGGAGAAAAAACATTAGAAAGATTAAATACGGGAAGGGAAATACTAGAAGACAAAACTCAAATATTAAATTACATACGGAACTACTATAAGGACCTATATACTTCACAGAGAATAGCAGACGAAGATATAGAAACATACTTACGAGAGACAAATTGTGAGAAAATTACCTCAGAACATAGAGACAAATGTGAGGAATTTATATCACAAGACGAAATAGTAGAGACAATAGGAAAATTAGGTAAAAATAAATCACCAGGGAGAGATGGACTTTCCGCGGAATTCTATAAAAAATTCTGCAGAGAGTTGTCGCCAATTTTAGAATGGTTATACAATAATATTGCACTTAGAAATAGCAAAATGACTAACACAATGAGGGAGGGTATGATAACAATAATATATAAGGGAAAGGGAAATAGGGATGAAATAAAAAACTGGAGACCCATCTCACTCCTTAATGTTGACTATAAAATTTTGAGTAAAATTTTAACGGAAAGGGTCAAAAAGTGTCTTGACCCAATTATAAATATAAATCAAACAAGTGGGCCAAAAGGAAGAAATATACAAAATAACATCTTAAACATTAAAACTATAATTGATCATATAAATATAAATGGTACTACTAGTGCTATGGTACTAATTGACCAAGAAAAAGCCTTTGATCGACTTGAGCAAAACTATATATATAAGACACTAGAAAAATTTGGATTTGGAGAAAATTTCCGAAATTGGACCAAAATTCTGTATAATGATATAAACTCGATTGTACAGGTAAATGGAGCAAAAACGGAAAAATTTGAAATTCAAAGATCAGTGAGGCAAGGCTGCCCACTATCTATGCTATTATATGTAATAGCAATAGAAATCTTAAGTACCAAAGTAAGGAATAACCCAAATATTGTAGGAATCAAAGTTCCAAACATTAAAGAAGAAGTTAAGATGTTACAACATGCTGATGATTGCACAAACTTTATTTAAGATGGAAAATCCTATAATGAACTAATAAAGGAATTTGACAAATTTGGAAAAGTTTCAGGATCTAAGATAAATCCTGATAAAACTGAGATCTTATTAATAGGAGACTGGAGAGGTAAGAAACATGGTCTGCCTGCTCTTCTTATTAAAGATAATATAAAAACATTAGGCGTAAATTTTGGAAAAGATGAACTGGAAGACAATTTAAAAGAAATAAAAGAAAGTATTAAGAAAAATTTGACAATCTGGGCACCATTGCCAATATGCTTAATGGAACGAGCACAAGTTGCAAAAAACTATATGTATGTGCACTTAAATTACAAATTAAAAACAGTAGACATAAAAAATGCAACACTAAAAAATATAGATAACGAGATTATTAACTACTTATGGGCTTTTAAAATACATTACACAACCAAAGATACACTATATAGGGAGGGGGTGAGGGGAGGTCTAGGTCTCCCCCACCCCACCCTAATTAAATGCACCAACATTTTAAATCGATTTAAGAAGATTAAAGCGGAGCCAAAAATACCTTGGCATGGGCTCTACATATATTATTTTGGTTTCTCTATGAAGCAGAGAAACGACATATATAGGAATAATAAATTAACAAAAATCTTAGATGTGCCAAGAAAATTAAGATCAATAAAAGATTTATTGTTTAAATATAGGGATGTAAAAGAATTTTGGGATACTGATACAAAATGCACATACAGATGGCTAGCACGAAACACTATAAATAAGGAAAAAAATTATGTAGAACAAAAACACTTAAATATTGACTGGGATAGGGCATGGGGAAACTGGGTCAAAATTCGATCCATTAAAATGAAAAGTACCTTGTTCAAATACATGCATGATGCATGGTTGACAGGGGAAATAGCAGTGCGACGGCATATGATCGCAGTGTCGCCAAAATGTCCACTATGCAAAAACTTTTCTTTTTCCAAAAAACATGTTATGACAGAATGTCTAACAAATATAACTGATAGAAACAAAATTGTGAATAACATTATACAAAATCAATTATATAGCAATATACAAATATTATATTTAGATGGCAAATTTCAAAAGATACTGTTAGAAGAAATAACCTCATTTATAATTAGGAATATGATAGCATGCGGACCAATAAAAAATTATGGGGAAAATTTTAGATAAGGAGGGTTCAGGGAACTCAGGAGGAGAAAAGTACGAGCAATGAGAGCACGGGGCTATATCACATGGCGCTACGCGAAGTGGACAGGCCCGTGACAGAGTTTGGAATAAAGCTCACCTAGAGACATATACACTATCAAAACAACTCACGGATTAGATAGGCTGTATAGTTTAGAATTGTTTCTTTTCCCAACAAAGCATGCTATCATATGAAATCACTGGTGATTTAATTGTTTACTCTGTGGAGATTTGTGAAAATCTACACAGAAAGCCCGTTTAAAGGGAAATATAAAATAATCTTTTGGAATGGAATAAGGAATTAATAATAAATAAATAAAGATCACAAAACAGATCGAGACGGGTGAAGTGCAAACAATAATAAAAAAATTGTACGAATCCCATTTCGATCCAAGTGATCTAGTATATAAATAAGGAATTTACCAAACATGGAACATAATAGAACTAACATTAAAACAATAGATTGGTTTCAACCATTTTAAATTAAAACTAAGACACCATGTTTAGTACCAAATTCAAAATTTTTTAAAGTAATTAAATACAACTTAAATATATATATATTGAAATAAATACCGTTTAGTGGTATTTATATGGTTAGAAAAACTGGGAAATATTTGACAAGAATGGCTATCCTTACAAAAACATACAGTATTCATATGAATACATATAGCAACATACACATAGCACAACACAAATAGCATACACAGGATACAGGAAAACCCCTAGCCAGGGTTAACTTTAAAAGATAAAGACAGACACCCATGATGGACCTTTGGGATCGGGTGGAAATGTCATAGGGAAACACTAAGGACCAAAATATCCTCCTATTATCATATAATCCCGATGGGAAAAAAATTAAGGATAGGTTTAAATTAAATGGAATTTATTAAAAAAACACAAAACTACATATCGGGGGGAACACACTCACACATGAAACTTTTTTATTAGTTTTTTCAATAGGGGGAGGGGGCATCTGTCTGGTGCCCCCCCCCCCCAAAAAAAAGATATGTTTCTACTATTATGTGTAAATATAAGTGTTTTTAAATGTCTGTATGTAGTGAGTGTGGTGAAAATGTGTGTATGAGTGACGGGTTCTGGGGGGGGGGGGGGGGGGTTTGACTATCATTTGTATAATTTAATATGTAAATATTGAATAAAGATTTTAAAAAAAGAGGATGCCGACATGGCACCTATAAAAGATGTACAAATGCTACATCTATAAAAATTACATTACAGTATGGCGTGGGTTATTTCCCCTTAAATTGTGATTCAGCGGCTTGGGCTATAATTAATTAGAAAAGAAATCAAATATAAAATGTTTTCAAACGATTATATTCTTTTTTTTTAGTGCTTTATGCAAATATTCTGTCTCATTTAAATACTGTGAAGCACCATTAACAAGTAATTCAAGAAAATAAAATAACACACTCTGTGGATTGACGCTGCTGTATTAGTCACCTTATATACTAAATGAAAGGTTTAAAGCTGGGGCTTTCAAGGCCAATTCGACCAGTCAAAAAATAACCCACGCCATTGACACGTGTGCGTGGTTGACTTTTACTCAATCATGCAACCGGGTTCAATTTCATGGGTTGCTTTGATTGGTCGAATTGGCCTTTGAAAATCAGCCCCGTCGTTTCATGTTTGTGATGTCTGTGCCGTCCCATCATCATTACATCATCATTGAATTATAATCCATCCTTAATTAAGTTAATTAAGTATATGTATACCTACAATCTGAATGGAGATATATACGGTATTTGTGCTGTCCTTAATTAAGTTAATTAAGTATATGTATACCTACAATTTGCCACAACACTCGAGTGGAAATATATACGGTATTTGTGCTGTCCTTAATTAAGTATATGTTGTGACGTCACCAAAAGCATATCTTCTGGGCGGTCTAAGATGGCGTTTGCCACGTTAGGCCTCCCTTCCGGAGATGTATGTTTCGGGTTTCCTTTGGGCTTACTTGGATGTGAAGGCAACCAAGGAGTTCCAAAGATGTGTTGTCGTATATATGGAACCTCTAGGTCATTTCACGTAAACATACCCTCTTGTGATTCTAACCCGTTATTTGACGAGTTAGATTCACTCTTAGGGGAATATGTTTCCGGTGAATGTAAATATAAATGACCTAAAATAAATAACATCCATGGATGTAATTAGCTCTCCATCACATTTGGGTAGCCCCGTATGGTGTTCAAAAATGAATTACCGGCCAAATAGTGTCAAATCGAGATCGAAGAAATCTCAGAAAAAAAAATGGAAATACTCATAGAAAGAACCCTATGAAAGACACAGTGGCCTATATCAAGGGGGCCAAATGACTGATAACCGCTCATCATGGTTGTTATTTATTTTTGTCTGCATTTATATTTATATATACAGACTGAATTTTTAAAAAAGATATTTATATATACAGACTGAATTTTTAAAAAAGATATTTATATATACAGACTGAATTTTTATAAAAGATATTTATATATACAGACTGAATTTTTAAAAAAGATATTTATATATACAGACTGAATTTTTAAAATATTAACGGCTCTTTTATTTTTGAAAAATGAATTAGAAATATGTATTATCATATATGAATTCTGAAATTATGAATAGCATCATAGTTGAAATTGCAAAATTGAAAAATCAGAATATTAAATTGTCAGATGGGTTAAATCCTGATCAAATCAAGTCGGATTTTCAGGATATAGAATACGGAGTTAGCACTAACAAGTATATGTTACCAAAGAAATATGCACTCATCAAAAAAATTCAAAATTCTATTCGAGACTCTCTTGCATTTTCCAGTGAAGTAGATGTGTTTGTTCCGTTATATACTATCGTGGAAGGAATACGAAAAGAATTGGGTAACGAATATGAATTGAAAAAGGAAGTTAATTCTAAAATTAGAAACTTACGAGCGTTAATTCAAGAAAATGAACTATTTTGATTGACCGGCCCTCAAAAGATTTTGTCAGACAGTATAATCTCCTTGAGATTTTCATTTTTTTTTGTCATTTTTTGATTGAATCAGTGAAAATATTTCACACTGCGAAAATAAAAATATTTTACAGCAATAAAAAATTGGACCGTTAAGGATGGAATCATCGATGGGAAAAATTGTTTTACAATTGAAAAATGGTTTCTGATTTCAAATAATGGTCAATGAAGCATTAACAACCCGATTGGCTCGTGAACGACTGGATGCAATTAAGAAATTTATACCAATTCGTGACTCTGTCAGGAATAAACTGCAACAACGACAGAGTTTACAAACTGATTTTGCTCTGGGGTCTGAAGAGTTGTTTAAACCAGTAACCACAGCAACGAAAGGGGTAGAGCGTGCTATACTGGGAGATGGTCCCGAGACGGGAAAATCTGTTATTGGTGAACTTGAAAAATTAGCAGCGAAAACTGAACAAACTGAAAAAACTGATCCGAAAAAAACGACTGTTTCTCTGTTGAATAAATTTACTGATCATGCTAAAATATTAATAAAAAAACCTAGTTTATTGAAATCAAAGGATTATCAAGCCTTTGGTAATTTTGCTGCTCAAAGTTATAATTCAAAAAAAGATTTTTTAAAGGACGAGTATAAAAATGATAGAATATCAAGTAATGATTGGTTCGATTATTTGTATAAACTAAATAAAGGGATTGGTCGTTTGAATAAGGATGAGATAGGATACAAGGAATTTAAAAAGGGAATTAGTAATTATAAAAGAGAACAAATAGAAGAGCGACAACGAGAAATAGAAGAACGGCAAGAACTAAAACGTCAAACACCAACACGTAGACAAACAAGAAGACAAAAAAAAAAACAACAACTACCACCTGATGATGATGATGATTTAGAAGAACGACGTCAAACACCAACACGGAGACAAAAAAAACAACAACTACCACCTGATGATGATGATGATTATTTACAAGAAACGGGTTTAGAAAAACTAGATGAAGCAGCTGGTTATAGCGGAAGTGGACTGCAAAATCCAAGAATTGGAAACACTTGTCCTGATAGTGTTATCAATGATATATCACGATTAGATGTTCTTGTAGGAGGATTCCGAGCTGGAAATAACTCTCCAGAAATAATTAATGAAGCAGCTGATATCTGTAGACGGTTATTTGCCGGCGGTATCATGGATATCAAAACATATCGAGATTTCATTGACGAGTTAGCAAATGGGTATCATAGTGATTAAATAACAATTGAAAACACTATTGTTTTTATAATAATGATCATCCATTACAATCATGATAAACCAACCCTCGTCTATGTAGTTAATTCACGGTTTCCAGTTTATAAAGCATACTATGGAGATGGCCTCGGCAATACCATTTTAGGATTCTTTTCAAGAATGGCCCCAAAAGTGATGCCGTTAGCTAAACAATTATCAATGAAAGCCATTGATGTTATTCGTGATAAGGGTATTAGTACTGTTGGAGATCTTGCCGGGAAAGCGTTTTCAACTGCGAAGGATAAAATAACATCATTAGTGAGGCGAAAAAAGAAACCGTTACCGTCTACAGAAGAAATGCCTGCAAGTGTTAGTAAAATAATAAATAACGCAGTAGATGAAAAACAAGCGTCGATGGTAAATCAAGGGGACCAAAGCAATATTGCAAACATGATAGCGGGAAGTGGCTTTAAAAAACTACGTCGATGAAATCCTATGGATTTTCACGCTAGCGTTTATCACGATGAAAATGGAAAATCGTTTACGATTTTACTATTTAGACTCTGATAAATAGAATAAAATGTTCAAAAGGTCACCTGATCCAGCATTTGATATGGATGCCCCAGTTGGCAAGAATGATTCTGTACGCGATTTTCAATTTTATTCTTATCACGCAGTACAACCAGATCTCCGATCGCGAATTGAACTTCAAGTTCATGATACCAGTAAATATTTTCTACCGTGTGAGGCATTTATTGAAGTAGAAGGAGAACTTGTAACAAATGTTGCAGCTGATACCCCATATGACAATAACTCAAATGTCCGAGTTGGTTTTGTTAATAACGGCATCATGGCGTTATTTGAAAGCGCTAGATATCTCATTGATGGAAAAGAAATTGAATCCATTGACCGTGAAGTTGATATGGCCACAACAATCATAGGGTTAGCAAGATATTCTGATGATTATTCAAGATCAGCGGGTCCATCTATGATGTTTGCAAAGGATACCTCTGATAACGCTGATCACCTTCAATTCATTAAAGTGTTAACAGCACAGGGTATTGCAGAAGTAAATCAGGGGGAAGCAGCTAATCCAGAACGTCGAGCTAGACCCGGAGTTGCGTTTGATATTCTCGGAGGCGTTAATGGTAATCTCAATTTAGGATTTGCAACACGCGTAGCAATGTTGCATGGGCAGCGTCGACGATTTTCATGTGCGATTCCACCACATCACATATTTGGATTCTGTAGAAACGTCCGAAAAGTTATTTATGGAGCCAAACACACAATAGCACTCGTGAGAAAGGGTACTGATGATGATGCAATCTGGCGTAATGCTGGGGTTGCTCCCGGTAAAGTCATTTTAACAAAACTATCATTGTGGATGCCAGTGTTAACTCCATCAATCACAGAAGAACAGCGACTACTATCATTTATGGATCAAGGAGGAAAGTCGTTGTTGAGTTGGTTATCAGTGACTACGGATATTAAACTGGGTAATGTTGATGGTACATTCACATGGCACCTGGCATCAAAACAAGGTGTTTCAGCTCCACGTCATATATTTATTGCATTACAGAATAATGCGCGAGTTGGTAATCAAGAACGAAGCCATATGATATTTGATCAGTTAGGTGTTAATGAAGTCTCGCTGAGAATAAACGGACAGCAGGAACCATCCGAGGATATACAACTTGATTACGGTCAGAATCATATTGCACGTGTCTATCATAACCTGTTGTCATTTATGGCACGTGATCAAAATGTGGATACTGGTTTGCAAATATCGCAATTGGATTTCAAAAGCCTCTATCCGATTTATTACTTTTCGCTGGAACATCTTGATTTAACAAGACAATCTGTCGTTGATATACACTTTAGAGCCCGTGTAACCCGTCCGACTGGTCCACCAGTTGCTGGGGTACATCCTATCCTTATCCCGAATTATAGAGCGGTTGCTGTCATTCTCAGTGATAAATCAATGCTACTTGAAGGCGTTGGAGGAAGAATGAGAGTGGTAGATGCCCCAGTAGAAAACATGTAATTGAAAATCCGAAGGATATTTCCATTGAATCGTTTTACGATTTAGAATCAATCTATTATGTATAATGTCATATAGTGTTATTAGTGTTACGTTAACTCCTGGTCAAATCAAAAAATTGCAATCAGAATCGGCTAAAAAATGTGGAACCACAATCACGTTGAAACCTAATCAAATGACTGGTGGTGCAAATAAATTATCGCTGACAACTCGTCAAGTGAAACATTTCAATGATGCTTTCAAGGATAAAAAAGGAGTTCAGATTACTCTTTCTGCGGCTGCTATAAAAAATATGATGAAAACGGGTGGTATATTTCCATTGTTAGCTGCAATACCAGCATTGATTGCAGCAGCAGCCCCAGCGGTGGCTAAAGCAGCGGCGTTAGGAGCCGTTGGTACTGCAGCAGGAATGGCGTTGAAAAAGGCAGCTGGACAAGGATATAAAAAAAAGAGACGATCCGTTCACGGATTGGGTCTAAGACTACCAGGAACCCCGTATTCATGGTACAGCGGAAAAGGTCTAAGACTACCAGGAACCCCGTATTCATGGTACAGCGGGAGATCCGTTCACGGATCAGGCCTGAGACTACCAGGAACGATTTATTAATTCAGAAATCTTCAATTTCCGAACCTATGGTTCCCATGTCCAATTTTGATTTAATGGATGCGGCTAAAAAACTAGTGATTAAAAATTTCAGAGGTGTTTTTATGAAAGATCAATTACCACATCAACCAAACAAAACTGAAACAGGTATTATTAATCTCGATAACAGCACCGGACCTGGAACTCACTGGGTTGCATACGCTATTGATCCACGTGGGATTGTCTATTTTGATTCATATGGATTAGCCCCACCAAAAGAGTTTATGCGTTACATAAAACAATTTCCAATGAAGACTTGGTATTCTACGCTACCAACACAACAAATCAATGACCCACCAATATGCGGCAGTGAAGTATTAAATGTCCTTGACGCTATTTCAGCATCTAGAAAACCACCTCATATTGTCGTAAATGACTACACCAGCAATCGCTTTTTAGAGAGAGAAAGAGTTTTACAATAACATGATTGATATTTGGGGGAGATCTTTGAAACCCAAACCCGATGGCACTGCAACCCCTGATTCTATCAAGGATATAACAAAAAAAATTAAAGATGAAATCGCTGAGACGTTGAACTTAACAAATGTTGATCCTAATGAAATAGTTGTATTTCAGGACAAACAGGGTAAATTGAAATCTAGTAATATCTCTCTGGATGATATTTTGGTTAAACAACAAAACGCAATCGAGAACACCGTTGCGTTATTTTCCGATCAGGGTAAATTGAAAACCAGTAATATTTCTCTGGATGATATTTTAGTTAAACAACAAAACGCAATCGAGGATACTATCGCGTTATTTTCCGATCAGGGTAAATTGAAAACCAGTAATATTTCTCTGGATGATATTTTGGTTAAACAACAAAACGCAATCGAGAACACCGTTGCGTTATTTTCCGATCAGGGTAAATTGAAAACCAGTAATATTTCTCTGGATGATATTTTAGTTAAACAACAAAACGCAATCGAGGATACTATCGCGTTATTTTCCGATCAGGGTAAATTGAAAACCAGTAATATTTCTCTGGATGATATTTTGGTTAAACAACAAAACGCAATCGAGGATACTATCGCGTTATTTTCCGATCAGGGTAAATTGAAAACCAGTAATATTTCTCTGGATGATATTTTAGTTAAACAACAAAACGCAATCGAGGATACTATCGCGTTATTTTCCGATCAGGGTAAACTCAAACCGGGTGTACTTTTTTCGACGATTACAGATCGATTTAAAACTCTCAACGATTCTGCGTTAGAACTAGCAACACTTCAATCTAAAACCGAAGAACACATAAAACAGTTTAACGCATTTCGTAGAAATATCATTGATAAATTTATTGGAACTACATTCGATAAAATTGAACTAAAACTCCCTGATATTAAAAAATCCATCGATGAGACGAAAACTTTCATCGAAGACATCAAAGGGGATGCAACGAGGATGATAACAGTAATTGAAAAAAACAAAAATTCCTCATGAGAAAACCAACAACTTAGTATACACGATCCAACACGGATCATTTGAGTGGACACCTACAAACAACAAATTAGATATCACTGCAACCGTTAAGGGTATTTATCGATTAACACTAGTAACACCATTATCTCAATTTAATATTTCATCGTCCAGTTCATCCGGGGTCAATAATACGATTTCAACGATCATCGACAAGAATACAACTGAAAAGTTCACGATCACATCTACTGATAAAAATTTGGTTAGGGTCTCAACAACGTGGTATGTGGAATTCGTAGCGGATTTAAGTAAATCGTAATTGAAAACGCTAGCGTATTTAAAATAAAAATGATTTCATCATCGCAATATCGCTATGATCAGGTCAGAGAGTATCAAACTAGACTCAAAACCTTGTCTGAGGAGTATGAATTGAAAATTAAAAAATACCGCAGGAGAATTACCGCAATTGATGTTACTGTGTACGCTGTGAGTGGTGTAATCACCGGAGCTGGTATTATACTGTCTTCAGTGACAATGATGGCCCCGATAGCTGTTCCAATTTGCATTTCTGCGGCAACAACAATCGCTGGAATAATTTCAATAATCACAAAAAAAATATCCTCATGCAGCCAACGGAAACTACAAGACTACATAATTCAATTTCATGTTGTGTCCACTGCATACTCGCAATTATCCTCATTGATATCGTCATCGCTCGATGATACAATTATATCAGAGAGTGAGTTTTCAGCGATGGTAGATATATATGATTCTGCGATGTCAAAATTAGAAATACAACATGAGTATAATAACAATGACAACACAGATGGAATTACTTCAACAAATAGTGGAGAACACAAACCCAGTACAAACCAGCATGATCTCAATAACCTCAACGAATCCAGAATTCAGTGTGAATTTCCCCTCTCCGGTCCCAGTGAAGGAGATAGCGCTAGCAAAATTACGAGTATACCACAGTTGGCCAAATATTAGGTCAAAATCATTTGGTGGTCAACAACCCAATAATTCCCTGGTATTTGCAAATAAGAATAAACCCGACGGAACCCCAGACTGGAATGTTGTTTCCATACCAACCGGATCATACCAAATCGAAGAAATCAATAATGAATTCGCGCGTAGAATAAAATCGATTACTGGAGTAGAGTCAAAAATAGCTATAACAGTTCATGAACCAACACTATCATCTGCCATTGAAATAAGCACAGAGGGTTATGTCGTAGATATCTATCAAAGCTCAATAAGAACCGTACTAGGATGGCCTGAATTAATACTCCGGGAAGAAACCGTTGATTTACCAGAACCACAAAAATCTGATTATGTCACAGACAGGATAAAATCTGATAATCCAATAAAGAGTTATAAAGATCACACGTATAATAGAGATTTTTTTACTCCCATTGACGATATAGATAGAAAAAGGAAATTTCTTATTACTAACGAACTTAAAATCGCTGAAAATTTCACAGCAATGAATAATGATTTTTCACTGTTGTTAATACCTCTTAAATCCGGCTCTCTCGCCCGAGATGAATTTATCAGCGTCGTAGAAACATGCAATAAAATTATCAACGATATGGAAAAATTTAATTTGAAAATTATTCAGGATATATTAGATGACAGTTATCCTGAAACAAGAACAAGATTTGCAACAGACTATAATATCCGCGTTGAAGATATCCCCACATTCAAATTACCAGAATATAACGTACCAGAACTAAAAAAACTTCTCAGTGACACCATCGATGTTGGTTTTAAAATAATTCATGATGCGTGGAAAAAAACAACATCACCGGAAATAAAAACCCTCAAACACAATAATGACCCAGATGGTGGTGGCAGGCATATTGCTCCGTTCAACGTGAATATTTCATCGGTGATTGCGCTCAATTTAGTATGCGATGTGATCGAAGGAAGCTATCAAATTAATCTAGAACGATCAAATCAAGCTCAGCAAGGATATATTTTGTATTCATTTGCACCAACAGCTCCTCCAGGGTTTTTAATAATTGAGTCTCCGGTGAATCCAGTCTATATGCGATGTCATAATAATTCATTAACCAGAATTAATTTCAAACTCACTGACCAGTCTAATAATCTGATTGATTTACAAGAGGAGGTTTTACAAATTAGTCTATTTGTGAAATCATAAATGATTTTCGTCCTAAGGACTTGATAAAATATTCGGTTAACCCATAGCAGCAGAGAGGGTGAGTGACAACGACGTTGCGACAGTTTGTGATTCGCGAATGCGAATCCCATGTTTTCAGACTCATTTTTTTCGCGAGAAGGGTCTAGTGTTATTTGGAGGGGGTATAATCAAAAATAAAAACATAAAATGTTGTAGGATTCACCCTCTCTGCTGCTTTGAACAACACCGAAGTCCCTATGACTATCCCACCTTTTCCCTTTGGAAAGGGGGATGAAAAACTATTTATCCAAGGAACTTATGGCCACCTCGTCTAACTACTTAAATGTGAGAGGGAAGCTCAAATTGGGATTCGATCCAGGACTGTGCATCCCTCTGAAGACCTTCTTTGAAGGCCACGAGAATGTGACAAAATTGAAAACAATTCCAGGCCAGTTTCAACAAGCTCTAGTGCGATGTCATAAGATGACCTTTTTCCACTGGTGACATGAATATTTGCATACCCCTCTGCTATGTTCATATGATGTAACGGAAATTTATTAACATGTGTTGATTCGAGTAACTCTCTAAAACTGGTGAAACGGCTGCTAGTGCTCGAAAAATGAGCCTAAACTAGTCACAAATACATTAACTTTAACAGTTATTAAAATTGGGGAAATGACGTTTGCCATATTAATAACAGCTTCTGAAAGTGAAATGAATAACTTAATAATAATGATTTTTTTTAATATGTGCCTAACTGAGAATTAAAAAGAATTTTAATAATTGCTACACAAATTAGTATTGGATTTCCTTCCAAGTTGAGTGGAAGAAGCTCAAGAGAACATATTCAATCTCAGGGTTCTGTGTGTACTCGCAACATCAATAGGACATCTATCATGTATTCATAGATTTCAAAAATGCCATTGACAGAGCGTGTTGTTGTTTATGTTGTAGGGTTTAGCGCCATTTTTCAGCACACGATAGGCTATACATGGCGGTCAGTATTAATGGTGGAGGATAAACCCAAGAAACCCCCCGAGGACAAAAAACACCGACCCACGATAAGCTACTGGCAAGCTTTCTCAAATATCCACATTGGACGAATCTTAGACTCCAACCCACGCAGACCACTCGAGGCCCCTGACAAAAGTGTGGCATGAGGTATTGTGGGCCACGATGAAGAGGAACAACATTGGTAAAAAAAATTTACCAATACCATCAAGCAGCTGTACGCCTGGGCTACCAGTGCAGTAATTGCTCAAGGTTCTGTGGGGAACTGGTTCAACATAAGAGTTTTAGTACGTCTAGGATGTTTCCTGTCACCCATGCTTTTCAACATCTACTTAAGAGCGCATCGTGAGCGAAGCCCTGGAAAACCACAGTGAGACAATCAGCATTGGAGGGCGTAACATAACCAACCTCTTCTTTGCAGACAACATTGATGGGCTGGCATGCAGTGAAAACGAGCTTACCACCTTAGTGAAGAATCTGGATGAAACATCTTCAAAATTTGATATGAAGTTAAGCGCCGATTACAAATAATGGCAAACAAATATCAGCCAAGATTAAAATTATAAGACAGGAACTGGAAAGAGTGAGCCAGTTCAAATATCTTGCTTCCATAATCACCGAAGAGGGATAAAGTGCAGAAATTGTCAAGAGCAGCACAAACAACGGCAGCTGTCAAAGTTAAAGACCCATCTGGAGAGACAAGAATATGTCTGAAAACTAAAATTAGACTATTGAGAGCACTAGTCATCTCAATATTTTTGCATTCATGTGAGGCCTGGGCCCTGACAACAGAATTACAGCGAAGAATCCAGGCACTTGAAATGAGATGCTACAGAACCATCCTTTGCATCTCTTACATGGACCACATCACAATTGAAGTGCGTAACACTATCAGGCACAAAGTAGGCCAATATGAAGACTTCCTCACTACTGTCAAAAAGAGAAAGCTGAAATGGTATGGCTGTGTCACTAGAGCCAACAGTCTATCCAAAACAGTACTGCAGGGCATCGTCCAGGTGGCAGAAGTAGAGGGAAAAAAAATGGACTGATAAAGTCACAAAATGGACCATAAAATGTTTTGCGGAGACAGGCATTTTCACATGATCGAGACAAGTGGAGGGAACTGGTCAGATGTTCAGCAGCACATTATCTCAATGACTACACTAGGTCAAGTGTCTAACAATGATGATAAGAAGATGCAGCTTGGTGTTGTTACTTTTTTGTAAACACAGTAAGTGTGAAATGCAGAGCGTAAGTGGAACTCATGGGTAAAACAAAATGTTGGTCTATCAATTGGCATAATGCCATTCCCGAAAGAAAGAAAAAGTTTAAATAAGCGAATCCCAATAAAATAGATTTACTGAAATTTTCATGTTATGTTCTGGGATATGTGACATTTGATGAAATGCATGTGCAGCATTACTAGATCATTTTGCACATTGTAATAGTGTAAAAGTTACTATCAATAATTTCGTTAATGGATCCGAACAATATGCAACATTAACATTCATAATCATTCCATTATAACAGAAAGTTTTCTATGTTAATTCTTGTCTTGTCATTTCATATCCAACATTACGCATTCATTGCATATTTAATTTCTTTTCACTGGGCCACAAATGACATGAAATCATTACCAAGACAGATATAATAAAATTATGCGCATTAATTTGATGTTATTGTGCAACGAAAAAATACTAGCAACAAGTCAAATTATATTTTTTTTTTTACTTCTGTTGATGCTACTGCTCTGGTGGCCTAGTGGTTTGACCATCTGCCTCAGATGAGGGAGGTCGTGGGTTTGAACCCTGACTGAGTCATACTAAAGACTTGCAAAAATGGTACAAATAGCTGCCTCGGTTGGCACTCAGCATTAAGAGGTTAGTGTTAGGGCTGGTCTTCCTGGTATCAGGATAATGTGACTGGGTGGGACCATCACGTTACATGATGCCCCAGAGCTAGGCATCACTATAAAATGCCAGACAGCAGACATCATAGCGATATGACCAACAAAAAAAAAGTGTTAAAGCTACGTTAGAAATCCAAATTTCACACACTTCTGTTGAAGCAGTAAATTTATATTTTGTATTCCAAACATTTAAATTCCTGGTTCATGAATATAAAAAAATAATATAATAGCAAAATGGTATGAATTTTCAAAGACCTGCACAATTCCAAAAGTTCCTTTCATCATGTCTGCATCAAGCCAGTTTATGATCCTTTTACATATATTGGGTTGAGGAAAAATTATATTTATGGATGCCAATAGGATATTAACTTACCGAATGCCAGAAAGATGGGAAATAATAAGCTAACGCTGAAAAAACAGCACCACAATGACTCAAATCTCACGAGACCATAAAAACACTAATAATACAAAGGACTTGTAGTATTACCAATGGAAAAACAGAAAAGCAGATCTGGATCATGCCCATATGCATTTCTGAAAATGGCAATTTTGTCTTGAGCAAATTGAAATAGACTGATTAACATGGCACAAGCAGAAAGGTTGACTACTGTGCATCGGACAGGCTGTTTTTTTTCACCTTAAAATTTTGTTTTAATGCCATTTTTTAATCACATGATACATTTTATATAGGGGCCTTCATATATGGTGTTAGAAAAATCCGGAAATATCCAAGCAAAAACCACAAACTCATATGAAGTATTAGCAGCCATGTTGTTCAATGCTGTTTGTTTGTTTGTTTACTTGAATTTTAACGGCGCACCAGCACTTTTAGGCTATTTAGCGCCATACAATAGGTTAGATGTTCAAAAACAAAAAAGGTTTAACATCGACCAGCGACATATATATAAAAAAAACATAATAGTTAAATATAAAATGGTAAGATGTTGGTAACAGGAAAATATGAAGCTTCCCAATCAACGGGAGATGTAAATGGTGTATGTTGATGATAAGATGTTGTAAATAAAAGGTGATATTTGCATTAGATAAAAATATTCTACGTGATGGCATACAAGTTATAGTTTAAAATAGAGATTTACTTCCTTTAGGAAATCTAAAATACAAGTGATTTGTATTGTATCAAAAAGTTCCTTCATGTCATGTACATTATAGTATTTAACACGCGTAGGTTGCAGGTCGGAACTCTCGGTCATAAAGTGTTTAACAGTGAATGGCTCATTGCAAGAAACGCACTCTGGTGGATCTTCACCTTTCAGTATGTGGGAGTGGGTAATATATGTATGACCGATTCTGATTCTTGCAATGACAACCTCCTCCCTACGGATAGTTCTGTAGGAAGGAGTCCATTCTCCCAGGGTTGGTTTGATGGCATGAAGTTTGTTATTGACTGCATCATCCCATGACGCCTGCCACTTCTGACGTAGGTACTTTTTGATACAAGGTTTAAAATCAGTAAAAGGTAATTTAAAATCCGATGGTTCTTCGGATAGAGCCATCTTAGCAGCCCGGTCTGCTTCTTCATTACCTCTAATACCAATATGGCTAGGTAGCCAACAGTATACTATGTTGTAGGACTTACTAAGCTCAGAGTTTTTGCCGAGAATATCGACTAGTAATGGATTATCCAGTTTTCTATGGTGTAGCGACTGAAGTACTGACAGAGAGTCACAGAAAATAATGCTATTTAAAATGCGCTTTTGTTCAATAAATTTCAGAGCAAGGTCTATTGCTCTGATTTCCGCTGAAAATATGGACGCATCATTTGGCAAGCGCACTTTGGTTATGTGTTTGCCACTAACGAAGGCTGCAGCAGCCTTGTCATCAACTTTTGATCCATCAGTAAAAAAAATTGTGTAGTTTTTAAAATCGTTGAGGAGTTCATGATAAGAGTTCTGGAAAACGGCAGGATTCGTCTCAGATTTTCTCCCATCGTGCAACGTAAAAATCACTTTGGGTTGCTTAAGGAGCCAAGGTGGTGTTTCCGAGACTAACGTGTTCTGAACTGTAGGGAGATTAATTTTGATAGCGTCAAAACTGGATGATATTCTGATGCCAAATGAAGGTATGGCATTTGGTTTGTTTTCGTACAAAGTTTTGTATTTTGGTTGAAAAACAGCCGAAAAAGCAGGTTGAGGGTTTGATCTTAACTTAAGAGCGTACTGTATAGAAAGCATTTCTCTGCGGTGCGATAAGGGTGGTTCATTCGCTTCCGCGAGAAGGCTTTCGCATGGAGATGTCTTGAATGCTCCAAGAGCAAGTCTTATTCCCTGATGATGAATTGGGTCAAGCATTTTCAAATAAGATTTCCTAGCTTAACCATAAACAATGCATCCATAGTCTAGTACAGAACGCATAAATGTTCTATACAAATTGAGGAGGACTTTTTTTATCAGCACCCCAGTCAGTGTGCGCAATTACTTTTAGTAAATTTAAAGCTTTTAAGCATTTAGCTTTTAAATTCTTGATGTGTGGTATAAAAGTCAGTTTTCTGTCGAAGATAATACCCAAAAACTTTGTTTCCTCAACAACTGGAATAAGTGTTCCGTCCAGCGTGAGTTTAGGGTCATCATGATGTCTTCGCAATTGATAGAAATGCATGCATACTGTTTTCGATTTAGAAAATTTAAAACCATTATTACTGGCCCAATGGTGGATCTTATTGATATTTTGTTGAAGTTGCCTTTCAATTGTATGCATGTGCTTTGATCGATAACAAATTAAAAAATCGTCTACATATAAAGAGCAGTCCACACCGGGAGTTAAGCACTTAGTGATGCTATTGATTTTGATATTAAATAGCGTCACAGATAAAATACTGCCCTGGGGCACACCCATCTCTTGCTGGTGCATATCGGAGAGGGTAGAGCCCACGCGTACTTTGAATTCTCTGTCGGAGAGAAAACTGGAGATGAAAGCGGGCAGACGGCCTTTTAGACCTAGATCGTGCAGATCATTTAGTATCCCGTACTTCCATGTTGTATCATAGGCCTTTTCTAAATCAAAGAAGACTGCTACTAAATGTTCCTTCTTGATCAATGCATCGCGAATAAATGTTTCCAGTCTAACCAGACCAGAACGGAAGCCACTTTGGAAAGGAGAAATTAAATTATTACTTTCCAAGTACCATACAAGCCGAGAATTAATCATTCGTTCCATTGTTTTGCATATGCAGCTTGTCAATGCAATAGGCCGATAGCTGTTAGGATTGTTCAATGTTTTTCTACTTGAAATGGTGACCTATTAAAAGAGACCACCATTACTTTGGTTTTCGAAGATTTGTTAGAAATCTGTTAAAAAAACCCAACCTATTTTTAGTAAATGTGGCCATATTTTATAGCAGCGGCTATTTTTATAAATTTGTAATATTTACAAAACTGAAAGATCTTCATCCTACTACCTTCTTATACTTAGTAACAGGAAGCAAGTCATGTACAGAGTTCAATTAGGTAACAGAATTCAGTTAACAAACTGAAAATATGGAATTTGCATTTCAGTAAATCTCACGTCCCAATCACTTGTATTACTTAAGCAGCAAGAGATTTCAGTCACTGGCTTTTCTCAAGTACCTAATCCTTACTTTTTGAGAGCACTCTATGCATTTCTACAAAATCTCCATAATACATCTACTGTTAACAATGAAGTACGTAAATAAACTCAATTATTGCAGTATGGATTAAATAGTTTAACAATGTGTGGAGACCAATGTTAGTATTAATGGTGAAACAATACAGCTTACAGCGGTGTCGTGTATCAATATGATTCACAATACACAGCCGGAAATATGATGCATATTGATAAACTTGATGGTCTTTCAATCTTTGAAAGGTAGGTGGTGCCCCTTATGTTGAAATACTGGTTGTATTTGCAGTATGCAGATCATCATCGACGACAAGAAAACAAAAATACTAATAGACTACTTGCTAGTTGTCAGTGAGGCCCCCCTCCCCTTTTTTAGGCTATTTAATGCCGGCTCCTTTTAACTCACTTTAGCCAAAAGGCACTTTATTTTGCACTGCACGAATACTTTGATCGACGAGTGGCTGAGTGGTCTAAAGCGCTCAACATTATGGATCACTGCCATCTCACTTGTCTGTGTGGGTTTGAGTCTTGGGCTCAGCCAATGTGGGTATGTGAGAAAGCTTGCTGGTAGCTTCTCATGGGTCGGTGGTTTTTTCCAGGGTTTACATGGGTTCTTCCTCCACCATTAATACTGGCCGCCATGTATACCATATCTTCTTCTGAAAAATGGCGTTAAACCCTACAACACCAATAACAAATTACTAAAACTAGACATTATATTATCTTCAAAACAGCAGAAACTAAGCAATTTCCTTGTGCCAAAAAAATCTATCTAGAACAAGTCTGGTAATGGGATTGATGAAAAATACCAACATAATTTATCACGTACTTCCTGTATATGCAAAAGACTGCTTTGGCCACATGTACTTGTATAAATTAGTTAAGGAAAACTTTTGACAACATTCAGTCCAATTCTATTAAAAAAATTTTTTTAAAACTTATACACAAGTTTGAAATCTGCCACCTTGCTGATTCTGTGGTAATTTTATTTATTCCAACAGCACAATCATTCACTGGTTAAATATCGCTGCATAACAAGAGAAATTTCAAATTTGTTCCCCATTCACAATTTAAGGAGAGATGCTACAAAGATTTTATCTCAAGGGGGACTTCACCTTGTGTCACAGAGGGGAGAGTAGAGGAGGGGGAGGATATTCCACTTTGGTTTTGTAGCATATGATTCACAATGTTACTTTTAAATTGTATTTTAATTAGGTCGACTATTCTGCCCTTTCTACATTTAATTTTGAAATACTGTTAAATGGGAGACAGACTTTCATGCTATTTTTTGTCGATCAAACATTTAACAAAATTTTCAGGCTCAAGATCATTAACTGGTATTTCTATTAACAATTTCCCAGTTTCATTAATCCATTTTAAACTTTCAAAATTTTTGCTATCATCACTATCACCAGGCAGCATTTGGTGAACAAAAATGTAATGAACCACGCCATGAATCAGATATTTGGAGTTTTCTAGGTAGCCCATATTTTATACACGCATTTGTAAAACTTCCTTCATGAATGTTCAAACTACACCAGAATGCTTGTTCCAAGGCAAATTTTAAATAACCATGTTTGTTCTACTTTACCATCCTAGATGTGTAAACATTTGCCAACCCGAAACACATATTGCAACAAAAATGGTTAATTATAAATGGTAGTTCGTTGAACATGTTTTTTATATGCGGGACGTTCAAATAATATGTAGGAGTTCTTGTGCATCCCTGTTCTCTGTATGTGTGATTTCATACATATTTTACATTATTCATGCAACTGCACACCAAGACAGCATCCGTTTAATTACTTTATACTTAAATGACTTTAGAGTGACGTTTCTGTTGCTTTGTTTGCGTTTCCTGTCTGTTAGTTAGTTAGTTATGGTTTAACGCCATTTTTTCAGCACAATATAGGCTATACATGGCGGCCAGTATTATTGGTGGAGGAAGAACCCGGAAAACCCCCGGAAAGAACCACCGACCCACGAGAAGCTACTGGCAAGCTTTCTCACATAACTACATTTGACGAATCTTAGACTCGAACACACGCCGACAGAGGTGAGATGGCAGTGGTCCGTAACGGACAGCGCTTTAGACCACTCGGGGCCCCCGTTTCCTGTCTGTCATGCTGGAAATGAGCTACATTGAATGCTGATTGGTAGTTATTTAACTTTGACTAGAACATGCTGTAATCACCAATAAGATTTAAATGTAACCTATTTAACTGTGTGACAAAAGCTAGTGCAACTTTCAATTGGACCCATTTCTACAAAATCAAATGCAATATAGAAACTTTGTGCAAAATTGGTTATTAAATGAAAGTACTTCATTATGCACATGGAACAATTTTTGGAATGTATCTTTATGCTCAACATGTTGCTGGGTTAAAATAATTAGCAAGGAATTGCATACATGCCAACCCCTGACGAGGTATTGGCATAATCCAAGTGGTCAAAAAGCGGAATCCAGGCGGAAAAAGCATAATCCACATATAACATGCTAAAATTTCAATAAACAACGATTATTTGCCCTGCTCATCCTTTACTGTTTCAAGTTTTCATATGTAGCACTTTTAGCTTTACACACATCGACTAGAAACCTTGTTAAGACGTTTAGCGCTAAATTTTTAAAAAATTTCGACGCGGCCGAAAATAGATGTCACGTGATGCTGTACTTTTTTTTTTTGTTCTTAATATTTAGAGGATTCTGTTATATTTTGTTTCGGGGGTTTTCGGTTGCCTTTTTCTAATTTATCTGGGAAATTTTTGAAAGGGGATATTTTTGCTCACATAAATGCATAGAGTAAAATAAAATATACTTTTTAAGCACTAAAATATATTTAGACTGGTGCTGCAAGAAATATGAATTAGAATATGGAATATGCGAGTAAATATTAAATTTGGAAAACCAGTCTGCTATCTCCTCACTATGCATATAAATAAATATAAATAGAATCGAGGTCAACAGTAGAACCAGGTTAGCTATAAATAGAACATGATACTATTACGAAAGTCCACGGTCTAGCGTACTCTTATATTGTAGTTACGTAAAGCCGTCTTTTGTCAAATACGGTCTGTGGGATTAATGGAACTTTAATAATAACGAGAAAACAAATAATTGATTTTTTTTGGGAGGTTGATATACTGAAAAAGCGTAATCCATATACGTTTAAGCGTAACGCGTAATTTAGTGACAAAAAGCGTAATGATTACGCCAAAAGCGTAATGGTTGGCATGTATGGAATTGGTGGATGGAACTATGTAACTTTGTTTGAATTTGCATAGTGTTGTATTTTTGTTTTTACTAATAAAACGAGTGTCTAGTACTGCAAATGCTGTTTCAGATTAATTCTGTATTTAAAAATTAAGGCAAACTAATGCAGAAGACTAAAATAACATATATGTCATCATTTTGTATTGCTCCAGCAACACGTAAATATATATCGAAGTTTTTCACCCCTAGTTGGTATCATTTTTTACACAGACATATGCATAGTTCTTTTTTCTTTCTTTGCAAATAAAGACTCGGGTAATTGGTATCTTTGGGTTTGGCTATAGCTGGTGTAATAGAGGGTGCCTTCATACACAATTGTGTTGCATCTTAAAATTTTTGGTCTCATACAAAATGGACTGCCGGTGCTGATTGACCTATTTTTTTTTAGGGATTAGTAGTAAAATGGCCTACTTTCAATACCTAAATATTTTCAAGACATACAGGCGACACTTAGAGATGCATTCCAAATCAAAGTTTTCCGTAGTACACCTGCAAATTACGTAATTTCTTCTGCAAATTATGTCACCACCTTAGAAATAATGATTTATGAACAATTTTCAATCAAATGAATACATATAATGTGTGCGTACTGCTGCATGCAAACCACAGCACATGCCACCAAAATGGCATAAAAACAAGCAGTGGAACAAATGGAAAGCGCAAGAATTGAATTGGCATAGAGCAAGTGGCACCTGTACGCAGAGACAAACAAAATGAAAGACTAAAATGACAGGACAATTGCTTAATTTATAAGATCATGCATATATATATATATATATATATATATATATATATATATATATATATATATATATATATATATGGGAGGCAAAATCAAGTCAATACAGGTTTTAAAAATATCTAGGTCAATTTTAATTCCTTCTGTTTTCATACATACACAATGAATGTTTCTCAAGATCTACTTAAAAATATTTTAAAATCATTACATTTATATACAAAATTTATCCTACTTTCACAAACGGCAACAAAGAAATATCGAACACTCACTTCTTCCTGAAACAACATTCACCACAACAGACAACTGAGTGTAGAGACTTTAAGATGCATTTGCCAGGACAAGTCACACCCAGTGTCGCTGACATGTATATATTTAACCCCTCTATGCCTGCCTTCTATTATGATGTTATCCACCACCAGGCCCATACACTACATTTTCCAATTAACATTAGGTTATAATGACATAATTTATCTAAAATCTGCTGTTCTTAAAGTAGTCACTTGCTTTTCAAAAACATAAACACTTTTTAAAAATAAAATAAACCTGTTTTTTTTTAATGACATCTAATCGAGTGAACTGTCCTCCGAGATTTCATGGTCACTTGATAGGAGAAATTTAAATTTGTATGTATTTAAATTTGTATGTATCAACTGTTACTTAAAATACATTGAAACCCTATCATGAATGTTGACCAGGCCATAACAGTGAAAGCTGAAAATGGCATGGAATCATCATCCACATGTACATAAACATACCTGAGATTCAACAAGATGGCTTCTCTACTCGAGTTAAAAAATTAGCAGGCAGCAGCAGCATCGCAAATTCTGGTGGCAAATTATGACATAGGGTTGCATATTAATAAATCCATAGACTTTAAAAAGGTACAATTCAAACTGATGCGCAAAAACAATGAAAAGTAAACAAGAGGAGCAAAAAGGTAAAGTAGATGAAGTTTCTTTTCATGACAATGACTTGACTGCCCTATTAACACGACATTATAACAATGAATCCTATAGACTTACTTTGTTTCGAGCAGCCAATGTACAAAGAAATCCTGATGTTAAAGAAAATATTATTTAGGTCTGTGCAACTCTTGCAGGGCTCTATAAGAATCAAAATCTTCATATTAGCAGAAGGTATGCAAATCAATCACAAAATACTCATTTCCTGAATAATAAACAGACACTAAACAATGTTTAATTTTATAGTTCTATGTATATAAAACTGAAGAACATGTACAAATCTCCTGCTAAGTAACTTCAAGTTGAACTTCTTCCAACTTCAAAGTTTAACGAACCAAATTTCTGACTATCAAGTCTATATATGTATCATTTCAATATATGTCCTCAGATTCCATTTCCTGTTAATAAAATTTAGACCATCAAAAGTTCCAAAAGTTGTCTATGTATTAGCAATGTCTTTAAAAACAGTGATGACAAAAGCAGACTTGGGCAAATATCATTTAAAAAAACATCAACAAGATTTATTTGATATTATCTCTTATAATGAAAACGACATTATAATTACCAAATCTTGAAAACATATGGATCATCCCTCAACTTAGGCCTTCTAATGTACATGCATAGATTTACGCATCTTTGATATTTTGCAATATGGGAATATCCCTGCAGGCCCTAGGCAGCACTCTCAACAAGGTTAATAAAACTTTTGAGTTAATAACTAAAACCCAAAGATAGCAACCTTTATCACCAGATGCAGCTTTGGTAGTTGTTAAATACTGTCATCATTTGGGCAATTAAATCAAAGCTTTCTTCATTTGTAACCAATACAACTTTATATTCAGTAACAGTTGATAATAATACAAAAACAACCAATGAATTACAGTTTGGTAATTTGCCCAGGTTTGTTTCAATGACTCTTCCTGACAACTTGTAAAATGAATTTCAAACATGAAAGAACGTGAAATTGCAAAAATAGAGTGACACTTGAGATTTTGTGAGAAGCTTTGTGCAATACTATGTACATGTATAAAACATAGGCTACTAAACAAAATAAAACAGACCAACGAAAATCACATCAAGAGTTCAAATAAACTGGGTTATACTCACAGTTGAGTAATGTTTATTATACTGTTACTGTATATCTTTATGTCTCCAAGCAGAGTCACATGTCATCAATCCAGACTAAACAGTGTTAAACAAATTAAAGGTGTATGGTTAAACTCTGAAATATTTAATGTCTTTCCTATGATTATACTATGTAATTTCTTGTAATAAAATAATAGTTATGATGTAATTACAGATAATAAACAATTCCATTTTTCAAGAGCAGACTGGATACCATCTGATTGAGGTCTTTCAACTCCAGCTTACACTATAATTGAGAATTAAAAGTTGAGGAAGAAAATGCACAGAGTTTAATTTGGTCTAAAAAATATAATTATCATTTTAAAACCAGTCTCTGTCTCTCTGCATTGGATTAAGCTAACAGAATCAGCCTCCTTTCTTTTACAACATATATTCGATGCATAAAGTTTTTCCTTTTCCTGGGATAATGTATTTACTGTCTGTCCTGGTCCTTATTAGTAAAAATGTCAGAATGTTAAGTATTATTTAAAGTAGTTAATTTTTGGAGTGAAATTTGTATACTTTTTGTGTTTTTCTGTTTTATTTTAAACCACTGAAAAACTTAAATTTGTACCATGTCTCTTTCTGCTGCCATCCAATTAACCTTCTGAACAAGAGACGTCAGTTATGAAAACATAAGAATGCCATTTTCATATTGGACCTAACTTAAATTGTGTGGATATGAAGATAAACTAAAACAGGCTTAAAATACAGCATAAACATGATGTATTAAGTACACTGCTCCCAAACTAGTGGAACACATTCACTTGCATCAACATGCTGCAGTCTAGTTCAGTAAACTATGCCTGTGAAATCTCCAATTTTAAGCTGTACGTCTTGCATCAGGTGCAACATTCCCTCAACTTTGCTTTGCAAGTGGACTCAACCTGGTCAGTTTGTGGATTGCCTCTTTATCATTTATGAACATGATGCAGGTGGCATCAGTGGTTATAGATCAATTAAGTATATTACCAAACAGGTTTGTGCAGTTCAGGCATGATTCACCCGCTGTACTGTAATGGGATATACTTCAGTGGATACCATACAAACATGACTAGACCATGGTCATTAAAACTTGTATACTGTGTTTCTGACACATGAAAATTTAAAAATCTATGCCACGTCAACAACATTTCTCCCTCATGATAACTTCTCAAGGAAAAATAATACATACTGGAGGTTTAAGATAAAAGAAATTCATTAGACTTGTCTTGTCCTAATTTTAAAATGTCTTGACAATAATGCCTTCCGTTGTGCACCTAATGAAACAGGTACAGAAAACATTCACTTGCATCAATGATCATACAAGGTAATACATCTGACAATCTTTGAAGAACAGTTTTGAGTCAATTAAATTGTCCAATCTTGAGGTATTTCTCAAATCTTAGTCCCATGAATAAGTAATAAGAAAGAAGATGAAATATTGGCTTTTGTATGTATTACATGTTAAAGTGGCAATTAGAATACCAGGATTATTTTCTAAAGTTTCCTAACCATTCAATACAAATTAAATTTTTATCACATGTAGAAAAACACTGATGGTAAACTTGTTAAACTGCAATGCTGTACATATTACATAGTATTCAATGTGTCTAAACAGCTGTAGCAAAATATACATACGACAAATTATATACATTATCTTTCTTTACAATGTCCTGAACACAAGAAAAACATTGGCATTCAGTAGTTAATGAATATTTGTACAGGTAAAAATGTCTACGAAAAGATGAAACAAAACATAGTAGTTATATAAGATTAATAAGTGGGTTGAATCATTATGTTCAATTTATAAACCATTGTAACGCATTATCTAGAAGCAACAGAATCATTTATTTTTTCTTATTGATCTTATATTACAGTTTTCATGGATGCCTCCATCCCCAATGATACCCAAATTGTTTCTTCAGCTAAATAGCTTAAATTTGTGAAAGATCCAGCAAATTAGGGATGAAAAATAAACATTTAAAAATTGCTTGGCAGCTGAATGTGGACATCATCTCAAGCTAACTTGCAAGAAAAGGTCAAACAAGCCGAATGGAAAGTGAATTTATACAATAAACAATTACATTATTTTACATTACAAGAAATATTATAGCTCTTTTACAACTGAGTGTGCAAGAGCATGGAACAAACATTCAAACCAACACTTTCATTTTTGTTCTCAGATGACTACTTGTGTTCAGGAAACAATATTTTTCAAGTTCAGGAAACTATCCTCTTCTAGTTTTAAATACCCCCCACACAAAAGTCATATTTTGTGTATCTTCATTTTAATATTGTGAACAGAATGTCTCACAAATGTACAACTTCTGCTTTCTTCTCAACAGTTTAGTCTAATCACATCTTTCCTTTGTTTGCTTTTGGTGTTCCCCGAGGTGGTGTTACCGGCCTGCCAGCATTTAGTCCTCCATATGGGAACTTCTTTTTATCTGCAGGTTTCAGAATCTGAAAATGATAATTTATAAATGTTTGTAAACACATCCAATATATTTTCTTAAGAAATGGATGTAAATTAGTCTCTAATGAACAACAATTCCAACAGCAATTTCAGAACAGTGACAAAGTCAGGTCCTTGTAGAGAAACTGGTGCTCTACTTGCAGCAAGACTGTAGAATAAAAGATGCATGCATTCCTATCCATCTTTCATTATATTTGGAGAATTAAGCTCAGAGACATTCTTCACAAACCAAAATAAGACCCGGATTGGTCAGATTTCATGAAAACATGTTTCAGTCTGCATGTTTCCATATTGTCGGACAATCACCCCCCCCCCCCACACACAGTTGTGATGACCGTGACCTTTGATTAGGAATGGGGTTAAATCAAATGTAATCTATTAGTGTGAGATGTAATAATTGATTTCAGAAGCTCTATAATCGTAATCATAATTGCAAACATTTTTCACTGGCTTTGTAATCACTAATACAAAAGATTACAAGCATAAAAATAATGTGACATGCAAACTTTGAACGCTTAATGTTTATTCGTTGTAACAATAACTAAAAAAATTGTTGAGATAAAGGTGTTGTAAACAGTGCTAAAGCATGTCTATTTGGCATGTTTGTATGTATATAATTGTCAACAAACATTTACAGAGTTAAAATTTGGGTTTTTTTCTCTTTAGTTATATAATGTACGATATCTGCCCAGAACAACAACTAAAGACCAAAAATATAAAGTAATCATAATTATTACCTTGTAATCATAATCAAAGTTTCCAAAAAAGTATAATTGTAATCACAAGGTGCAAACAACATGTAAGCATAATCCTAATTGTAATCAAGCACCTGTAATCTACCCCATGCCTGCATCTGAACTAATTTTAAGATTCATAGTGATAAACAGAAAATGATGAAAGTTTTTCTTCCACCAGCTGGAGGCCTTGAGACCAAACATCACAAGTTTCTTTTATTCCCCATAGTGAAAGTAATCATTCTATGTTTGTACAGGTCAGTGATGGATAACTATTGCTGTGCATAAACAACTTTATTTTAAATGCATGACCTTGAGCTTTTAATCCCAAATCAATGAACTTCTTACCCTAAGTGCAAGCAAATGAAAGTCAGATCCAGGAGGCGAGGCAGAACTAATGTTATTGTGTAGAAACCCTTTCTTTTTGTCCATGACCTTGACCTTGATCCCATAATCAATTGCATTTTTCCTTAACTCCCAAGTGAAAACCATCTATTGTGTTTGGTAACAGTAGATGGTGGAGAACTTTGTTATCATAGAGAAACCCTTTTCTTTTTGTGATCTGGACATATGGCCCCCAAAAACTGATGGTGTTCTTCCTTTTTCGAGTGCAAAGCATCCACAAACTTTCCTAACTGTGGATGGCAAACAACTAGAGTCACTGCAGAAATGAAATTTGTAATATTTGATGGTATATAACGTATATCAATTGTACAAATCTTAAAGCCCTACTTGTCCTGACACCGGGTCAACCAGTCCTAAACACTTACCTCTTAATGCTGAGCACCTAGCCATGCAGCGGTTAGTACCATTTTTGTAAGTCTTTGGTACAACTCGGCTGGGGTTTGAATACACAATCTTCTACTTTCGAGGCGGACACCCTAACCACTAGGCCATTGTAGCAGTCTCCTCACAGTTGAAATAAATTTTACTACAAGTTTCCTAATAAAACTTCATTGCAATAATAAATGGCTAAGAACAAAATTTCAACAGTGGCACGATCACATCTTTTTCTCTCCCACTTAGCCTGAAATGCATATTGTCCCAAATCTGGAGTGAAAATGTCCCAAGATGCTGAGCATGTTTACAAAACATTATACAAAATCATGATTTTCTGAAGAAAAAAAAAAAACCAATAGAAAAATTTGGCACATATGCGAGTATTTTTAAGTCATTTCCGGCAAATAAGAGTGTTTTCAGTCTCAGTGGTTGCAACACGAGACAAGTTTCTGGCATAAAATGTGCCATTATAATAAGAACAGTTTGTTTGGTTCCTTTCTGGTCTTTATTGGTTATTTGTATCATATGAGCAGTTTCATGCCATAATTTGGAATGCTTAATTTCTCTGGTGTTTTCTTAATGATGCAACGATTTTTTGCTGTAAATTAGATTTCTACAACATTTTGGTTTACTTGCTAGCTATCATCGGCAGTGAAACAACCTTTCGTGTGCAACTTGACTTTAAAATGTCAAGCAGTGATTTCGAGTTTATCATAATGGTTCAACAGAATCAAATTTAAGTAAATTTAAAGAAAAAAGAAGTGTTCTTCACATTTTAAAGGGATGAAAATCCATACAAAAACTTAGTTGAACTGAGGATAAAGCCATGCAGTGTGATAAATGGGGATCTGACCTTTGCCATGTGGAAACAATTTGGAAAAGTATCTTTTGGCAAAGCTGTCAGTAGCAGTCTGGAGGGCAATTAATGTCTTGTATACAGGGTTATAAAACTGCACAGACATGTTTTGAAATGTCTTTAAATAATTTTATCATTCTTCTGGCATTAACAAATAATTTTTATTTGCTGTGGGAAGTGTCGAAATTGTTCTCAACAGAATCCTGAATTTTTATCTTTTTGTCCCTGGTTGGCAATCTGCAAATTTGGTTAACTACCATTCCTCTTACCTGGAATGAGCACATCAGCGTTTCATCTACACTCATCATGGCACCAGCATTGTCAAACTCTCCACAATAGTTTGGTGCTGAGAACAGTGTTACCAACTGGCGTTTGGCAAAAAATTCATATCCATCTTCCACTACCTAGAACAAAATAACAATGCATTCTAAAAATTATCTACTTCAACATGAAATATGGGATATTGATGCAACATGATAGTTGTCAGAGCAAAAGTTATGCAAAGGAGCTGATACTTCAGACTTTAAAGAATTTTCAGGAAGACAAATTCATTTCATTTTTTTTAAAATATGTTATTCTGAAGCAAAAACTAGAATTTCAAGATGGCTATGGCAGTTTATTTTCGATCTAACAGCCTTATTTTCATTTAGAACCAATTAGAAACCATGTAAAGTCTTGGTGAAACCCTACATTAATATAACTATGAAAAGGAAATGTGCTTAGATTATCAAGCTGGCCATCACAGCATAAATATCTGATGCAAGATTGCCACCATCTTCATTAGGACCATCTACTTTTCCTGAGAACCAACTATATTTCAAACATCTTTGTTGAAATCTTCCATGTCGTTATGCAAATCCATTAAAAATACATAGTCAGTACAAGATTTTCAAGACGGCTACCATTTTAGCGACAATGGATGGCAGATCATCATTACTTTTTGGGGGGACCAGCTATATATTGTAATAAATGTTCTAGTGGAAATACACATGATGGTAGTGGTGATGATGTTTATCAGAATGGCACCACGGTTATCTGAAACCAACTAGATACTATTATGAAGTATACAGTGACAACAGATATTGATATGACCTGATTTAGAGGAGTAGTGACGACAATTTTCAACAGAGCTGTCATATTGCCAGAACTATACTTTTTTGACCCGAGATGAATACAAATGTTAAGTTTCATTGCAGTCCATTTAGTTTAAGAGGTGGATCAACAACAGATTTGTGTAAATAGGTGGATGCAGAAATGTGTCATCCAAAAAGTACAACTAATAGAGCTAAAAATGAAAATATGACAAATTTTAAACTAGGTATAGCATACAGCTATCAGTAGAAAACAAGTATTTTGAACAGCAAAATTGAATTATTCAGACTTAAATAGCAAATATTTGGAACATGGTTCCCACACTTTTCTCAGATAAATTTCCAGGATGAAATTACTTTTATCAAGGTTCACATATGACCATTAAAGAATGGAAAAATAAAACATTTTAGATTATAAAACGTGCCTTTTCCAAACTGAAAGATGTTTACATGTCAAGACTCTCCAAGACTACGAAGTCAGAAAAATTCATGCACATAACAACAAAATATATCACATGACTATATTCCTATAAATTGGCATGTAAGGTCATCACAAGGTGCAGATTAAAAGGTCCAACAGTATTTTTCTACAGCAATGTATATGCATGTAACACAAAATAAAAATTGCCTATTACCATATGAAAACAAAAAAACTTATAAGTACCAGGATCCTTTCTAGTATAAAAAAATTCAACTATGAATTTACATGTGCCAATATAATCACAAATAATATATTTCAAACTCCTTAAGACAGTTTGGCTAATAATCCTTCCTTTAAAAAATATTCACAAAGAGTTTATTTCAACTTTAACAACCATCATAATTATAATTACTGTATAAAGGATTGAATTTTCTGTAAAATAAACTTTTCTTGTAATGTGACAAGATAGTCCCCAAGCCTTTTTGTAAATATATAATACAAGGGACGACATCCCCCCCCCCCCCAATTTCTCTGGCATTCTATTTAAGATTTTAAGCGAATGCTTCAAGCTACATTTCACAGTTTCACACCAAAATTCAGCCCAGAGATTCAACATTTTGGACAACAAATTCAGCAGTCTGGATGTAGACGCCTTTTTAACAAGTGTCCTGAATGGATGGAAGAACAATTGTTCTTCCATATATCAGCTTATAAAGGTCGCATGAAATGTGGTTTTAAATACATGGTTACATAGAGCATATGAGGCCAGAATTTGGAGAAATTGTGCATTTGTTTAGACCATCGTCTTTGCAAAGCCATTAAATGTTTTAAAATTTATTAAACGGGATACATTGAAAACAAAGATGGGTTTAGCTCAGAACCTTCACTCTTCACCCAAGATGTACAGAGATATAAAATGTTATAACTGACAAGAAATTTCTCATACCCATATGTAAAATTTAGACATGCCCTTGGCACAAATTGATTATGGAACACAGACCTGAACAGTTTCTAAATGTCCTACACAAGTTTATTTACAAGCTTAAATTTTGTTTACAGTGGATGCAAGTATGCGACGGTTGAATCTATTTTCCCCTGACATGCATAAACTGTTGGCTTGTTATCAAGTAATGCATACCTGGTGGGCTCTACATATAAGGTCAAGGTCATGTTTGTGTAGAAATTTTGCCACCACTTCTGCTCCAAATGTAAATGAGACGCCACGATCATTTTCTCCCCAACCCATTGTTTCTTTGTCCGGATCAGACCAAAGGAGATCACAAAGAAGACCCTGATCTGGAACATCTGTTGGCCGCATTATTCTGCGGATCTGCTCCATGGACTGCAAGTCTGGACTCAAGCCTGAAATATTGGAAAATTATCTTTGTCTACCTTGCATTACACATGTTAACCCTCCAAACAGCAACTTTTTCTCCATTATAAACAACCATATGAAGTAATTAAATAGTATTTAAAACTAAAATTGAAAAATTGCAAATGGTTTCAAGCCAAACTAACAACTGGCAAAAATGGAATTAAAAAATTAGTACAAGATGATAATCATCAAATGCTATCAGTTCACAAAAATAAAAGATGACACATTCACCCTAACAAAAAATATATCAATTGTTTCCAAAGTATAAATCAGCAATTTCAATCGCCTGTCTGCAGTTTATAATAACATTGACAGTTGGTCAACATCAATAGTTTAGAAGAGAAGTATGCATGTGGGTCTTTAAAACGGGACAGCAGTAATAAATTTATAAGTACTGAATTTACCAGTCATCTGGTTTTGAAAAATCTGGTATAGAAAACTACTACAGTCATTTTTACAGCAGTAAATTACACTATGTTCATGGAAGGTTGGGCCAATGCTGTGAAATTACTAGTTTGAAGGCAAAAGAAGATTTCAGACTGCTCTAATAAAAAACAATTTAAACAGGGCTGATATGTAGAGACGGCCTTAATTTCATGGGCCTTAATTCTAATGAAAAAAATGTCACTCAATATTTAAGCCCACAAGGAAACAGTGAACACAAAATATCAGATGAACCCTTAACCAGTACTAAGAGATATTTCTGACTTTCCTTCTCCCTTTTGAAGAACCCAAAGCTCCAATCTGGGCAAAGTAACTATCTTGATCATCCCCAGCACATATAAAACTGAGACTCGGGATCTCAATTTCAAGTTCAGCAAATGAATGTAGTAGATTCTTAGAAAACCAACTTGGCAAAGAGGTAACCACATCAAATTTCCCCTTTAATTGTGACTAACCCTTTTTCATGGGCAAGGCATGAAGCTTGCACCTTCTTGCTGATGCCAAGAAGAGCAAGAAGAAGAAGAAAAAAAAAGTGTACATGCATAAAAGCTCTCAAAGGAAGCTCAACTCAAATGTTCAATGGGGGTTTTTGACAATGCCCAAACACAGAAAATTGCATCTGGGCATTAGTTTGCGAGATACCAATCAATGAAACTAAAAAAATTTCTGCATATAATCTTCTGACTAGGTGCATTATGAAACAGTTGAAATTTTAAAATAACCAACTTCTGAAAGTAAAGGTTCATTTTCCCCCACTTTCCGCAAATGTACAAGACACATCCCACCTTGGTATCACAGTTAAATAAAAACTATACTGACATGCATGCAATACACATCTATTTTTAAATGTTGAATAAATTTGCAATAGTTCTCACTCATCACTGCTCTTAAAGTGAGCAAATTTGTACAAATTATGCAGGGATCTTGAACCCTTGCACGCATTTCTGCCGCAGCATCATGAAGCATTCTTCAAGACAAAATGTTTAGATGCAAGTTCTAATTACAAGCTTCAATTTCCAACCAATCAGGAAGCGCCATTTCCAGCCCATTAGGAAGAGTAATTCAGAGTTGGGTCATTTTCCACCCTCTGCACAACACCCTTCCACAGAAGGGTGTGAACCTGCCTTCCCAAGATGAGCAGTGATTAACAAGATTTGTTAAAGATATCTATCACATTTTGGGATGTAAAATTGGTTCCATTTTATTTGGGACCAACTACAGGTAGTGATAACCATTTTTACAAAAACCTAAAAGTCAATATGACCATATCTTCAACAGTAGTAGTGATAACAGCTTTCAACACTGTCAACAAGCCCTACCAAGTTTTCTTTTTCCAAAATGTGGGCATAATTTCACTGTCACATTTTCAATTTAAGAATCAACTATGCAGCCAGTCTCATCAGTTTCTGCTTTAATAATTAGTTTATATATCCATTTGAAAACAAATATATAAGTATATTCTCAAATTATACAATGTGGAATAATTCTGGTCTTTAAACGTTGTTGCTAAATAACAATGTGGAAATGTCAAACAAAAATGACAAAAAAAAGTATCTAATTGTTTACAAATTACCTCCATGGCAACAGAAAATTTTTTCATCTATTATGGCAGCAATAGGCAGACAGTTGAAACAGTCTGTAAATGTTTTCCACAACTTAATGTTGTATCGTCGCTTACCTGCAGAAAAAACATACAATAGGTGAGAAAGGCAAACAAAGAGGAAACGGGGAATTTTTTTTTTCAATAATGATAAACAAAAATAATACTGATACAAAATGACAGCAACTTGGAGCAACAACTGACAATAGTTATCGAACAGTCTTGCTATAAAGTTACAATGCCTTACATTTTCAGCATCTATGCAGCAATTCCAGAACAGACATTTGCACATATATAAAATCATATTACATCATCCTATGTATATGTACATACATGCAAATAGTAAAGCTTATGGTTCAATGAGCATAAATAGTATACATACAGACACTGGGAGTACAAATCCACATGAACTTTCGGACAAAACAACCATAAACACAGTATCCCCTAATTCAATGTGTAATGTGCATTTGTTTTAATATCCATTTTTACCCAACGATGCATTTAAAAAATCACTTTTGTTGTTAACCTCAAAAAAGTTTTGAAGTTTTCATTGCCGTAAGCATGACTTGAACCTCAAAAATTTGAACCTCAAAAATTTTACACAAGCAAATTAGTGACCAGCAAATAATTTGTAATCAAATTCGGCCAAGTATGACAAATCTTTTCAATGTTTTCACTGCCAGACATATTCTCTTAAAATGGCTTTAAAACTGTCATCTTAGTTTTGTTAGTTACCTTTAGCGGTTTTGACCACTACTACACAGATGTGGAAGGAAGTCCACTAAAGAAAATTTGTTGCAACAATTTTAGATTTATTTCCTGGTGAAGAAAGTGTGCCTGATTGAAAGATTTGGGGGGACAATAACAATAAAAAATTGTCAGCAACAAGACCCAGTGCTCAATGCGCAACATTGTTTATGCAACCTCCAGCTTTGCTAATCAATATTAGATACCAACGACATACCACTAGTAACATAGTTAAAACTGTCTTTATAGCAAAAGTGTTCATGCAAGATTTTATCATGTGTGTAATATATCCTGGAAACAATAATGATACCCTAACAGAATAAAGAGCACTGTAAAACACACAATACACTCAAGGGGTAGTAGACTATATGTTCATGAAAAAAAAAACACCCAACCCTTTTCACTGGTCAATATAATGCAATTTGTGATAGATTATCAACCGTGTAAAACCATTTGTTTTTAGTATCAAGATCTGGTTTTGAGATGAAATGATTAGGTACATTCACATGTAAGAGCAACAAAGATGAGTTGATTGATCACAACACACAGCCACATTGTTCGACAGATCACAGTAATATTCAAAAGCTTAAGGAATATTTCACAAACGGGCCACAATCTGTCACATTAAACAGTTGGTTATTTTCTGAATAGCATAGACAGTCGATAAAATGAATGATGTCCAAAAAATTAAGTCTCTATCACATGTGAGTAAACATCTACCTGGCACTGCAACATGGCAACAAGCAAACATGGAGAGATAACATATGTATGAATCTGGGGGATTAATTTATTCGGCAACTGATCCAGTCAATATGCAGGATCAGGTTTCTGCATTCAATGGACAATCCTGCCAATAGTCAAAGTTTGATGGTTACATGTTATTTTTCTCCAAAAAGATCATATCAATATTAACCAATCAGAAATTATTTTACAGAGGTCTCGCTAGGATTTTAAAACTAGGAGTCCAGGACTACCTATTTGGTAAAAGTAGAAGTTCCGCCACCAAAAGTTGCAGTCCCATCCTTGACAATGTTGAACTTTGCAGATTAGAAGAACTGTTGGTTGCCGTAGAGTTTAATTTCCATTCTTTATAATAATGACATGAACAACCCTGTCAGCATATTCGGCGTGACTGGTAATTCTGCACAATGATGCATCATTTCTGTAAACATTGGATCACGTGTTGGTTTGGTTGAAAATTCAATTTTTGGCTGAAATGAGTCCAAAGTAATGTATTTCATTTCCATAGCCTGATGCATAAGCATTACATCTTTTCAAAGCCATGCACAGAATTCGGCCGCTATATCTCAAGTCATGGAAACAGTGGTGATGTCCATTTGTCCAAACTTTATATTATTTTGAATATAATATTCTGGTGACAACTGCCACTTTTCAATTGGTAAGCATTGCATTTTTGGGGGGGTTAATTGGATTCGGTATTGGTTTTGTGCCAATATTGGTAACCTTATATACCCAGAATAACCTGACAGCGATGTAACTCTTGATAGTCCTTCAGGTGAATTTTGACAATCCAAGGAATAGTTGTATTCCAAACACTAAGCCAAACATCATGCACTTTCTTACACATGGCTACTATTTCCATCCAAACTGTCAGTTTTAATGACTTCAGCAATCTTCTGAATCTCATTAAAACCTTTGTCAGTTTGCCATTTAACGGCAAACTACTTATCCAAATCTGCAAACGACGTTTTGTCCAGTGTCTTGATTTTGAGGTCACAGGCAGAAATGAACACAATAATGGAAGCTAAAGTGTGCTCTTATAATAACTACATGTACATCTCAAGATCTTTCTGTCTCTGAATTCAGTCATTGTAATTTTCAGCACATTTTACCACCCAAGCTACTAGTCAAAGTCTTTGAACTTGCCGCCCAACTATTACGTCATGTTCTTTTGATGTCCTCTTAATAAATACAGCACTGGGGGTACTGTAACCACTGAATTATGTCACTGTAAATATCAGCACAGCTAAAATGATAAAGTAATCAACACTGACTTTGTCTCGTAGCTATTTGCATGCATACGGAGGACTCCTGCATTTAGTGATTTATGCGTCCCAGATCAAATATTTGCATTCAAATACGCGTAATTAAGCGTCTCCAAGAACTGTTTTACTTTGTGCAAATTTGAATTGTTCAGAAACCATGGGTTACTAATGGAGGGCAGTTTCACTACATGTGTTCTGTTCATGAAAAAGCATAAATGATGGCAGACATAAGACATGCTGATTGTGGGAGCAAAAATGAGAAATTTCTCGGGTTTAATCTTGAAAATATTGAGCAAAGGAAAAATATGTTTGGCAGTTGGATATTTTGAATGTTTTAGATTTGGACATCAAAGTTTCTGAGTCTGAGTCGCCTGAAGATGATTTTGCTGATAGCGATGATGATAAAGAGTTCTTGCAGATCTAGCAGACTGTAGTGATCTTGTCAATTTCGTAAATAGTGTATAAAAAAGTTGCAAAAGACTTGGACAAAATAGAAGGAAAAAAATATTTAAAAAAACACCTCTTTCTATAAAAATTCATATGGAATAAATGTTGAAAACTTTGTGAATTTGTATTGGATATAAGAAGAGAAATTAAGGTAAGTATGAATGCATGTGCATGATAGTTACAAAATTGTCTAAAAGGGTAAAAACTGTATGCAGTTAACAGCGCTGGGGCTGAATAAGTTAAATGTAAAATTAAAACAAAATAATTGCAACAACTTACACTCATCGTAGAATCCATAGATTCTGTTTATACTGGCACACTCATGGTTGCCCCTGAGAAGAAAGAAATTTTCTGGGTATTTTATTTTGTAGGCCAGGAGGAGACAGATTGTTTCCAATGATTGCTTTCCTCGGTCAACATAATCTCCCAGGAACAGGTAATTGCTCTCAGGTGGGAAGCCGCCATATTCAAACAGACGTAACAAGTCATAATACTGACCATGTATATCCCCTGAAAAACAAGCAATTATAAGTATGTGAGATATATATAGATTAAGCCAAAATAAAAAAGATATCACATTGTTGCTGGCTAAAGATTAAATAAAAATAAGTGGACTGAAATTATGATCAAAAACTAAACATTTCATTGTACATTTGACAAAAATAAGATCTTAGTACTATTGTGATGAACAGTTAAATGTTATATGACAACATTAATTCATAACACGTTAAGACTGCACGACTTGTTCTCAGTGTATGATAAAAGTATCTACCTTTTTTTTATATACAAGGACTGATAAATATTTTGGCACAGTAAAAACAAGTGACAAAACTTTTAAATCTCAAATAAACAAAATAGAACTAAATATGGGAAGAGCTATTAGCAAACTATCTTAAAACCTAACTGCAAAATGACTATTCTAGTGTAAATGAAGGCTGTAAACAGCGATGAAAAAAAAACATAGTGATTGTTCTGACTCGACTCTGGTCTAAAGGGCCCATCTTCTTCTTGTCTGTGTTCCTGCAGCATTTTGGGGTTTGTTGATGGATGAGAAATATAAACTCCGTTTGATCTTCTGTTATGTAAATGTGTTGCATGTTGGTTCACATTGTAATGTAGTCAAAGGTTAATTCAACCTTATGGTACAGAACCAGTTGTGCAATACGAGTTAACATATTCTTTTAGCCAGCCATTACATAATTTTTTTGAAAAAAATGCATCTATTGTGTTTATTTATTGAAATACATGCAATTTAAAAAGTGCATTTTTCTTTCTTTTTTTTTTCTCAAACAATTCAGCACTGAGAGATCTTGTACTGCAAAATAATGTAGCACTTAAAGGGTTAAAAAAATAAAATAATTTCGCATTGTCACATATTTTGTTGTACTTCACTGATAGATCATGCTCGTGTGTTTGAATTTAGAAGTAAAACAGCACTGGTTCAGACACTTTTCAATACACATTTAGTCCATCATGTACACAAAAAAAGTGTCAAAAGCAGTGCATACCCCTGGGGTGTAAAACAGGGTTGGTTTGTTTTTTCAACCTTAGTATCAGAATGGAATGGGGGGGGGGGGAGTCATTAAAAAAAATGTGATACCGACGAGTTTATATTTAAAAGTACCCCTCAGAAACAGCCACCTCTCTTAACACGACCATGTATCCAGAACCAATAATTATTTCAAATCTTGACGCAAGGTAAGCAATTTTGATTATTTCTATCGTAGATAGATGTCTCCGAGTGTAAAGTTTCCGTTAAAATTGTTGACCAAAGATTTATAGTTTATAATTATCTATAAAAGTCGATGTTTACAGGAAATGGGCTCAATAATGTTAGGACAGAGTTTAGGGTTTAACAATTATGTAGAGTTCTTCTCTTTGATGATTATAACCAGACGCAATTGTTACAATCATAACGGGGTCAGCATAAGCTAAAAATAGATTTTGTACATTGGCACACACAGAAAACCTTGAAGAAAAAAAAAAAACAGGGTACCAGACATAGACAAGAAAAATCATGTGACAACACATTATGGTGTCCTTTACGAAGACTGTATTTCATACACTCAACATAAATTTTGTCTGCATAATTAAATCGCATACAGTCAGCAACAACTGAATAAATCATTACCAAACATTAAAATGTCATCACGTTAACGGATACATTATTTTAGAAGTTGGTTATTCTACTCAAGGACATCGAGAGGGAGGGAGACTTGGCGAAAAACTTTATGTAGAAAAGACTCGGAAAAAACAAGTTTATGTTGAAATAATTTGAATAAACAAAGTCATAACTGACAAGAAAGGTTATTCAGCAGCAGTGGGAAAAAGGAGCAAATGGACAGATAATTATGTATGTACCAAGATGTAAATGACGTTTTTTAATCCATTTGCAATGTGCACTACAACTATACCCGCTTGCAAATCACACGGCAAAACAGAAAAAATAGTAATGTATATTCAGTTGAAATAAATTTGTTATTATAACAAAAAGAACCTTTTATTTATTATTGTTACATTTAGACGAAGATATTTAATGTTTTGAAGTATGTAGCTTTCTTACTACGTACATTACATATACTTCTCTTAATAAATTCAGCCCCCCCTCTGGAAAGGCCACTAGTCTTAGAAGGTCACTTTCCCAGTGCAAAAGGGGTGGCCGTATAAGAGGGGGACTACTGTACTATCATCGGTTTCATTGTACTTCATCTTTGAACACATTTACCCAAACATCAAAGAGGCTAATGATTCATCTTTCTAAAAAGTATCACATAAACTTGAATATCTTAATTTTATTGGAGCCCATAAACTTTTAAGATAGTTTTTGTATTACTTTGTAATCCAAATAACGCATTTGTCTGCAAGTTTACCAATTTCTTTGTAGTACAAGAATGTCTTGGGTGATAATGTGGTCACAAGATATCTTGTGGTGAATGAGGGCAGGATTTTTTTTTTACATTCTTAAGCAATGTCATGAAAGGATTATTCACTTTTACAATCTTTGCAATCATGTGATCAGTCACTGGTAATCCTAATGGATTTGCCATATTCCAGTCAAGGGATATATTTTCTCCTTTTTTCAAAGTTAGAACTATATTTACTCTTTTGTGTTGTTTGTTTTACGTTCTTTGCTAACGATTTTAATGCACGTCACTTTAATCTGGAGATCACTTTCTAGTGCAACAAGCATCGAGGCCAAACACATGGGTGACTTCTTGCCGAGTTAGACTGAAATTGCACTTGAGATTACAATATTAGGAGAAGCTACTCCGTCATAACATTGCCTATGTTAGCCTGGTCACCTTTTCATATGTTCCTGCATTGCACTCTGCTTTATGAATAGTGGAATGCAACAAAATCATACAACCAGTCTATGCCTCTGCCGGAAGTGAACAAGATGCCATCCTGCATCCAAAGCATTGGAGATTAAATCCTGATCGCACTATGCACATCCTATGCGTCAGAAAAAACATGGCAACAAAATGTGAGTGACAATTTTCTCCAGCAAGCAAATATGACACACAAATGTATGTAAAGGAAAACACTGTTACAAGCTTCAAGTAACACTGCTTGTAGGTAATCTTGCATGTATATTTTCCGACACTTTACATGCAAGACTGCAGAATTTCTCTAAAACTGATAGCCAATGCAGATTCAATACCTGTCAATATTCAGCCACAACTTAAATTATAATTCCATTTTAACAAAATGTCATGTACTGTTTGAGTCGTGTACTAAGACGTGCATCTGAAATACTGATGTGTTATCTCAAAGGGATGCAGCAACAAACACTAAGGTTAATTAAAAAGTTACACTTATACGTTATAAGCTCAAGTATAGTTGCAGAAAATGCAGTTCCAAACCACATGGAGCTCATTGGCTTCTTGTGAGCTCTCAACCTGACACAAATGGATGGTATTCATCTTTTGTGCCATAAGACTTGGACATTTCAATCAGTGTATCCCCTAGGGGTGCAAGACTTGATTCATAATCTCCTTCATGTCAAAACTGGGGGGGGGTCGTTAAAAAAAAAAAAAAACACCAAAGTTTGATATCAAACATGTGGAGGTCTCTGAAGCGCAAATGAGCATAAAGGGAAACACTGTCAATACTACATTATGTCAAGTAAATTTGCTGCCTTTCCTGACGTTTTAAATTGGGAATTTAAAGTCTTCATACTTCTGTGCTCATTCTTTAAAATGTTTAAAGAGACTTACAGTATTTCTGTTTGCTATCCACTGGCTGAAGATATTACCAAAATCAAGAACTTTGGCAAGCATGCTATTTGCATGCCAAATATGGAATATTAAAGTATTCAAGATATGCCTTGATGTTAGTCTGGTTTCTTCAACTAAATCTAATATGATATGGGGCATGCCATTATAAAATATATCAGGTGTCATCCTGGTACAGACCATAGGACAAGTATTTGCTCTAAAAGAGAACAGGCAGTAGCAACTGACTGAATGAAGATAACTGGAGTCTGTATACTTCTGAAAGTAGTGTTTTCTGCTGAGGCTGAACACACAGCATCTAAAATATGAATCAAGAATAGATGGTGAAATTTCAGCAATCACTGGATGACACAAAACATCGAAACTGCACAGAAAAGTGACTGCTTTATATTGCTCTTCAATGAACATAAATTTGACAAAAACTTACCACATATCTTCAAGGGAGCTTCCAGTTCCAAAAGAATTGGCTGACTAAGGAAAATTTCTCTAGACTTTAAACATAATCCTCGAATTTCTGATTCTGTCAACTGTACATTCTTCCCTGGTCTTGAGCCACGAACTAATGATAAAGGAGAAGAAAAAACCCACTTTAAGATGAGCTGGAAGGAAATGTGACAAATTCACCCATATATTATTGCCACATACAATTTTGGTTTCCTCACCTGTAATACATGTAGCAAATAATATGAAGGTAACACCAAATGATAACTTCAAGTGAGAGAAAGGAAAAAATTATCTGGGACAGTTAGAAAATTTGATACCTCATTTTCAAATAAAAGAATATTCAGTATTATTATCAACATTCAGTTTACCATGTGTCGAGCACCCATATTTTAAGTACCAGAAGATGATTCAGCAGTATCTAACTAGAGTGGATCTAAGCAACAAGTGCAAGTGATCTGTCAAAACTGGCTCCATTACCACTCTGCCGGGGGAAGGGGGTGGGGATGGGGAAAGCTGTACTTTGTTAGCCAGGTAATATACTGAGGCAAGGTAAGAGGTATGGTCTAATTATTATTAGTGTAAATTATGAAGAATTCTTTTAAATAAGTAACATATTCATTGTGGCACTACAATGTGACATTTATTCCTGTTTATGATGGTTCGTATCTTTCGGCTTAATTCATCAGATAATGTTCAATTTGAACTCGATCTTTAGTTTATTTTCTAGGGTATTTAATTAAGGATATTGCAGAGAAATGAATGATCAAGAAAGAAAGCTGTGAAGCAGTCAGTGTACTAAAACTAAAAATGAAGATTGGGGGGGGGGGGATTGATAGTATTGTGTAATCCCCCTAGTACCAATCCATGGCATTAAATTCTTTTCAACTTTCACTACTATTAATCAAAAACAGAATGAATCACCAGTGTATTTAGCAGCTATTGAATCTGTATTTCAATATCTGATGCACGTGTGCAAAAAAGCATAATCCCATAAATACATCTTAACCATCTAAAGTACAAGGCACATGGGTCATGTGTGTGCATTTAAACATTTTAAATTAAATATACATATTTCTTTTAAAATTTAACACTATTTTTCTTTTACAAAGGTACATGTATATTCAATCATGATTATTGAATGCTCTTCACCTTAATGGTCACAAAGAATCTTCAGACAAAAATTCTCTATTGTTATGGTCTTTTAACATGTACTAAGCCGGAGTCAAAATAAGAGCTTTTTGAGAGGAATTGTCAAACTCAAGGTGAGTATGAATTTGTCAACCAACATGTGTAGCTTTGATCTGACATCACAATGAAATACATGAAATGTCGAAATATCAAAAATTGTGTGGCAAGGGTCAGAGAAAAGTGACTACTCAGGGCGAACGTCCCCTCTAAGCGAATGGTAGATGTGCGTGCAATGCTCGCTGCATTGTGCAAGCATTACGGCGACGTGCAAACTTTAATGTTACTTTGACAGTTCAGCTGCGCTGGGATGTCTGAGCAGTTGTGCAGCTTAGAGGGATCGTTGCTCAGGGCAGTGTGCTGCTGCTGATATATGATATTTAGCAGCAAGAAGGGTGGACAGAGTTGTCGACAACTTATTTTTGTGAACGGGTACTTATTATTCATTTTCAATGCACGGGTTTTTCAGTACGGTCGGGTACCCGTTGACAGCCCTAGTCATAACCCATATACAATTACATATAATAAGAAACATTCCAAATGAGATATTTCGTGACAAAAGGGAAATTAGAAATGTTTTCTCAAGACAGATCTGACAATCCATTTAGCAACAAAAGGTACAAGAAATACAGAAGTGTACAACTAGATAGAAAACAGCATCAATATTGTGATTACATATTTGCCGAGTTACGTCGAGATGTAGCGATTGAAAGCTAAGCTTGAAAAGGATCATTCAACGAAAGAACCAATCATTTAATTACGATCAAACTGCATTCACTCCGAAGTAGAATGAAAGCCGAGCCAAGTTATTATTATTGCCGTGTTAAATACACAAAGCAACTGATAAACGTTTTGCAAAACTAGACCTTCATAATCAGTACGGTTACATAAATGGTAATGTATGAAATATATGGATTGTCTACTTTACAGTAGTGTACGTTTCGAGTGAATGAATGCGCAGATAGTATCAGAAATATGACCGGACTCGTTGAGGGGTCAGATTGTGACTGTCGACAGTTAGTTACCATGTGTTATATGGTGAGTGTACAAATTAGTTTCACCAGAATCAAGTGCCTGTGAAGACTTCTTGTATTGTAGATAAAACATAAAGTTAACGACTTCATGCAACATTTTGTTTTAGAAGCGACTACCTTTTGAAATTACATTTACATTCAAATACATTTTTACGCAACTCGCTCGCTGCAGAAAGAAATTTCCAGTATAAATACACAACTACAAAAGAAGGCTTGTGAATTTTTTTTAAAGTGCCTTCACAATTTAACGGTCCATTTCTCGATATCCTCACGAAATAAAAGCACAAGCAAACAAACAGTCGACCTAAATACGTTAATATAAACAAATAATTAAAGGTAATCATGAAAACATTATTAACGATGATGTTTTTTCCTTATAAAAAGGAAAAAATAAATGATATGTTAATTTTGACGTTTGACAACACCTTTAACTTACCCTCCAATAACCTTGCTATTATGCTATCTATATTCAATTTATCAGTATCTGCCATTACAAGAAAGATGTTTTATATACTCTAAATGTTCAAATTAGTTTTATGTTTAAGACGAACACCGATGTTCAAAGATTTGTAATGATGTTGTTTTACATGTATCTACTGCCTTAATTAAGATGGCGGCCGGTTACGAAGGCGGAAGGATATGTGGTTCTTGACCTGCAGTGATTGGCAGACAGTCGTGGACTACTTTTGCCAAGTTTAATGTAAATAAAAATACATTGTTAATGCTTGACAAATGAAAAGCGACATTCAGAGAGCATGCAAATTTTCAATATTACCATTTGATATTAAAAAAATTAGTATCTTTGTTGTCATTGTCCTATAATTTTATTGCATGAAACAATCTCATCACATATGTAATGCGTTTCTTACTGATAACAACTGCATTGTGTGTATAACTTTTTAGGAAAATATGTTTAGAAATTGATTATTGGTATTACAAAAAAAAACAATGAACATGTTATAACTATTTTCGAATGTAGATCTTGATATAGGTACATACAGACTTGTATGTGCATGTCCTTACTGGTGTATTATGGGAAATGTCACTTTATAATGGCTGCCGCAGACTACTTGCAAAATATGGGTGCATTAAAAGTAGAAGGATAGAGCTTCCATATTAGGGTTTGCAGCGTCTAAGCTGCAAAACCCTGTGATAAGAATATATATATTTGTGTTCCTTGAGAGTCGTGACCTTTTAAAATCCCATAACTACCCAGAAAAATGGTAATCAAACGAAAAGGTAGGTAGCCACTTAGTTGACCCAGATTTCCATAACGTTGTATATAGTGGTTTCCAGCCAAACATACCCATGCTTATTTTATTTTATTTTAATACTTTTTTGTTTTATTTTTAACCAGCTATTAAGCCAGTCCTACACTACTCCTTGGACAATTTAAAACAAAATGACTTCTTTCGTTTTAATAGTAAACTCAGAAGTGTAAACATTAAATTTACAATACAGTACCGAATATAATAACATTTTACTGCTTGTAGAAATTAAACCTGGAACAGTTACATCTCATTTTGTCGAATCGGCACGATATTATATTTTATTCTTCAGTTAATTATGTTTTATTGGTCATTTTTTTTCTATAACTATATCATAAATACACCGAAAAATGAAGCGTGATGAGGTTACCGGGACAACTATTACAACAGCCTCGCTCTGGTTACTGTACATCTGTTACATCTAAAACTCGTGCCTGCAAAAATCAGAGCACCAGTAGTGTAAGATTATTCATAGACCACATAATGGCCGAGTTCTACTTCATTTACCCATTCTTTTAGGAGAAAGGCAGGATTTGTGGTGTACATCAAATACATGTATTCATTTATAATATTGATAAATGCCACCAACAATAGTGGATCAAAGTTTTGACCACTGTGCATAATCAATACAAGGTTCTCAATTTGATTTCCAAAAATATTATTTTAATTAAATTGCTACCCAAAGTTCATGAGACAAAATGAAAATCTTAAGTCAAAACTAAAATATTAAGAGGTTTGTTTCATGAGCTTAAATGTTGGGTTATTTTTTTTGTTTTTGTTTTTATGGTTTAACACCATTTTTCAGCACAATATAGGCTATACATGGCAGCCAGTATTATTGGTGGAGGAACAACCCGGAAAGCCCCCGGAAAGAACCATCGACCCACGATAAGCTACTGGCAAAATTTCTCACATAACTACATTAGCCAAATCTTAGACTCGAACCCACGCAGAGTTGAGATGGCAGTGATCTGTAACGGACAGCGCTTTAGACCACTCGGGGGCACCTCATGAGCTTATAACTGGAAATGTTAAGGATCAAACTGATCATACAACTTTAGGAAATGTATTCTTCTTCTCAGAATAGTTACTGTTTGTTTTTTTGGAATCTAAGGGTTGGAATTATCATCACTGGCAATTCATTATGAGACTGAAACAAAATACACTTCAAGCTGTTGCAATCAGTTAGAACAAGCTAGTGTATAACTTTTTAAAAAAAAACGAAGATGTGTATTATCTCATCGTTCACTGCCAATATTTTCAAAAAGATGAAATCCATATGCTTTTTTAATTTCCTTTAAAAGATTACTGACTGATGACAGTAATTATGATTATTAAGTTTTACATAAAACAGTAGATCTGTGGTCCATATTTCCCCTTGGATCTCTTTATTTTGTAAAGAATGGATACTATCATCTCTATATCTGCATTAAAATGTGATAAAGGCAAAATAACCATACTCTGTGTAAGAAAGTTCAAACCTCAGTTTTCCTCTCATTGTGTAAGAAAGTGCAAACTTCAGTTTTCCTCTCACTTTGTAAGAAAGTTCAAACTTCAGTTTTCCTCTCAGAGTGTAAGAAAGTTAAAACTTCAGTTTTTTTCTCTCACTGTGTAAGAAAGTTCAAACTTAATTTTTTTTTTCTCTCACTGTGTAAGAAAGTTCAAACTTCAATTTTTTCCTCACTGTGTAAGAAAGTTCAAACTTCAGTTTCCTCTCACTGTGTAACAAAGTTCAAACTTCAGTTTATCTATGGTTGGATTTTAAGGTTCCTCATCTCTCCAATTGTCTCCAAACTACGTTCAGCACAAAAACAACGTTTGAGAGTTGGAGACAAATATAGTCCAGAATTTCATATTTAGTAGTCAAAGATTTATTTTTAGCATTGAGAGAAAGATTTTGTTTCAGTACTTTGACATGAATTGAACTAAAACATATATAAATCATACATGGTAAGTCTTTTTTGACTAAATCAGGAAGATCACTGTTCACAATCTGATAGATTATGCCCAAATCAGAGAGATTACTAAAACAACATATTTTTTGTAATAAATTTAAGTGCATATTGTGCCAAAACTAAATAAATTTATGACAATAAATAGAAGTTACTCTGCTTTATTCATTTTCTTATGTTATTTTCACGGTGTTTCACACATTTAAATACATCAATCCAAGCACTTTTGAACTTGCAAACATATTTCTTTCATTTATTTAATTGGAGTATTTGCCTTTGAATCCATGTTTTAACAAGGAACCACAATTATTATACTCCAAAGAATTCAAAAACTGCTTTATATTTGTCAGGTTGCCTGCAAACTGTTCTACACAACATATTAATCAATATTGAAATATTGATGAGCAAAAACTTAATATTGTGCAATAAATGCATCATTGCATGTGCTGATTTGATTGGCTGTTAGGTTCATGGATGTATTACGATAGTAATAAACATTTATAAACAGCCCAGCCTATCGAATGTTGTTTTAGCTGAAAAGACCATTGCTTAACTGAAAATATCTATGCTTGACATGTTTAGATTAAAATAAATAGGCAGATTTGTGATTTCCTGAAGTTTTTGTTGGTAACTGGGTAGATCTAAAGATTGGGAGATTTGGATGTATGACCAACCAGATAGTCCTCTTGTTAACCAGTTAACCAGATTAGAAATTAGGAATCAGTCAACCTGATTAGGGATTTGGAATCAGTCAACTTGATTAAGAATTTGGAATCAGTCAGCCTGATTAGGGTGACGGAGTCAGTTAATCAAATTATGATTAGGGATAATTTCCCTATGAATAGCTTTATCTCTTAGGTAGCCTTGGCAAGATGAAAGTTGTCTTTAGCTGACTAAAATATAGGCCAGTTTAAGTACATGTACATCAAGCATGTGTGCATCTGATTTGGATTCTCAATGCAGAGTTAACAATTTTTCAATCCTATAGCTATGATGTTTGCATTACGGCAGTTTAAAGTGATGCCTAGCACAGAGGCATTATACAGCAGAAATGTAGCATGATGTTCCACCCAGTCACATTATCCTGAGACCAAGCCGACCAGTCCTAACACTAACCTCTTAATGCTGAGCACCTAGTGGGGCACCTGTTAGTACCATTTTTATAAGTCTTTGGTATGACTTGACTGGGGTTCCAACTCATGACCTCCAGCATCTGATACATTCTCACTAACCACTAGGCCACAGGGGCCCTGAGTGGCAAAGTGGTCTAAAGCAATCTCTGTTACGGATCACTGCCATCTCACCTCTGTGTGCATTGGTTCGAGTCTCAGATTTGGCCAATGTGGGTATGTGAGAAAGCTTGCCAGTTGCTTCTGGTGGGTCGATGGTTCTTTGCGGGATTTTCCCGGGTTCTTGCTCCACCATTAATACTGACCGCCATGTATAGCCTATCGTGTGCAGAGAAATGGCATTAAGCCCTACAACAACAATAAGAACCACTAGGCCACAGGAGCAATCCATAAAGCATGTTAACAACTATACAGCCATGTGCTACTTTGGACAATGACTATCAGATTGAATTATTCAGTGAGACATTTTTGTTGACATAAAGATATAATTCAGATGAAGAAAACCATTTTTGTGTATTCATGATGAGATATGACAGTGATATAAAAATTTCATAACATACGATCTACTACTTAAAGTCATGTATTTTTCATATACATGTACATTACTTAACATATTGTTTGTGTTGGCAGTATTACCTTGGTTACCTCAGTTATGGTAAGATGAACAGGATGTACTGTATTACGAAAATTGCAACAATTTTGGAAAATTTGCAACAAAATGTTATGGTTGGTGATTTTCTTTTGAGACAACATTTTCAAAGCCAGATCCACTCCTAAGTATTGCATAATTAAATCTAAGAAATTGGTTTTACTTCCCAGAGTTACATTAAGTATTGCATAATTAAATCTAAAAAATTGGTTTTACTTCCCAGAGTTACATTAAGTATTGCATAATTAAATCTAAAAAATTGGTTTTACTTCCCAGAGTTACATTAAGTATTGCATAATTAAATCTAAGAAATTGGTTTTACTTCCCAGAGTTACATTAAGTATTGCATAATTAAATCTAAAAAATTGGTTTTACTTCCCAGAGTTACATTAAGTATTGCATAATTAAATCTAAGAAATTGGTTTTACTTCCCAGAGTTACATTAAGTATTGCATAATTAAATCTAAGAAATTGGTTTTACTTCCCAGAGTTACATTAAGTATTGCATAATTAAATCTAAAAAATTGGTTTTACTTCCCAGAGTTACATTAAGTATTGCATAATTAAATCTAAGAAATTGGTTTTACTTCCCAGAGTTACATTAAGTATTGAATAATTAAATCTAAGAAATTGGTTTTACTTCCCAGAGTTACATTAAGTATTGCATAATTAAATCTAAAAAATTGGTTTTACTTCCCAGAGTTACATTAAGTATTGCATAATTAAATCTAAGAAACTGGTTTTACTTCCCAGAGTTACATTAAGTATTGCATAATTAAATCTAAAAAATTGGTTTTACTTCCCAGAGTTACATTAAGTATTGCATAATTAAATCTAAGAAATTGGTTTTACTTCCCAGAGTTACATTAAGTATTGCATAATTAAATCTAAAAAATTGGTTTTACTTCCCAGAGTTACATTAAGTATTGCATAATTAAATCTAAGAAATTGGTTTTACTTCCCAGAGTTACATTAAGTATTGCATAATTAAATCTAAGAAATTGGTTTTACTTCCCAGAGTTACATTAAGTATTGCATAATTAAATCTAAAAAATTGGTTTTACTTCCCAGAGTTACATTAAGTATTGCATAATTAAATCTAAAAAATTGGTTTTACTTCCCATAGTTAAATTTAATGGTTCATGATGTCAGATTCCTATTATAAAGTTTATCAGCTAAAGAAACAAAATTAAAAAAAAGTAACAAATGTCACTAATTATTTCAGATTTTCAGAAGGCAGCAGCATTCATTCATGAATTTTTACTAAAGCTGAATGAAGATTTAGAATGTGCAGAATTGAGAGACACACTGAACCTTGCTCTTCTGCACATGCAGAAGTATTACCGCATGCTGCAGTCTCGGACCCAGGAAAAAATCCATGTGCAGACCCTGTCCCTTCATGCTCGTGGACTTAGTCCCATGACTCCATTTGTTGATGCTCCAGACAAGTTTCAGTGGAGATGGATAAATCTGGATAGTTCACGCTTGCTTGCCAGTATGGGTGCTGCAGATGAAAGCATGAATATTACAACATTGCCTTCTATTATTCAGGCAGCAAAACAAGGGAATGTTGACCTTATAACAGAACTCATACATCAAGGTAACTAAGATATTTTGATCCATTCAGAGCTATGGCATATGATAGTCATTTTTTGTCAATCTGAGTCTAATATATGTTATGAAAGGAATTTATTGAATCATGCAAGATTTAAATGTTCATTTTTTAAACAGGTCAAATTACCAAGGATATATAGATATTGAATTGTTAAATTGTTTGAAATTTCTGCTAGGCAATAAATCAGGAGCAAAAATAAATACCCCATTAACCATTATTTGCATAAATATTGTGTAATTTGAAAAATGTAAAATATTTGATACATTTTATAAAGCCAAATATTTGGTATATTTATCTTATTCAGTTGATTTCATTAGAATTTATTTGTATTAAACGTTAATGTAAAAAAAAAATGTTTTAACCAACTATTTACCACTATGTCTTTAAGGTCCTAAGAATATCAGAAATGTCCATACTTTTTGTAGGGACAGTGTTTCTTGGACACATTAGAGTAGAAGAGTTGCCTGTCTCACTATTTTGTCATACTGTTGCCTGTCTCACTATTTTGTCATACTGTAATAATCTTACAAATTTGATTATAGTGTTGCCTGTCTCACTATTTTGTCATACTGTAATAAATTTGATTATAGTGTTGCCTGTCTCACTTTTTGTCATACTGTAATAATCTTACAAATTTGATTATAGTGCATTTGATATTAATTTTAATACTGGATAAAAAATATGATAACCTGTTTGATTGATGTACAATGTATGTCTTTTTATTTACTCAATGATAACCTGTTTGATTGATGTATGTCTTTTTTATTTACTCAAACATTACCATATGAATGAAATCAACACAGAAATACTGATATTATCTAATAAGATCAATCTCCAATGGAAGGTTTTTTAACCATGCCAGTACCAGACAGTATGTATAACATGCAACATCCAAATTATTTTAATGCATTTTTATAACTCTGTCATGAATTTGATACCAGTCACCAAATTGTAAATAACTATGCTGATGAAGAAATGTATACAATATCTCTGATTAATTTCATAGGTTGATATTTATAATGAACTAGTCATTGATGTTTAAACTTTAACCAATTTCCAATGCAATTGTTGTACTGTAAATATATTTCTTTTGTCTAGAAAAACATGCTTTATATGCTTGTGTGTGCACCTGCATGAATTGAGTTCTTTTTTTTTAAATCATTTACTTTATTATGCATATTTATATTTACATTCCTTTTAGGAATCTTTGAGTCAAATATTCTTTGTTGCATGTATATCCTTTACACATTTTGTAGTTTTAGAATAATGTTCATATGCAGTGTATTCAAAGTTTATGTTTGTATAGAGAGAATTATACATTGATGTTGGGATGGAAGATGAACATATAGCCATCATCATAATATCATTACACCATCAATAATTCATGGATGGTATAGAACTTATTAAGGTTTATAACACATACAGATTGTTTGTTTGTTTTTAGGGTTTAACGCTATTTTTCAGTACACGATGGGCTATACATGGTGGCCAGTATTATTGGTGGAGGAAGAACCCGGGAAACATCCGGAAAGAACCACCGACCCACGAGAAGCTACTGGCAAGTTTTCTCACATAACTACATTAGCCGAATCTTAGACTCGAACCCATGCAGACAGAGGTGAGATGGCAATGATCCGTAAAGGACAGCGCTTTAGACCACTCGGTGACTCGGGGCCCCATACATAGATTGTACATGTAATATAATACATGCAAGCTATCATAGCATGGTATATTGTTATGTATATCTATCTTTCTGTAACTTTTGCTACAAGATTGTATTTAATTTTTTGTAATTTTTATTTAGAATATCATTAGTTTGAATTTGCCTATGTGACCTGAGTCTGTTAAGGTAATAAAAATACAAAGGATCTATATATAGATGCTTATGTATGTGTTGACAAGTACTGCTGATAGTGTTAATGACTACTTTGGCTTAAATTCTCATTATCTGATAAGTTTTAGACAGTTCTAGAAGAATTATGTGATTTTTCATTGGATGGGTTAGGTCACATGAATAATTGTTTTGCAGTAAAATGAGTAGTATGATCTGTAACATGGGATATGTTGTGAAATAATTTTCGTATTTTCATAATAGAAGGTGTATATAAGAAGAGAACTGAGCAATCAAATTAATTCCTATTTTTGGAGTCATTCTCATTTCTCGCATTCCTATTGTAAGTCTGTAGACATGTTTTATGTTGTACTTAGATGTAATTTCAGTGGTAAAACATTTGTATTGGACTGTTCAGTGGAAATAGAAAGTGCTCATTATTTGGACTATAATTATATTCTGAAACTGTTGTGACATCAAAGGAGTTCTAGATGATGCCATCTTAACAAGGTCATGATTCTTGGCAGACCAGTAAATTTCTGCTTTTGAAATTTTTATGGAACTTGTCATTCTCTTGGACTTTCTTAAAACTTTATTAGGATTATTTTGAATTTGCTTTATAATACTTAAGTTTCTCTCACATTTTCATTTATAAGTTTGATAAATAAATTATTTGTTAGGTTTTACAATTTTTTTTGATTTGCTTCTTTCTGTTACTTAGTTTGGGATCATAGAGCCATTGCAGTATTACTTTAGAAATCTTTCATTTTTTTCACATTCCCAAAGCTTTGGTAAAGACAAACTCCTTAACATTTGTCATATTCACAAGAGCATATTCAGGTTCTTTTCACAGTTTTATACAGTACTTAGTTTAAAATTAACTTTGAGTAGGAAATAATGTTCACAATGAACAGTTGAAATGGGAAGTATCACAAAGCTTGTTATGTGTATGTGTCCTTCTTGGTTATTATACATAGTATTTTGACCATAGAACTTCAAGTATGAGTACAGAAGAATCTATGCTTTGTAATTAATTTTAACTGATAGGAGTACCTAGATTATAAATTATTATTTTTATTACAAATATATAAAATTATTTAATCAACTGCCATTTAATCAAGGAATTCAAGTTTTGTTTCTAAAACTCCACCAGAAAATGACTCAAAAAAGGTTCCAAACTATTTTGACGTGCCCCCTGTACATACACATGAGAGCAGGTGCACAGGTGTTTTTACACAGTAGTGTATAAACCAGAGTAGCCACTGATGTTATGGATGAGTATCATCAGTTTTATAAAAATGAATGCTTAGGTGGGGGTTAATTCAAACTAACTGAATTATTTGGACTTTGTCAATTTTGGGGGGAAATTTGGAAAATAAAAAGATTAAATTGATTTTTCTAGTGGCAGTGCTAAAGTTTTTTGTGCTAGACAGTCTTGTAGTTTTTGTGCAAGGCAATTCCAAAGCTTGTGTAAGTCAACCATGCTGTTACTGTGTAAGCCATTGCGGCCTTAGTTTTTGTGCTAGCCATTTTAAAGATTTTGTACAGATCCATGCTAAAGTTTTTATAAAAGCCAGTAATCATATAAAGGCAGGAAACACTGTTCTGCAAAATCCTCATTTTAATAATTAGTGGAAACTTTTATCTTCCATTATTATTGTCTTTTAACTTTATAAATTATGGTATATAACATCCTCTTGCCCAGTGCGCTATCTATTGTATATGAATTACAAAAGGAAGGATATCTTTTTCATTCCAGTGGAATAAAGTATAAAGAGAATTGTCAGGTTGTTGTTTGCTGGTTGTACTTTGCCAATAAGTTTTTATTTTATATTATTCTCTTGTTTCAGATCCTTCAACTGCAGATGAACAGGATGGCCTTGGTCGCACTGCCTTGACATACGCTGTTCATTTTGGTCAGATGGATGCTCTACATTGTCTCCTTGAGAATGAAGCCAATGTCAATACCTCGGCTCACGGTACAACATTTTCACCTATACAGTCTCAAGTTGGATGAATATGATCCTCCTTCATAACTGCACATAAATGCTTTCATGTTTATGTTAGGATTTCAGCTGCCTAACCCCTATTTACCAATCAAGCCATCCCTAAAAGGAAGAAAATGTTGTTATTCATATCTGTATAACATAATGATGCTAAGAACAGTATTTATGGAAATGAATGTTTCCAGTATTCCATGATAATTACCTCCAATTTTGATTGTAGATGCCCACACACCTTACCTTTGCACAGCAATCCATTTTTCTTCTAGTCGTATATTTTGCCATGCATTTGCAAAGTCAATATATCTGTCATCCATGCTATTTATTATTACCTTTTTTATTCACTGTTTTGGATTTTGAGGAAATATAACAAATATTTAGTGGCTAAAATATGAATTCTGAATTATATAAAAAAAAATTGGGACAATTAAGGTTTAAACATATTTTTTGTGTGGGAACAAGTAGGGAGAAAGTTCATCAACATGTTTTTTTAGACTTGTACATAGCATGGTGGTTCATAATGTAATGTTTAATGTTTAATAATAATGTTTAATAATAAAAACCAGTCCATTACAATGTAAACAGGCAAATAATTACAGTAGAATAAATTTTAAAAATAATCCTATTGTGCATGTATTTGTTTTGTGAAATGTTTTGGTGGAATTCAAGGCATTGCAGAGGGTAGACGAAAAAAATGTTCTCCACTTTTTTTGGGGGGGGGGCTGGTGGCGGAGACCAACAGTGGAATGCACTAATTATGCTGAAGCGTCTGCCTGTGTATAAGCCAGATGATAGGACCGCATTCTATTAATTAATAAATTCATTTATGATCCACTGCATTATATCCTTGAGAACACTCACTTTTTTAGTATATACCCTGTCAGAACAGAACATCTGTGTATTCATAGGCTGTTGACCACAGATTAGAATTACCCACAAATACGTGTAAAGCAGCATCACCAGAAGGAAAGAGTAGTGCGTGGAAACCATCTAATGCAGCATATATCACTGAGAACTGACTAATGCTTGGGTGGGAGCTGTGCCATTACAGTATACATTTAAGAGCGTGAGAGAGACGTCATGTCATAAATTTGAGATAGAGTGAATAATAAATAAACTGACCACAAACTTGATTCAGATGTGAAAATATGCTACACAATAATAATAATAATAATAATAATAATAATAATAATAATAATAATAATATTAATGTTATTTATTATTATTACTAGTGGTAGTATTTTCAATCAAATTTAATAACATTTACAATGGTATAAATAGAAATAGAAAATGGACACACCGTTTATTTCTATTTGACTGTAATTATTTCAGACTGTGACTGACATTTATTGGCTCACAAAAAAATGCAATCTGATGAATTTTTTAAACTTAAGCTACCCAACCCACTCCCATTTAGAATCTTGCCCTTCCTCAAAAGAATGTTAACTTGTAAAGTTTTCATATCAGTGCTAAAAAAATTCTGAAAGTTCGACACTGGGGGCCTCATTAATTTCAGGTTGGGCCTCTCTTGTATACTAAGTGAAGGGCCTCTTAGACTTGTGGAAAAAAATCTAAATTACCAGAGAAGCTTCAATTGCTCTGACAAAATGTGGATATTTATTATCATGATGTTGACCTGCCCATAACAATCCATTTCATGCTAAAAACAGTTTTTGCTCCTCAAACCCTGATATGGTTGTGTTAAAAAAATATGATTTTAAGTAGTCATCGATAAAAGAACTAAAAAAAACCACTTCATTATATGCTAGTTACATGCAGCATGTATGAACAGTAATTAGTCATGATTAGTTAATGTAAAACTTAGCACAGTTTAAATACTGTGGTGCATTTCAAGACTGGTGTGTAAAACCACTGTGCTAATTTGCTTAGGCGAAAAAGATCATGAAGTGGAATAGCCCAATATAGCTAAATCAAACAGATGCTGGATGCATGTAGGCAAACAAAAATTATTATATATCATTGCCATCTGTATTAAAGATTATTGACAAGTTTGTGAACCGTGGCATCACATTTCGAAGTCTCGTTCACCACATTTGTAATTTAATAAAAGCATGATTATTTCAGTTCTTGAAATAGTGTTTAGGAAGTAATAGTAAATTTCAGAACTCTTGGTTCGCTTAGTTGTACTGTGTGACGCATGCCAGCAAAAAGAGAGGGTGTGGGGCATTTAATTCTTGGCACCTAATAGTAAACAACATATTGACATACATTATTTCTGTGTGTACCCATGTCTGTCAAAATAGGAACACAACCTGTATCTAACATTCAACACAATGAATTGAACATTCGGATTAGTTAAGTAAACTAAGCTTGTTAGTGTGATTTTAACCATGAATTATATTCAGTGATAGACAATAATAGGCATGTGTTTGCTTTTTGCACATTTCATTTGTTTTGATAAAGAGTTACCACCCGTACTGGAAAGAGCCATTTAATTGTAGTCCAGGCTTGTGGAATTTGAGTCAGGACTTATGATTTTATTTTGTAGTCTGGACCTGTGTCACAAATTTTTTTGTTGTTTGAGTACAGCATATTTTTCACTCATTGCCAGAATAGTCTCAATCTTTTCCATTAGTATGTAGAATGTTTTGTTTAATAAATATGTACTTAGTCAAAGGCTAAGTGAGCTTATTGTATAACCCTGTGTCAATCAACTATTTTACTTACATCCATCTGTCAACACTTTTATGAGAACTCTAGATCTTCAGTTCTGACCAGATTTTGATCAGTATTGGAATGTAAGTTAAGATATCTTGGATGAGTTTAATTATGAGTGACAGTCATGTATATTAATGATGTAATCTAACATCTGATTATTTGAACTTAGAAACACTCCAGAGGCCATATTTAGATTTGTCATACAGGCTTATACATTAGAGCATTAGTGTTCTGTCAGTAGATCCAACCTATGTTCTGATGTTCAGTTCTTTCAGTGACATAGTCAGGCTTTGTCTAATAAAAATGGTTGCATTCAGCCAGCACTTTAAAAGTGGTCACTAGATCATCTGAGGCCAAATGATGTTCATTACAATGATATCAGTGTCAAAGGAGAAATTGATCCTTGACCCCTTACAAGAGTGGAAAAACAACTGAGTTTGAGTTGTGCTTCCAAGTTAGGTATGAGCAGCACCATCTCAAGTTATTTTCCCAATGATTAATGAATCAACCTTCATATGAAGGAAGAGCATTGATTTTATTCTAATAAATTTGGCTTGGGATCATTCATCAAAACTGTCTTTGTGGGTTACCAGGATCTAAATATTGGTCATTCAGGTTAGATGATTGGTCAGGAAACTGGGATTCGGTTAAAACACACACACTCTTGTTTCTATGCTTCAGATCAATCTTAGTGGGGACAGAGTTTACATGTACTGGCACAACCAAGGAGAGGTATCAGATTGCATCCCCCCTTCCCTATCTTCCCATTTAATCTCTATGGTGAATTGGGATCCCCTCCTACTTTATGGGAAGTGAGTCATTATACGTTGCCAGAGATGGCACTATAGACATCCCTCCCCTGTCTTGCCAATGATGGCACTATAGACATCCCTCCCCTGTCTTGCCAATGATGGTACTATAGACATCCCTCCCCTGTCTTGCCAATGATGGCACATTAGATGTCCCTTTCTTGTCTTGCCAATGATGGCACTATAGACATCCCTCCCCTGTCTTGCCAATGATGGCACTATAGATGTCCCTTTCCTGTCTTGCCAGTGATGGCATTATAGACATCCCTCCCCTGTCTTGCCAGTGATGGCACTATAGATGTCCCTTTCCTTAGGAGCAGACTCAGGATGATGATACTATTTCCAGAATAGGGGACTTGAAAGAGTTCCCACTCCCACCTATTGGGCCAGGTGTTGGAGCAGGAGGAAGTTGAAGTTTATTCAATCCTTCTCCCATACTTATATCCTAAGCCTTGGTTAACTAAGGACAAAAAGATTATCCCAATTTGGAAACTCTCTTTTGGAAAGAATCGATGTCCAGCCCTTCTGTTGCTCATGCACCTTGCAATGGTCTGGGAGATTACACAAAAGTTTCCCTGGAAATGAGTTCTCTAGGCAGCAGATGTAATGGCCTATCCCTTCTTCTGCACTTCAACCACTGGTTTCTGCTGGTTTGTGCATCCAACTATTGAGTCCACTCATCATTTTGACCACTGAAGCCCCCTTCCTTCTTCTTTCTTTGATAGCGCATCACAAGAGGTGATATCAGCTATAACTTGGATTCACCGCAAGGTTAACACCTTGAAGGTTTTGGATATTAAGGCTCATACTCATATTATGATCACCTTGCATGCCAATCCTGTTTTAGAAGCCTCTTTCAGTCTGTTGAAGGATGAATTACTATCAGCAGTGGTGCTTCAGTGTCTGCAGGTAACTAGCAAAGATGTCATGCTCATGACACTCTCTTTGGAGCTTCTTGTCTCCATCCCTAGCGCTCTTACCAGGGTGAAAGGGGTAGCTGTTGCCCACATCAGTCCTTTTGTGATTGATTTGGAGATGAAATGTTAATATCACTGTGTGACTGAAAGAAAAATATTTTTCTAGACCATGTATCTTGACAAAACAGTTTGTGGAGGACTTGCATGTCAGGTATAGAAAAAACCCTTAAATTTGGGGATCAAAAGATCACAAGTCAGAGTCATTGACTCAAAAGAAAAATGAGTTCTGAAGAATTAACTTGTTTCAGAGTAAGTTCCAGGATCAAGCCATGTTGGTGACTTGCAGTTAAGATAATAAAGAAAGCTAAAGATTCTTTGGTCTGAAGGTTAGAGGTCTCAGTAATGGTAAGTCTAATAAAAGATGATGCCATGACCAAATATATGAGGTCATTGAAACCTATTAGTCAAATTTACCCTGTTTAGAGGACTATTAAGCATATGGTGTCTTAAAGTTTGCCATTAACTGTACTCATGTTTATCATCAGGACTTGCTGTCACTGTAAATGTCAGAAATCTGGTTTCACTGGTACATTGTCATAGTTGTTACATTCAGTTCTAATTCATCCTGAAACACCAGTGTCATAATTCACAACTACTACATCTGTGCTGTTAATGATTTATGTTGAGTTTCTTGTACTTTATTGGCTGTATCATGCAATGGAAATGGGTATCAAGTGTGAAATTAAGCTTTTAAATGTCTGTTAGTATCAATTTTTTTGTGGAACCTGTTATTCAGTTCCTATTTTGATTTGGATTTATATTTTCTGTGATGAAATTAAATTTAATTGATTAACTGATTAAATGGCCTTTTCTACTAAAGACTTCTTATGGGATCTAGTTGATCCCATATGATATGTAGCTGTGGTAACACAATTGGTAAAGCATCATACTCGTAATCAAAAAGTCTGCCTTCAGAAGGGTATGCAGCACCCATTTCCTTAGATAAAGTCAATAAATTGTTAAAAGTACTGTTAATACTCACAAAACAACACAAACCTTTGAAAATGATGCCAACCTGACATTCAATATGGCATTCACTGCAGGCATCTTAAATACCATGTTACTGCTACGCCTTCTGAGCAGAAATTCATATTGGCACAGGAACTTTTTTCTGTGTGCCCTAGATGAAAATGGTGCTGCTTTGACATCCAATATGGTCGCCACATTGGCCATCTTGAAAATCTCATTATTACCCCTCCATCGGAATGTATAGTCATATGGACATGGTCATCCACAAAAGACTCTTTTAATATCCAGTTGACCTGAAATGAAATGAAGCCACAGTCATCCATTATGGTTGCTACAATGAACATGTTGACAAATTTCATTACATATTCTCCTGAATATAGATGGTCATACGGGTCAGACATTTTTAGAGGGTGTTAGGTTTGTCCTATATAAAAATATTGGCAATCTGACATAATATTTGGCTGATACAGCAGCTGATTTGAAAAACTTATTGCTAAAATATATTGTGGATGGTTTCAACACTCAGCAATTGATCTTACTCCAGAAGGTAGATTGCTCCGTCTACCAAACACGTGACTTGACAACCGCTTAACCTTTGAAACAACATTGAGACAGAGACAGAAAGCGAGAGCATTTATCCATCGCTTTCACTTCTCTAAGTTACGTCGGTATGCTGAAAACTCGCCCCATGGAGAACTTGCCCCCATGTATCCGGAGAAGTCGCCCCAGAGTGGTTGGAGAAGTCACCCCAATTGGTTGGAGAAGTCATCCCAAAACATCTCACCCAAATAACCTTTTTATAACATAATTAAGTCATCTTTAGCATGATTCATATTTATATTTTTATATATATACATGATCACAAAAGAGATATTAACTAAATTAAAGCAATATCATAGCAATATTTATAATGACAAAAATTAAGTCTGTATATAATCTAATGAATGACGAAGTATAGTGATTAAAAAGGATGAAAAGTCAAATATTATTATTATTATTAATCAAAATGATTATGTTAAAGAAGTTGAACATCAATTAGAAATTAAATAAAAAATTCAACATGCATTAATGAGATCGCTGAAAATAATAATTCAGTATGTGAGGAATTTGATAGTTTCCCTCTTAACATACGTACACCTCAAAAATAATCTGATAATTTCAATCCTGTTATCATTAGATGTAACATCACTATATACCAACATTCTGCATGCAGATGGTTTTGAAGCGTGCAAATAGCAATATATCTAGTGAAGATATTTGTAAAATAATAAATATTTATCATGGAAAATAATTATTTTTAATTTAATAATACGAATTACATACAAATAATGGGTACATCAATGGGTAGTAATATGCTTTCCTTAAATGTGTGAATTTGAAAAGGATTTAATTCAAAACGAAAAGTTTAATCCATCTCTGGTTCAGAGTTTTAGATGACATATTTATGATCTGGAAGCATTCAAATGAAGAACTGAAAAAAATTATTGATCGCCTAAATCATTTTCACCTGACGATTAAAGTTACTTATACTGCATCTAGTACGCATGTTTCATTTTTAGATGTAATTGTAGTAAAAAAATATTGATAACACTATCTCTACAAATATTATTAAAATGCATATAATGATTTAAAGAGCAGAGCAAAAGGGACAGATAACATTTGTTTTTCGTTAAGTACAGAAGCGGAGTTGATGAAATGGAAAAGTTAAAAAATGGCAAACTTTATCAATTTAATAAGTTATTTAGTTGAGTGAGTTCTCCCAGGGTAAGTTCTCCATGGAGCGAGTTTTTCACTATTTAGTTATGTCTTGGTTTTGGGAAGGGAATAAACTTAACTCCTCCATTTTAACAATCTGGATAACAACTATCAGAATTGCACTGCCCCCATTGCATTTTGAATCGAAAAATTGCCAAACCGTTGCAAAATTTGTAAATATATACAATAGTCGAGTCGATATCTACTGAAGCAGCTTGTCGAAGGAAAATGGTGGACGTAAACAGTACCTGAAGGTGTGTATAATAGCGCTCGCTGATTGGTCAAATGAGCTGAATGATTGACAACTGGCGATAGGTCAATTGGTAGGTAAAAGGAAGATGTCTTATCTTGATTTCCTAAGCAGTAGAGCATAAGTCCCATTGAGGGGCTCTTTTTGTATCAAGTTACTTTCACCTCCTGCCTTCATATGAAATTTTCATATTGATTGTCCATTACAGATGGTTCGACAGCAGTACACCAGGCATGTCATGATGATAAACCCGAGGCTCTCAGGATGCTACTCGAATATGGTGGAGATTTTACCATACAGGACACACATGGACGGGCCCCAATACACTGGGCTGTTACAGCATACACACTTGACTGCTTAAGGGTATGCATCCCAACAGAATTTTTCATATGATTCTTATTTATGCTTTGTTACAAAACAAACAAACTGTCATCTTTCAGTACAGTCAACTCCACTTAACTGCACATCGGTTAACTGCACACTCCGGATAACTGCACGTAATCTCGCCGGTCCCATTTTTAACCATTGCTTAAAAATGTACTGTACCGTACTCCGGTTAACTGCACACTCCAGCTAACTGCATGGTCTCGTGATGGGCCCGAGGGTGTGCAGTTAACCGGAGTTGACTACTTTCAAACCAACACATGGTTCATACATACTTTTTATTTAGAAACATTGCTGACCTCCTGCACTACATTTTTTGAAAATTCAATAATTGACAATAAATTATATCTATTTTAAAATTTATTAGTGGGACAATATGGATTTTTTTTTTTTAAATTGGTAAGCAGCTTATCTTTTTCATTACAGATGCTATAAGGTTAAGTGCATCATCTTTTAATGTCCATCTATCCATCTTTTCATCTGTCCATCCATCCATCTTGTTGCTTCTTTTCTATATCCTTTCCAGACAATATCCCAAGGTCTCTGTCATGTACTAGACTTAATAAATAATCTGCATTTTGTACAAGAAAGAAGCCTAATGATCTCAGAGTAAAGAGAAACAACTCTAAGATCTATTGAGAAATACACTTTTGCAAATCATTAGATTTTTATCTGAGGAATAAAGCACTTACGAGATGTTTGGCAGGTTAATAAATATAATTACACTGATCCATATTTGGGTATGTAAATGAGAATACCCTTGAGTAATGTGGCTCAAAAGAGTTGAAAATCCACTTTGCCTTTATTGTCATTATTATTGCTTTGAGTGAATGGGATCTATTAGGGCAAGAGATGATTTTTAATTACTCTACTTGGAAGATTTATCTCTTCTCTGCAACTAGAGAAAAAGTAGGTATGCAAGTTTTCAATCAGTTGCTTATTTTGGTTGCAGTCAAGATAAGTATAGCACCAGGAGGACATCACTGGTGTGTGAAATCTGATATATGGATACTACCAATTTATTCATCTCACCCTTGTGCAATAAATCAATCCCCCAAATCTTTGTTGATATTGATGGATGGTATTTGATTCTGATACCAGATGTTCATTGAATAAACACTTTTGCTGCATTCAAATCTTTCCAGAACAAACCTGTGTACACATTGTCATTAGACACTTAACCAGTAACTCATTACAGCCATATCTAGCATGAGTTAAAATAGGCCACAGAAGAGAGTGTTTTGCTATTCCACATGGATTTATAAACATAGTAATTGCCCTGGAAATATAATGTTCATATCATCAAAAGAACCCTTCAGCCATTGGTATTTCCACAGCCATAAGAATTCCAGTAAGTATAAATAATGCACATTGATGTGTGCAGCCAAAATTGCCTGCAGACTTTTGACGGTGTTAATGAATAGGTGATATTAGCCCCTAAAGCACCAGTCATTATCAACATGGGTGAGAGGCTGATTTACTGGTCTAATCTCACCAATCAGTGTACATTTTTATATTAGATTATTTGAGGATTTTCATTTTTCCTACATTAATGGAAGTTTTTCTGTACATTGGCACTCCACTTTGTCATAAGCCATTGGTTTAATTTTAGGTATTGATAGAACACAATGCAGATGTTAATGTGCGAGACAAAGATGGACTGACACCATGCATGTGGGCTTGTCGGCTGGATCACATCCAGCATTTTGAGCTGCTCAGCAGGTCAGAGAGGTTTCATGTAGAGGATGCAGATGGGATTGAGAGAGATATTATTGGAAGGACATGGATGCATTGGTCTGTCAGAAGAATGGAACCTCTGGAATGCCTTCAGGTAATCAGAAACAGATTTTTATTTTAAATATGAAATACACCAAGGATCTTAGGTCAGTTTTTATCCAATGTGAAATTATTAAAGCCCGTTGTAGTTGGCTTGGGGCAGATACTATTATTAAATAAATTTCACATATTGTAATCATATATATATTATTTTAAAATTTCACATATTATAATCATATTATTTTAAATTTCACATATTGTAATCATATTATTTTAAATTTCACATATTGTAATCATATTATTTTAAATTTCACATATTGTAATCATATTATTTTAAATTTCACATATTGTAATCATATTATTTTATATTTCACATATTGTAATATTATTATTTTAAATTTCACATATTGTAATATTATTATTTTAAATTTCACATATTGTAATATTATTTTAAATTTCACATATTGTAATCATATTATTTTAAATTTCACATATTGTAATCATATTATTTTAAATTTCACATATTGTAATCATATTATTTTAAATTTCACATATTGTAATCATATTATTTTAAATTTCACATATTGTAATATTATTATTTTAAATTTCACATATTGTAATATTATTATTTTAAATTTCACATATTGTAATATTATTATTTTAAATTTCACATATTGTAATATTATTTTAAATTTCACATATTGTAATATTATTTTAAATTTCACATATTGTAATCATATTATTTTAAATTTCACATATTGTAATCATATTATTTTAAATTTCACATATTGTAATCATATTATTTTAATTCATTGAAGTTAATCAGATCTTGAATTAAAGGATAGCCACATAAAAAAAATAATGATTTTTAAAACAAGAAATCATATTATTGCTATTATGGTCATATCAACATGGGGGGGGGGGGGCTTTCACTGTAAGGCTTCTAATGTCTGCTTGGTTCTAAAAGAAAAATGGTGCCAATCTGGCCACAACTTTAGCTATCTTGAAATGCTTGTTATCGCCACTGTCTCAGAAATGCAAAGTGATGTCAGCATAGGGTTTTCACATGAAGACTTTGTATAAAGCCTAATTGGTCATAAAAAAAATAATGGTGCTATTTTGACCTATAATGTGATCATTTTTGGGGGTTACAGCTTTTGGAGCAAGAGGATTTCACCAAAGACTAATATAGATGTCTGAATGAAAATCCTGCCCATCTGACATCTATGACCATCATGTCAGCCAGCTTGAAAACTATTTTTGCAGCTTCTCCTGAACAGAAAGTCTTAGGACTGGATTATGATAATTACCATATATACTGGGTATTGGGACACAATACAATTATTTTTTTTCCTGTCCTAGAACTTATGGTGAAACTTTTTTCACTTAGATCATATGTCCCAAGACTTAAGAAATGATATAAATTTGTATTGCATATGTGCTCCCCCATCTGCATGTTGCAATAAAATAGATAAACAAAATGCTCATTTGATAATTAAAATAAAGAAACTAACTTTGTATTGTTATGATTTATTCCTTTTTTAACATGAGCATTAAAGAATACAATATATCCATGAAATCCATATATATTGCATAGACTTTCATACTGTAGTGTGTATCGCTGATGTCTTATTTTATCCAATTGAAAACTGGATCCAACAAAATTGCAAACAAAGGGAATTAATCAATTGATATCTTGAAGAAAACTGTCATTCATGCATGACACTGCTCAGTGCAAAGTAATCAAGATTCAATTATATCCAGGTTTGCAGTATGACAGTATCATGCAAATAAAAATCTATATTTAAAAACACATTCACATGAGCTTGCGTGACAGTAATTGCCAGCATGGGTTACAATAGTATCATTACTATTTACCAACAGACATCAGTGATCCTTGGTATAAATTATTACTACAGATGCCAAGCACATTGAAACCTGGGTGGTGAATAAACACAACTGGCAATGAGCAGTAAACTCTTTTTCACTTACCAATAGGACATCAAAGACATTTTTATTACAAAGCAGCAAACTTTGGATACTCTGTTTTTTTTATAAAAAAAGGATATCAATGCAAATGTTATTTTATTGCAAAGCAAGCTGATCTCTTAAGCCGAATGTGAATTCTTTAAGTATGCTTTTATTTATTGTTTTTTAAAAACAAATATATGCAAAGATGGCTGTAATATGGAAGCTAACTTTATGTTCCTTTTCACCGGTATTCACAGGCATTTTGAAAATAAATTGAAACAACGGAACAAGTTTTAATTTCAACATAATTTAGTGCTTTGTGCATGGACATCAGTGACCCAATGTCACCCAGAATAGTTGGAAAAAGTAAAATCTTTTGATGAATTCCTGAAGGCCAGAAGAGAAGCAGATGATTTTGCCAATGATATGGTCATTGAAATTCTAGCGTACTTTGATCGTATTCCTTGATGCATTCAGGGCAGACAAGGGATGGGGAGGCCAGATATATATCCGATTAGAGAAAGCTAAACAAAAATATTTAGGCACCAAAAGAATGAATTATATGTGTGCAGGAGAAGGGTTGTATTGATGAAGTGCTACTGCAGTGGATTAAAGAGTTATAATGAAATTTCAGTTGGAGTATAGTTTCCTACATGTAATTTTCAAATCATTTAACAGGTGTCCAACAGCTTATGACTTGAAAAAATGCAAAGTGTCCCAGAACATACAGTGCACAACAAAATTACTATTAAGATTTATTAATCCCAACAAATACAGTGTCCCAACATATAAAGTAAATATGGTATCTTGAATTCTTAGTAATTATTTTCAAACAGTAGAGAATCATTGCTCTCAAGAGACTCTTTTGAGAGATTTGATAATTAGTATGCAGTAATACACCAGGTATGGTGTATTTAAAGTTGGGATACTTTTACTAATTTGCATCCATTAATATCAATGATGAATATATTGATTTTGTCATATCGAAGAGTTGATATATTACTTTACATGCTGGACTAGGAACAATCTTTCGTCAGGAGATATAATTAAAAGTACCTGGTCAAACATATATCAAGCTTTCAATGAATAAAGTAATTTTATTCAAAATATATGATACTGTTTGTCAGATTAATAAATGAACATTATGTTCAATTTCTTCAATTTTGTACCTTGTATGAGATTTGAATTTCTATTTCAGACCCTTCTTACAGCTGAAACAGCTATGTTAAGAGATGATGATGGTAAAACAGTTCTTCATACAGCTGCAGAAATGGGTAAGCTCTTAGAATCAGAACAAACATAAGCATAATATCTGAGTATAATACAGACATTTAAACTAAAAATGGATACATATTTTTTTCATGTGTTGTTACAACTCTTTGGTCATTAACCTTTGTTACAGAAAGAAGCAAAAACCAACAGATCTTGTAAAACTTAACAAGTAATTTAATTATTGATCAGAAATGTAAGAGGAAATTACAATATTTGAATAAAAATTAATCCTAAAAGTTCTGTTAAAATCCAAAATAATTGAATGTTCCAACAGTTCTGATGTATCAACTAGGCATTGTCCTGATCTTCTTTGAATAATTCACAATATACAAAGAATATTAGTTTAGTCCAATTAACACTTTGTAGTTCCAATGAATAATCAAAACAAATGTTTCCTCATAAATATCGTAACATAATACCTGTACTCATATACAAAATCTAACTATAAACAATTAGGACAGTTTTTAGTCAAATTTACAAAACACCAGTAGCTTCAAACCAGAAAGTAAAATATGCAGTTTATAAATTTTTCATGTAGAGGTCAGTAAACATGTATTTTTATATTATCTTTTTCTGCAGTTCTGTCATTTAGGATTTTGTAACAATCCATTTCTTTTAGATCTTTTTTGGAATAAGTAAATGTGAATACTTCTCTGTTTAGTCATAACCTGTTATTTATTTACATGTGACAGCAATATTTCAGTGGTATGTAAGGAAATATAAAGGCTGGGAAAATAAAGGTTAATAACAATAGTACATGACCTGTAACACTTCCCAGTGTTAAGTAACTGTCAGCCCTGGTAAAGGATGGATCAGTGGGCGATTCCAAGTGTAAGGCAATTGTCAGACCTAGTGAGGGATGGATCAGTGGCATTTCCCATGTAAGGCAGTTGTCAACCCTATGTAAGGAAGTTGCCAGCTGCCATAAGAGAGCAATCAGTAGCGTTTCTTACTGTAAGGAAATTGCTAGCCCCCATGATGGAGGTTATTAGTGGTACTGATCAATGTAAGGTAGTTGCGACTCCTATATAAGAAAGATCAGGCACTTCTTTTCTTAGGACGCTGCTAGCTTCCATTAAGGAGGGATCAGTGTCAATTTCAGATGAAAGGAAGTCACCAGCACATGTGTGCAAGTTATATCTTTCTGTCATCTGTCATGGTTTTTGACAACCAGTGCCCAATCACCTGTCACTAGAGAGGCTGACAAAGAACTAATCTCTGTCACCAGTCACAGGGCACTGGGTTTAGGTTCTGGGCACCAGGCACCAATTATTTGCTCTGGCACCCAATTCTAATTACCAGATATTATGTATATATCATTTTTATTGTTTGTTAAGTTTATGTCATTATATGCTGGTGGTGAATCTGGAATATGAGTTTCCTATGGTCATATTAGTCAGCAGACTTTGCAAAATATATATCCTTTCTGGCCCTTTCTCGATCATCATTATTCAATGAAAATGATATGGCTGCATCTCCTCTCCTGCATTGATTGTGGATTTCCAATCTCCATCTCCAAAGTGAGAGAAGGAAAGGAATAGTCCTGCTAAGTCTGTCAGCAGGGACAGTATGTTGAACTATCCATTCATGTAGACACATACATGTTAAAGCAGTACCTGATTGTGTCAGTTCATTCTGCATGTCAGATGATGGAGAATGAAGTTTGGATATTTAACTTTGGTCGGCCTGGTGTCAGGATAATGTGACTGGGTGAGACATCATGCTACATGTCTGTGTCATGATGCCCTAGAGCTCGACATCACTATAAATTGCCACACTGCATACATCATAGTGAAATGACTGAAAAATTGTTGAAACTATATTAAAAATCCTAATCACACAAACAGACTCCTCCAGATCTGTGTACAATACCTTTCTGGTCTTTGGACACCAGGATCTTCTACAATTTGGAGAAGATTTCAAGGTCTCCGAGTAATTCTGACCTGTTGCTTCCCCACCAGTTGTTACAAAAGACATAACACAGAAACTAACAGAAGTCAAAGAAACAGTCAGACAGCAGAAGGATTGGTCCATGCCCTTCTCACACTGCAGCCCCTTGTTTCAACATCGAGCTACAATTTACATTCGTCTGCTTGGCCACTCAAACATCTTTCATAGGATTCAGCAGCTTCCCAGGTGAGGATATTGATGGAGTCCTGAACCCACATATCCATAAAGTGGCTTTGATCTATTGAACTTGTGCCCATGTCATGACAACAGGACACTGTCTTTGGATGTCAGTTTCATTTTTGACAGAACTGTTCACCTCCTCAGGTATACCATATTTGATACGCTGAAAGTTTTGCTGCAACACTGCAAAGATCTGTTTAGGGTGAATCCACTAGACATGAGGATTTACTAAGCAGCTTAATCAAAACAGTGACAGTCATAAGGGACCAACAGCAACAGTAATTTGCTGTTAATCCCAGGTCTGGCTACAGCTGTTAAGAAGAGACCCCAGTCCTAGAGGCCTATTCTTTTCAGACTTAAACATTCAGCATGGGACCCATTAGACAGACCAGACCTCAGTGTCATATATAGCAACTGTTACTAAAAACATACAAATATTTAAATGAGTTTTCAAAAACTGCAAATCATAATTAGACCCAATTTAAGTTAAAGCATCCTTTAATGAAGTGCCTTCATGACTGTATGAATTATGTTATCTGCAATAAAATATCCGTGCCATTATTAAAGATAGATAAACCTTAAACAAACTTATAAAATCTCTCCAAAGAATACAGTATATTGCAATGCATCCAGGCATATGGGGGTTTATTTTCTGTTTATACAAATCATTCTAATTTGCTATCAGATGAGGTCACCAGCACTGAAAGTAAATAAACCTCAAAACTGCTCGGCAGAATTAAAAGTAAATAAACCTCAAAACTGCTCAGCAGAATTGAAACTAAAAAAAATCTCAAAACTGCTCAGCAGAATTGAAAGTAAATAAACCTCAAAACTGCTCAGCAGAATTCAATGAAATTTTAAAAGTAGTCATCTTGGTCTGAAGGCTTTCAGTTTTAATGCAGAGCTGTTATTAAATATGGCCACCATAACAGACCTGTAAACAAAGTCTTAAAGAAACACTCAGTACAATTTTACTAACTTATGTAACTTATGCAATCAATATCATTGGAAGAATTTTGTCAGAAAGTATCCTACTGACCCACAATTTTTGCCAGCAGCTCATGTATTTGGCTGCTAGACAGATATCAGCCAGGTGAGCAATCTCAGACCTAACTGGGCCTCTTGTTTCAGGATCTCTGCCTGCATCTAAGATCATTATAGAGATAGGAGGACATCACTGCATAAATCAGAGGGACAAACAAGACCGAACTCCACTACATTTAGCCAGCATAGGGGGACATGGCGATGTTGTCAACTTTTTGCTGGAAAATGATGGTACTGGAACTAATTATATTCGCATCATTAAATTGTTTCCATCTATTTGCAACATAATAGTCATGAAATTCTGATGTATTAGCAATTGACATGGTGTAAACAATAGACTCCTTTGATGATTTATGTACAGTCAAACAAGAGTTGAAGACTATCTTATTTAGGAGACCACAAAATTTCTTTAAAAGCCACTTGCATTAACCATGCACCAGTCAAAAAGAGATCACTTTGGGGTATTTCCATATGTAACAAGTTAAGTCGTAAATGAATATGATATGAGTTTCATGCATTTTGCTAAAAGTTGTATACTTCCTAGTTGGTGTAAATATGAGATGCTATCTGGTCTTGAAGTAAAAGAGTACATTTGTATCCAGTTGATGGAAACAATGCTATTTTCCATGCATAAAATAAAAATGATCATATTTTTATGATTTTAACAGTAATGGACACAACTAATAAATTGTGATGATCTCTGACCAAAAATTGTAAACATTATAGCCTTTTTAAAAATTTTTGAACTGAAGCCAGCTGTAAACCTGACTTCAGAATCATTGTTCTTGATTTTGAATTCACCAGAATGGACTTTACCATTCAGGCGTTTTCTTGAATTAGCAACTGTTGTATTTAATCATTGTCACATTGTCAGATAATTGTATTACTAAGATGTCAAAGCACATCAAAAATGTATATAATTAAACACTGATGTAATTGGTATGCATCAGTATTTGGTAACAGTACACAGGACTGCCAAATTTACTATTAGCACTTAACCCACACCAGTAGATCAGCAATTCTGTCTTAGTAAACACATCTGGTGGTACATATTATACATGCTACCACTAATCCTTTTTGGGGTCAGTTACATCTAGTGTCAGTAAATAATGGCAAAGTAATATGTTTGCCTATGTATTTGCCATGAAGAACTAGTGAATGAGGTGCTTTAATGCAGCCCAATGTGCAATTATCCAGTCACTATAGAGAAAGTGAGTAAAATATTGATGTTGCTAGATGCATTGACCTGGAATTTAATTTAATATAATTTTTTCAACATTTGACTTTGATTTGTTGCCAATTTATATAATGTTAAAGTTTATGTCATTGAAGCTCTATATTAGAAAATGACAGGTTTCAAAATCTGCTAACCCATTGTTAGTGACTTTGCCATTTAATCATAGCCATTACTAATCCATTGTTAGTGACTTTGCCATTTAATCATAGCCATTACTAATACATTGTTAGTGACTTTGCCATTTAATCATAGCCATTACTAATCCATTGTTAGTGACTGCCATTAAATCATAGCCATTACTAATCCATTGTTAGTGACTGCCATTAAATCATAGCCATTACTAATCCATTGTTAGTGACTGCCATTAAATCATAGCCATTACTAATCCATTGTTAGTGACTGCCATTAAATCACAGCCATTACTAATCCATTGTTAGTGACTTTGCCATTTAATCATAGCCATTACTAATCCATTGTTAGTGACTTTGCCATTTAATCATAGCCATTACTAACCCATTGTTAGTGACTGCCATTTAATCATAGCCATTACTAATCCATTGTTAGTGACTGCCATTAAATCACAGCCATTACTAATCCATTGTTAGTGACTTTGCCATTTAATCATAGCCATTACTAATCCATTGTTAGTGACTTTGCCATTAAATCACAGCCATTACTAATCCATTGTTAGTGACTTTGCCATTTAATCATAGCCATTACTAATCCATTGTTAGTGACTTTGCCATTTAATCATAGCCATTACTAATCCATTGTTAGTGACTTTGCCATTGAATCACAGCCATTACTAATCCATTGTTAGTGACTTTGCCATTTAATCATAGCCATTACTAATCCATTGTTAGTGACTTTGCCATTAAATCACAGCCATTACTAACCCATTGTTAGTGACTTTGCCATTAAATCATAGCCATTACTAATCCATTGTTAGTGACTTTGCCATTTAATCATAGCCATTACTAATCCATTGTTAGTGACTTTGCCATTTAATCATAGCCATTACTAACCCATTGTTAGTGACTGCCATTTAATCATAGCCATTACTAATCCATTGTTAGTGACTGCCATTAAATCACAGCCATTACTAATCCATTGTTAGTGACTTTGCCATTTAATCATAGCCATTACTAATCCATTGTTAGTGACTTTGCCATTAAATCACAGCCATTACTAATCCATTGTTAGTGACTTTGCCATTTAATCATAGCCATTACTAATCCATTGTTAGTGACTTTGCCATTTAATCATAGCCATTACTAATCCATTGTTAGTGACTTTGCCATTGAATCACAGCCATTACTAATCCATTGTTAGTGACTTTGCCATTTAATCATAGCCATTACTAATCCATTGTTAGTGACTTTGCCATTAAATCACAGCCATTACTAACCCATTGTTAGTGACTTTGCCATTAAATCATAGCCATTACTAATCCATTGTTAGTGACTTTGCCATTAAATCACAGCCATTACTAATACATTGTTAGTGACTTTGCCATTTAATCATAGCCATTACTAACCCATTGTTAGTGACTTTGCCATTAAATCATAGCCATTACTAATCCATTGTTAGTGACTTTGCCATTAAATCATAGCCATTACTAATACATTGTTAGTGACTTTGCCATTTAATCATAGCCATTACTAACCCATTGTTAGTGACTTTGCCATTAAATCATAGCCATTACTAATCCATTGTTAGTGACTTTGCCATTAAATCATAGCCATTACTAATACATTGTTAGTGACTTTGCCATTAAATCATAGCCATTACTAATACATTGTTAGTGACTTTGCCATTTAATCATAGCCATTACTAACCCATTGTTAGTGACTTTGCCATTAAATCATAGCCATTACTAATCCATTGTTAGTGACTTTGCCATTAAATCACAGCCATTACTAATCCATTGTTAGTGACTTTGCCATTAAATCATAGCCATTACTAACCCATTGTTAGTGACTTTGCCATTAAATCACAGCCATTACTAATCCATTGTTAGTGACTTTGCCATTAAATCACAGCCATTACTAATCCATTGTTAGTGACTTTGCCATTTAATCATAGCCATTACTAATACATTGTTAGTGACTTTGCCATTTAATCATAGCCATTACTAACCCATTGTTAGTGACTTTGCCATTTAATCACAGCCATTACTAATCCATTATTAGTGACTTTGCCATTAAATCACAGCCATTACTAATACATTGTTAGTGACTTTGCCATTAAATCACAGCCATTACTAATACATTGTTAGTGACTTTGCCATTTAATCATAGCCATTACTAACCCATTGTTAGTGACTTTGCCATTAAATCATAGCCATTACTAATCCATTGTTAGTGACTTTGCCATTAAATCACAGCCATTACTAATACATTGTTAGTGACTTTGCCATTTAATCATAGCCATTACTAACCCATTGTTAGTGACTTTGCCATTAAATCATAGCCATTACTAATCCATTGTTAGTGACTTTGCCATTAAATCATAGCCATTACTAATACATTGTTAGTGACTTTGCCATTAAATCATAGCCATTACTAATACATTGTTAGTGACTTTGCCATTTAATCATAACCATTACTAACCCATTGTTAGTGACTTTGCCATTAAATCATAGCCATTACTAATCCATTGTTAGTGACTTTGCCATTAAATCACAGCCATTACTAATCCATTGTTAGTGACTTTGCCATTAAATCATAGCCATTACTAACCCATTGTTAGTGACTTTGCCATTAAATCACAGCCATTACTAATCCATTGTTAGTGACTTTGCCATTAAATCACAGCCATTACTAATCCATTGTTAGTGACTTTGCCATTTAATCATAGCCATTACTAATACATTGTTAGTGACTTTGCCATTTAATCATAGCCATTACTAACCCATTGTTAGTGACTTTGCCATTTAATCACAGCCATTACTAATCCATTGTTAGTGACTGCCATTTAATCATAGCCATTACTAACCCATTGTTAGTGACTTTGCCATTAAATCATAGCCATTACTAATCCATTATTAATGACTTTCCATTTAATCATAGCCATTACTAATACATTGTTAGTGACTTTGCCATTAAATCATAGCCATTACTAACCCATTGTTAGTGACTTTGCCATTTAATCATAGCCATTACTAACCCATTGTTAGTGACTGCCATTAAATCACAGCCATTACTAATCCATTGTTAGTGACTTTGCCATTTAATCATAGCCATTACTAATCCATTGTTAGTGACTTTGCCATTTAATCATAGCCATTACTAATCCATTGTTAGTGACTTTCCATTTAATCATAGCCATTACTAATACATTGTTAGTGACTTTCCATTTAATCATAGCCATTACTAATCCATTGTTAGTGACTTTCCATTTAATCATAGCCATTACTAATCCATTGTTAGTGACTTTGCCATTTAATCATTGCCATTACTAATACATTGTTAGTGACTTTCCATTTAATCATAGCCATTACTAATACATTGTTAGTGACTTTCCATTTAATCATAGCCATTACTAATACATTGTTAGTGACTTTCCATTTAATCATAGCCATTACTAATACATTGTTAGTGACTTTCCATTTAATCATAGCCATTACTAATACATTGTTAGTGACTTTCCATTTAATCATAGCCATTACTAATACATTGTTAGTGACTTTCCATTTAATCATAGCCATTACTAATACATTGTTAGTGACTTTCCATTTAATCATAGCCATTACTAATACATTGTTAGTGACTTTGCCATTTAATCATAGCCATTACTAATCCATTGTTAGTGACTTTGCCATTTAATCATAGCCATTACTAACCCATTGTTAGTGACTTTGCCATTTAATCATAGCCATTACTAATCCATTGTTAGTGACTGTCATTAAATCACAGCCATTACTAATACATTATTAGTGACTTTCCATTTAAATCACAGCCATTACTAATCCATTGTTAGTGACTTTGCCATTTAATCATAGCCATTACTAATACATTGTTAGTGACTGCCATTAAATCACAGCCATTACTAATCCATTATTAGTGACTTTCCATTTAAATCACAGCCATTACTAATCCATTGTTAGTGACTTTGCCATTTAATCATAGCCATTACTAATACATTGTTAGTGACTGCCATTAAATCACAGCCATTACTAATCCATTATTAGTGACTTTCCATTTAAATCACAGCCATTACTAATCCATTGTTAGTGACTTTGCCAATGAATCATAGCCATTGCTAATCCATTGTTAGTGACTGCCATTAAATCACAGCCATTACTAATCCATTATTAGTGACTTTCCCTTTAAATCACAACCATTACTAATCCATTGTTAGTGACTGCCATTAAATCACAGCCATTACTAATCCATTGTTAGTGACTGCCATTAAATCACAGCCATTACTAATCCATTGTTAGTGACTTTGCCATTGAATCATAGCCATTACTAATCCATTGTTAGTGACTTTGCCATTTAATCATAGCCATTACTAATCCATTGTTAGTGACTTTGCCATTGAATCACAGCCATTACTAATCCATTGTTAGTGACTTTCCCTTTAAATCACAGCCATTACTAATCCATTGTTAGTGACTTTCCCTTTAAATCACAGCCATTACTAATCCATTGTTAGTGACTTTGCCATTGAATCATAACCATAATCCATTGTTAGTGACTTTGCCATTGAATCATAACCATAATCCATTGTTAGTGACTTTGCCATTGAATCACAGCCATTACTAATCCATTGGAGCAATGAAATTACCACCAGTCACAATCAACACAGTTGACAAGTGTTCTTGTGTCGGATGTATTAAAATAAAATGTGCCTTTTCGTTTCCTTTAATGGCTGATTGATCTATTATTGTATTCATTGAGTATCTACCAACATCCTGCACTTAATGAAGTACAGTAAATGCTCGTGGCAATAAAGATAGGTGTTAAACCACACATCTACTAGTCAAGTAAATTATAGTTTTGCAAAAATTCCCATTTATTTGTGACCCTCTACTGATTTCAATAGCGAAAATCTATAAAATGATACAAGGAATGCACAAAATATAGTAATTTCATTCATTGATTTATAATTTCTAACCTGACTTTGACCAGGGTGGCCCTAAAACTCTCATCATCTGAGCATTTCATGATTAATGGAGTTTCCATGTTAGCCCAAAATCATATTACGTACACTGTGTCTATTGTACTCGGACAACATTTTGACATAGTGGATCCTATTCAGTAACTGTGAGGTAGTTCTGTAAACTACCATAAGGTTGAGAGTTGAGAGTTATATCCCTTTGCACACATGTTCAAAGAAACTACACTGGTTGTTAAATCCATGTGCATGGCAAATTTGTAGTTTTCATTCTTCTCCTGTGCTTGATTTGACATTGTAAATCTCGGAAACTAATGACAGAGTATTTACGTTCTATGTACATACATGAGTTGTGCATCTACCCTTTGCTGAAAATGGACATGTCCAGAAACTGCAAATGGCAGGTGAACAAGGTTGTCTTTTAAACTGAAAACTTCCATATGGGATGAAATGTGCAGACAATAATGATGTTAGGGCCCCCTGGTAGTAATCCGGTTTGACATTTTAAATAAATAAATTAACTAAGTTCTGTGCATCTTTTTATCTCATATATGCTGTTCATTTTTCAAACTGTTTGGGGATACAAACAAATGGAGAGGTATATTCAGATCATAATATAGTTATTGCCAAAACAGTCTTTGCTCATGTGAAACTAGCTTGGTGTACTGGTCCCATGCTCTGATTTTATTACTGATGATAACAAAATGTGTTGGCTATAAGGCTGTTGTTCACCAATTGGAATAGGTCATGTTTGTTGACTCACCGAATGATCCAGAATTATCAGAACAATGGGTTTTAATATTTATTAAAAGTGGGTGTCGCATCATTGGTATAATCTTATTCTTGGTTTGATCTATGATGAAAGAAATTACCATAAGTCTTTATATCAAATCTCTTTTCATTTTTGAAAGATATTATTCGACAAAAATAATTGCACAAAGACCATGAAGTGTTGTTGTTGTTGTAGGGTTTAATGCCATTTTTCAGCACACGATAGGCTATACATGGCAGCCAGTATTAATGGTGGAGGAAGAACCCAGGAAAGAACCACCGACCCACAAGAAGCTACTGGCAAGCTTCTCACATAACTACATTAGCCGAATCTTAGACTCGAATCCATGCAGACAGAGGTGAGATGGCAGTGATCCGAAACGGAGAGTGCTTTAGACCACTTAGTCATTCGGGGCCCCTGACCATGAAGTGAAAAACAAATATATAAATTACATTATTCCTATTCATTAGAATGGTGCTTTGTTTATTCTCCCATGCACTGATTCTTTTAATTTTTCTTTTATTGTCTCAGCACACTTATTCAATTTTTCTATCAATTTTTTTTAATACTGTGGTTCTGTTGATGACACATTTGGCATTTATGGACCCCAAGTCCTGCATTATAATGGAGGAGAGCTGCTTGATTCTGGAAACTAATTCCTTTTTTGTTGCAAGGAACAGGGAAGTATTTTTACACATACATTTTTTTTTTATTTGTCATTGTTAGACACTAAATGATTGTCTAAAACGACACATATAAAGTTTAATTGACAATATAAGTGAAATCCCATTTTTGGTTCTATGTTTAACATTGTTGATTTGCATTTTTTTCTTTTGTGCTGTGGTGCAAAGTCCTTTGTAATTAAGTTTATCTCATCTCATCTCATGTCATATTTCTACTTTAATTAGGTTTCTCTGATTCTTTTTGTCATATTTCTACTTTAATTAGGTTACTCTGATTCTTTTTGTCATATTTCTACTTTAATTAGGTTTCTCTGATTCTTTTTGTCATATTTCTACTTTAATTAGGTTTCTCTGATTCTTTTTGTCATATTTCTACTTTAATTAGGTTTCTCTGATTCTTTTTGTCATATTTCTACTTTAATTAGGTTTCTCTGATTCTTTTTGTCATATTTCTACTTTAATTAGGTTTCTCTGATTCTTTTTGTCATATTTCTACTTTAATTAGGTTTCTCTGATTCTTTTTGTCAGATTTCTACTTTAATTAGGTTTCTCTGATTCTTTTTGTCATATTTCTACTTTAATTAGGTTTCTCTGATTCTTTTTGTCATATTTCTACTTTAATTAGGTTTCTCTGATTCTTTTTGTCATATTTCTACTTTAATTAGGTTTCTCTGATTCTTTTTGTCATATTTCTACTTTAATTAGGTTTCTCTGATTCTTTTTGTCAGATTTCTACTTTAATTAGGTTTCTCTGATTCTTTTTGTCAGATTTCTGCTTTAATTAGGTTTCTCTGATTCTTTTTGTCATATTTCTACTTTAAATTAGATTTCTCTGATTCTTTTTGTCAGATTTCTACTTAATTAGATTTTATTGACTCATTATATCAGATTTATTTTTCCACTGAGGAGAATGGTAGAGATTTTACTTCTTTTTTTACAGTTCAATGCTTGATTAGATTTATTGGTGTCATCTGTCTTTATCATGAAGTGAAATTATGATGAATTTTACTTGTGTATTATAAATTTGTAAGATAAATCTAAAACGCTGTACAATTAAATACATTCATATTATTGGAGGACTATTTTACTTTTTAAGCCGACATGAATGCAGTGGACAAGTTCAGTGCCACAGCCTGGGAGTATGCCCGCAATCGCCAGCTTCATTACTGTCAGCTGATCATCATGTCACATCAAAGGCAGCGATTTACCAGCAATCCGAGTACTCCCATTGCTAATGGTCTTGGTTTGATGTTTGGGAATTCATCGTTGATGAATGGAGATTTCAATGGAAATGAGTTTGATTTTATGGTATTGAAGATTATACAATTTTAATCCTGTTTATAACCTTAGTTATTTTGTCTTAGTCCCTTAAAAGAATTTCATTCTTTAACCCCAAATTGTACAATTCTGATTGTTTTCCACAAGTATAAGACTTTAGCAAAAGTTATATGTTCAGCAAAATATATTTGTATATGGTATGTTGACTTATCATCTGATATACCAAAGTAAATTCAACAAAGATTATGAACAAAGATATGTGCCTGTAACAAGATAACCGGGACGGACCACTTCGGATTAACAACAAAACACATTTTGATGATACAGATATAAAAATTATGATTTAATGTGGCGATAAATGTATATAAACAAAACAATGAAATGCGTGCGTATTGTAATCCAAATATTAGATTTAATTATACATAATTACGCACAGACTAGAAGATGCAAACGACTCATAATGATACAAATAAATGATACAATGGTACAAAACAATGATACGAATCAATGATACAATGATACAAAAACTGATACAAAACCCCAGCGAAAAAATTATACAAAAAAAAACATGAATACAGTTTACTCACGTAGTAAACAATGCAGGATTACTCATATAGTAAAAATGTATATGCTCAAGTAGCGGAACTATATTTGAAAAATAATAAAAGGACAGATAACTTATCTTTCCAGTCTCAAAGCATATACTGGGTTCCGCAAACCCACATTAGCCAACGGCTAACAATTTACGAATAAATATATATAATCAACTATTAGTATACAGCTCCACAGCTGGTACAATAGAACTTCACAGTTTCTACAGACTCCGGACCCTCGGAATACTACGAAACATTAGACCCTCCAGACACTCTGGTCATTTAGACAGCTCCACAGCTGAGTCACCCTTGTCACCCTTGACATTAGACACTCCGGACGCTAGACATTAGACACTCCGGCACATTAAACAGCTCTGGACACACCAGTGCATTTAATCACAGCTCCCGACGTTTGACAGCTCCGGGCACCCCGGACGTTTAACACCCTCGTACAAATAGCTGAAAAGATACCCGACACCGTGTACTAACCTTGATACAGACATAACGTAATGACGTTATACACGGTAAATTATCAAGACTATTATTATCATAATGACAAAATGACAGATTCTATAGTACACCTTCCCTGTTTGATAATGCTGAATAGTAAACAATTATATTTTAACAAAATATAGCTTTACTTTACCAATTTAAATGCCTCGCGAACAAGAGTATTATACTGTGTAAAACTATATAACAAACATGCAAAGGTAAATATAGTGATACAAAAAGCTATCACTCAGTATCAAAAATGTACTTACCCCTACAGCTAAAGTTGTGCAATCCTCCCTCCCTCGGATCTATAACCCTATAGCTACAGTCCTTGAAACCAGCCGCTTGTTGACAAAACCCATAGTAATGTAAAGACCCATTACATATAGCAAAGTATTTATATGGATTCGTGCTCCGTATCAAGAACACTTTGCACGAGCGGCATATAGCGAATTGTACTCACGATTCCGAAGTACAACTGCCCATATATATATATATAAATAAAAAAAATCACCCTCGGGTATCGTTGCACACGATAAACAAAACCCGAGTTCATGTTTTTCCTAAATAAAAACTACAACATTCCGTGACAATACCTCCCCCCTAAAAAAAAGTGGTATCACTTTTAGAATAATCACGGAATGTGAGATATGAACCATCCAAAATTTGTTACCTGAAGGAAATGATCTGCCCACTACACCCTACTTAAAAAATCAGCCCCTACATTTTCTGAACCTCGAATCGCCTCGATTCGGAAACAATACGGCTGCAAAGATAACGCCCAACGCATCAATCTTGCGTTGGCAACCTTCGCTTTATTCAAATATAAGAGTGGCTGATGGTCCGTTTGCAAAGTAAACTCCCTCCCAAAAAGGTACGTGTGGAATTTTCCTATTCCCCATACTAAGCCTAAGCACTCCTTTTCAATCACGGAGTAATTTTTCTCTCTAGGGAGTAATTTCCTACTTGCATAAGCAATGGGCAATTTCACACCCCCTTGCTCCTGTAGCAAAACAGCCCCAAGACCCGTATCGGACGCATCAGTCCTCAGTACAAAAGGTTTATCAAAGTCTGGCAACTTTAAAATTGGTGCACTTACCAGTTTATGTTTTAAAGCGTTAAAGGCTTTTTCCTGGCATGCACCCCATGAAACTTTATTCGGTTCCCCCTTTTTAGTCAAATCTGTTAATGGGCTTGCAATAGCTGAAAAGTTGGGGACGAATTTCCTATAAAACCCCACTTGACCTAGGAATGATCTCACTTGTTTTTTTGTCTCTGGTCTAGGTGCATCCTTGATTGCTCCTATTTTATCTGGCTGAGGTTGCAACTGGCCTAGTCCACTTACCAGATATCCCAAACATTCTAGACTTGAATATCCTATGCTACATTTAGTAGGCCTAACTGAAAGATTTGCAGTGTGAAGTTTAATGACCAAATCCCGCAATACCCTAACATGTTCATCCCATGTATGTGTGTAAACAAAAGTGTCGTCAACAAAGCTGTCGACGCTTTCCATTCCGTTTAACAGTTTACGCATAAGACGGACACACGACGCTCCGGCATTTACTAAACCAAACGGCATGACTTTAAATTGGAAAAGTCCCTTTGGAGTCGTGAATGCCGTTAATTTGCGGGCATTATCAGAGATTGGTATCTGCCAATATCCTTTGCTCAAATCCAATTTGGAAATGTATTTGTGGCCTGCCAATTTCAAAAGTACATCTTCCATATCAGGCATTGGTTCTGCGTCAAATACGGTGATCTTGTTTAATTGTCGAAAATCGATGCAAAACCGGTTGGTACCATCTTTCTTTTTGACTAACACCACAGGGGACGAGTATGGGGAATTTGACGGTTCGATCACATCCTGATCTAACATTTTGGTCACTTCTTCGTTGATAGTCTCTCGTGCATTAAAGGGTATCTTATATCCTTTAATCCTGATAGGCTCAGATGTATTCAATTTTATCTCGTGTCGAATTAGATTCGTACGGCCTGGTCTGTCCGTAAACACCTCTGGGTATGTAAAAAAACACTCCATGATTTGTGTACGCTGAACTTCCGATAAATCAGGGCATATATTTATCTGGTCAATACTTTCTTTGCCTACGTCAATAGGGTATTCAAATGGTAATCCTTTACTGGAGACTAATTCCCCTTCATCATTAGACCCATCTTCTATCACCGCTACGCATACTACATTCAAGATCCCTTTATCAATTGTTTGTCCAGGTCTCGCTATGTAGAGTTTAAGCATATTGGCATGAAACGTTTTCGATTTTCCCTCTACTTCAACGATATAATCCATTTTGCCCTTTACCTGTTTGACTTCATATGGCCCCTTCCATTGAACTAGCAGCTTGTTGTTATTCGTTGGAAGAAGCACCAACACTTGATTTCCTACGTCAAACTTTTTCCTCCACGTTCCTCGGTTGTAATACTTTGCGTATCTACGACTTGATTTCACGAGTTCTTCTTGAGCCAGCCGACATGTACTTTCTAATCTTTCGCGCAAATCAACCACATATTGATAAGTGGTCTTAACCTCTTCGTCCACGACCTCGTCCGACCACAGTTCGCGAAGTATACGCATAGGACCCCGGACTGTACTACCGTACAATAGTTCAAACGGGGAGAAACCTAAGCTTTCCTGAGGAACCTCACGATATGCGAACAGAAGGGCATTCAGATATCTATCCCAATCCTTCGGTCTTTCCGCACACATCCTCCGCAACATTTGCTTCAGTGTCCCGTTGAATTTCTCGACCAACCCGTTGCGCATAGGATGGTAGGGTGTTGTATGTAATTGTTTAATGGATAGCAACCTACTAATTTCTGCCATGAGATCTGAGGTAAATTGTACTCCACAATCTGTAAGAACTTCCTCGGGCACTCCGACCCTGCTGAACATGTCTACGAGCGCTTCAGCTACATGTTCGGTTTCAATTGATGGCAGAGCTGTGGCTTCAGGATATCTGGTAGCGTAATCTACCAGCGTCAAAATGTATCGGTTTTTTTATCTGTATGTGGAAATATTGGTCCTACAATGTCGATGGCTACTCTTTTGAACGGAGTATCTATCAACGGCATCTGACCCAACGGTACTCTAGTTACCCTACCTTTAGAGGTAGTCTTCTGGCAAATGTCGCACGAGCGACAGAACTGCGCTACATCGCTGTTGACACCAGGCCAATAAAATTCTCTTAATACCCTATCCGTTGTTTTCTTTACGCCTAAATGACCCGCCATACTCGACTCGTGCGCGACCTTATGTACATGTGACCTCAAATTCTGGGGAACCACTAGTTGCAGGAACTTCCTGTCTGATGTAGAATATTCCCTGTACATTAAACCCTTTCGAGTAAGGAATTTAGAGGAACCCCCGTTCTTACACTTTTTCACTGTACCCGTTAATGTTTTCTCTGAAATTGCACGTAAAGACTCGTCACGTTTTTGCTCATTTCGAAATTCTTCGCGGGAGATATCAGTAATGGCTTCTGGTACCTTCAATTTACGTAATGGTTTATTTTGCTCCTTAATTTGAGCTCTAGTTTGTACCGCTTGGATGATAGGAAATCTGAAATCTTCTATGGTTGGAAGTCTCGAACCTGGTACATTGCCAATAGTAAGTTCATATATCGGGTTGGCTATGCACAAAGCTTCCACGGTCCCTGTCAAAAAAGGTGTTTCCACCAGTATCCTGGCGACTGGAACATGGCCGATTGTCTGGTCAAGTAACATGCAAGGTGATTTAAACCCAAGCAATTGATCATCACGGACTAAGCTCCGTTTCACGACTACAGTAGTGCATCCAGTGTCTCGTAGAACTGTGACCTCTTGTCCGTTGACAGTGCCGTTTGCGATCGGCACCCATGCCTCTGGAAAAATACATGTACCGATTGATTGGATTGCATCGCAATTGGTCTCTAAACGCGTCACCGGTTCGCGTACTGCTTCCCGCTTAGCTTGCTGGGAAACATCTAGTTTTCTGTTTACCGACCTTCTGCCTCTAATGGCTACCGCGACTTTCTGGACTGGTCCCTTCCGCTTAGGACAATAATGGGAGATATGACCCACTTCCTTGCAAATGAAACATTTCGCGTCACTCTGCTTCCCCTGGTTACGCCCACCTGATTTATCAGGTTCCCTGGGTTTTCTATCTTTGACCTGATTCCCCCCTTGGATATCTCGCGTGACGACATTCTGCGAACCTCCCCGGGCTTCAGCGAACAAATCCGCCTGTGTGGCCATATCATGTATATTTGTGAAGGACCTTTCCTTCAAAAATAAATATAGCTCCTTACCACATGTTGTTAACAATTGGTCACGAAGCAAGAAATCAACAAGACCCTCAAATGTCTTGACAACTTTACCACATTCCACCCATCGCTGCAAGTAATTATAAGTCCTACTGACGAACTGGGTGAATGTTTCGCCTCTCTGGTTTGCTATATTTAAATTTCTTGCGAAACCCTTGCTCAGTTAGTTCATATTTCTTGAGAAGTGCCTCTTTCAACACGGGGTAATTGAGCGAATCGGCCGTGGATAAACGCGAATACACGTCTAACACTTTACCTTTCAGTAACGCGCTAAGGTGAAGCGGCCAATCGTCTTTCTTCCATTTTTGTACCGTAGCATACCTCTCGAATCTATTTAGATAACTATCCATATTATCTTTATCGTCTTCAAATGGGGGCAATTTTGGACCCCTCAGTTTAACATCATGTTCCCCCTCTTTTTTAGCTTGCAATAACTCAGAATTCCTTTGATGCTCCCTCTGCCTATTCCTATCTTCTATCTCCAAAGTTTCTAACCTTACCTGTTTTTCCCTTTCTATCTTCTCCCTCTCTGCTTCCCTTTCCCATTCTATCCTTTCCTTTTCTGCCTGTTTTTCTAGTTCTATCTTTTCCTTTTCTGCCTGTTTTTCTAGTTCTATCTTTTCTTTTTCAAAAGCCATTCTCCTTTCTTCTAATTCTAGCATTTCCCTCTTGGTTTCCCTTTCTAATTCCCTCTCCTTTAATCTTTGGTCCCTCTCCCTAGCCTGTTCCTCACGAACAAAATTTCTAAGGGACTCCCCATCATAACCGAACTGTTTCCCCAATTCTACCAGTTCTTTCATAGAAGACATTTCAGAAGTTTGGCAGTGACCAACCTTAAAGTCCAGGCTTAACAAAACATGCAATTACCAGTAAACCGTATTTCCCTTCTCAGAATTGCAACACAATTATTAAATAAATACAAAGAAATAAAATAACATTAGATACCTACCTAACCCCTCTATACTTTATCAAGCGAGTCTGAAAGACAAAAACCTACAAACCAATTTCAGTGCTCTGTTAAATCCGAAATGATCCCACTTCTGACACCATTTGTAACAAGATAACGGGGACAGACCACTTCGGATTAACAACAAAACACGCTTTGATGATACAGATATAAAAATTATGATTTAATGTGGCGATAAATGTAGATAAACAAAACAATGAAATGCGTGCGTATTGTAATCCAAATATTAGATTTAATTATACATAATTACGCACAGACTAGAAGATGCAAACGACTCATAATGATACAAATAAATGATACAATGGTACAAAACAATGATACGAATCAATGATACAATGATACAAAAACTGATACAAAACCCCAGCGAAAAAATTATACAAAAAAAAACATGAATACAGTTTACTCACGTAGTAAACAATGCAGGATTACTCATATAGTAAAAATGTATACGCTCAAGTAGCGGAACTATATTTGAAAAATAATAACAGGACAGATAACTTATCTTTCCAGTCTCAAAGCATATACTGGGTTCCGCAAACCCACATTAGCCAACGGCTAACAATTTACGAATAAATATATATAATCAACTATTAGTATACAGCTCCACAGCTGGTACAATAGAACTTCACAGTTTCTACAGACTCCGGACCCTCGGAATACTACGAAACATTAGACCCTCCAGACACTCTGGTCATTTAGACAGCTCCACAGCTGAGTCACCCTTGTCACCCTTGACATTAGACACTCCGGACGCTAGACATTAGACACTCCGGCACATTAAACAGCTCTGGACACACCAGTGCATTTAATCACAGCTCCCGACGTTTGACAGCTCCGGCCACCCCGGACGTTTAACACCCTCGTACAAATAGCTGAAAAGATACCCGACACCGTGTACTAACCTTGATACAGACATAACGTAATGACGTTATACACGGTAAATTATCAAGACTATTATTATCATAATGACAAAATGACAGATTCTATAGTACACCTTCCCTGTTTGATAATGCTGAATAGTAAACAATTATATTTTAACAAAATATAGCTTTACTTTACCAATTTAAATGCCTCGCGAACAAGAGTATTATGCTGTGTAAAACTATATAACAAACATGCAAAGGTAAATATAGTGATACAAAAAGCTATCACTCAGTATCAAAAATGTACTTACCCCTACAGCTGAAGTTGTGCAATCCTCCCTCCCTCGGATCTATAACCCTATAGCTACAGTCCTTGAAACCAGCCGCTTGTTGACAAAACCCGTATTAATGTAAAGACCCTTTACATATAGCAAAGTATTTATACGGATTCGTGCTCCGTATCAAGAACACTTTGCACGAGCGGCATATAGCGAATTGTACTCACGATTCCGAAGTACAACTGCCCATATATATATATATAAATAAAAAAAATCACCCTCGGGTATCGTTGCACACGATAAACAAAACCCGAGTTCATGTTTTTCCTAAATAAAAACTACAACATTCCGTGACAGTGCCACATTAAAATTTGATGCAGTTATATATTAAGAACTTTTCAAATAAGTTCGATTTTAATAATTTTTTTGCAAAATTAGTTTAAGTTATACAAAATTGTCTTTTCTTTTACACTTTACCAGGGACCATTTATTTTCAACCAATTTTGGTTTATAGTTTTATATTGATTATATCATTGGTGATATTATTTTTGGAGGTGCAGCCCTTTTTTTCAAGACTGTTAACAGCACTACACGTTTATCTCAACATCGCTGGGTCTGTGGTAATTCTATCAACATAAGCTGCTATCAAGATGAGCGCTATAGTGTAGAAGGGATGAAAAATATAAATTTAGCATATACTTGTATGTGAAATTGGTCAGTAAGTGGTAACTTTTCATCAGTGCATATGATCTATACTTTGTAAAAATAAACAAATATTTAATTAAATGAAGGCAAAAGACAAAATTCGTTTCAAAAACACTTATATATTGACAAGGTTTGTTTGCATTACCTTTGTGCTGTACTATACAATCTACTGTCAACCAACATGCCAGAAGCCTGATGCTGCATGTACATAAACTGGCCTAGATTTTGGCTGCCTGAGATAACAAAGATTAACTTAATGAGGCTGCCAAGGGAAAGAGGCTACTTAAACGAAATTGAAAAAAAAGGTCACCAAGTTTTGAATTAATTAAGCATAAAACTTGTACTTTTGTAAAACACTTCCAATTCTGGAACAGAGTAATTATGTAATTAATATTATATATAGCATATACAATACATTAAATTAAAATGGAATTTAATTAAAATTTAAGGTAATTAAAATCTTATACTTTTAGCATTAGTCATTATAAGTATAAAGTTACTTTTTCCAAAAGAAAACAAAACACAATAAGTTTGTTCCAATCTCTGATAATCTTCAAAAATAAATAACAATTGATCAGATTTCACTGCCATCATACAAATTTGGTAATGACTTCATTTAATTAATGGTGCATAGTTTTTATAAATAATTTTAGTTGGCTTGTTTTCATGATGGTTGCTTTGTTTTCATAAAAGACTAAATTACTTGTTTTGATGAAGGGTGCAGTGTTTTATGAAAGATTGTAGCTGGCTTGTTCTGATGAAGGGTGCAATGTTTTTATAAAAAAATTGTTGGTTACTTGTTTTTATGATGGTTGTACACACTTCATATTGAAGTTGCTATGAAAACAAACTACAGGAGATCAAACATGCATACTGTGATTGTAGAATTAAAGCTTGTGGCAACATTAAATAACTGCTGGATTGTTGAGATAAATTATGAGATAAACAGAATTTATTAAAGTTTTTATTGAGGGGGTTCTGTCGACATGTTCAGTTATTTTCTATCTTGACATCGACATAAGTATAACATATTTGGTAGCAATAATAGACTGTGGCTTGTTGACATAAGTAGGTAGTACTGTATTTACTTTTTAATTCGAATCTGCAGTGTGTGTGGCTTTTGTGTATTCAAAATTGTCTAATTTAGTTATAGCCTCTCATTATCCAACACACCAGCTAATATTTTCATACAAAAACCAATTATTCTAATTAGATTAGAACCCTATTTTAGATTCACTTTCTTTTGACATGGTCATAACAATTCTCAGCATTCTCCATCATCATTTGGTGGAGTTTGAGAGGCTGAGATGTAACCCTTGTTTGTGAGCATAAGCTGTCTTTGTTATTTTCAGATTTCAAACAAATTCTGATGTTATTGTTAGACTGATTTCTGGTTGAAAACTTGTGCAGCATCAAAGATTTGGTACAAATGGACTATACTCTTTTGTATTTTTAGAGTACAAGAGACAGTGTGGAGAGCATGCCAGTAACACCGCCACATCCACCCAAACGGCCTAGGACAGGGAGAGCCCCCATGTTACACAGATCACAGAGTCTTTCAGAAAGAGATCGCTCAAGAGAGCACAGCTTCATTGACCGTCAGATATCCAGTGCAAATGAGACAATACCAAATAAAATTGAAAGAATAGACTTAAGTGCTGGCGATAACATGATACATAGGAATGAAAGAATAGACTTATCAAGTCCAGTTGACAGTCATCGGAGAAATGAAAGAATAGAGGTAGAGTAACATGAGTGTGTTGATTCACAAAGTTGTGTAGTTGTGTGACTCAATTTCTGATCACTAAACTTAAAAGATTTAGTCCAGTTTGCAATCAATATTTGGGACTGTAATTTTTTTATAAAATTTCACGATTATTTATTATACTTTGTTCTTTACTTATTCATTTGTACTGTTTAGTGCCTCATTAGTATCCAGGATAAATTACATTTTTGAAAACACAAAGATCAGGGTTCTCTCCAAACAATTCTGAAGTTAGAGGGTTAGGCACAAAATGTTTCAAGTTGTTTAGCATGCAACCTGAAGTATTCTGTGGGTTTCTTATTAATGTAAATGTATAATGTATTATGAAACAAACTGTTTATAAATGGTAGAGAAAATTATGATATGTTTAACAGAAAATTAAATATTTAAAATTAAATATTTAAAAGATAAGTATTTATTGAAAACATTGTCATCATATCATAGGACTTATCAACAAAGTAAGTCACAGCTAATGTATAATCTAATGTACTTTTTAAGTTTTCCTGAAATCTCATAATTTAATGTGATGTTAAGTTAGTATTATTTTTGTAATGTTTTTGTTTTTACCTCATACCTCCACAGAGCAAATAGTAATCCTTGTTTCCATACAGCACACAATCTCAGTAGTCATAGTAGTTCCCCTAACCCTAAAATGGATTGCTATGAAACAAGTAAATATTAGAATCATCCCCTGAAGGTACACCTATAAGCACATTTCTCACTCAATTCTTGTTATTGCCCCATAGATTACCTTGAAACTTGATAAATTTTATGGTCATCATCTAACGATACACATGTTGACAAATCATTGAGCATTCACCAATTCAGACATTTTGTTACAATTATTGCATTTCTTCTCTTGTGGTGTAATTAAACATTATTGCCCTTTTTGTCTTGCAGTGTGATTAAACATGTGCAACAATTTTGTTAGGGCATCAAGTCCTGCATTTTTTGCTGAATCGCATTAAAACTTAGATAATGTTATGTTCATCACCTAAAGATATTCATATTAACAAATCAATTTTTGTTAGAGCTAATTCCATTTTTGTTCTGTAGCTTAATCTAGGTTATAATAGCATATTGTCAATACAACTAGATTTGTAGAGTTCATTGGTTGATCACGAGATTTTAGAATTGTCATGATGACTATCTGAAGATGGTCACATTGTGCTTCTGCAATTTTTGTTTAGAGTTATTGCCCTTGAACATGGAGTCTGATTTAGTCCATGACAAAAATTTGTGAGTGGGCACTTGGCCAGTTATTATGTACTTTTGGGAGAGTGGAGGGTGTAAGGTAAAATTGTTTGCATTTGCAATATGCACAATGGAGCAAATGCTTTCATACCTCTATGCTACTTTCATGTCTTGTGGCTGACATTTCTTGGATATCATACTTGTGTAAATTCTACATGATCTAAGCACACAGTAGACCAAAATGGTTGTTTCCATGTGCTTGAGAAATGAACCTAAATTAATCAAAAGTATAGTAACAATCAACAACAAGAACAAGTCTGGTGACCCGTAAGTAAAGTGTTTACATGATCAGATTGGGTATTGTTACTATTATTGAAATTTACGTTTGATTTCACTTACTGCAATTCAGTGTTCTCATGCATGCTAATTTTAAAGGTGGAGTTTGTTTTTGTCTTTGTAATGTTTTTTTGAAGAATTTGACTTGAGACTTTTTTTGACAGACTTGAACTTGGAGAAAACATAAGACTTCATATGTTAGCATAATGATAATATGCCCAGTAGATGATCAGTAACTCTGTCAGTCCAATGTTAGCAGATTTCAGCTAAATGACTGAATGGCCACTGATACTATACTACTGTGAATTTTGTTTAGTTATACCAGCTTGTCTCTGACTTGTCATAACTTGTATTATTGACACCATACAGTATATACAAAATCAGACAACTTCAGAATTTCATATTCAGTGTGTATGAAACTTTTATTACATGATGAGAATTATTTTTAATTCAGTGGATGTTTTTGAAGAAATAAAGACTTTGATTTTAGACTAAATTACTATGCTAACAAGCAGGCAGAACTATCTCAGATCTTGCAATCCATCAGTTGTACATGTGACTGTGAATCTGAGTTTAATCTTCAATTCTAATATTTTCAAGAGAATTTAATCTTAGATTGGTGATTTTTCCAGTTAGCTCTACATTAAAAATAACTTTACTGGGAGTAAGAATCTATCAGAAATGAATACCATTCTGTTTATGTCAGGTTTCTGTGATCACAAAACAAGCTGCATTGGAAGGTTATGCTGCAGCAAATGACAGGGAAGAAGTAGCAATGACCACTGATGATCATCTGGGTAAAATCTCATTTAATCACATATTTTATAAGAACTAATCAATTTACATTATGTGATATTTCTGGAAGAGCTTTCAGAAGATTTTTGCTTCATTTACATCTAGTTTTCAAAGTAAGTGAAGTAGGAGATTCTTAATATTAACGGTCGAGTTTTTTAGTCAAAATCATTGATTTTCCCTAATAATCAGGATATCTCTGACGTCATACTATTTTAAGAATTCTTTTTACTATGTCTGTAATAAATATTCAAGTAAAATGAATATTTAGCACGGGAATGAGAATTGAATTCTTACAATGGTAGATTCCTTAGCTATCCCAAGCATTACATATGTTAGAGAATTCCTGCCAAGTTTTCCTCAGTGTAGCAGCAGGCACCTTAATCCTTGGTCACTTTATTGGGCTTCCATGACAATTATTATGCAATCAAAATGGAGACCAAACCTTTGATGACCAACTTTCACAGCTTGCACAATATCTGGTTTCATCTTGAAGGCAGACAAACCACCCATGGTTTCATATTGGGATACCTCTGCAGGTACTAACTCTGGCAATCATGATCTCTATGGATGTAAACATAGTAGACTGGGTGAGCAAGTTTTCTACCATTTTGGGATGCAATGGAAGTGTTGCCCCTTTAGGATCATTATTTACATATAAACATCCTTAAGAGGAACCATTTTGAAAGCTTTTCATTGGTGGCTAGACAATCTACATAGGAATGGTGTTCTCATTCTGTCTGACAGCTCCACTGTATTGATTTATTGTAAACAGCAAATTGGAACCAAATACCTTGACTTGTGTATTCTTGTTTGGGATTTTTAGAGCAGTGCCTTCAATGACAAATCCATATTTAAGTTCAACATGTCATAGGCTGGTTAATGGATTGGTGGTATCTTTGTCCTGCATGAAGGAACTAATACAAATGAAATGATCTCTTCATTCCTCAGTTTTCACTCCGTAGATGTTTGATGGTATTGACCTATGATATACCTATTGGTGACAAGGTGAAATGTCAAAATCACAGCCTTTGATCAAAAAGGCTTGGATAATTGTTGCTCTTTTTATAGATTGGAATGGCCAATGTGTACACTTTCCAACACCCCATGTTCTGAAAATGATACATGAATCAAAAGTATCTTGAGTCACTACCATACTAATTACTCCACTCAGACGTGAAATCTTGGACCATCCTCATCAATCTTACAACAGAATCACCAAGAAGCTGGACATTCCTTTGTATGCATTAAGCAGCCACATTGGCAGCTGTGTCATCCCAACTCAGAACTACTGAACCTGCACATCTGGATCTTATTAAATATGTCTTAAGCACAAACAGTTCTCTGAGCCAATGTTGGGAAATTCCTCACATAAGATGGCCATCCATCTTAGAGGTGGAAATCTTTCATCCTAATTTTGACTGGGAGGAGCCTTTACCCTCACTGCAAGAGGTTACCATTAACTGTTGTTCAACAGCTTCATGAAGATGTGGCTGCATGACTTACATTGGATTTGCAAGAGAGAAAATATTTCCATTTTGAAGCCACATCCAAGCATATGATTTTTTTTTCCAGTCAGTTGTCTCACATACCTTAGAAGACATCTCTAGAGAGGGATGCTAGGAAGGACAGTCCTGTCTCCCATCTGGAGTGGGTTCAGGACTACAGTATCCAATACATTTTGGTGGACTCAAATGAGTTTCCAAAAGTGACAGTTGCAGTAGATCTTTCTCTTTCATTTGAATCTTCTGCTTCTTTCCATGATTTGGTCAGGTATTGGAAGAGGAGGAAGTTGGACATTTGGGAAGGCCATGAAGATGTTAAACTTCTTCCCATATTTGTGCCAAAAACCATCTGGGGTTGAAGATACGAAGATTCTCCCTTTGTTTGGAGTGGGGTTGTGAAGCCCATTCTAATTCAAATCTTCTTCTCTCACACTCTGCACTGGTTTGGAGCTTGTGCAAAAGTTTTCCTGGGACCAACAGTCTGCAAGGGAGCAGAAAGGGTAGTCCGTCTCACTTTTTATGCTCCAACTGCTAGTTTCGGCCTCCATCTATCAGGTTGATTTGCCTGTTTAGTTCATTAAGGCACCCTCATTCCCACTAAACTTTTGTTTGTCCCAAGTGGAAATATCAGCTGGGACCTGGGCTTTAAATCATAAATTTGAACCCTTGTGACAATTGCCTCTTATGCCAATCACTTTTCAGTTATCTCTTTCAATCTTTGAACTTGGAATTGTTGACTCTAGTAGCATGTAGGCTCTTGCTTGAGCCTATGGTGAAAACATCAAAGCATGTACTCTCCATGGCATTTGATGTGGAGTTTTTCCATCTTCACAGGGATGCCACCTTGAAGACAATAACGTTTTGAAGCCTGCATCATTTGAAGCAGCGATCCTATTTAGAGGTTTCATCCCCTCTTTAGAATTTGAGAGACCAGTATCACCCATCACTGGCTGAAACCCCAGGCTTGTTAAAGGAAGCCAGAAAGTGCACATCCTTGCCACCCATTGGGATCTTCTCAAGTTTTTCAATCACAGTCACCCTCAACAGACAAGTAAGCAGTTGCATTTCAAATCTAATGATCTTTCACTAGACAAGGTGATTAAAGAGGCCAAGGGAGGAAGACTTCCCTTCGGAGGAAGTTGTCAATCCTATGGAATTGCATCCTCTCCTGTAGTCTTCTCCTCTTCCCAGCACACTGGTAAATACTCAGCTAGCCATCTTTTCAGATGTTTGGTTAGGCTTAATGGATGATTTCAATTTAAGGATACCAGCTTAGCTTTGCGGAACTTCTTTGTCTATTATTTGTTGCCATTTTCTTCAACCAATCCAAACTGGTTCATCTAAGGGATGAGGTACACACCCTTCTGCAGTGGGAAAGAGCCAAATTGGTGGTAAATAACCAAAGTTTCGGTTTCTATTCCATGATATTTTTGGCATTGAGAAAAGGTGAAACATTTCAATGGATCATGGATATTTTCATCTTTAACAAATTTCTTCATGAAGAATGCTTCAAGATTGAGACTACTGCATCAGTCAGGATTTACATAAGTCAGCTTTCATGATTATACCATCACATCATCACCACACGGGAAATGATTCCAGGTTTGTCTTGGGCAGGAGGTATTTCAGATTTGAGTACTTCTGTTAGTCATCACATTCAGCCCCAGAGCTTCTATCAGGTTGATGGGAACTGGTTGATGGACAGCATCCTTAGGCTTACTCTGCTAAAGGACCTATCTCTCTGTTGGTTGACAGTGACTCATAGATTCTCTATCAGCTCAGATTCCTCTGATATTTTGATTTTCATCAACTGTGTTCATGGCTAGATTGGGATTGATTCCTGACTGGATACCCGATTCACAGTACCAAAACCCACACCTTTCTGTATAAGATGCATTATATTTGGGATACCCAAATATTTATGTTTATTTTTCTTTCCTGTTAACTCTGACTGCAGTTGCAGTCTAGGTATCCTAGGAAGCTTTACTCTTCAGTTTCAGCTTTGAACTAAAAACCACACAAGGATCCACTATCAGCTTGGATTACTTTGGGCTTGGTAGCGTGATTGGATTAGTTCCTGAATAAAGTCCCAATTTATTGCCCCATAATCTACTCCTTTCTGTACACAGATATATCAGATGCAGGATTGTGCTCACTTGAAACCAGAGGGAGTAGTTCTTAAGTGCTTTTGACTTACACATCCACACTTTTCAAATTAATTCTGCAGGTTCACCACCCAGTCAGAATCTCTTCATCTCAGCTCATACAGATAACCTCTCTGTGGCTCTAATAGTCATAGAGCCTACTCAGTCTGTAGGTTGACAAGCCCAGGAGAGTAGCAACCTGCTGTAAAAATACAGGGGATCTATCCAGCACTACAACCCACAGATTCTCCATCTTCCTGATTGGCTCAGCTCAAACTGTTGATCTGCCAAGATGAATTTTCAAGGTTGCCATCTGCATTGTCTGGTCTAGTAGGCAAACCGCTTTCAATATTTTTATTCCAAAATGGAGAATATTTTCTAACTAGTTCAGTAAGAAACATGTAGACCATACCTATTCCCCTTTAAATGCAGCTGCTGAATTCCATCTTTTCTTTTTCAAAGAAAGATAATGTTCTGTTTCTCCTGTAAAGCGCTATATGGCAGCCTGTTCTAACACTCTCAAGTTCTTGAAGGGTTCCACCAACTGGTAAGACTCTTATCTTTCTATCTCATAAGGTATTTTGAGTTACGGAGACCAGTAATTCATTGATATAGTTGGAACCTTTTCTTCACTGGATTTTTTCATGACCTTTAAGTGCAGCTCCCTTCAAGAACCTTGTGAGTGAGCTGCATGTTATGTCAAAGAAAAAGGTTTGTTTATGGTTCAGTGGTAACTATTAGAAATTGGTCAGAATTTCATAATCGATAATTTGTTCCTCAAAACCAATATATAATTAATTATAATTGGTTAATAAGAGCATATTTTAATTTTTGTTTGTTATACATTTATATCTTTATTTAAGAATTCAAAATAATAATAACTGTACAGGAGTACCGGTAATCTATTTTAATGACATCTATGCTTTAACCTGATACAATTATTACATTTGGTCTGTTGTGTTATTTTTGTTCTACAACTTTGTTAAATGAAAGCAGCTTTTGATGGCTGATCATTCTTATGTTTTGTTTTTTATGGTTTAACGCCATTTTTCAGCACAATATATAGGCTATACTTGGCGGCCAGTATTAGTGGTGGAGGAAGAAACCGGAAAAACCCCGGAAAGAACCACCGACCCACGAGAAGCTACTGGCAAGCTTTCTCACTTAACTACATTAGCCGAATCTTAGACTCGAACCCACGCAGACAGAGGTGAGATGGCAGTGGTCCGTAACGGACAGCGCTTTAGACCACTCGGCCACTCATTCTTATGTAACTGAAATACTGTTGCAATCCCTCAAAACCCTTTCATTCATGTGATGTGTCTATAATTTAAAGTACAGAAATTTAAAGTACAGAAGGACATAGTTTTCTTGCTTGTCATTATTTACAAATACTCTGTAGTATTTTTATTTAAACTGAAAAAAATCTTCAAAATGTGTTTAAATTTATTAGCTCAACAACTTAATGTCTTAATCATGTAATCATGACTATATGATTCTAATTATGAAAGTTTGCACCTATGGAATATGGTATGGTTTTATGTTTGTATGTTCAAATAAACTTTAGTGGATTGGAAGCCCTGTTTAGCTTAACATTTCTACAGTAGTTTTACTAACCTTCGTGTTTTGCATGTAAACTAAATGTTGTCTCCCTTTACACTCAATCAATTATGGAGTTTCACAATCAGTTATCTTATTGATAATCGGAACAACAATAGTAACTATGATTCAATTTCTCTTCTTTGCCAACCAGGGTTGCTGGCAAAGAATCAGTGACTCTCAATATCTCATAGTCTTGTTCATATTTCCAGTCCCAGTGATGGGGATGATCAAGATGGGGTGTTTTACTCTTTTTAGGCCAAAAGATTTTATTTGGCTTTCTCAGAAGGAGACAGAAAGGTTGAAATTGTCTCCTTTTACCACTCAAGACTTTCTCAGATATTTTAGCAGCCACCATTTCCAGGTGGATTGTCCTTACTTTCAAGAGAACTTCTCAGTTTGTCACCATGAGGGAAATTTCTTTCATGAGAATTAAATCCCATGAGATTTGACTTATTGTGGCATCTTTGATCTACATTAATCTTTCCACTTTGGATGATGTTTTAAGAGCCTTCTTCTTGTCTTTTGCTCTTATCTTGGACCCTTTTTGCACCAGAGTGAAAGTGTTTACTCATTGGGTCCAATTGTGACAGTGTAGCATATAGCCTAGGAATTTACCAGGCTACAAGTAGTCAACACTCCTACTGTAAAGGTAAGGGTAGTTATTTATTTCACCAATTTTTTTGGGAGCCCATCAGCCTCCTGCATTACTGGTAAACTCAGAAATGCATCAGTAACAGGTGATCTATTGCTGCAAATTAAAATGCAGTTTTTGTTTGTGGGAGTTGGTATTCTAGTTTTAATTATGTAATAATTAACCTACTACTATTGCAAAGATTTTCCCCCTCCAGCCCATCACCGATGTCCTATTTGTCTCAGTCCAGTTTGAAAGAGGGAGATATTCCAGATATTGAATTAGACTAAGATGTCAGACTGGGATCATGTTCATTTCAATTTGGGGTAGCAGCAGAGAGGGTGAACCTCACAACTTTCCGAGCGTCGATTCGGAAATCTGAGGCTTCCACCAAATAGTAAAAAAAATGGCGTCTATTCGATAAAATAAGATTTCCTTATATACGCCAACGTCGTTGTCATCCACCCTCTCTGCTGCTGCAAATGTTTCATTTGTGGTTAACAAAAATCATTTATGAGTTCAACCAAATATTTGATCGAGTCCGATACGATATCGTGTCCGAGGATCATGTAAATTTATTGTTATAAATCCGTGCGGAGTCGACTGAGCGTTACTAAAGAAATTTTTAAATTGATTGAAGTCCATATCAGAGCACCATGTCTGCCAAATATTTCGAAGCGTATGTGTATCAACGCCGTTAAACACAGCAAGAATATTACAGTTATCTCTGATCACTTTTGGAATCTGAGTGTAGCGTTGAGTGACATATATCACATCAGTGTTTTTGTGACGCCCCCGGGAAAATATTCTAGCTGGGTTTTTTTGATTGTCTAACATCACATCGTCGTATACGACTAAATTGTTAATGCTCCCATCAAGGTCATCCACGGATGGCGCCTCGTCAATATCAGTTATAAAATCAATGGTATTCTCACCTTTAATTTCTAATGCATTCTCGTTAAAATCCTTTAACACTTCATAGCATCGTTGATCATCTACGCTAGGAGCAATTAAATACAACTTATCCCACTTCATCCATCTCATTATTAAATTGAGCAACAATTGAGTCTTGCCGGATCCAGATGGCCCGATTATAATTGCACGGATAGAGTTTGGTAGCGCTGCATGATGCTTAACTGGTTCTCTTATTTTAGTCGCTGAAAAATCAATTATATTCATATCTCTATACATAAATTATGGATCTATATTGTGTGAAGTGTAAAACGCGTACTAGCACAAATGATGTGACGACGGTTACAACTAAAAATAACAGATCAGCACTAACTGGTAGATGTGCAACATGTGGTATAAAAAAGTTTAGATTTATTTCTACAAAATCAAAGATTTTACAATCCGGAGATGTTTTAAAAAAAAACGAGGAGGTGATATCGCAGCCAAATTGACAAAGCTCCCTGGAACCCCATGGGCAAAGTACCCCGGAGAAAAGCACCTTCCAGGATATAGCTACTGTGGTCCCGGAACACGATTAGATATCAGACTTGATGATCAAAATCAACCCCGATCCGGCGAGTATCCGATAAACGCTATTGATAAGGCGTGTCATGCTCATGATGTTGCATATAAAAGCAGCAATCTGCAAAACAGGCATCTCGCGGATGTGAAATTAATTCATGCGTTAAATGCTATTCCTGATAAATCTTTTAAAGAAAAGTTGGCTTCGTGGTTGGTAAAATCAGCTATGAAAGGCAAATTGATGATGGGTGCTGGTAATTAATAATATGGAATCAATTTATTATTCCCCAAGAGGATACTGGAGGGGTAAATCAGCAGTCCATAAACTCGCTAGCGCTGCAAAAGTGAAAAAAACTACAGCGCGGATTGGTTATCATTTATCTACCACCACCTAAACAAATTCAATTCTCGCATTTTGATGTGACTGCTCCAAATGAAGTTCATCAGGCTGATATATTATTTCTGCCACATGATCGTGGTTACAAATACGCGTTAACCGTAGTTGATATTGCAAGTCGATACAAAGAAGCAGAACCGTTAAAAACAAAATCAGCCACTGAAGTTGCTTCTGCATTTGAAAGGATTTATCGACGAGGTCCTCTGCACTGGCCGAATCTATTGCAGGTTGATCCTGGCAAGGAATTTCAGGGTGCGGTTCTATCTACAATGAAAAATCATAATGTCACCATACGACGAGGGCATACTGCGCTACATCGCGATCAGGCCATTGTCGAACGATTTAATCGGACGATTGCTGAGCGGTTATTTGGATATCAATACGCAAAAGAATTCATTCAAGAAAAGCGATCCAGTGAATGGGTTAAAAGATTACCATCTGTGATTACTGCACTGAATAACGAGATTACTAGAACAATCAACATGAAACCTATCAACGCGATTAAAAAGAAGTCAATACCCGTACAACCACAAAAAGATTTCCCTAGAAACGCTAGCGTTTCCCAACCAATTCTTGGTAGTAGTGTCATTGTGAGGTACTTATACGAACCAGGAGAGCTTGAAGGGGGTAGAAAAAGGGCTACTGATCCTATTTGGAGCGTCACTACGCATAAGATATCTAGTATAACACGATCAACTGGTAGACCAGCAATCTATAAACTGGATTCAACTGCTCCTCAGCGAGGATTTACTCGACAACAACTACAAGTGATTCCCGAGGATACTCAATTGCCACCGCATGGTCTTAATTAGCACCCTGGGTGCTGGCACCCCGGCGTCTATTGCACTCAAGACAAGTCAACATCACATTATTTCTGACATGACCGAGATTGTTATTTTTTCTGTCTACGGTGAATTGGCGAGGATCCTTATCCGAATACTGCCAACGCATTATACAATTGCAACTCGCGCAGTGATTATTCTGTTGTTTCTTCAAAGTGATTATTAATTTAGCATCAATATCAAATTCTCGTTGTTTTTTTTTGTCCTGTTGTTTGTAACCGGAGAGTTTTTTATTAATGATGCTAACATCAATATCACTTATTGTTGTGTCATTATCATCACCAATGATTTCATCATCGCCACTGGCTTCGCCAACAACAATTCTTCGAAGCTGATTTATTCTTCGTACTCTGGATACTGCGAGATAGACTAAATTCGACCATTCGATGCGATTATCTACCATCCAAACAATTGTATCCGATATAGTCAATCCCTGTGAAGAGTGTATTGTTGCTGCGTATCCTAGCGTCCATGGGGATTTATTAGCACGCAATGCATCTTCAACGACATTGATATCAACCAGCACAATATCATTTAACACGAGAATCTGCTTTTCACTTCCTGACTTTGTCAGGCTTGGAATATCAACTTCTATATTCTGCTTTCGTGTATCCGAAGGCCTATAACACAACGGTACTGGAAGCGTTGCAAATTTTTCTTTATGCAATTCAAATAACTTCATCTGAAGTGTGTCTCTGACTATTTTTCTACTTGCTACTATCAAATCATTTGGTCTCCACGTTTCCCAGAAATCATTCATAGGAGTTTCTGAAATTATTTCACGCGCTATTTCGCATTGGATTTTATCCGGTTGTAATCTAAGCAGTGCTTTGAACTCGCGTAATTGTTCATCAAGTGATCTATGGTCAGTATTAATTTCTTCATAATAGTCTACAGAACCCTTTAGCCATTCATGTGGAGATCCACCGACAAATGGTGGTGGTTGGCCGTGATCACCGCACATGACGACTTTTGTGTTTTTGTTTAACAACCACTCAAGAAATGTTTTTAATACATCTAATGACACTGTGCATATTTCATCCCAAATTATGATTTCAGGAATGAATTTATCACCCATACGCTCAGGAGTCCATTTGTCACCTTTCCATCGAAAAAAACTATGATAAGTACAGGCATTTACCCCTCGCTGTATCATCTCTCTGGCGAGTCTGTGAGTCGGTGTTAGCACAATCATGTTAGTAGAAATACAAGTATTTCCATTACCACGATATAATTCAATTGCACGAGTTGTCTTTCCTGACCCACCACAACCGTTTAAATAAACTGTCTTGTATCTACATATTGGATCAGATACCGGTGGTGCATTAGAAAATTCTGATTGAATCTCATCACATTTTAAGTACTTTTCATCCATGGCAACGTCTGCGGATTCACAATACTCATGTAGCATCTCCTTTTTAAATCGCCAACGCCCCCACGCTTCCTCCGGATCTGTGAATGCCGCTACAGCTGATTTGTACTTATTGTGTATATACATCGAATCAGTGGCTACTCTAACCGCGGTATTAGGAAATCTATTTATCATCGAAAATAAATTGATAGAAGCATAAGCTAGCATAGAACTTCTCAAATGTGTGTACTGGGAATTATATCCATCACAGTAGGTAACAACCGTACCCAATTTCTCACCATTGGATAGAAAAGCATCCTTACGGGATACAAGTTTTCCCTGTTTCGTTAAATCCGTTACAAGAAAATCGTATTCAGCGACGTCTATGATCAACCGCGAGGAAAATTTTGCATTGTCGTATCTTCCACCCTGGGTAAATTTACCGATTATTTTTCGTCCAAAATCCTTTGCTTGTTCTTTTTTACTTTCAAATAACTTCTTAGACCAATTTATGATTTCTTCTTCATTGAAATCTGGACACTGTTTTCGTAGTTCGCTGATTATACGATCTAGATCGGGTTGTGGTAGCCAAACTTCTTTCTGAGCTCGATAGCATATAATAGCTTCGGAAACAATCAACGATATCAGCATGCCACAATCAATCATATATCGTAGTAACACTATTGGCATCCAGGCCTTTTCAGATAGGTGTCTACCGAGCCAAACATAACTACACGGATGTAACCCTGTAGCGAGTTCAAATGATATCACACGAGCGAATCCGGTTAAATCAAAATCAGGTAATGGTCCATTAATCGCAACACGAGTCATTTCATGCGTGGGGTGTCCAAATCGTTTAAAATAGTTACTACATTCTCCATACCCGAGAAAACTTCCAGGATAACACGCGGATATATCAATTGAAATCATACCGTCACGATGGTATTTTGTATTCCACAACAGTCCTCCATGACCAAATTCGATGCAACTCAATTTAACGTCCTCGAGAAAATCACTTCGTGTTGGACGCCAGGAGTTTTTTTCTCTTGCGAAGTGAGCTACCACTGAAGAAATAGTAAAACTATCCGTGAGTAGTTTTTCATGGAAACTCTCTGGTGAAAAATCATTAGCGATTTTTCTCATTCTGTTATCTAATTCTTCAACGCGATATAATTCACCATTTGGTCTTACAAATTGATCAAATCCTGATTCGGAACCAGCACTACTAAGTAACCACACTGACACAGGATCATCTTTACACAACGCATGAATAGCATCAAATAATTTCTCTTCATAGAAAACATCCCCGGAAAATTTCCGGGGGATATATCTCACGATTCGTTCTCGTGGAAATATTGTTACCGCAGGTGTCCACGCGTGTTCGTTATGATCAATAATTTGTATTGGCGCTCCTTGTAATCTATATTTCGGTTCGTGTAATACTTCCCCGGTTATTGTCGTTACTGATATTGGGAATTTTAATAATGTCTCTAATTTAGCTATATCAGAAATCTTTGCACCGTGCTGTTTCACTGTCAGTTCCCATTCTGTTATTTTCCTACGTCGCAGATCAGTTAGTTTATTTCCTCGGGATGCATTTGTGAAGTGTTCCATTACCCGTGTTGCTACACAATTGAGCCTTGACGAAGTCAATGGTGAATATTTCATAGGAGCTAGTTTTGCAATATCGGGTTTATCATTTAACGGATATATCCCATAAACGATTGCTGTTACGGGATAAGATCTCTCGTAGTATGGTTTGTCAATTCCAGTTAGAATTCCTGGTTTGGAATCTCTACTTACAATGACAGTTTTTTTATCCTTGAGGATTGGTTCAAATTTATCCTTAATAATCCATTTGCCTTCGACTTCGATAATGAATTTTATTCTGAAAAAATACTTCTGATTGGAATTGCTTTGTTGGGAATTGCTTTGCTTGAAATCCTTTGGATTTCCACCTTTGGATTTCCATCTTTGAATTCCCCCTTTGGATGGAAATTGCTTTGCAATTTCACCAAGGTGTGAAATTATCTCAGCTGCTCTTTTATCGTTCATAGTAGCATCGATGATGGGTACATTGACATCTTCATCAATAATTCGAAATGTCGACCAACAGTATGCTGCACCGTCTCGGTAGAATTCATTAAAACACTCCCTGATTTTACCGAGTATAGTTCTATCACCGATTAGACGTTTTGGTGTATCAGAGACTCTATCGAGATTGAATTTAGTATTTCTCCAAGGTTTGATTTTCGATAATCTTTGGAACTCCCTATCAAGATTGAATTTAGTATTTCTCCAAGGTTTGATTTTCGATAATCTTTGGAACTCCCTATCAAGATTGAATTTAGTATTTCTCCAAGGTTTGATTTTCGATAACCTTTGGAACTCCCTATCAAGATTGAATTTAGTATTTCTCCAAGGTTTGATTTTCGATAATCTTTGGAACTCCCTATCAAGATTGAATTTAGTATTTCTCCAAGGTTTGATTTTCGATAATCTTTGGAACTCCCTATCAAGATTGAATTTAGTATTTTTCCAGGGCTTAATTTTCGATAATCTCTTGAACTCCCTATCAAGATTGAATTTAGTATTTCTCCAAGGTTTGATTTTCGATAATCTTTGGAACTCCCTATCAAGATTGAATTTAGTATTTTTCCAGGGCTTAATTTTCGATAATCTCTTGAACTCCTCCATGTTATAATTAAAACAAGTATTTAAATAGAAAAATATAGTATAATGAATCACTGCAAGTGGCTAATGATTGGATCTACAACCCCGTGTAACAAATCATGCAGAAGCGAATTCTGTGGGTATCATATGCAAAGCGTGAGAAACGGTTCAAAAGGCCCTCTCCCATGCCTCCAATGTGGGGTGGGTGTTAGAGGAAAATCGCAATTATGCCTTGCTTGTGGGGGTAAACGATACAGGGAACTAAAACGCTACTATGACAAACGAATCATTGACTCCGTCATCCTTGATAAAATCAAGGACAAAGTAATAAAAACCCCTCAAGATTATATCCAGAGATTTATAATTAAAGCAGATAATAAATTAGACAAGTAGTATTATTATACAAATGAGCCAAGATTTCAGACCTCACCCAGTGCTTGCTAATTACGAAGCCTCTAGTGATGGTGTTGTCAGACACCGCAGACTCAAAGAACCTGTTGGGTATCTGAATAATATGGGATATTTGATGTTTTCAGCTGGGAGGAAGAAGTATCTCTGTCACAGAGCCATCTATGAAGCATTTTACGGATTAATCGAAGACGGTCTTGTGATTGATCACATAAATGGCGTGAAGACTGATAATTGTCTTGGGAATCTTCAAGCCGTCTCGCAGCGCGATAACCTTTTAAAAAGCAACGCTGGTAAGCACGCAAAACATCCCAAGGGTGTGAAATCGTTTGATTTAGAAAATAATGAAGAGAGAAGCTTTCAGTCGATAAATGCGGCTGGAAAATATTTCGATATTTGTAGTACTTCAATTCGATTTGTTGCTGAAAAAATCATTAAAACATCTCTGTCTAAAAAAAATGGTCATAAAATAAAGTTCGTATACACTGAAACTATTTAAGGGAGATAAATCCTTTATGGATAAATCCGCACTACAATTCACACTCTACCTACTAAGTTCCCTTGTATTATGACGTCAAAGGAATTTGTCGCCTGCTATATTACCTGTACTTGACTAGGCGCGCCCACGTGACTGTAATGGAGATATAATGCATGAGTTTTCGATAGAGAATAAAACTTTTTATTGTCACTTGTGGGCTAAAACTGCATTATTAGTTTTATTTATCTACATATCTCATGTGTGGGGTGGGTGGACTAGCAGTAAAGCAGACAGCTAACTCGTTCTTTTCAGTACAAAAATTCTTTATAATCTAACGCATTACCTATGTTCGCTCAGCCAGAACGCGAGTGTTTCCTATTCATTGAAGTATGTGGGCGTGGTTAAAATTCCTTGTATGTGAATGTATTTTATCTAGAGAATTATAACAGAGTATAAAAACGCTGTTTTATTAAACAACTGTATTATTTTGTTTAAAATATTTCTCATTGTTGCAGCATAAAATTGTCTATTTTAAAAATCTCTTATTGTTAAGTATATCAGATATATATATATATATATATATATATTAAAAAATCTCTATTCTGTATGACTAGTCCGTGGTGTAATGGTATCGTGTTTGTCTTGTAAACATAGATCTATCAACTACGTGTTCGGTCCCCATAGCAGATACATTATTTGATGGCGAAACGGAAGATGTTTTTTTCTATTAATTGGGGGGGTAGGGCGGTCCCCCTCAGCCAAACCAACATGGCAACACATGCTATCGCATTCTCGGTAGCGTGGGTTGGTGTTTTTTCTAACTCATGCAACCATGAATTCGATTTCATGGGTTGCCATGTTGGTTTGGTTTACCACGCCCACATCATACCATCATCGTTCCATTGAATTATAATCCATCCTTAATTAAGTTAATTAAGTACATGTTATGCCTAAAATTTGCCACAACACTCGAGTGGAAATATATGGCATTGTGCCGTCCATGTTGTGACGTTATACCTCAAGCATATCTTCTGGGCGGTCTAAGATGGCGTTTGCCACGTTAGGCCTCCCTTCCGGAGATGTATGTTTCGGGTCCCCCTTGGGCTTACTTGGATGCGAAGGCACCCAAGGAGTTCCAAAGATGTGTTGTCATATATGTTTTTTTTTATTAATTAGAGATACAGTATACTATATTTATATAAAAATATAAATAATGGATATCAATGATGTAAATGCTATAATTGCTGAAATCTAAAATTTAAATAATAAAGGGGTATTATTATCTGAAAGTCTCGACGTTGACAAGATTACCTCGGAATATGAAGATATTGAATATCTGTCTAGTAAGGGTCGTTATGTTTTACCTAGGATGTACAGGCTCGTGAAAGGAATTCAAAAATCCATCAATGGTTGTTTGTACGGTAACGACATTAATTTATTTATAACGCTATTTAGCACCGTTGAAGCAATACGTCAAAAGCTTGGTCAAGAATATCAAAAACGAGCTGAAATTGGTTCTAAAGTTCGTGATCTTAGAAAAATGTTAAACGAGGAGCGACCCGTATCTTAACCACGTGAGTGTTACTAAAAAATAATATAGGCTTTCGTAAATAATTTAAATAATTTATTTATTTTTTTTTTAGCGTTTTTTGTAACACTTGTTACATAGGATTTTCTCCTGAAAGGATACTCATCAGTCTGGACTTGCTCATGCAGTTATGTGCATAATGGATGATCTGGTCGTAGTAGCAAGTAATCACCGCGACGCCTCCATTTTCACGTAATTGTTCTTGTTGCCGCGTCGTTAACACAAATCGTTCATCGCCATTCTCAGATATTACAATTCTGAAATCCCCAGCGATGTTATTTCTGAAACACTCGCGGATAGCGTCGTACAGTTTAACCCTGTCGAAGATGAATACGTTAGCTTGATGGTACATTATTTAATAACTAAGTTATTTAATAACTAAGCTTTTAATTATGATGGAAACCCTCCGGATTTCACATTTGAAAATTTAGTTCACAAACAATATATGGTTGGTGAATCGCTTACAACTAAATTAGCCCGAGAGCGGCTAGCAGCAATTAAAAAGTTTATACCGGTTCGAGACAGACTTCGCGAGAAACTTCAACAACGACAACAAGCGCAGACTGACTTTTCTGTGTCAAGTGAACAACTGTTTACTCCGATAACAAGTGCGACCAAAGATGTGAAAAAAGCAACTGAAGCAGCGATATACGGAGATATTCCTAAGGAAGGCAAGCGACGAGAAGTGCCTGTTCTTGGTGTGCTTGAAAAGATAGCAGCAGAGACCGGACAAACACGCGCAGGGATACAACAGTTATCCAGTGATATAAAAACTCAGCGTGAGTATGAACGATTAGCTGATATTGATGATTCCACACCTGAACCACAACTTGTTGATGTCGTCACCCCAAGAGGTGTTTCCTTTATAGACAAACTCACCGAAGGAGCTATAAAGGAAATCAAACGACCTCAATTGGAGAAACACCAGGATTATACGACTTTTGGTGATTTCGCCGCCAAAAGCTTTGATTCTAGAAAGGATTTTTTAAAAGACGAGTATAAAAACAGTAGAATAAGCCGAGATGAATGGGTTAATTGGTTGTATAAAACGAATAAGGGGATTATTGGTAATTTGAAAAAGGATACAATTGAGTATAGATCTTTTAAAGTAGGAGTTGATAGTTATGGTATACAAAAACAACAAGAACGAGAAAAACAAAGTCGAGGCCGACAAAGGCAATTACTTGATGATAGTCAGGGTGCAACTGGTACAACTGAGGAAACAAGCGGAAAAGGATATTCGATTAAAAATCCAAAGGATGTCTTTGACTCTACCGTGACATGCCCTGGTAACATTCTCAGTGATATATCACGGTTAGAGGTTCTCATCGGAGGGAAACGAGCCAGAAATAACTCCGTCGAGATAATTAACGAGGCCGCTGATATCTGTAGACGATTATTTGCTGGTGGTATCATGGACATTAATGTATATCGAGAACTTATTGCTGAATTAGTTGAAAATCACAACGATGAAAATCTTATGGATGTAAGCGATTGACCACTAATTGAAAAACTACTAGTTTTATAACAAGATGATTATACACTACAACCATGATAAACCCGTAAGCGTCTACGTGGTGAACTCACGATTGCCTGTTTATCGCGCGTGGTACGGAGATGGTTTCGGCAATACCATTGCGGGGTTATTTACAAGAATGGCTCCCAAGGTGGCGCCGTTAGCTAAACAATTATCAATGAAAGCCATTGATATCATTCGTGATAAGGTGCCCAGTAAAATTGGAGATTTCGTTGGAAATCTTGCTGGAAAGGCATTTTCTGCTGCGAAAGATAAAATAGCATCATTGGTGCGAAAGAAACCACGAATGACTTCGTCATCGATGACTTCGTCAGTGGTGCTGCCATCAACTACAGTGATGCCTGCAAAAATCAGCAAAGTAATAAATAACGCAGTGGAAGAAAAACTAGCGCAATTGACTTCGTCACCACCGGTAACAGATAGCGCTATCATGAACGCGATAGCAGGAAGTGGTTTGAAACAAAAAAGAAATTCGAAGAATTTTCAACGACAATGATTATAAAGAATTAAAACGCTAGCGTTAAACTCTTCGAGTTTCACAATTGAAAACGCTAGTAATGTTATAAATGTTTAAACGAACAGCTGATCCCGCGTTAGATATGGAAGCAAAGATGCGCAAAGATGATTCCGTCCGCGATTATCAATACTATTCCTATCATGCAATACAACCCGACCTACGATCGCGAATTGAACTTCAAGTTCAAGATACCAGTAAATACTTTTTACCATGTGAAGCATTTATTGAAGTAGAAGGAAAACTTGTAACAAATGTTGCAGCTGATACCCCATATGCAAATGATTCAAATATCCGAGTTGGTTTCGTCAACAACGGTATAATGGCGTTATTTGAAAGTGCAAGATATCTCATTGATGGAAAAGAAATTGAATCAATAGACCGCGAGGTTGATGTTGCAACAACAATAATCGGACTAGCAAGATACTCCGATGATTATACAAGATCGGCTGGTCCATCTATGATGTTTGCAAAGGATACCTCTGATAACGCTGACCACCTTCAATACATTAAAGTGTTAACACCGCAAGACACTTCAGTTGATAATCAACGAGAAGCAACTAATCCAGAACGTCGAGCTAGACCCGGAGCTGCGTTTGATATTCTCGGAGGTGTTAATGGCAATTTCAATTTAGGATTTGCAACACGAAAATTAGCATTGGAAGGACAAGAGAAAAAGTTTTCATGTGCGATTCCACTCCATCACATATTTGGATTCTGCAGAAATGTCAGAAAAGTCATCTATGGAGCCAAACACACAATCGCATTAGTGCGAAAAGGCAATGACAATGATGCAATTTGGCGTACTGGTGCCGATGTAGGTAAAGTTGTTTTGAGTAAAATAGTATTATGGATGCCAGTAATGACTCCATCAATTACCACGGAAGAGCGGCTACTTTCGTTTATGGAAACCGGTGGTAAATCATTGCTAAGTTGGCTAACAACAACGACTGATGCTAAAGAGGATAATGTTAATGGTACATTTACATGGCACCTGGCATCAAAACAAGGCGTTTCAGCTCCACGTCATATATTTATAGCGCTGCAGAATCGGAATCGATTAGGTTCCCAAGAACACAGTCATATGATATTTGATCGGTTAGGGGTAAGTGAGGTTTCACTGAGAATAAACGGACAACAAGAACCATCTGAGGATATACAGCTTAATTACGGAAACAACCAAATAGCACGTGTGTATCATCGGATGCTGTCATATATGGGTCGTGATCAAAATGTTGATACTGGTTTGCAAATATCTCAGCTCGATTTTAAGAACTTGTATCCAATTTATTACTTTTCACTGGAACATCTTGATTTAACAAGGCAATCCGTTGTTGATATACATTTTAGGGCTCGTATAGATCATGGTGGTGTTGATTATAGAGCGGTTGCTGTTATTCTCAGCGACAAATCAATGTTGTTAGAAGGGGCTGGCGGACGAATGAGACTCGTTGATGCACCAGTGGAAAATCTGTAAATGTAAATGAAACTTGAAAAGTTTCCATAGGATTTTCCCAATTAGATCAATTGAAAGAATAAATGTGTTTTACAATAAAATGCCATATAGTGTTGTTAGTGTCAAGCTGACTGATGGTCAGGTCAAGAAATTAAAATCAAAATCCGCTAAGGAATGTGGAACAACAATAACGTTAAAACCAGCGCAGATGTCCGGAGGTACACATAAAATATCATTAACGGATCGTCAAATAAAACATTTCAATGATGCAATGAAAAATAAGCGAGGAGTTCAAATAGAATTTTCGAAAGCTGCAGTCGCGAACATGATAAAATCAGGTGGTATATTTCCATTGTTAGCCGCAATACCAGCATTGATTGCAGCGGCTGCCCCAGCGGTGGCGAAGGCGGCAGCGTTGGGAGCCGTTGGGACCGCAGCAGGGATGGCGTTGAAAAAGGCAACTGGTGGATCCGCTCGCGGTAGATCCACAAGTGGATCCGGGTATAAAAAAAAGGGAAAGGGGTTGTACCTACCAGGAACCCCGTATTCATGGTACAGCGGCAAATCCGTGAACGGATCGGGTCTAAGAAAAATACCAGGAACGGTTTATTAGTTGAAAGCCCAATTGTTGAGGAACCTATAGTTGAGGGACCTATGGTTCCTATGTCCAATTTTGATTTAATTGATGCTGCTAAAAAACTAGCGATTAAAAATTTCAGAGGTGTTTTTATGAGAGATCAATTACCGAGAAAACCAAATAACGTTGAAACCGGTATCATCAATCTTGATAACAGCAGCGGATCGGGAACTCACTGGGTTGCATACGCGATTGATCCACGTGGGATTGTCTATTTCGATTCATATGGGTTAGCTCCGCCAAGCGAGTTTATGCGGTATATAAATTCCTCGATGAAACTCAAAGGGTTTCCGATTTTTTATTCCACGCTGCCAACACAACAATTAAATGATCCACCGATATGCGGCCGTGAAGTATTAAATGTCCTCGCGGAGATTTCATTAAAATCCTTTGGATCTCCGTGGAAACCACCTCATATTATTGTAAACGAATACACGAGTGGGAAATTACAAGGATGAATAAATTGAAAACACAAGTTACGCTAACAATAATGATCGATATTTGGGGACAACCTCTGTCAATGTTGGAACCCACCGAGGAAACATCTGCGGGTTCTATCGAGGATGTAAAAAAAATAATAGAAGATGAAATCGCTGAGACGTTAAATTTAACAAGTGTTGACCCGAACGAAATAGTTGTATTTCAAGATCGCCAGGGTAAATTGAAAAGCAGTAATATATCCGTGAATGACATTTTGATACGGCATCGCGCTGCCGCTGAAAACTCTATTGCACTGTATTCCAACGATGGACAACTTAAACCAGGCGCACTTGTGTCTACGATCACCGACGCGATTGCTACCAACGAACGTGAGCTGAATGATTTTATACGAGGTTATAATAGTTTTCGCAAAAATGTCGTACATAAATTCTTTGGAAACCCGCTTGTGGTTGGCATGACTCTCGCTGAAATTAAAAACTATCTATCGCTATTCTTCGCTAACAAAGACGCGGGAAGGATGATGAATGAAAATGAAATCAAGGCAAATTATCTCGAGATTTCTAAACTAATAGAAGATCAAAAACCCACTAATGACATTGTTGGTAGATTCTTTGGATCCCCACCTGTGGCAGACTCGACTCTCGCTGAAATCAGTGAGTTTATCGGCAAGCACACTCACAATGCCTACATCGCTAATAATTTCTTTGGTGTCCCGGTTACATCTACAATGACTCTCAAAGATATTAATATGTTTATGGTGAGACAAACAACACTTAATACCATCGTGGATAAATTTTTAGGGAGAACACCTACATCTGAAACCACATCGTTGACAGGCATGACTCTCGCGGAAATTAAAAGCGCTATTGACAAACAAAAACGCATCAGCGAAATGGCTAAAAATTTCTTTGAGGACTCTGAAAGTTATAATATCACGACGACATATTCTCAACTTAGCGGGCATTATGGCATACAAAAAGATATGGGATTTGAGCTCCTTTTGTTTTCATTTTTTAAACGCCGCGATGAAACGATGATGAAATATACCGAAATCAAAAAAAACTATCTCGACATTTACGACGATATTCTTAAACTAAAAGAAAAATCTGAAAGGTTAAAGCATGGGACCTTTGATTGGGTAAAAGAATCTAATGCTAAATTGAAAGTCAATATCGAGAAGTGGCCCCATGGTATCTACAGGATGACGTTAATCTCTGACAAGCAATTTGATATCATCGTGAAAGGTAAAACCTACTTTGGTGGCACCGCGACAGTAATTATCGCGGGGGGAGAAGAAGAATTTGAGATTGTCGCAGTTGATAACACCATTAGAAAAGAAATATCCTGGTGCTTAGAATTCGTAGCGGATTTAAGTAAATAATAAAACTGAAAATCCTATGGATTTTTACTAGTGGTTTCAATTGAAAGGAAATCCTTTAGATTCACAATTGAAAACGCTAGCGTTTTTAAAATAACAACAATGACTTTGTCATCGACGCAATGTCGCTATGATCAGGTCAGAGAATTTCAAAATAGACTCAAAACCCTCACTGAGGAGTATCAAAGAAAAATGAAAAAATACCGACGAAGAATCACCGCAATTGATGTTACTATGTACTCGGTGTCAAGCGTTCTCGCTGGCGCCGGAATAATACTTGCATCGGTTACAATGATTGCCCCGGTCGTAGTTCCAATTTGCATTTCTGCGGTGGCTACAATCGGGGGTATATCAACCGGGATAGCAAAAAAGATATCATCATGCAGCCAGAGTAAACTGCAGAATTACTTACTTCAATTTCATATTGCATCAACCGCATATTCGCAGTTATCCTCGATGATATCGTCGTCACTCGATGATACAATTATATCAGATAGTGAGTTCTCAGCGATGGTCAGTATTTTTGATTCCGCGATATCGAAATTAGAGCGACAACATGAATATAATAACAATGACAACACCGATGGAATCAGAAAACACGAACCCAAAAAAACAAAAAATGATCTCAATAATATCAACATTACCAGATTGTGAGTTCTCAGTGATGGTCAGTATTTATGATTCCTCGATACCAAAATTAGAAATAAATCATGAGTATAGCAACGATGACGACACCGATGGAATTACTTCAACGAATAGTGGAGAACACGAACCCAGTACAAACGAGTATGATATCAATAACATCAACGAATCCAGAATTCAGTGTGAATTTCCCCTCTCCGGTCCCAGTGAAGGAGATAGCGCTAGCAAAACTACGAGTGTATCACAGTTGGCCTAATATCAGATCGGTTGCATTTAGTGGTCAGCAACCCAATAACACACTGGTGTTCTCGTATAAGAATAAACCCGATGGTACTCCAGAGTGGGAAACTGTTTCGTTACCAACTGGGTCGTACCAAATTAAGCAAATCAATGCTGAAATTCAGCGTAGAATAAAATCAATCACTGGAAAAGAATCAAAAATAGCTATTAATCTTCATCAACTGACGCTCTCGTCGTCGATCGAAATAAGCACAGAGGGATACATTGTAGATATATATAACAGCTCGTTAAGAACAGTGTTAGGATGGCCTGAAAAACCACCGGAAAAATCCGCCACCGACTTAACCACGGACATACAATCATATCATGAAATCAATCCCAGTTATCGAGATAATTTATCTGATATAAGAAAAGGAAGAATCGCCGATAGATTTATATTTACCAACAAAGACACATTGCAATGGGATTTTATCATTAAAAGAACAACCGACTCATCTGTTACTATTTCATTTACGCTAACTGACGTCCGTGGTTATTTTAATGAGATTAAACAATTATATGACACACAACTAGAACAACTACGGAAAACAAAATCGCAAAAACACGTTGAAATAATAAATCAGCTTATATCGGACATGAAATATATCTATGAACTAATTATTCAAACAATAATTAATGACAACAGTGACAATAAACAACGATTCTTAACCGATTACAATATCACAGAGGACAATCTGCGTAATTTCAAGTTTCCCAAATACAACGCTGATGAACTAGCAAGAATTGTTAAAACCGATATCAAGGCGCTACAAAAATCAGATTCAGCTGTCCTCTTCAGGTATAATAATGATCCAGATGGTGGCGGTAGGCATATTGCCCCTCATAATGTGAATATTTCAACGGTGATTGCGCTCAATTTAGTATGTGATGCAATTGAAGGAAGCTATCAAATTAATCTAGAGCAATCAAATCAAGCTCAGCAGGGATATATTCTTTATTCGTTTGCACCAACAGCTCCTCCAGGATTCCTAATTATTGAAAACCCAATTAATCCTGTCTACATGCGATGCCATAATAATTCGTTAACGAGAATTAATTTCAAACTCACCGACCAGTCAAATAATCTGATTGATTTACAAGAAGAGGTGTTAGCGATTAGTCTGTTTGTAAAGTCCTAAGGACTTTCATCATAAATGATTTTCGTCCTAAAGACTCGATCAAATATTTGGTTGAACTCGTAAATGATTTTTGTTAACCACAAATGAAACATTTGCAGCAGCAGAGAGGGTGGATGACAACGACGTTGGCGTATATAAGGAAATCTTATTTTATCGAATAGACGCCATTTTTTTTACTATTTGGTGGAAGCCTCAGATTTCTGAATCGACGCTCGGAAAGTTGTGAGGTTCACCCTCTCTGCTGCTGGGGTCTTCAATTACTAATTGGAGAAGAGTATATTTAGACTGGACTGGGTACTTGACATATTGGGGAAGGAACACAGTATTAACAGGTAAGTATTGTAATTAAAATTAGTTCACTTCACTGCAAACGATTCAGTTTATAGGATGGACTAAAGTGACCAGAATAGAGTAATCTTGTGTGGAACATAAATTTGATAGAAAATAACATGTAAGCATATTCTATGATATTGTTGGATAATGCACATAAAATAATCTTGATACATATTAATGATAATAATAATAATTATTATGATATTCAGCACATCATGTTTGTTCAAAAACAAATTTTGAAAGAGCTCATCTGTGTATAAAGGTTATTTTTGCCTTTTCACTTGGGTGTCTGCTATTGACAGATTTGACAGACCACACACAAACACTCACCCACATGATCTAGATAACATTATTAACTTTTCCTCTTTATTTATTGTTAATTTGATTAGGTTGTGTACAATGACCCCTCCCCAATATTTGACTGAAAAGATCCCAATATGACTGAATTCCCATAAATATCAATGGTTAGAAAGTTGGCATACGAGAGCTATTCAAACATAGGAATTACAAAAAATAGTTGCCTTTGTCTGCAGATGAAGATATAGATGGTGTCAGTGTTGGTGGAATGGATGTGTCCGATATTGAGGATGAAGATAACCAACCACCACTACAAACAGCTCGAAGACAACACCAAGGGAACCAACGACCCCCTGGACCTCAACCCAATTTCCAACCCAGACCACCACCCAGGCATTATCAGCCACGCGCACCTCCTCCTGGTCCTGCTGCCTACAGGGTACAACCATCGTCATATACTCAACCTATTGTAAGTATAATATGTGATTACCTCAAAAAATATTAAAATTTGGTCCATTTATGGAATTTTCAAAATTTGTTTCTTTATACCTCTTAACTGCTTATGTTTAGTTGGATCCATTGTCAAAGTTCAACCTTTCTAGTACTCTAGTTATTCCTACATTTCCTGCCTTTTCTTAAACTCCTTTTTTTTCCCTACCTTTCTAAAATGACCTTTCTGTATATCAGTTTTATGTTTAAAATTGATTATTTGCTTCTGGATTAGCCATGATAACAAAGATGAATTTTGATATGATATACTGGCATGTGATGTCGAGCTGGGTGTTGAAGAAGAATGAGGCAATATGGACTTAAGAGACAGCTAGTATATGAATAAGAGCATGCGTTTATTGTTCAAGCTTATGAAGTTAAGTCAAGGTTTTATATTTTTAATAATTTGCATAATTTTCATGCAACTTTTGTTTATTACAAAATCTCTATTTTCCCTGATTTAAAAAACAAAATAGCTTATCAATATTCCTATTTGTCATAAATGGCTGCTGAAGGACAGTTTTAAATGTATGTGTTGGTGTTCTATATAAAAACAATTTAATCATTGTTAAAAGTCCTTCTGGAAAGCAAAAAGTAGCTGTTAGCTCTATTGGTCACAGATCAGAAGAGATTATGGGGTTGCCTGATGTCAGTTGTTTGTCATGTCATAATGACATCCATCTTCCAATGTCCAACCATCTGTTAACACAAAGCTTTTTACTGCTAACTCTAAAAGAAAATGGAGTTGATTTTCTGTCCACAATGGCTGCTGTTGCAGCCTTCTTAAAATCTTTTAATACTCGTGGACAGAACATTATTTCAGATGGGTGCTAAATGAAAATGGTTCTTCTTTCTACCATCTTGAAAATCTTGTTATTACTACTATTTGTCAATGTATTGTTATATCAACATGGTGTTTCACTAGAAGATTTCTTATGATGTCTACTTGGTCCCAAATAAACTCCAGTTCTGATGCCCAAACAAACATCTTTAGGATCGTTTTAGGATCGTCTTAATGCTTCTTCTCCAGAACACAGTCATATTGATATGGGCTATTTCACCAGATGACTTCTTATGTCTAGTGACCACTCTAGTGGCAAAACTGGTTGGAGCATCCACTTTGGATATGGGTGGTTGCAGGTTCAAACCCCAGCTTAGTCACACCAAAGACTTTGTACTAGCAGCTGCCTTGCTTGGTGCTCAGCTTTAAGAAGTAAGTGTTAGGATTGATCAGCCTGGTGTCAGGATAATGTGACTGGTTGGGGCATGATGCTACATGTCTGTGGCATAATTATCCAGTGCTTGACATCACTATGAACTGCTGCCTTGCAGAAATCATCATAATATGACTGCAGAATTGTTCAAGCTATGTTAAAAATACAAATCACACACACTAATGATGTTTTCTTGGTCCTGTTGTATTCATGCATCCTCCACTTTTTACCTCACCCCCAATAGTTTAAAAGCAAAAGGCTTGAAGAACCTAAAAAAAAATACACAAAACTGAGTCATTTTTTTTAGTAATTTTTAAATTTGAACCTGATTGTTGCCAGGGTTGTTCTGAACACAGTCAACGTATTTGCACGGGTAAGTTTGTTTTCAAGCAGGATATGTGATAATTGAGTATCATTCACAATCTAAGTAATTCCATACATTCCATCTCTTTGAACACATGCATACAAGACTTAGTCCTTTTCATTTCTTCATTTTGTTTGAGACATATTAAAACTAGACAATAAAACATTAGCCATAGATGACAGTTTTTACTGATATGGACGTTTTTGAAACCAGAAATGCACAGTCAGCAGTCTGTATGCTTGTTTACATCAGAAGCTTCCATCTGATGTGAAATGCCAAGTCAACAGTATTTGGAACCCCTTGGCAACAGACAGGTTATAAATTAAGAATGAAACGACTAAGTGATGTGTATTGTTTATATAATTGATGTTTTCACATTTAAAATTGGTAAGGGTACAAACAAATTGGAGGATGTGTGATTACTATATTAAAAGAAATTGGTGCCAATCTGACATTTCAGTATGGCCACCGGAGTAATCATCTTTAAAAATGTGTTATAGCTACTTTCCCCCTGAACAGAAAGTCTTATCAACATGGGATTTTCAGAAAGTCTTATCAACATGGGATTTTCACCAAATGACTTAAGGTATCTGGTTGATGTTAAATCAGAATTGTGCTGACATGGTATCCAATATGGCCACAACTGTTAGCAGCCATCTCGAAAATCTTATTGGTATTTCTCCTAGGTCTTCACTGAAAGACTTCTAACGATTATTCTGTTTGTACTAAATGAAAACAGTGCCAGATTGACATTTCTTATGGTCACCATGGTAACCATCTTTAAAAAAAAATTCTCCTACTCCTCCGAAATGGAAAGTCATTTTGACATATGGTTTTGATGTAAGACTATTTATGATATATTAGTCCTGAAAGAAAATGGTGCATATCATTATAAAAATGGTGCATATCATTATGAAAATGGTGCCAATCTGACCTTGCTACAGTGAACATACTGAAAATTGTGTCACTAGTTCTCCTGAATGGATGGTCACATCTGCATTGGGTTTCACCAAAATTTAGATGATGAGGTCAGTGCCGACTTGTAGATCCTACATTTAATATCCAGATACCCCATGCTCTATGATTAGTTTTGGGGATCAATCATTGAAACAGTAATACTGTAAAATGTCAACTATCCTGGTTATTTGCTTATACTACAGCTACCATGACCAACCTAGCTTTTAAAATACTTTTTACAATGTATGTGTGTCTATAAATAAAAGATATTTCCCATTCATGATGCCAGCATAGAACAGATTAACAAAATAGAAACAAACATGATCAGATTTAATCTTATATAGTTATAATTACAATTATAAAATCATGATCAGATTTAATCTAGTTATAATTACAATTATAAAAAACATGATCAGATTTAATCTTGTATAGTTATAACTACAATTATAAAAACATGATCAGATTTAATCTTATATAGTTATAATTACAATTTATTATGAATACATAAATTAGCTTTTTAAAGTAAATGAATGTAATTAGACAAATAGAAGGAGAGGCAGAATAACAAAAAAGAAACATGATCAAATTTAATTTTATCATCTTTTTAAAATAAATAAATGTAATTAGACACTGGAAGCAGAGGCAGATACAAAAAGAGACATTCTGACAAGTCAGTACTGCTATGACAGTTTGTAATTTGCATAACTCCCAAACTAATCAAGAAGGAATATAGAATCTTAGTGTTCTGATCAATAGTATGTTTTCCAAGCCCCTTGTAATTAACTGTCTTAGGATACATGATGAGTGAACATTTAGTACAAGTTAATTAGTTATAGGCACATATATAAATAAAATACATGTCAGCCGGTTTTACTTATATCATTTCCCTTTGACAATTGTACTTTTCAACCAAACTTTGATCATTTAGACAAAATCTGACACCCTCCCTCACTATTGCTATTGAGTTTTTAAAGTACATGCATATGATATTTTACTTAAAATTACCTCATTAATTTCTGATGATCATGGCATTAACACAGTGGCTTGAGAGTGGTAAATTCATCATAGATCTCCATTGGTTTGAATAATGTCATCATTCCTTATGTAAACCATGCACGTAACCAGCTGTTCCTTGCTTGACATTATTAGCAGACAGTCTAGATATGTGATGTTCAGAGTTCATGATAATAAAAAGATTCTAACTAAATTGAAAGACAATTGAGTTTTTGTTTGAGCCTGACTTCACCCACTAGACTTTACAATAGATAAAGAGTAAAAAGATGTACTATTATCACAGTTCCACAACTGGTATGCTAAATAATAATAATAATAATAATAATAATAATAATAATGAGGACTTTGTATAGCACCTAATCTTACAAAGCTCTAAACGCTTTACACCATCAATAATAATATGACTACACTACAGAACAACAAATGACAAAAACAATGAAATTGGAAAACATAAAAACATGCTGAAAACATATAAGATACAAAACATGATTAGGTCGCTAAGTTTGTCCCTGCAGTCGAAACAGGTGAGTCTTAAGAGCACTCTTAAAAGGGACCACTGTGTCTTTGTGTCTAATTTCAATGGGCAATTCGTTCCACGTTGCCGGGCCCTGGTTTGCAAACGAACGTTGCCCATATGACTTTGTTTTCACCTTGGGAACAATGAGTATACGATTATCAGAATAAGAGCATAAGGATCTAGCTGGTGTATATAGAGACCATCATGGAAAAGAAAGATGTCACTGGTAAAGGTAGTATACTGCATTGCTGTCCAACCTTTTGCACCATAGACCACTGACAATTTTTTCTTAAAGCAGAGGGCCACCAGAGAAAACTTAAAAAGCAAGAGCTATAAAAAAATTATACACAATTGTTTACCTGGTTAATAAGATATACTATGAAAGTTGGCCATTTACTTTTTTTACATAATGCACAAAACATTGCTTTAGCTCTGGCTGGCAGGCCATTTAAAATCAGCCCACTGGCCATAGATTGGACAGCACTGGTGTACTGTAAAGTAGACCATCAAACCTTATTTGTCAAGCTAATTCATGCTGAATGTGTAATTTTCCTCATACAAATATGTGTGAAAAATCGGACTAAATGATCTATGACTGAAAAAGATAAACGTCAACAATTTTAGCATTATTGACCTAACAAACATTTATGTGTAACAATTTTGATTAAAATGATGTTGATTCAGTGTCTGAAAATCAGTGAGGTGTGAGCTTTACTGCTTTATGATAATTAGTGCATATACATAATATTTCATTATTATTTGTGTTCCAAGCGATAGTGTTAGTATTTTAGTCTTCTTGTTTATTTCAATTAAGCTTGCATTGATAAAACAAGACATACTTTCAGGATTTAATTTTTTCAGCAACAGTCTCACTTGAATGAAGAATCAAATTTAATAAGTATTTATTCTTCTGATATTTATATTTCTTTCATTTTCACTAAGATAGTGTTTGAATACCTTATGCTATTCTTTTCTTATCTCAACATATTAATTGAATTCAGTGACTGGAAATGACAGCTACCATATCCCCATATGGATATGACATATAATTGTATCAATGTAAAAGGCATTATAATTCATTTTTCTAAAGGGTGTAAACAAAACTAGCATGTTAAAGCTACAATTTTATTACCAGATTACAGTAATGATGTTGATTTATCAAAAAGATTTGTTGATGTCTAGGAATGTTTCAGTAAGAAAATGAAAATGAAATCCATGAAAATCGGTACTGCACAAAAATTAGTACAACCAGAGTATACAAAATATTCAAGAAAAGGCTGTTGCAATATGAAAATTGAGCTTCAAGCTTTGTTTGAGTTTGTAACATTCTGTAATACAACTCTGCAATTTTAACTTTCTTGATTGTTTTCTTGTTTAGATAGAGTAATCAGTATTGGTATGTGGATGTAACAGATAGAGTAATCAGTATTGGTATGTGGATGTAACAGATAGAGTAATCAGTATTGGTATGTGGATGTAACAGATAGAGTAATCAGTATTGGTATGTGGATGTAACAGATAGAGTAATCAGTATTGGTATGTGTAATGTAACAGATAGAGTAATCAGTATTGGTATGTGGATGTAACAGATAGAGTAATCAGTATTGGTATGTGGATGTAACAGATAGAGTAATCAGTATTGGTATGTGTAATGTAATAGATAGAGTAATCAGTATTGGTATGTGGATGTAACAGATAGAATAATCAGTATTGGTATGTGGATGTAACAGATAGAGTAATCAGTATTGGTATGTGGATGTAACAGATAGAGTAATCAGTATTGGTATGTGGATGTAACAGATAGAGTAATCAGTATTGATATGTGGATGTAACAGATATAGTAATCAGTATTGGTATGTGGTTGTAACAGATAGAGTAATCAGTATTGGTATGTGGATGTAACAGATAGAGTAATCAGTATTGGTATGTGTAATGTAACAGATAGAGTAATCAGTATTGGTATGTGGATGTAACAGATAGAGTAATCAGTATTGGTATGTGGATGTAACAGATAGAGTAATCAGTGGATGTAACTTGCATTTCTCCTTTTAGCAACCTCCATATAGAAAAAGCCAGCCAGAGTTTGGAGATAATGCTCAGAATTATAACAGTATCCAGCCCAGGCCACCTCCACGTACTTCTACAACAAACCAGCGAATCACATCAGGTTTTATCAACCAGCGCACACCTGCCAGTACAACAGACAGTTACCCCTCTCCCAACAGACCTAAACCTGCCCCCAGACCCCAACGAATGCAGCAAGTCCCCAAGCCCCCTATTCTAACCTCCCCACCTCCTGGAAGACCGGGCTCAGGGCCCTCAATACGAGAACAAATCACTAGTCCACCACTGTCTAGTCAAAGCCCTGACCATTCCAGTGCTCGGCAAGATAACAGGCCAGATTCTGGCAGTACAAGGCCTCCAGGTAAGGGAAAAATAAATTTGCTATGCTGAGAATCCGTGAAATTTTCAATATAAGATTGAATATGTCATATTTGTCATAATAAAAACGATGCCAAACTTATGTCCAATATGGTCACCACAGCAGCCATCTTGAAAATCTTGTTATTGCTTCTTCTCCTGAATGGAAAATCCTATAAGATGTTGTGCTTAATGGGTCTTGAATTTAAATTATGGTGCCAACCATAGGGATCATGTTGAAAATCTTATATGGTCTTCTGGATAGAAATTCATATCAATATTGAGTTTTCTTATGATGTCTGGTTTGTATTAAATGAAAACAATGCTGATCTGACATCAGTATAACCATCATGGCAGCCATCTTGAAAATCTTAATATTGCTACTCCCCAATATGGAAAGTTACATCATCTTAACACCAAAAGACTAGAAGATAGCTAGTTTGTCCTAAAATAAATCATGTGCATCGCAAATGAAAGAAATTATGAAATTCACCCAGTTTTTATGCTATAAATCAGATTATTATTCAGATTATTATGTTATGATGTTGTCTGTCTATCTGTCTGTTATCTGGTTGGTTTATGCACAATAGCTTAACCCATTTTATCTTGTTTACCAATTTCAACTGCAGTGCCTGATTCCTGAGAAGCAATTCTAAATACATTGTGGTAAAACGGAGTATCATACAGCAGTAGCTGTATCAATTCTGACTACCTTCACCATGTCTACTAAAAATGTTATTACAATGTTATTTCTTTTATAAAGTATATAAAACTTTATATCTCTGAAAAGATAATACAATTTGCAACACTGTGATTCATGTTTTGTTATCATTTACCAAAGTACATGCTCACAACTGTATTTTGAAATAGGACTTGCAAGAATATTTTTTTTATTAAAAAAAACTTACCATGATGTTCAGTGAATTTTTTGTCCATGAAGATGAATTAAATGCTCCTCATAGCATGGAAGAAAACAAAGATAATTCAGTTTCATGTATTTTGGTCTAACTTTGAAGTTTCTAGCACTGTTAGTTTAAAAGTTATAATAATTTTACTAAAATTGGACAACATGACACGTGGTACAATTTCTTTATTTCACATTCTGATACATGTATTTATGCGCGCAGTTTCTCATAAAATTTTCTCGCAAATTATTCATCAAAATCTTTCAGTACGATAATTAAACAGTACAAATTTTGAAGTCCACATCATTATGTTAGTAATAAAAATATTACTTTAATGGTGAATACAAATGTTCAATAGCTCCCTCTAACAATTTAAATCTTGGCTGGAACCGAATAAAAAAAATCATCCCAGAGTCATTCCTCTTGAAAGCCTTCAAAGTCGGCTTCATTCTCTGAGCCGCTAACAACAAGTGCATGAAGTCATGTGTCATCTTTTTCATCAACTTTATTCAAACGTAACCCATCTTTTAAGTCAATATCTTTATTAGAATCATCTAAATCCTCAACTTCAATGTCGCTACCCTTGCTATCAGCATCCATGTTTATCCAAGTTGTGGTCCATCATTTTATCGATCGATTTTTAAGTCAACCGTTTCCTTTCCAACCACATTTTTAAAAACAATTTCGCTGCGCATGCATGCTTTAACCATTTCCTGTGTGGGTGAAGAAGTACACAAATGTTTGTGATGTATACCACGTGTTTCTAGAGATACTACACACATATGTAGTAGAGTACAATCGTAGTCGTATTCAGGATAAAATGGGGTACTACGACTGCAGGTGTATTCAGGATAGAATGAGGTATTACGACCGTGGGCGTATTCAGGATAAAATAGCTTAAATTGCTTATTCTATTAGGTTACCAGACTGGCATTCAATTGGAGTATGGAAGAGCTCTAACAATTTTGAGCTCATGCTGAAAGATCAGCAAAACTGACTGAAAGAAAAAAATCGGTTTCTGCATAGAAACTTTATTAGTCCAATATCTAGTGGCCAAACATTATGGGGTGGGTTGCACATGGGGTAAGAAAGAAGCGTACTGATTTTGGGATCAAAAGGTTAAATGTTAAGGTCATAGTGACTGTGAGAAGAAATATGATTTCTACTCAGTAACTTGAGTTCTCCAACATCTAGTTGCCAAACTGTGGGTAGCTGGCACTTGGGGTTAGGAAGACATTTCCGAATGAATGAAAGAAGAAGAATGATAGGCACAGTAACTTGAAATCTCCATTATCTACAGTTGCCAGACTTGGTGTGAATGGCCTGTTCTTTTGATGAGGAAGAATTTTGTTGGTCACTGTGATTAAAAGAATAAAAATTGTTTCTGCACAATAACATCATTTCTCCTTTGAATACGTTCCCCGATCACATTACTTTAGGGATATTAGCCTGCTACCTCGCGAATCCAGCCCTACCAAAAGACGAAAATTCGTCTTTCCTGTCTATGTCATATAGACGAAGGGCAATAACTCTTGCCCCTTACCTCCCTTTGCTACCCGCTAGGTGTCGCTTCTTTAGTTTTTTAGCTTCGCTGTACGTGAAAACACGTACAATTAGACCTCCAATGAATCCAAGCAATCTTAGTGTAAATTCTGACCATCCGAAGTTAAATTTGGAATTACTATGTTGAATAATCATTCCTCTACAGGTTGTATACATTATTTTACAATATTTTCCAATTTGAGTGACTTTGTCACCTTTTCTAGACTTCGGACCAGGTTGCAACGTGGTAAAAAACCACACTTATGGCGGTACTAGCATGTAATACATGTAGCACTCAATAATTTCGCTTATTCCGTATGTAACGTTTACGATATTAGCAACTAATAACGTGCTGCATTGATAATTTGTGCTTTATTTATCTTCTTTGACGTTTCAGTAGACTTCAAAAAAGTCTTTGAACGACCAAGTTGCGACTATTTAATGGCGGACTTCGTGTTGTAGTCACGAGTTCACGCGACACTTAATCATTTCGCTTCCTCCGTTAGTTACGGTTATGGAATAGCGACTTAATAGCGTGCTGAATTGTTAATTTGTGCTTTGTTTATCTTCGTTTCCGTTTCAGTAGACTTCGTCTCTGAACGACCAGTTGCGACTATTTAATGGCGGAATTCATGTTGTAGTCACGAGTTCACACGACACTAAATCATTTTGCTTCCTCCGTTAGTTACGGTTATGGTAATAGCGACTTAATAGCGTGCTGAATTGCTAAATGTGCTTTGTTTATCATCTTTTTCGTTTCAGTAGACTTCGTCTTGAACGACCCATTGCAACACGCTCACGGCGATAACTAGTGTGGTCATTAAGAGTTAACATGGCACGAAATAATTTGACTACTCCGTTAGTAACGGTTATAGTATTATCGAATTAATAATATGCTGAATTTTTTAATTTGTGCTTTGTTCTCTTCTTTTGTCGTTTCAGTAGCAAAGTCGACAACAAAGGCATGAATGGTAAAATGGGTGTTGGCAATGTGGAAATGGAGGAAATTATGTTGACATGGTTTAGGCTGCCCAGTGTATGTAAATTTCACCGCAGGTCCGTGCAT